>CM067353.1:35998474-36035145 GCA_034190875.2 Urechis unicinctus | reverse complement strand
CGCACCTGACAGGTTGTGCAAAATATAAATAATATAAATCGGAAAGTAAACCGGCAGCTCGCAAGCAGATATGAATAACACTCTTATTTTTGCAGTTATTCAATATTCAATACGGTAAAGCTGATGATGCACCGATTATTTTACTTCGACAGTATTTTTAGATATAGTGTCGTATATTCGGGGTAGCAAACCAGGGCGGAATTTGTTTTTCCATTTCAGAAAAATGTCTACGGAATATATGCCACTCGAGGGTGTGTGATGTCTATGGTGAATGGCAACGGTAGAAACACGACCGTTATACAATATGGTATGAATAATGCAACGGATTCATTTGGCATTAGACACCACAAGGCCACATCCATTAAAGGGTGTATATATGCATATGTTTAGGAGAGTTAAAATGTCCAGTGTGGAAATAATTCTGCACCATTTTATATTAAGCGGGCATCATCTGGCGTGGCACTACCACTGATTCGCACAGAAAATGAGAGAAAGATTTTTGTTGGTATACGCTCAACTTTGTTTGATTTTGCTTTTAGAATTCGCTTCAAACTGCATTTAACGTTGCATGCAACCAGTGCGTTAATATTGATATACATTGCTAATTTGTAGCAATGGGAAATTCTACGGCTCGCACAGAAATAATGAGATATGATGTCCGAGTTAGATGTTGGACTACCCGCTCCATCTGGTTTTGGATTGTACCCGACTGGTTATTTAGTATCTCAAAGTGTCGTATCATTTAAATCATACAACCATTCCTCTCTGGTCATGTTTTTTATTTTCAGAAGTCGCATAATCGGTGAATTTGTAGCAAGTTAAAATTCCTACGCCGACGATATACTGCGAAATTTATCGCTCTTCGAATTTAAGTTTGCCCTGAGATATTTTCTGGTTTTAGATGAAGAATAAGCACAAACCGTAAAAAGAGCCTCTATGACCGTTGGCCAATAATGGGCTAGAATCTTGAGGTAATATATTGATTATTTCAAGGTGGCACTATCGTATCATTAACCGATTCATGGTAATTGCATCCAATTCCCTCTGGTCACTGTTGGTTATTTACAGAAGTCGCATAATGAAATCGGGAATATTCTAACATAAATGATGGTATACTTGCAAGAGCGCTTGTATGTTAAAAGAATCCCTGAACCAGACCACTGCGAAATAGCTCGGCTTCGTCTAAGTTTGAGTAAGAGATTTGGTGAAGAATGTTGTTATGACAATGGATCCAACGACCCGTATCGCATGTTCGTTGAACTCTTTGTTGAGCCTATTGTTTATTGATTGATGTTGCACTCAGTAATTAAATCAAAATCTCAATACAGAGAAAGGTTAGACATGCCAGTTTACCTACTTAATCAGCAGTTGATAAACGAGCAGTCTACAATTAAGAAATATTACAGCAAAAGAGCCTAAATTTGCATTTCGTTGCAAACATCATCTAACATAGGCATATCATCGTCATAAATCCATAGTACCGGCACCTTCACAATAAAGGCAATTTCAAAACATATTCTGATATATCGTGCATAGACGCAATAGCACTGCAAATGACGCACTACCCATGCAACACTTGTTCTTGCGGGCAATCATTCTTGCTTTTGGCGTGGCGCTGTAATTTTCTCGCACAATATTGCGCTCATTGTAGTTAAAAGTAAAATTAGTTTACCATGGCGCAAAAGCATTCCCGCGTTACTGGGTGTTAAGCTAGTGTCGAGATAAACATACTGATCGAAAACAAATTATGAAACAAAGTGAGAACACCGCATTTTTAAACCATCCCGTCAAAGCGCTTTTCGCCGCTTTGATGCGTTATGTTTGTCAGCGTTGACAATGGATGTTGCGGGTTACAATGGTTGCAGTAAATATTCATCAATAACCATTAAATAATAGTGAGCAGCATCATAAATGCAATCAACTTCGTTATCGTTCTCGCAATATTTATCATTTACTCGTCTATATTGCATTCGACATAATACAAATAATCAGTATCATTTATATCAATACTATATTTGCGTCATCGGCTCGACCTTATATTATTTCCAGATGAACTCGGGTTGACATTTTTCTACTTTTATCTAAAGCAACTGATACCCGTTAACATGTATGGGTTAACGTGTGTTGGTCGTTTACTTCGGCTTAACGACAATATTTTGGTCGCCAATATATGCAAAGTGTGATCAGCTCGTTGAAATAAATCCACTGTTTAAACGTTCAACCTATATTATTGAGACTGTAAGTGGTCGTTGCAATATCATTTTTAATGAATACCATCCATAACAAAAACATTACAGGGTTAAGATGGTTTAATTATGATGTTAATCGTACATCATTTCTGTGAATCTAGGTCCTGGTTTACAGCAGTCAAGATATTCAACGCAAGAACGCGAAAATCCTTGATGGCATGATATGTCCGACAGCATACATGGTCCTGCTGCAATTACTTATTAACAAGTAAAACAAAAAAGACATCATGCTTCTAAAAGTTTCTATTTTAGAGCATGGATGACAATTATACAATGCAACTAATCTTGACTGAGGCTCCAGTAAACCCAAACAAGCCATTTTATTACTTTTGGAGTGAGAGCGGTTAATTACTTCCTGGCACTTTACCTCTTCTTAGATGCCCCGTAACCATTGCTGAACGGCCGAGTTGGCTCATATGCTTTATGATGTCGTTCGTGTAGTTCTTTACGACGTCGACAGTGTAGCAATGTATAATGCTGAACCTTTCGCAACTATCAGGGATTCATTCAGGGTGCAATTGGAATGATTGCTAACCTTCAACAATCTATAACGTTGGTCATCATTGATCAAATAGCCAAAGAGGATGTTATATATTCAATTTGATCGTTAATAATAAGTGCACTGAGGTTGATTTGGCAGTCACAGAGCTGGTGTATCTTAAAGAAAAATGTTCGAGTAACGACCGTCGCATTTTGTTGTTGGTTTAAAGATAGTGTCCATAATTTGATGCTCTTTAAATAGTTATCTTGTAGCGGTAGATAAATACTCGTTATTTCTCCTACTCTAAAAAGAATACGCCCAAATCCGACTGTAAAAACCCGCTAATGTAAAAACGCTAATGTAACGAACGGCTTGGCGTTGATGTTTGCCACATCTTGTACCACCTTATGGGCGTCTGCATAGTGGGTTCTACTAACTTCATTTGCCAATGTGCGTTCAGTAAACGAAACGGTGTCAATTCTTCAGTAGATTCGAGGATCGCATCAACTAATGAAGTTGCACCTATTTACCTGGACAGTATTCCAAGAAATCCCGTTGCACGAATGCATTAGGGAACATACGTAGTCTAGCCCCATATACAGCCATATTTTTACTATAAATATGTAGTCATTTTTAACGTGACTGCATTGCCGAAGTAGTCACTACATTCAGTGTATTACATATGCTACCAATTGACGTAGTAGCATTTTTTCCCTTTGTTTATACTGTACATCTTACTGAGCAATAATCAAATAACAAATTCACCCATCATCAAACTATACATCTGTAGGATAATGATATTGCTGGTTGAACAAAACCTTGCTTTTGCTGAGAATGTACAGCAAAAATAATCTAAGAGGGATGAACCAATAGTATATCACAATCTTTAGGAACATCCAAAAATCTCTTTTTAAAAGGAGGCACACAAAATGGTAATATTAGGAGAGTTTCTAAGAAAAATGTTTTTTTTAATGTTTGTAGTACAAATATTTGAGAATGAGCACAAAAGATTGCTAATAGATTGGTAGCCGCTATGTCTGGTTTCATAGAAACATTGCACTTCTTAAACGTGACTAATCTAGAGGCACAGCGTCGAGTGTTGCAATGGATTAGATAATATTTGTGTAGATTTAAAATTTTTAAGTTTGGGAACATTTGTACACCACGAAAAAACTACTGGCTAGGACCGAATGTAGAAGTATTGCCTTGTGTTCCAATCGAATGATATACCAGCCAATACATCGATTTAGATTACCATGAACAACATTCGTATCAATCCATACGTGATGTCATATCCAGGGCTTGCTCAATACTCTGTAATAAAATTGCAGAGGAATTATCTTTTATATCTCCCTTTTACCGTTTTACGGTATGAGCATAATATAATGTGCGGTTATATTACATTTGGTCTCACATTACCTGGTGATGGTATTGCTTATCGATGCGTTGATGGATTCGATTTTGTATCCCGTAGGGTGGCTGAAAACTATTCCTCATCCAATTAGCAGCTTGCTGATTTGGAATTCAGTGAAATTCAGAATTTCGCTGAACATTTACATTCAGTTGAGAGCAAAGCTTAGACTCGAATTGTGTTAATCATATACCATATTCTTGAATGACTGCAAAGATACATATAAGGCGTTATTCCAAACCTCTTTGTGTGTTTCCCTCAATGAAAATGCTGTATATATTAATTAAGATGACCTAAGGTGTTTATTCTTTTTCTTGTCATTTTTAACAATGTTGAAATTGTTGTTTGGTAAGATAAGTGTTATTGTCTTTATTGAGTCATGTTAAACGTGGGACAAGAGCCTTTTCTGCCGAAAATATCATAAGCCATCTGCACACCTTATGCACACCATCTGCTTAAACTGTATGCAATCCTCATTCACGATAGATTCAAATCATTTCTTAATGCTGACATACGACAGCAAATGCCCTGTAGCAACGATCCAATAAAGAAAATAAAGATGTTGATAGGCTAGCGTCGGGGATGTAGCGGTCACACAAGTCATTTTTTCTAAACTTATTATATTGAGGCACGATTTTCGGCATTGATCATAGTTATATATCCAATTATCGATCTTAAGACACTGTCGACCACAATATGCTGCCCAATTGTTAGTCACTGCCAACGTATTTTATCAATTTGCAAGTTATTGCGAGAGTTCCCGTTTTGCAGGCTACAGACTACAGAGTTACACTGCCACGGTGACAGACACGACAATTTGGTTACAATTCGTGATCAACTGCATCCTTTACAGAAACTCGACAACATCAATGCCATGTGTTAACAAATGGGATATATCATTAGTATCTATGGCAAACAGCAGAAATCGCATTAATATGGCCTATTATATGGTTGGCTAAATGTCGTCCCAAGCCTTGTTGTTTACTGATCCGTTGCAACTTTCCTAACGACACCTCGATATGGTTTGAATTGCCTTATAAATGCTAGGCAAGACTTTTTGAATTTTCGATAACGCTTATAGAGAATTGTTAATTTCTCATGAAAGTCACAAATCATGGGATTTAGGATAGTGCTTTTAGTGGGAAGCACGATTAGCCACACGGTGCAGTCTTAGTTATGTCAACGTAATGTTGGTTTGGTTATTGAAGTGACCAACGCAATCCTTGGGGGCCCGACAATGGTTACCTGAAAGTATGGCTTGTCTAAACAACATATCAACAACAACAGTCTAGTCGAAAGAGGGTGCATTGCTGACTATGCCGTGAGCCTTAAACACGCCTGAATTTCTATGGAACAATAAGACTCCCTAATTTATTAGCAATTGCTTAACTATGAGTTCATGCGGTTTAATGAACTAAGTACGACAGTGGCGGCATACGGATGTTAATAGAAAGCATTTGAATGGGATTTCTGATTAAATTAACGATATTTACTAAGTCACATAATCACAAAATAAACAATGAATTAACGACGGTCATTGTGACTGCCACACCCGTATTATCGCCCAAATATGTTAACGGGTATCTTGTCTTAATCTTTACTATGCCGTTTGTTTATCTTATTAGCTCCAAGAGTGACAGCATTCTGTACGTCATGCTGATTGTATGACTTATGTAAAATGCAGGGCTTACTTACGTAGATTATTACTTTGTTTCCATAAGCCGTTAAGACACGATGCAGTCAACATCGCAGTTTTATTGGCACAACTGATGTCATAGATCAGAAAAAATCCATTTTCGGACTAAATTGAATGTCCATATTACCACGCGTTATCTGCTGCGAGTGAAGACATGAATCTTTTAATGGACCCAGCATGTAAGACACCTAGGGCCGTGATTTTAGTTGTAGCAGCAACTTGTAAAGATTACTCCCTATTTCGTATTTTCTCATTTGTAATATGTGCATTGTATTGTCATGTTACAGACGTTTATAAAAACGGCAATGCCGAAGACAAGCGAAAGCTGCTCCATTGACAAGACATCAACTGCTACCAATAGCATCATTTATGCGCTGTGAAAAAAAAATATTTGTTTACCGCCTGTTTTTGGCAGAATAATGTTTGAATGAAAGGGTTATTTGCATTCAGAAAACTGGTTCAATCGGTAACAGATAACTCCAAGTAGGTTTTCTACGACAATAACTAACGGAAACAAATCATACGCAAGAACTATGAATTACACGGGTGGATTAGCAAAAATGCGAAAAGAGCTCAATAACTATGTAAACAGATATATTGACAGAAAGACTGATATCTTTTTACAAGACTGCTTTATATATCGCTAACTGTCATAGTTCTGCTGCCTTCAACGGATGCAGTGTCAATAGCGACTAAAACAGCAAAGCCTGTTTTAAATTCAAGCGAGAGATATGATTAATTGCCGATTTACCATATTCGCGCACTGCATTCGGTTATAATGCGCAAGCAGAAATATCATTAGGATTGTTGATCATAGCTGTTGTCAGTCAGAAACGAGAACATGTTGGGAGCGGGGAAAACACTGCTCAAGTACTCTTCTTCTCGGTAAAAATACAAGCGATGCATTGGGAGCGAGGAAACTTAGTTTCTCTTGCGATCTGAAATGAAATGTGTGAGCCTTTGTACAATGCATAATTTATTAGTCGACGCGATTACACATACACTATTATAAGTCCTTCAAACGGGAATTAAGTACATAACATCTAAACTCACTCAATTATTCGGTCGGCAGGCAAGAAGACAATAGTTGTGAGCAAATATGCCTTAGAACAATCGAAAATGGTTTATGTACATACAATATTTTAAGTGAGGCCATGCATAGCTTACGTAGCATGCAGCTGAATAATTGTAACCAAATAATTAGAAATAGTTACCATACGCCTTTTTAACCATATCCAATCATTTTATCGACATCCCACTCGCTTCATTAAAATCCTGATGCTCGTGACAGGATGCATATTGAAGTATTTTAACTGAAGGCATATGAAGTCAGCCCTGACAACGACCGCAACCTGATATTTGTTGTTCGTATTAATCTAAACTGGTCAGTGTATCCATCAAACATTCTAAATAATACATTGTTCCGTAGTTTACTATTACAAAATGAGCAAACTAATATATCTTTAATGATCTGTTATCAACTTTGAGGGAGCGCGCACTGTTTCTACAGTCGATGCCTTAAGATTGATAATATTTTGCACTAAAAGTCGACTTGGAAGAATAAGATAACAAAATACCCCATTTGATTAAGAGCTCAACTATCGTATGGTCTTGATAATTCGTCCATATTATACATGATGGCAGTCACTGAGCTGCCGTTTTTGTCAATTATAGACGCGATGTACTTTAGATGTCTAACCTTGCTGCAGTATTTAGGCAGAGTAGCGCTGCGAACGACATACACATTTAGCGTGGTGTACCAGGGCTCTACTGATGCATTGGGTCATTATTAACTTATCGACTGAGGATTATCGGGTTCTCGACGTATAGTCCAAATTATATATTTTGAAACAATAAACGGTGAGACCGCATGATACACGGAAACCTTGGATGTTTGCTGGGGAGAGGGGGATGGGAAGGGGGATGACACTATGCCCAACGGCTTAGTAAAAATTGGTAACCGTTTTAAGGGAACCATCGTGACGTTCATTGGCAGGGCAATAGGGAGTGACACACAATACGCTTACTTGATTCACAATATTATGTCAGTTTGACATTTATCGAGTTGTTAAGTCTCTGGATGTCGTACATCAGTCTATAAGACAAGATATTAATGCAGGAGAGGTAGGGGTTCTGTCAAACAACAGGCAATAGAAGCAATGTGTTTTTACAATCAATATATCGAATTCATAGACCACGGATGATTGTTTGGTTACAAATATGACCGTTATGGAGTTTCAGCTTTTTGGCTTTTTTGGGAATATAATATATCCCTTGGACTAATCATATTCGTTAACTTGATAACACTGCACATGAATTCACGATGCGTATCAACACATAAGCGGTCATGCGTTTTAAGTTGTGTGTACATAAGCTTTGTTATATCGTGGAGGTTCGTAGAAACCCAACGTTTGGATGGCTGATGCATAGGTTCAAGGTTGTGCTTATGCCAAAGTGTTGACCTTGTTGTTCCAGTGGAAGGGAGGGGGGCCTTAAAAGCTCGAACACAAACGATTATGGACGGTCCTCCGCAATATCATACAACCGGCCGTCCTCAACCAGGCGTTATTATAATTGAAGCATGCCCCGGTATTGCTGCTGGGCTGAAATCGAGGGCACATCTGCAGCCTGTCAGCTAATCGTTAGCTAGCACTGGATCTCTGACAATAGTTAATAGTGCGCCATACGCATACAAAACCTGTCCCCTGAGCTGCCCAGAGCTAATATACATCTTCAATGGACTTTTATCATATCGTAGATGCAATTGCTGGAAATCAAACCTAGTTCGGCACCAGATATTTTGAAGCAGCTCCCTCATGGAGCGCAAATACTTTCGATAAACAAGTCTTGGTAATTGTTCTGTAAAAGTCAGTTTAGTAACCACCCACACACGCACACACACAAAAAAACCAGATACACACATAAATGACTATTAGCTGTCTTTTTACTTTTATTCTTTGTCGTTTCTAGTAGCAAACTACGGATTCAGCTGCAAGTTTAATGATTCTGCTGTTATGAACAAAGTGTGCCGGTATCTGTACGCCACCCTTGCATCTGCTTCACGGGTGATACTAGTCTCGCTCAACACTGATTGGCATATAAGCTAGTGCCGGGACCTTTAATATTATATATGACCTCTACATGGAGAACAACTCCAATCAAACTGCAATGCATACGAATTGTTGTTTGCGACTTGTTTCGGTATATCACATCGATCCCCTGCAGTGTTATGACCGCGCCGATATTATCTCCATAGCGCACCATCGAGCGTTGCTTAAAAGGCATATAACTCGCCACTTTATATGTAATTGTCTTAACGTAAATCACGCCCCAATATCTTTACAACAAATAATTACACAGGTGCTTTACCAATATGAGGGTTCAAGACAAAAGCATCGTGGGTGAGTTATTCGTCTTTACATGACTCCTTTAAAGTTAACTGTCATGTTCAGGTAAATATGAGCTCAATATTGGATAGTTGTCTAAAGCAGAAGGAAAACATAGAGTTATATAGGACCACAAACCGATTCAGCTCTATGCAAAATGCATGTGATTGGCTGCCTTGACGGCGTATTATTCCATTTACCCAACAACCGCGATATAATTCAATCAACCATGCAGACTCGTCTGAAATAATCGTGTGTTTCGTGCAGTTCCGATTCCGGGTTATTATGTAGGACAGTCGAGACAAATGCGTGTGGGTGGACGTATGGATGAAGCATGCAATTGCTTCTTAAGTGAGGATGAGCAAATGTCCACCACCAATTGTGCCCAAGGTCAACAATGGTTACTCACCGTCTTTGGCCAATTCAGCACAGACGTACCGTACCCATAATGGTCAATGAGTATCAGATATGGTTTTTTGCAGCCTTAGTGTATGTCGCAATACAGTAAGAAATACACTTAATGACAATTTTTTTCATCAAACGAGAGCCAGTAAATATGAAAATGAATTTTAAAGACTACTAAAGCTGTAAAATCAGTGGTAAGGAAAGGCAGAGCTTGCTTGATATGCATCTCTTCATAGGAAAACCATTTACTCGCTGAAATTACACCAATCACATTCATACCATGCAGTTGCCGTGGCTGTAATCACCCTAAAACGGACCAGCGTACACATGTGTGCAGATTATTGTGCAGTTTGTAGCTTTGCGTGCACTTCTGAAGTACAGTGTTGATAAATTATTGAGTGCAATATGCTCTTTAACCTCAACACGTATGGTCTATTTCGTTTGCTTTGTGCTCTATTGTACAATGATGAACTAACTAATCAAAATAAATTCGTGTGATACTTTTTACGTCGCTATTGCGAGCGAGGGTAATGCATAACGGAGTTGGCAATGTAAAGCTTCACAAGAAGGGACATGTATGTACTGTCTAGCGTTTAATACTTGTAGCATGAGGGTTATATAGCCATAGATGTGGTATTCAAATTGATATACTGCACTTAGATGTTCATTGCGCATTCCAGTAGCTATTGATTGAGTTGAGGGTGATTTGTACGACCCTTAGATTTTGGTCCCTGCATCTACATCACCCTTACAGCGTTTTCAGTTCTGGGGGTAGTGAAACATACAATAATATAAAGATTTCACAATCACATTTCAAGGCAGAAAGCATGTGCTATACAGACGAAGTTTTTGCGTTTCGAAAAGATATATGACAGTTTCGCAACTCTAAATTGAATCCCGTGGCCATTTAACAATATCTGATCCGGCAAACATTCGTCCGAGATCACTATCTGCGGCTGCAAATGAACTCAAATCTGTACTTTAGCACGTCTTATTTTTTGAGTATGAATAAAGCCAGAGAAGCCATTACAATTTTGATTTCAAAGTTCCATGCTGGAAGCAATTATTCAGATTAAAATCAAACAGGCGCCAATAAGAAAGCTACTGATATAAAAGTTCGATAGTTTGAAGCAAATTAATTACAGATTCGTCAATAGACGAAATAAAAGCTACAGCAGTATGACTTCTGTGACGAGCAGCGTATATCGCTACCATCAATAACTACGTGACGAATCCTGTAGTTAGATTAGTAAATAATCGGAGTGACTCGCAATGACGGCCAACCGCCACATACGCCGTATTTTAACTAAGCAGACGCACATGCTTGTTTCGCATCGATGGCGCGATAGCTTTTACATATCCTGCTGCTCGCATTTACCATGTACAAGGCTGAACCCATGAAACAAAATTTGCAATGATGTTCGATTGCAACCCAGCTCGAATGAAGAAGATATCATGGGATGATCGACTGGCAAGGGAAATTGAACTCGAGATGTGACAGAAAGCAACATAGCGGATTCAACAAACACTAGCAAGATGACGACGAGGTTGTCACTGTCGCCTATGACAGCTACTTCCAAATACATCTAAAATTTCATATGCGGAGTCTCACAATGTATTCTACCATAGAAGCTTTATCAACTAGGTAATAAGCAACCTGACAACGACACTATTTCTCGAGGCTTATCAGCTTCACAATGTAAACGTTGCAATTCAGAACATCAGCACCCAACACAGGGCATGATATTCGAATGATACACTCCCATTATCCAACTATTAAGTGGAAATATATCACGCAATCGTGTTATTTTTTTGACTATGCAAGCAATGTAGACTTGCAAAACAAAAGCGGATGCTTCGTAAGTACTGGCATGAACAGCGTTAGCTTGCGTATCTTTTTAATCAGCCAATTTTTTAAACTGATGGAAATTGGTTATCCGTGTCCGATATCTGACCTAGCCTTTATTTCAAGCTAAAACAAGTAGCTCGAGCCAACAAAGGGATATCACCGTAGCAAACACGCACATGTAACAATGAATATTTGAGGCTTGACGCACCGTTTGCTCCTAATGCAGATAATGCCACAATCTCACGGTAAAGTGGTGGATAAAAGCACTGCGATTTGCAATGTACTGACCTTTTTTTTGCTTCCAATTTGTGCGCTGTGAAATGATCCATTCAACGAATTTTGGCTCGTGACTTTTACTAGACTATTGCTCGGGTGCTATTTCGCGATGGTAACGAGGCTTTTCTGTAACTCGGAATGTTATCACGGCAATATTCTAGCAAAGTTAACTATTTGGCTTTGGTTAAAGTACTATTAACGAATTGGCATATCCTCCAATCGTATTACATAACGGCGCCTTACATTGTACCCCATGTTAAGCAGAAACCTATGTTGGTGCTGTTGTTAAACGTCAGTTAAGAAAACATTACGTTGCGACTGCAGACAAGCGTCACTCATTGTTCATGAGTAAACTATTTTCAACCGCCTGATCTATAACAAAGCACTTCGAGGTCGTAGTATGTTTACCACGTCTCATGCATAAAAAAATGTACGAGATCTTACCGATATGCTGTTTTATGTGGCGATACTGATCATAAGCCGACAAGCCGATACACATAATTTTGTTGCGTGAGTTGTAATATTACATCCGCACCAGAGTTAATTATGCTGCATAACCACAGTGGGGTCAAAAGTGATGTTCCTTTAATGTATAAGCCATAGGATGGATTCGACGGACGTACCGTGCCTGTGAGGGATAACTGCCAATATTTATGTATGTTGTTGTTTTTCAACAAAACGCGAAACTGTCTTATGTTAAATGATTATGGTTCTACATGATAGACAAAGCTTTAATCACCAAATAGATAATACGAATCGTATCGGTTGTAACTGTTGGTGGTGTCGCTGCATACCATTTGCATTTAACTTGATAGATGATTATCTGCATTATGTATGCTCAATGATTACAAAACCGTGGATAAGTTAACACCTACGGGTAAAGCACATAAGAGCCCTTTAGTGGCTACTTTGCATGTCAATGACCTAAAGAAGCTGTGAGCAGTTAATCGTGCGGCCTGGACAAATTGCACTACCATTTACCAGAACGTTTTAAGGCTGACAAAAGAAGCAATTACTATGGGGTGGTGATGGATGATGATGACCGAGATATATGTATATAGTTCTTAGGTCCTCTGAGCAACTGGGCACAAGATTGTTGCTCACATACGTTTCAGTCACCCGGCCCGTGTTTTAAGTTTATTGGATTGAAAGTATTAGATAAAAGCAGAATCAAAGGGTTTTGTTTATTTGGTGAAATGAACTAAAAATTATCATAAACTATTAACCCTTTGTTATCTTATCCGTCTTCTTATGCAAAATCATTAATCGAATGGGACTTCGATCAAACCAAATAAAAGGCGCGGATAGCAAAGTACCAAATATTCAGCTGCATCAAGCAAATCACTACAACGCTCCTTGACAAAGTATAAAATACAGCTCGTGACCGAACAAAGTGCGCTGCAGCCGGCATTCAGTGGTGCCAAACAATTGCTGCGATATGAGCGCTGTCCATAATAATTGCAATACAATGTCACTTTGTTAACACTGTGAGCAATTTCAATTCCACTGCAATGTATATATATTGCAGTTTATCACTTGATAGAGTGCTCTGAAGTAATATACCGGCGCGTATTGACAGCAATATATTCATCAACGCCGTGCTTTATCAGCCATCTGGAAACGGGAGCATTGTTCGCGACGCAAAATCCAATATCATCAGTCTTACTCTAATTCAATAAACCGCCAAAGACCTTGAATGCAAGAAATACATATAACCGGAACACGGGTAAAAAAGGAACAACGAGAATATGACTAAGAGAGAGAGAGAGAGAGAGAGAGAGAGAGAGAGAAGAGAGAGAGAGAGAGAGAGAAAGAGAGAGAGAGAGAGAGAGAGGGAGAGAGAGGGAGACAGAAGCGATAGAGGGAGAGAGAGAGAGAGAGATAGATAGAGGGAGAGAAGAGAGAGAGATATAGAGAGAGAGAGATACACGAGAGAGCGACAGCGAGAGATACAGAGAATAGACAGAGATAACTATATATATGTAGAGATATATAATATATATATTTATATCTACATAAATATATATATATATGTTGATATATTATATATATATATATATATATATATATATATATATATATATATATATATATATATATATATATATATATATATATATATATATATATATATATATATATGATATATACTATATATATATATAATATGCAGCGTCACCTAGCTTCCAACAAAAAAATTAACAAGATTCGATGCATATCCTAAATTGCCAATATCCTTACTTAATAGAATGCAGCGTCACCTAGCTTCCAACAAAAAAATTAACAAGATTCGATGCATTATCCTAAATTGCCAATGTGAAGATAGCCAAATGAATGCCCCAATATCTTAGTATGTGTCAGCCTTATTCGATTGAGTTCATTTGCTCTCAAATCCATTTGTATTTATATTGTATAACGTGGAAACTGCAGCAATAGGAACGTAATAATTATCGTAAGGTTTTATTTCTTAGCGTTTTAAGTTTTCCAAATATTTTGTTCATCGATACCTTACACATTGATCATTGAGATACGCAATCGCGGTCATCGTTCTTTCTGATATCAATTGTGCCCCATAAATGGTTAATATTGCTTACCTGCGCAATAGGCATTCAATAACACCAAAATTCATTGACTGCCTGACCATATCTAACGTGTTAAGTTCTTAACGGGTATTTTCAACTTTTCATCCATTGCAACTAGGCCAGAACTAAAAAGGGTTTTACTGTAGGCATAAACATTCCACGCTCAAGCTATTTCTGACGCCATAAAAGTAAACGTTATTTCTCTGGTTAAACAATCTATACCAGACCGGCTACCAGATACGTTGAAGTCATTAGTAAGCATCTCGAATTAAACAGCCAGCATAATGCATCTATAGGTGTGCTGCAGAATATCATGTCAGTTAGTACATAAACATCGCCCAGCACAATGTTCGATGCACATTTGTACGGAGCTAGGTTTATAACATTATCAGAACCGGCACCTTTGCATTACAATATTATGAGTTTATTGGCTTAATATTTAGCATAATGTGCACTACATCCCACGCAGATTGCATCAGAAATCATCCAAACAATATTAATCAGAGACAAATTGCACTGCTACCTACATTGCAATAATAAACCTTTGCAAAATATGTAATGAACCCTTTCTAGGTGTCAATACATCACGAGAAGCACAATATTCAGATTAATGATGCCCTGATAAATAAAAGCAATATCCTCATTTTAGCCATGACTCGGCAGTGAGGGCGACCAGAGCATGATGTAGACATTGCAAACTGCTATGGTCTTTGTAACTTGATTGGGTTCGCCATTTTAACGTTTTATTTGCAAATAATCCTGAGACCAGTTTATATGACAAGCGATCGTATCTGTCCCCAGGATGATGTCATCCGTAGCCGCGTTTCGGCCTAACTTACATATTATGCAATGATATCGCAAATTCCGTTTATTTCCTGAATTGCCAATTAACTGTACTAGCAGACAATTACGTGCGATTATACTACTTTTGCTATGCCATCTCTGGATATACGCTTTGATTATAGATACATTCATAAACACGAATATATTATAAGCTCTAGTAGCTAGCGGATGACTTAACTGATCATTATCCATTAGCAGGGCTGGTTTTTATTCGAAAATGTAAGTGCCACCGTCGAGTTGTTCCCAAGGCCAATTGATATTGATTATTTTGATATAGCAAGTTACAATCATGCCAGTGGATTTTGGAACGGGACGTGAAGTATGTTACTGTGAGGGCTGTTAGTTTCTTATGTATCACATTGATGCGTGTGATGATAGGAGTTGGTTTTGCAGATTAGGTTATTTATGAGTTTGATTTTAATCGGTGATACAGCAGTGTTACCACTTTGTACAAATTGACGTGTCACAATCATGTTCATATGTTTAGCATTGCTCGATGCAATATACGCATCCTTCAATCATAGCACATTGTTGAAACACTGTGGGGCCCAATTACGGGTCGGTGTTTGCTGACCAAGTTTCGGAACTGACGGACACTAAATATGACCAAATACAATATACTTGATGACCTTATGATCAGCCACCGCGAGGTTATGATGCTAATAGTACCAGAATGTATTATTTGTGATATTCGGATCTTTACGATAAACAGTAGTTACGATACGCCTCCAGAATCATGCATTAATGTTACATATATTTCAAAGTGACAACTCACTCAACGTTCAATAATATGACACATGATGATCAATTACCGTTGCCAACGTATTTCAATGAAATGAACACACTTCCATACATGATTGAATAATGCTTGTGGACTGTCGAGTTTATCACGAAAACCACGAAAAACCCTGGTGTGAGTCACAATGGCTAACAGAAAGGGTACGAATTGATAGTTCTAATATGTGATGTCTATAAAGGGAGTATGTGTATTAAGATGACTAGAGGAGAGATATCTGAAAAGTGGCTAAGGTCCGAAAGATCGCCTACTATATAATAATGATAGATCAAACATACACACGATAATCGAACGCAGCTACTGGTATCCAGATAATAACATTATCTTTGAGAAAGACCAAAATATTACCCATTCAACAGTAGGTGTATGAAATATTCAGTGCTGAACACTATGTCTAAAGCAGAGACTTAAATTTGCTGTGTACTATTGTTCAGCTGCTTTATTTTTGAACATATTCAACCACACGCTTTTAATCTGTCTCTGTGAAAGGTCCATTGCTTTTGTTGATTTTTACATTTTAGGACAATTCGATGTTTTCCTTTTTCCCGTCTGCATAACATAGGCAATAATGAGGGGGGGACAATGTTTAGGGTAGAATTAGGGTCGGGTAACCATGGAAACGAATGCCTCTCTGTCGAGAGCCAGCTGTGTTGCCAATTAGGCTCTGAGTACGATTCGAAATTGCTGCCGCATGTAACTCTCCCATGCAAAATGTCGGATTGATTACGACAAGGTGTTGCATTCGCAAATATGAGCATTCGAGAATTGCAGTTTTGGGACGATGACACTAAAATACACTGTACAGTATGGCACGATAACAACACTATTCCAATCAAAAATGGATTTAAATATGTAAAGGTTGACTGCATTCTGCCAACCGAGCCCTTATCGGTCTTTGACATCACTGGGAGCTATTGATGACAGTTATCTCCCAGGTTTCATACATACCGACTAGTTATCTGGAGCAGAGAGGTGAAAATGCGAGGTGTGGATGTTCTATGGAAATATCTGAAATAAGAGCTCTAATAAAGGCCGTTGATATTAAAGTTGTCAGTTTGCGAATTTCATATTCTTTCAGGTGTAGCGCAATCATGGCAGTTATACTGAAAAATGTATACCGCGAAGTGATACGTAATTCGTTATATTAGAACGATCATGAAACATACTATAAGAACCATCATGAAAAATGTTAACAACGTGACACCTCACTGGCAGAATGCTGTCAATATGTCACAGAGTAACATATATAATGCATGGCACGATGGACTGGATGTTACAATATAGCTCCTAAAATGGCATCATACACCATGCAATATATTAACAAGCAATCCGAACTAAGTTCCGAACATTCAAGCTGAGCTTTATGAATTTCCGTGTCATGAATTATACAAAATCCAATTTGAGAGATACTTGGGAGAAGATAAGGATTATGTATCTGTAGTTGTTGATAGACGGGACAAATGAAGGTTTAATATGCACTTTGCGCATCAAGGAACACAATGTTGCTTATTGTTAAATGTTGAAAAAGAGCGGCGTTTGGTAATTAACAGTTCTACTAATTAGCCAATCAGGGCGTCATTAAGGCTTTACAGGGAATAAGGCGCATTCGATCGAATTTTAAATCTTACGCCACAACACATCACGCTCCTTTACGTGAATAAACTTCCACAAAATTAATGAATTTTCCTGTAATACCGATATTTCTTTTGGACAGCCAGGTTCATTTATGTTTTGCGTAGCATCTAGGGCTGACGCGAAATGTTCGTTCCTGCATTCGTATAGTACGATATCTTTTGATGAAAAACAGCTCCATAATTACCGTGCACATTGCCGTTTATATTAAGCAATTTCCGTTGCCGTAAACACGTTTTAAGCGCTGTTGCTAGCACAAATAGCATCATTGAATGCTTACTTTCATCTCCCTCAATCAACTTATTGCAATTTCGATATGTACTTATGCTGCGAAGTCCATCATATATATTCGGTATGTTTTGACACTGAAAGGGAGGCTGTCGATTTCGACTATATTACAACTATGTGCATTAATATTCAACCAGTTCCACGTTACAGCTGCCACAGCGGCTATATCATTTTTTTCCGGTGACACCAATGATCTTCAATATATCATTCAAGGTCTTCTATTGCAAATGAACTCAGATTGTACCAATCCGGTCATTAACAATTAATTATGGCATCGTCACGATAATGGAAGTAAACGTACGCTGTAAGTATAATGTATGATTAATTTGGAAGCAAACGTAATCACGATTTATTGAACTTATATCGATTAATACGATATCTATACATAGTGGATAGCCGTTTGTTGCAGAAATTAACAAATAACTAACAGGATACATAAGGAACATTGAACCCAATATATGAGACCTGAAAGTGCAGGCGATTTCTAAGCTGACAGAGACAATTTCACAAAAGTAAATGAATGTCATAAAGAGAGTCTTAACTGACAAATCCTCTTGCGATATCACTTTGGTGAAAATTGGCCGAATTTAGCTGTGCTATCCAGAGACTGTATAAAGGTCGTTGCAGTTTTGAAATGAATCAAATGGTTATGGTCGTGAAGTCTACTGTGCTGTCCCTTTCAGGTGAATTAGTGTTATATTACAGCAATTGCTTCTTAATCCACTAAATGAAATTGCAACATCTTGTTAGGCTGGAGCTATTAATTTGCATACCATTGACGACATTCATTGCAATTTAATAGCTGATGTAACAACTGTTGCAATGGTGGCTTACCAAATAACAGTGGGATATCGCAACGGAAGCAGGTGCCAAAACTGCCAATGGAAGATAAATCTATAAAGTTCTTTTTTGATTGCTAACACCAACCGCTACAGCCAATTAGAAGATGAAATTCAGCAGACACTTTGTGGAGCACAGCCGTTAAAAATATATAGAGATATGTACATGAATGTATACATATATATAAATATGCACATATATATATATATACATATATATATATATATATATATATATATACATATATTATATATATATATATATATAAATATACATTTATATATAAAAATTATATATATATACACATATATATATATAAATATATAAATATATATATATATATATATATATATATATATATATATATATATATATATATATATATATATAAACATATGCATGTATGTATGTTTATATATATATATTCTGATTGCATTATGTTCATCACCAAGTCAATCTGTAACGCCTCCTTTACATGGTTTTGTATTATAGTATTCTTTACTGAACATGATAATCGTTTTTCGACGGATTAAATTTATCACATTCAATATTTGCGAACACCAGGTGCTCCACGAACAGTTGAGCAGCTGCTACATTGTACGATATTGTGCACACATTTATGTCCAGCAATGGAATATATATTCCAGTTGTGTGGTTTTGAATAGAGCTACCGGCAATGTTTCGATGCATGATATGTGCAAATAGTTATTATCTGAAAATATCCTTAACAAAAATAGTTCGGCCATGGATTGTCAACTTTGACATTCAAATTACAACACCATGCTCTGTCCTGCTGGCGCTTCGTTGAAACTGCATTGGATGTCATATGTATTAATATATACATCAATATACTTAAACTGTTTACCTTCTGTTTCCTCTGGTTAACGGATTCGCATTTATTTTCATTCATATTCTATTGTGTGTCCTCAACCAGTGTTCAGTCATGCAGTCTGTCATAGAAAGCAACAGTAATCAAGCTTCTATAGAATTGCTCCCGTGGTTGAAGAAAACAAATACACATGCAGAGTCGTTGTAAATGTAATGTTTATGTTTGCACTGTAACCATTGTCGATTGCAAACAATGATAAAATGGCGAATTTCAATTCATTTTGTAAGGAACATATTATACTCAGCTGTGAGCTGTTGAATGCATCGCACTGAAGTCGATGATTGTTTGATTTTCATTGCATAACCATAGACCAGTGAAATAACGCTTGATTTTTACCAATTATAAGATATACATTAAAGATTTGGTCGCGCGTCCCATCACGAGTAATATACGGACCGACTTGAGAAATCCAGCCTTGAAGATTCAAGAGGATCCCGTATCCTTGTTAAATATGGGCAAGCTTAAACTATACATGTATCGTAAACCATTGGCAGCGATAAATTGCATGATGAAATGGTATGCAAATGTTTGGAAACAGCTTGCTTCAGCAGCTTTGGATTGCATTTGCAAGTCAAGGATCGTTAAATACAGAGATTTGCACATCGTAATTATTGTAGTTTTGTGCACACAAGTGTATAAAACATATGGGGTCGTTTATTTCGAAATCTATAATGGTAAGTTATCCACTTTTGGTTCAGTCAATATGGATTATTCATGCATGATTGGCACACGGAGCCCAATTGAAAAAGCTTAGTAGTTATTTTGTAAAATGCATCCAATTACCGTGTATCTCTATTGATCATCAATCGCGTGGAAACAAGAAACCTGTATGCATTTTCCTGCTTGAAAAAAGTAGCATCATACCCCGAAATGTTGTGAATCTCATTGTTGACACATAAATGGGCACGCTGGAGGTTCATTGAGAATTGCGTACAGTATCGAAAGTAAATGAAGTAATTATGTGTAGTACAACAACGAAAGATGTACGATATAAGCACAGAGAGAACACCGCAGCATTTATGCCTCATGTTAGGGAGAAGCTCTGGTCGATTACTAAGTATCGCTGCTTCGCGGAAATATAGTTCACGAAAGTACCGTAAACAGGTTTAGGTCACTTATGATCCTGTTTCACAACGTATATAACAAGTATCAAATTATTATAAACGTATAAATATATTCTACTATGCATTCAATTATTGTATTGTTCCTTCAGGATATACTGCATTACTCTTATTTTCCTTTGTCCTTATATATCGTAGAAGCGATTGGTCCAATGAAAGATCTAAAACTAAATTGAATTTGTCGAGCTTTGAGAGCTTCTTATTGGTGCCGCGTTCAGAGACAGCAATATGTCACCTATTTCATGAGCTAAGCAAGCCCTTACACAAATATTATGGTACAGTTCTCCTGTAATGACATCTTAAAGATTCCGAATCTACATTTTCGTGGAATAAAAATATAGCGGAGCAATTTGGAAAAATGTTCGAATCAAACGAATGTTTTTAATAAGACAGAAGTCGTAAAATATTTACACGTGATAAATCTTTACACACACTGTCGGCGACTTTCAATATAGCTCTAGTGACATTGTGTATACTAAGCCGATTGAAAGTGCGCAAATACGTGATATATTGCTGAACTTTTGGGTCATACACCGCTCTTTGATCTATAGTGCAGATATCCCATGAGTAATCAACATTCGTATCTGTTTAACGGGCTCAAGTAGGAACTAACAAACTCATTTCGTTCTGTGATATGGATTGTATTGCATTGTATTGGTGTATAAATATAGTGCCTGATAATAGCATTTATGTAAGGCCATGCGCTATTTAAATTGAAAATTTACTTTTAATGTTTTAAATATGATAAATATATGAATTATTAATAATACTGTAGTATGATCAGTTGCTTATAGATTGCTCTTTTTCGACAAAAGTATGCTTAAATTAACCGATAAAAGCTGTCAAATATAATCCCATATAAAGTGATAGCTATATCAACATTTGCAAGCCGAAAGCACAGCAATGAAAGATATGTTTGATTGCAAAGTGTCAAACACCACAATTCTCTTTGCGTCTTGACCGATTTTTTCCTTTTCCGATAAATATTCATGGTTCCCAAGGGCAAAGTTATCGGAATTCATATCCTCATCGGACCCTCATACCCACTACAAATAAGCTCATAATTCCCGCAGCAGTGCTTGGCAATTGGCTTTTTTCTCAAATGACCATTGTACGATGCATTTGTGGCGGATTAGAAGATATAGGCTTTTGAATGTCAGTAAATTTCCAAACACCAGACGAACGCAATGGTAATGACTCGCAAGGATAGTTTGCTATGCTGTTACTATTGAACGCGAATTAAGTTATCACGAAATAACCTTCTTAATGCACTTTATGGTGCCCATGGGACGAACGTAAACGTCATATCGAGGCCCTCATTTACCAAGGAGAACACGGTGTTAATTGGGTTTCTGAATATACAAGAGCTTTCTGTCGTTGTGTGCGCCGCCACACTTTTCGGTAAGAAAACACTTATAACCTTTCTTTCAAGTAATAACCGTTTTTGATGGAAGATTTCCATTTAGTGTTTTTCAGTTTTAATGCATATATAGAAATGCAAATCTATACGATACATTTCTTGCTCCGTGTTTAGATATACCACAGTACAACGAAAGTATGTACCATAAATTAATATTTGGCACAGACAAAGTCCTCAAAATCATTTTGGCGCAAAATCCATCGGTACAATAACATTAGCAATAAAAATGTGCATGCATAAGCGTAGGTCACAGCTGGTATTACTATTTTTAGCCGGATAGAGGTATGTATGGCTATATTCCTTGTCAAGTTAACATTAATACACTGCTTATTTTTTCTACCCAAGTCGTCCCTAGTGAATAGAGCAGTTCGTTATTTATCATCAAACTTGATGTAAAATTTCATATTACATTTTGAAATCCAGCATGGGTAAATCATTAGGATTCCGTATATGCTTTAAAGCTGGAAATGGAAGTGTGGCTTCAGTAACGGATTATATAAATCCTTTCAGCTAACAATGAAGAGTAACGTCGAAGCGTGACGATCAAACTATCTACTGTAGAGAAATGAGACAGTGCTTCAGTTTTGAGATTGAATTGTACAATACACAGAGTGCCTGCTTGTACAATTATGTACCTACATATGGACCACTAATTATATTATACGTGGCAACCCACATTTATGGGTGTCTAGTTCAGTTAACTTGTTAGCATTAGTGTTTGTACATGTTCCACACATAGTATTTGAATCAATATCGACCGAAAAGTTTTCAGAGTACTGCTAAAACAATTTACATATACTTTATCGTTCAAACGCACCAGCATTCCGTTTAGAGGTATATATATACCATGAGTTATATAAATACTACGAAACTATGAAGAAACGCATTTGGAAACTTAACACAATTACCCATCTTCACTCAAACTACAGTGATTAGAACAGCTTGCTATAAAAACTATTCATCTCCATTCAAATGTCGTTCGATATATATCAATGTTCATTCCGATCTTTTTGTCATTGTCAATTTTTCGTAAGGATTATCACGCCGGTTAAAGACACAGAGAACTTAGACTATTCCGTAAAAAACATAATACATAGTCATCGCTGTCTGAGTACAAAAATGTACATAAGACTGCGTACTATCTACCATCGTCATATCCGTTTGTGGTTCCAGGAGCACATTAATGTATGCAGGCTTATGTATGTCCCATAGAAGATTTTATATATATATATATATATATATATATATATATATATATATATATATATATATATATATATATATATATATATATATATATATATATATATATATATATATATATATATATATATATATATATATATATATATATATCGTTAACGAACGGCATCATTCTGATCACTAAGCGTCATCAGCAAATATTTATAAATATTGGTGGTGCATGTATTCACAAAAATATATGCACATTGGACTGCGTACTCTTTATCATCGTCATATCGTGGTTCCAGGAGCGCATTAATGTATGCAGGCTTATATATTCCATAGAATATGTATATATATATATATATATATATATATATATATATATATATAGATATATATTATATATAGATATATATATATATATATATATATATATATATTATATATATATATATATATATATATATATATATATATATATATATATATATATATATATATTTATATATATATATATATATATATATATATATATATATATATATATATATATGCATAAATCGTCAACGAACGGCAACATTCTGATCACCAAGCACCATCAGCAAATATTATAAATGTTTGGTGTGCATAGATTCACAAAAAAATGCCCCTTGGACTGCGTACTCTTTATCATCGTCACATCCGTTCGTGGTTCTCGGAGCACAATAATGTATGAAGGCTTATGTATGTCCTATAAAATATTTATATATGCATATATGTATATAGATATATATATATATATATATATATATATATACATATATATATGTATAAATATATATAGATATACATATATATGTATATATATTATATAGATATATATATATTATATATATATACATATATATATTATATATATATATATATATATATATATATATATATATATATATATTTATATATATGTATATATATATATATATATATATTTATATATATATATAAATATATATATATATGTATGTTTAGATATGTATATATATATATATATATATATATATATATTATATATATATTTATATATATATATATATATATATATATATATATATATATGTATATATATATGTATAGTATTTATATATATATATATATATATATATATATATATATATGCATATATATATATATATATATAATATATATATATCTATATATATATATATATATCTCATATATATATATATGTATATTCAGCAACATTCTGATCACTAAGCGTCATCAGCAAATATTATAAATGTTTGGTGCGCATAGATTCACACAAAAATGCACATTGGACTGCGTGCTCTTTATCATCGTCATATCCGTTCGTGGTTCCGGGAGTGCATTGATGTATGCAGGATTATCTATGTCCTATAGAAGAGACCCTAGAATATTTATATCCAATAACGGCTAATATACAGTTTCTGGGTGAGCTTAAATTACTTATCACCTTCCGTTGCCTTGAACATCCTTTGTGACTGCCATCGAGATCCACTGGATATACTACAATGAACGGGATAAAAGCCTTTTTATTTTCTTCCTCAGGCATCAATTGATTAAGGTGATTCGACGGCCGGAAATGCTCTGATGGTTTACGAATCAAAGGACCCGTGCCATGATCATTTACGGCATATTCTAAATTTTGGCGAACGGCATTAAGTGACCATGTACAAAAGCAGACAAACACATTTTATTCGACCATCTGCAGATTTGTGCCGATAAATCATAGGACTGTAGTTTACCAAACGACCTTACGCCACCTTATATCTATAAAGCACACAAACGCCGAAGCTGCAATACAGGAACGTCTGTTATTCTTGTGTGAAATTTGTTTGGGGAGCGCGATTTAGTCTCGTCTTCACTTTATCCCACGTATCTACATTTTCTTAGGGGTAATTCAAATATTTATTTTCGAGGCCAATTTTGCACTCTCATGGATACAATTCTTGATATGAATTGCCGTGAAGATACGAAGCGGAAACACATATGACAGTTATAAAATGTTACAATGTCTTTATGACACAATATATATTGTGGTGACTTCACCGCTGTGGCCCAATGGCCTTAACGTGACGGCGTTACATTAAAGCGTGAGGAGTTTAGCCCTTAACGTGTCCGCGTGAGTGAATCACGTCTCCCCTGACCGCCCTGGCCTTTTAGGCGGCAGCAAGTGTTCAGTCACTTGTTGCCCAGCCGTCAATACAGAATGAGCTTATCGAAGACATAAGAAGAGATACACAAAAGTCGTCGAAAGTCAACTCCAAGAATATTACCCGCATAAAGACGCGACCGTACCCACCACAGCAGAAGGTCAGCAGTTTTGAGAGATTACTTTAATATATCCAAGTCAAGTCTATTGATGCTTCAATCTAAATCATTATTTACATCATGCCTGATAACCCCTAACCACATCATCAGCTGTCTAATCGCGCGGGTGAGCTTGTAATTGAACAGAAATTTAATTTATCAATTGTCATAGTACTTAAAGCAAAGCGAAACAACTAATTGCATCATGAGTCAAACACCTTTCAATTACTTCAGCGCGCATGTATGCTTTTGAAATGGGGATAAATTCGGTTGTGCATGCGATTTCATCTATTCAGAGGCCACTTTGTCTCTTTATGCACTGACTCAGATGAATACATTAATAGGATTCAAACCATGTAGCATAATATTCGATTACAAAAATCGTACTTTCTTTCTCTCGGAGCACTAGACTTGATGTTTAATGTGTAGAATGTATTAATTATAATGCATTGTGTTGGATTGAAGCTTCCATTAGTAAGAACAATTCGACGGAGCTCGACACGTATCCACATCAATGAAATGCTCTTTTCACAGGCCATCCACCGTAGGCAGTGAAGGGCTCTTATTGCGCGCATTTCTCATTATTACGTCTTTAAATCACTATAGCCCATTACTATCAAGAACCCATACAATCGTAACCGGAAATTTGAACATGCCTAACCATTTGCTTCGGGTTCCTGAATTCTTTATCCTGCTTACATTGGTATACGTTTCAGAACCTTGACAACCACCCGCCTCACAACCACCGCTGATACTACGCCCTAGAAATTTCACAGGCCATCCAGTAGGCAGTGCGGCTCGTATTGCTGCGTTTCTCATTACGGGTCAGCCCATTTCTATAGGCTCGTAACCGGATTTGGCATAAGTAGCGGGTTCTTAATCTATATTGGCTTCAGAACCTTATGAACCACCCGCCTCACAACCACCGCTGATACTACGCCCTAGAAATTTCACAGGCCATCCAGTAGGCAGTGCGGCTCGTATTGCTGCGTTTCTCATTACGGGTTAGCCCATTTATATAGGCCCGTAACCGGATTTGGCCTAAGTGGCGGGTTCTTAATCTATATTGGTTTCAGAACCTTATTTAGGCCGTTTTGACACTTTATGCAGTGACCAACCTATACAATCTATACGATAAAAACTACGTAGGTCTTCAAAATATTAATTTGGATTCCATCGTCCACGGACATGGATGTTCTTAAGTAAATTGCTGTACTTAGTGTACAATTCGATTGCGTAATGAGGCATTGTATTCGACTGGCAAAACGATTAAAATATAAAGCTCCACCAACGGTTTGTCTAGGAATTAATACCGTGTAGAGGTACCGAAGACAAATATCACTAGCGCTGTTTGAGCACAACGCAGAATATGACATCATACTAAAGTCGACATTTCATTGATGCATGCGCTTTTCTGCGCTTCATTCTTCTGTTGCAAAAACCCCTTCTTACACCAATGACCAGTTTGCCTGACTGCACTGACTATTGCCTTTTATGTCCCCATCCTTTTCAAAAATATAAATCATAGTACAGATATATTGGTCAATTTCTCTGTGGACATTCGATGAAACGGCATCAGTCCCATGATTTATTTGCTCAGTAATCATCAGACACGCCTTTGGTAATTATCTGCTGCCATTTTAGGAGTATATAAAGGCGCTCCCAATTGCATCCTACAATCGGAAAAGAATATTCAATCATTAAACTATAGCCGTTTTATTCAACAAATTTAAGATTTACGTAAATGGTAAGAGGTTACCGTTATAGACCGTGAGATATTTCGACAATCATTATTTTTTCATATTGTGAAGAATAAAGCCCGTTCGATTGTGCGTGTTATTATGTATATGAACATATATCATCAATTCCTTCACAATATGCACTCGAAGTAGTCATGCCAAGTTGCTTATTAACATGAACAGATATTTGTGACAATACTTATGAAAGATACATAGATCCGTTTATTGCGCCATTTGCATAATCACAGAGAAGTGAATAAGAACCAGACAATGTTGGTAGCTATGAACGGAGTTGAATAAGCATTACTTTGCTGATAAACAACCTTGTATAATGACTGTTATTTGAGTAACATTACATCTTTTGTACGCGATACAGGAACAAGATGTATTTATCCCTAGGTAGGTCATGATTTTGCAATTGATGATTCCTATCATTTTATTTGTATGAAATAATAAATTAAGTGAATGTTAGTACTCATCCGTGTAGAGTACCATCTACAGGCTATAATATTTGTGAGCAACCGCTTAATATCAACAACAGCATAAGACACACATTAGGTTTATTTGTCAATTTCAAACCGATATATATTGAACTGTCCTTAGGAAAAACTAGTTTTTCGTACAGCACAAGCTAGGGGTGGCACTTTTTGATGTCTGCCTAGATAACCCCAGCACCACTATACAAGCTGCCGATATGAAATGCCATGCATCGGAACAACCTGCAATATGGAGCGATCTTTACACCTTTTGCTTCAATACATGAATATTTTCCATCAAGTATAATCTCAACCGGACCATGTTTTAGTATACTTATTTACGCTGAATAGCATGTTTCTGCTTGTACCTCTAAGTTTCTAACAATAAACACCGTACGCTATTTCTAGTGTCTGTATTATCGGTCGGTCCCTTTTGGTTTTCACACTACATAACAGAAGTATGCTACAATTTAGTATATTCTTGGCGAGCAAGTACTCCAAGCCACATGTAATGATGGGATTCGTCGCGGTATATTATGCACATAATGACAGCATCAAGTATGCTCAAACCTACCACCGTTCCTACGCAAACAAACGAAGAAATAATCACACTATCCGATGTCAGGCTGGTCGATGGTATATGACTTAAAAAACTAAGGAGCCAATGGCTGTCTTTGTTTAGGCATTAGCCAAAAGGGTCCGAAAAATCGAGGGATACAGTAAAACCTGACTAATCAGGTCGGTCAAGGGACTTGGCCTGAGTTTCCTTAAGTCACAGGCGACCAGATTGTACAGGTTGTGAAGTTTGTGTTCATTTAGCCTGAAATTCTCACAGTAATTGTATGAACATACATGTTAATGCACTCAAAATCATTGTGTGGATTTTTTTGTTCATATACATGGCAAATATATTTTATTTTGCTTGATTAAGTGAAGAGAGAATCAAATTCAATCAATTATATTTTTATTTCAACAATCATTTCACAATACAAGTACACATACCAAACAAATGCATGCAACCATTTCTAATGAATTATTTACATTCATTTTCATGACAGCAGGTAAGAACTCAGCAGAAACAGTTGACATTGATGATAAATCTACATTAGCACTACTGTCTTTACATTAACATAACTATAGAGTCATATCTATTTTGCATGTGAACAAAAACATTTAAGTCTTTTTCATTTTAAAAATAAATAGTCCTGTACCCCACGTGCAAATGTATAAATACACCAAGAGTGTCTTTCTCTTTAATAAGTGATGCTCATTAATTTATTGTTCACAAAACCACTGGAGGCCAGTTCACTGAAGATTATAGTCTTTGTCTACTTAAAAGCTCCCTGGTGGCAATGTCCTTCCCATTGCAACACACTTCGAAGAGGTCTGACAGTCCCTTGTAAAGTGCCAGCTGCTTTATTCTGCTTCGCCAGCACGCCGGTAACTATCATTATTATCGATGGCTGAACAAAAAAATTATGCACCAGTGCGTAGCCCTTAATTTTGTCACTGTTCGTTAACATGACACAATTAATACCATGTCGCAATACCATCTGCGGCGTAAAGTGATCCAAAGGCATTTGTTCAAAGCCCTCTCTCGCGATCAGGCTTTGTGTATTAGGTGCTACTAGCGAGTGGTGTAGCGTAAATCAGGTTGTTCTGACCTCCCCGGTTGTGACCCAAAACGCTGACTTAATCGTCATTTTTTGCAGGGTCACTAGCATTCGCCAAGGTAATCGAGTGTGTCCATTTCATCACCAGCGCACTCCCCGTAAGAATAGGCACGATTATCCACACTATCAGAATAATTATCTTTCGCCGAATGGAATAATTCAAAATCCGCTTAAGATATACATTGCCTCGATGATCTGTGGTCCGGTTTGATGAGGATTTGGGGACTTGTTGACTTCGAATTGAGGGATAGTAGTTTGAATTATCAGTGATTGTGCTAACGTGGAATGTCATTTTCCTTCTCGTTTGCCATACATTATAGATAATGACGAAATAAGATGAGTCAGAAGTAATTTGATAACTTTGCAACAACCACAACGCCAACATATATATCATCATGTACAAGATCCAGATCCAAGAAGGCTTCTGTCAATCGTCATCTATGACATGTCGTTGCTTGGAGACCATACTGCATATGAGAGCGACGCTGATGTGTTGTTGCCATTTGTAAAAGATCACTGTGTATGGTGTCGGAATAACTGGTAGACAATAGAATAGAACATGATGTCAACACTCGGGGCATGAATATCGTTATCAAAATATATCAGTTGGATGTAAGTCGCCTGATGGTAGGTCCTAGGGTACAGCAACTTATATAAAATGAGGCCATCATGCGGCAAAGTGCGTTCTCATTTTCTGTGCGAACGAGAGCGTAAAACGATCCGCGGATTGCATCTAACGGACAACCAAATATTCCCAACGTTTTACCAATTCCATCATCTGATTGTTAATCTTTCAGAGGTAATGCTCAAGTAATGTCAAGATTGGAAGAATTATAATACGTGTGCATCTTTCGTCTCATACTGGCCAAGAACATCCGTGGGTTGGCATGGAGCGATAGCAATAAAACAGTGAGCGCGCAGATTCATTGGTACGACTGTGAGTGCTGATAAAGTGTGTCGAAAGAAGTGAGATCGAAATGAAATGATCATGTAGAGATATTCAAATGTGTGAATAGATCTTCAGTTCAAAATGATAGAACTGACCTACTCGACTTCGTGTATATTGCTGATTCATTAAGCTTATAGGCCTTACGGAGACAACATGAGTGCTGGGTTGCAAGTAATTGAGATTTACAGTACCATTATGAGACCTTGATGTCATTAGTATAGAATTAACTTCTGTTTTGCATGAAACCGGAAACGAAACTAAATAGAACAGAAGGGAAGTTGCTCACATTATTATAAATGGTCGCATGTACCCTAACTGTATTGTCTCATATCAATGGGGCCCAATTACCAACGTACGGCTCCTTATAAAGGAGTCTGTTACATAGGCAAATGTCAGCTGAGGTTCTATGCCAATATCGGAGGCAGGCTTTAGGTTTGACCACAATTCCCGGCTTATTCAGGCGCCTAGTGTTAGTTAATTCCACCTCGTCTGGTAAAGAATGACTTTACATGAAAAAAAGCTGGTAATGGAAGTAAACATTTTTCCTGTGAATACCACAATGGTTGCGTATCCTGTAATATATGCCTTGGTTTTCGGTTGACAATAATATGTGAGCTTGACTACTGCGGTCGGGAGAATGCTATAGAAAGACACACATATGCTGAACTGCATATTCGTTTTCCGCCTTGGGGACAGGGTATTTTATATATATGAACGGTAAATGTGAATGAGAGCCATACATTTTTATCAAGGTCAACATTTATGACTCCCTCTGCTATTCTTAAGTATGCCCTCTCCGAGCATATTATCGACAATGCCAGCCTCCATTCGTTGACCAACAATTCTTTTAAGTGATCCAGGATATCTTTTATGTGCTGTTTGCAAGACAAACCAATGGTTATGATATCCCGCCGCGCCAAAGAAAACTTTAACATCGGCATTCAGTCACTGACACCGTGGATATGCAATTAATGAACAGTAACGCTTCTATTGCTTACAACAAAGACTAGCTAGGCGTCAGCAAATCAATAAATGACTTCCCAAAGCCTGTTATTTAGACACCCAAGGCATAAGCTAGTTTTTTGAAATGGGCCAAATAAGTAATTCCAGCCAATTACAAACTTTAACTCGGTAAGCACTTTAGGTCATGTGTTCGCCGAATTGTACGCTTAACTCATCCGTAGATGCTGTAGTGCTGATTTGGTGATACGTGTGTGGCATCTGCAGCGTACACTTCCAATGTGGCAAATATGTTCCTTATTGATTCATCTTAATTAAACCATCATATACATAAGAAGGTAAATGAAAGGTAAGCACGCGCAATTAAATCATCTGACAGTTTAGTGACCTGCTGATTGCCTACACACTCAAGCAACTAATAAAATGTCAAATACTGAAGCATAAAAATACCTTAGGAAAACTCACTCCAAATGCCAACTTTCGCTAGGCGGGGCTCTCAGGCCAGGCGATCATCGTCAAACACAAATTCATGAAGCTCTTTTGCATTTTGTGAAACGTCTTTTATCTTTTATGGAATACACATTTTAGTGGATAGTCTCAATACTTGCAACGTGGCAAATAAGCCATCCAATCAGCGTGTGCCTAAACTCACGGCTGAAATTGAAATGAAAGTAGCATGTGATGCATTTTACGATGCACCGGACAGAAACATGCAGTATGTGTCACAACCTTCTGTTAACGTATATGGGTAAAACTTTGGAATTCCACATGACAGAATGTGTGATAACACCAAAGATCTAGCGGTGATAACTGAGATCGAGTTTTTCGTATATAAAATATTCAAACGGAAAGATAAGAGATTTAGAATTTATTCTGACCTGCACAATTATGACCAGCTTGCCGGATTACTTACAGATTGATATTAAAATCATTGCGTGCGAGCTTACAAATATATATTTATATATATGTATATTAATTTATATATATATATATATATATTCATATATATATATATATATTATATATATATATATATATATATATATTATATATATGTATATATTTATACATATATTTATTTATATATTTATATGTAGATATGTATTTATATATATATATATATATATATATAGATATACATAAATGTATATATTTTTATGCATATATATATATATATATATATATATATATACATATATATATATATATGTATATAATATAAATGTGTGTGTATATATATTTATATTTATTTTATCATTACTCGATGTTATCAACATCATAATCATCGCAAATGGTAAGCTCTATAAGGCTAGTGAATTCATATAGCCCCAAAACTAATGGATACGCGTTCAGTTGCATTGGAAAAGATATATTGCTGCAAAAACCGTTTTTCGTATGTAGAACTTAACGTACGAACACTTTAGCCCAGAAGAAGTATAGGAAGTGTTTGGCGGGAATGGATAGAATAAATATCCAAATACTGACTTATTACATTTGTAACTTAGCTAGATGACCGATTGTGTTTGTGATGTTAGCATGCCTAATCAATATTAATGCACCCTAGTTTTACCAATTTCAGTTTGAATGTGGTGATACTTAGTTTGTAGCGCAGTAATCGATGAATGTTACCTCCAACGTTTTCCGAACGACATGTAGGAAACCCTTATTAAGCCGATTGATTGAATAAAACCATGACTACTGAATTGCACTCGTCGAGCACCCAACCGAGTCTCTAATTTTATCCGTAGTTAAATGTCTGAGTGCATATTGATAAAGAGACATTCATGTACGATTTGCCTATGTGTAAGAATAGCTGTTAAGGGCCCAATGGGCTATAAATAGAAGCAAATTCTGCGTAAAGCTCCATCACGACCTACTCTAATCCTAGCCGTGAACACATCTCAAACCAGTCTTTCCCCCTATCTTTATCCTTGCCATGACCCAAACTTATTCCCTACATAATAGCTTGTTATCCGAATAGTGACGCCATCCTAATGCATCTGTGACGACATCCTAACCCCGAATGATACATCTACATGGTTGTCACAACATTAATATGGGTTTGATGTGTAATGCATGGTATCACAGTTTGGGTGTTAAAGACTTAAGTGCCTCAGATACTTCGGAAGCTGTAATGAGCATATGTGGACCAATTTGCTGTTGATCAGATGAAGTGGTTTGGGTGGAAGACATTCAATGTAAGCTGTTTGATTCAAACTAAAATGCCCACTTACCAATTTCTTTGGCGAACTTTCAACTAGGTGTGTGTGGCCTATGGGAGGCGAACATTAATTTTAATGCATTTGTGTTCAATAATAAAATCTACCAGCTTTGATTTTGCTAAGAATTGTTCTTGAGTATTGAGCCAACTACATTTACTACATCGGTCAATCGCAATTTGCATTGAATATGACCGATCACATTGATAATTAAGCTTACATGATGACTTACGTCCAACGTCTGTCACCGTCACCAGATTGGAAAAAAGTATGCATCTTAAACTTCTAAAGTAGGATCATATGTGTGATATGTGTTGAAAATCTGATTAACTGTGATTATAAAAGGGCGGACCATAAAAGTTACATAGAATTCCAGAAAGGTGAGCTGGTGATAAACTCTTTCAACAGTAGAGAAACAAACGTCGACGTACTATTACCTCCCCGCAACATGCACATACACTGGCGATGATAAAGATAATATTACATCTAGATTATCACCAAGGTTGCGATTGATTGTGATTGCATTAGCAAAGGTTTCAATCTGCTTCAACTTTCCGTTTTGATCTATTTAGTCAACCCTCTAACCTTAAAACAGGTCGTTGTTGCGCAACTGCCATTATTGCGTCTTATAACGAACAAGATATTATTGTATATGTGGAGGGATACTTTAGTGAACGCTGCTGGTTTTGCTAAAAATAATGCATAATCTATACAAGGCGACTATGTAAATACAAATTGCAGACACAATCAAGTTCAATCTGATCATAATTGTAAACCTCTTTAGTCGCGAACTTATTCACTTTGATCGCAAATGGAATCTTTTTTTAAACAGATGATCACCCATCTGATCCATTTTTGATATCAAATGATCTGATTTTGACATGCGGGTCGCGAAACTACCAACAACTAAATAAATGATCATGACCAAACAACCGTCGAAGATAGAGTGATGTTCGACACAAGTAACGACAAGAATACTATGCTACAATGATAAATAAACACTGGAAAGTACCATAACATGCCTTAAGCCATGCTGTGTCTGTTGCAATACATTTTTAGTTAACACACTGCGGTTGTTGTTCTCCTGGCTTTGTAATCGACATAAGTGCCTGTTTCAATTTTTTGGTGAGTTCATCGTTAAGTGTTTATGTCGATATCTGTGCGTGGCTTACAAATTCATGAATCAAACTGCGTGCATGTACTTAATATTTTGGCGTTCATTTGTTGGATAAGGATTGGCTTTCTAAGAATACATTCTTAATAACCATCCAATCAATACCACAGTGTAAATCCTCAGGTATATAAATGGTAAGGAAGTGAGATTTTAATATTCGATTGTGTATTGATTCTGTGGCTGCCTACACAATCAAGTGAATAACCATTTTTATCATTGTAGAAGCAATACTTGCCATGGCAGATATACAAAATACCCACCCGATCGATTCAAGTAAGTGACACGTATTTTGTATGATATATACGTTCCAGTATATACTATATCGATTCAATACTCTTAACATGCAAGTAATGTCGGTCCCCGTAATCTTGATTGAATTCATAGAGCATGTGACTAAACTCACGGCTTAAATAACAATATGGCACGGGTCTTAACTCACAGCTGAAATGAAAATCGAATTAGCCTGTGATGCATCGTATGATTCGCGAGATGGATAATGACAGCGTGCGTCACATCATCTAAGTTACTGCAGAAAGCCGGCGACATTTGATTGATGGATAGGAATTGAATTATATTTTTTATAGAGCTCTTTTCAAATTGTACTTTGTGACATAGTGAATACATCCACTCAAAAACGGGTGCGGCCTTCAGGTATATAATGGCGAATGCACGTATTGCGTTCTGCATGCAATGGTGTGTAATTGTCGCATCGCTACAGTTACCAATCACTATAGAGATAATACATATTTGGCAAAGAAGCCATATATTATGCCGCTTTCTACAATGTTGTAACACATCCCGCCCATTTCCACGATTGAATTCCACAGTTAGAATGATGGCCCGAACCCAAACGAGATTGTAGCTTTGTGACTATTTGTACTCGCATCCCATACCCTCAACATTTCACGATTGTGGCCAAAAAAACCAACATACAGTTCACTCTCATATTCTCATGACCACCACTGGAATTAATATATTTGGTTTTGGGCAAACTAATTGACATTGTGTAGACTGCCGACAAGGGCGATTTAATAGAACCACTTTCATCGGCCTATATTTCATCCCACATGATAATTTGCAGGCCTGAACATATTCATTTCATTAACTACGATAATTAAGCTTACGGTATTTTTACTCTTGATTGGAAAAGGTAGTCGACACAATTTCGTGACACGCTGGAAACACACCTCACTAAACTAAGCGAACATATCTCCCGATTTCTATGCGACGATACTTTACGACGATAATTTTACTGTCCAAAGATATTGTGGCATGTATTGATTGCCTCCAAAACAGATTCTTAGCAATTCAATATATTATGTTGAAGCCCATGGAAATATTGAATAGATTGCTACTCCTGTTTATATCGTTGAAATACATTTTACCGATTTGGTCACAATATAATCATCTCACTCGCTTTATGCACGGGCGATAATAATTCTTTGTAACTGAGTAATCTGATAAGTCTAGTGATTAGGTAGTTAGAAATTCCATTGCTAAAACAGTTTCATCGAGCATGTATGCTTTTGATTTAAAACACTAAATTGCATTAGCATCATGTATTTGTACCGTGCAATCGATTTGTAACTGTGCTGCTTTAAAGTGAATATACTGCCCATTGTATCATTCAGTGCCAATGTATTCTTTTCTGACTGTAGATACCAACAAGTGTCCAGTCCAGTCACTCACCATCACAGGACTTTCCGGATGCGCTCCTAACAAGGTTGCACAACGACGCGAAGTGTCTCATCTCTCAAGAGCACATAACACCACAGCTAGTAAGCCTATGCAGGCTTCCTATTCA
>CM067353.1:35990974-35993474 GCA_034190875.2 Urechis unicinctus | reverse complement strand
TTACTCGTCTGTATCACATTCTGTGTTTTATTAATCATCAGCACCATTAATAGTAATGTTGTGTTGCGTCGTCGGTACGTCTTGATAGTAAACTTCCAATCCGTAAGTCTTTAAAAACAACCATATAGTGCATAACTAATATTCCGCAACAATTTTTTCTTTTAATAAACCGATACACGTCTACATGTAGGGGTCAACGTATTTTGCACCTTTACTTTACATTCATTTGGTTGTCGACCTATACAGAGCGTGATCAGCTCGATGCAATAAAGCCGCGTTTTAATCTTTCCACTTTCTAAACTATATTATTGGGACTGCAAGTATCGTTCGTTATGAATACCACTCCATAACTAAAATTTGAACGGGTTAAATTTCATCCGGAGGTTTACTGGTACTTAATTGAATCTAAGCATGGCTTACATCTGACATGATATTCAACACAAGAACGTACGACTGCATGATGGCATGATATATTAGACTTTATACGCGGCATTGCTGGAATGACTTATTAGCTCGTAAAACAACAAAGCCATACATATTATCCTGGATGCTTTTATTAGTATCTACTTGAGAGCATGGGTGAAAATTCGACAATGCAAATAACCCTGACCGGGGTTCCAGTAGACCTAACCAAGCTTTGTTATATCATTTGGGGTGAGAGCAGGACATTTTATCTAGTTATGTTTTGCGAGCTTAATCTTTTTCTCGATGCCATGAATCATTGTCCAAAGGTCTTGTTGGCTCATACATGGGCGGTTATATCTTTTATTGCCTTATATCTATCATTGCCTAATATCTATTATTGCCTTCTAGATACCTACAAACAGTACAGCATCATCAATTCCCAGGACGAAACAATGCAGATCAGCATCTCAATTATTCAGGGAGTCTACTGGTGTTAAATAATTGAGCCGCATCTTATTGGACATAATGCTCATAGAGAATCAGTAATTACACATGGAAGTCGCAAACCCTAGGATAAGGGATTGGGTTTGAAGCGGGGATTACAATAAGCCACAAGGTAAGAAGGTGTTTATCCCATAAACATTCGCAATGTATGCACTGTTCCCTAGTTTTATATAACTAAATGGGCAAACTATATGGTTAATGATCTGCTATCAATTCCGGCTCTAATCGAGCGCCTAGATTTACTCTCCATAGTGTCCCATATACAGCTACAATTAACGGCTTAAGATCGATACCAAATGCACAATCAGATTAATCCAATTCATTGGTGGCTCAGCTATCGTACGGGCTTGATAAACTGTCCATATAATACAATATGGCAGTTTTCGAGCTCTCCTTGTTTTCTGTTATAGGTGCGATATACTCTAACCATCTAACCTGCAGTTCACTTAAAAGACGTTTGGATGCAGTATTTAGGCAGGGTAGCACTACCACCGAATTTCCATTTAGCGGTGTGTCTGGGCTCTCTAATAATGCACTAATCTATAATGGACTTGGAAGCCACAACAAGAGGGAGGGGGGGGGGGGGTTGATAATGCCTACCGGTTTGATCAAAAATCGGTAACCGTCGTAATAGAACTACCGTGACGTCATTGGGAGGGCAATAAGGGGAGATACGCAAGGCGCTTACTTGATTCACAATATTACGTCAGTTTGACGTATATCGAGTTGCAAAGGTCGTACATCAGTCAATAAGACAAGGTGTGAATGCAAAAGAGGTAGGTGTTTTGTCAAACAATAGCCAAGAGAAGCATTGTTTTTGCAATCAAGGCAGATCGAATTCAAAATAGACCACGGATGATTGTCTAGTTAAAACGTTGTCTTAAATATTATGCAAATCGAAATTTCAGACTTTTTGCAATTTGGGATTTGACATAACACTCGGACTTCACGTATTCGCTTAATTTATAACACCGAATAGTTCGTATTAACACATTGGCATGCATGCTTTTGAAGTTGGGTGTACATAACTGTCGTTAACCGGTCACTACATGAAGATTGGCTCATTAAGTAGGTTACGTGTTCAAATACTGCGCTAATGCGATAACTTTCTGTTTTTTTTAATGGGAGAGATAGGGTGCCCTAAAAGCTTGAAAACAAACGATTATTGACGGCCTCCGCTCCATCACACTAACATCTGTCCTCAGCCAGGTGCTATTACAGTCTGTTGAGCAGAATATGCAATCAATCTATGCCCCAGGCGTCGAAGCACTGTTAATTTGACTTGTGCGTGACCTCCCGGTCGCACGTTTTCCGAAAAGTTTCGATGTAAACATGGGCAGCGTTTGCACATGGAGACGCAATGCCTTAGCAATGTACTCTACGAAAAAAAAAAAGTTAAGTTCTGTTGCTGTCTATGCTTAAATCCGTCCCCATGTCGTCATTGTACACTAACAAAAGTGACAAATTACAATTTCACGAAAGCTTCCTCGATGGCACTGACGATGACATAAAAACAAATGTTCTGAGAATATATCCATATAGCAAGTGCTATAGAGGGTGTTGATTGTGTTATAAAGTCATAAGTGAATAT
>CM067353.1:35957322-35968423 GCA_034190875.2 Urechis unicinctus | reverse complement strand
ACAGGTTGTGCAAAATATAAATAATATAAATCTGAAAGTAAACCGGCAGCTCGCAAGCCGATATGAATAACACTTATATATTTGCAGTTATTCAATATTCAATACGTAAAGCTGATGATGGACCGATCATTTTATTTCGACAGTATTTTTAGATAAATGTCTACGGAATATATGTCACTCGAGGGTGTGTGATATCTATGGTGAATAGCAACGACCGTTATACAATATGGTATGAATAATGCAACGGATTCATTTGGCATTAGACACCACGAGGCCACATCCGTTAAAGGGTGTATATATGCATATATTAAGGAGAGTTAAAATGTCCAGTGTGGAAATAATTCTGCACCATTTTATATTAGGCGGACATCATCTGGCGTGGCACTACCACTGATTTGAAGTAGTGGCCGTTTCTGATGTATAATCTCAACTTTGTTTGGCCTTTGCTATTAGAAATCGTTAGAGTTATGTGTGCATGCAACCAGTGCGTCAATATTCTTAATTGCTAAATCGCACATAACACGGCTCGCACAGAAAATGAGAGAAAAGAGATTTTGTTTGGTCTACGCTCCTTTGGTTTTGGATTTACCCGACTGGTTATGAGCTTCAAACTGCATTTAATTATGCAACGGTTGGTTGTCATGTTTTGTATTGAGATACATCGGTGAATTTGTAGCAATGAGAAATTCTACGCCGACGTTTATCGCTCTGAGAATTTAATGCCCTAAATATGATGTCCGGGTTAGATGAAACATAATGACATACCCGCAAATCCATCTATCCTTTGGCCAACTTGGGACTAGAAGTGAAGTAAATTTGAGCATCTCAAGGCAGTGTCGTATCATTTACCAAATCATGTACAATCCATTCATCTCTGGTCATTTGGTTATTTTCAGAAGTCGCATAATGAAATCGGAAATATTCAAATATAAATGGTGGTATTCTTGCAAGAGCGCTTGTATGTTACAAATATCCCTGAACCAGACCACTGCGAAATAGCTCGGCTTCGTCTAAGTTTGATTAAGAGATTTTGGTTAGTTTCTACTATAAGAACAGCACAAACCGTATACATATTCGGAGCCTTATGACGCTTAAACGCCCCATAATGGGCTCAATCTTAACTTTTATAATATATTGCTGACTTCACTTATTTTCGTGGCACTACCATGCGAGATTAACCGACTTGTACATATATTGCAGAAAATGACTGCCCTGATGAGCTAACGGACTTTTGGCCGTGAGAATAATTAGGTAATATCAGCTAAGAGCATAACACTGCTAGGATTTACGTGTGAACTACTTATGCCCATTTACAACTGCATACTGTCAATTACGTTTAGTAGCACACGTATATCATGGGTAGACTCAATACAATGCAAGGCCATTTTCTCCCCTATGCGCATTGGTGAAGAATGTTGTTATGGCAATGGATCCAACGAATTCTATCGCACATTCGTTGAACTCTTTGTTGGGCCTACTGTTTATTGATTGATGTTGCACTGAGTAATTAAATCAAAATCTCGATACAGAAAAAGGTTAGACATGCCAGTTTACCTAGCTGTAGTTAATCGCCAGTTGATACACGAGCAGTCTACAATTAAGAAATATTACAGCAAAAGAGCCTAAATTTGCATTTCGTTGCAAACATCATCTAACATAGGCATAGCATCGTCATAAATCCATAGTGCCGGCACCTTCACAATTAAGGCAATTTCAAGACCGTATTCTGATATATCGAGCATAGATGCAATAGCAGTGCAAATGACGCACTACCCATGCAACACTTGTTCTTGCGGGCAATCATTCTTGCTTTTGGGGTTGCGCAGTAATTTTCTCGCACCATATTGCGCTCATTGCAGTTTAAAGTAAAATTAGTTTACCATGGCGCAAAAGCATTCCCGCGTTACTGGGTGTTAAGCTAGTGTCGAGATAAACATACTGATCGAAAACAAAATGAGAAACAAAGTGAGAACAACGTATTTTCAAACCATCCCGTCAACACGCTTTTCGCCGCTTTGATACGTTATTTTTGTCAGCGTTGGCAATGGATGCTGCGGGTTACAAAGGTTGCAGTACATATTCATCAATAACCATTAAATAATAATGAGCAGCATCATAAATGCAATCAACTTCGTTATCGTTCTCGCAATGTTTATCATTTACTCGTCTATATTGCATTCGAAATAATACAAATAATCAGTATTTGCGCCATCCACTCGTCCTTATATTATTATCAGATGTACTCGGGTTGAAATTTCTTACTCTTATCTTATGCAACTGATACCCGTAAACATGTATGGGTTAACGTGTGTTGCACATTAACTTCGCCAATATATGCAAAGTGTGATCAGCTCATTAAAATAAATCCACTGTTTAAACTTTCAGCCTATATCATTGAGACTGTAAGTGGTCGTTGCAATATCATTTTTAATGAATACCATCCATAACAAAAACATTACTGGGTTAAGATGGTTTAATTATGATGTTAATCGTACATACATTTCTTTGAATCTAGGGCCTGGTTTACAGTAGTCAAGATATTCAACGCATGAACGCGAAACTCCTTGATGACATGATATGTCCGACAACATACATGGTCCTGCTGCAATTACAAGAAAGACATTCATGCTTCTAAAAGTTTCTATTTTAGAGCATGAGTGACAATTATACAACGCAACTAATCTTGACTGAGGCTCCAGTAAACCCAAACAAGCCATGTTACTACTTTTGGAGTGAGAGCGGTAAATTACTTCCTGGCACTACATCTCGTCTTAGATGCCAGTAACCATTGCTGAACGGCCGAGTGGGCTCATATCTTATGATGTCGTTCGTGTAGTTCTTTACGACGTCGACAGTGTAGCACTCTATGATGCTGAACCTTTCGCAACGATCATGGATTTATTCAGGGTGTAATTGGCATAATTGCTAACCTTCATCAATCTATAACGTTGGTCATCATTGATCAAATAGCCAAAGAGTGATGTCATATGTTCAATTTGATCGCTAATAATAAGTGCACTGAGGTTGATTTGGCAGTCACTAAACTGGTGCATCTTAAAGAAAAATATTCGAGTTACGACCGTCGCATTTGTTGTTGGTTTAAAGATAGTGTCCATAATTTGATGCATTTTAAATAGCTATCTTGTAGCGGTAGATAAATTCTCGTTATTTCTCCTACTCTAAAAATAATTCTCTTTATAATAATAAAATAACTTAAAGATGCACCCTATCCCCAAATCCGATGTAAAAACGCTAAGGTAACGAACTGCTTGGCGTTGATGTTTGCCACATCTTGCACCACCTTATGAGCGCCTGCATAGTGGGTTCTTCTAACTTCATTTGCCGATGTGCGTTCAGCAAACGAAACCGTGTCAATTCTTCAGTTGATTCGAGGATCGCATCAACTGATGATGTTGCACCTATTTATCTGGACAGTATTCCAAGAAATCCCATTGCTCGAAGGCATTAGGGAACATACGTAGTCTAGCCCCATATATAGCCATATATGTACTATGAAAATGTAGTCATTTTTAACGTGACTGTCATTACCGAAGTAGTCACTACATTCAGTGTATTACATATGCTACCAATTTACGTAGTAGCATTTTTCCCGTTGTTTATAATGTACATCTTACTGAGCAATAATCAAATAACCAAGTCACCCATCATCAAACTATACCTGTATCTGTAGGATAACGATATTGCTGGTTGAAAAAAACCTTTTGCTGAGAATGTACAACAAAGACAATCTAAGAGGGAACCAATAGTATATCACAATCTTTATGAACATCCAAAAATCTTTTTAAAAGGAAGCACACAAAATGATAATGTTTTATCAATGGTTGTAGTAGAAATATTTGAGAATGAGCACAAAAGATTGCTAATAGATTGGTAGCCGCTATGTCTGGGTTCATAGAAGCACTGCACTTCTTAAAAGTGACTAATCTAGAGGCAGAGCTTCGAGTGTTGCAATGGATTAGATAATATTTGCGTTGATTTAAATTTTTTATAACTTTGGGAACATTTGTACACCACGAAAAAACTACTGGCTAGGACCGAAAGTAGAAGTATTGCCTTGTGTTCCAATCGAATGATATACCAGCCAATACATCGATTTGGATTACCATGAACAGCATTCGTATCAATCCAAACGTGATGTCATATCCAGGGCTTGCTCAATACTCTGTGATACAATTGCAGAGGAAATATCTCCCTTTTACCGTTTTACGGTATTAGCATAATATAATGCGCGGTTATATTACATTTGGTCTCACATTACCTGGTGATGGTATTCGGTGCGTTGATGGATTCGATTTTTTATCCCGTCGGGTGGCTGAAAACTATTCCGCATACAATTAGCAGCTTGCTGATTTGGGATTCAGTGCTTCCGCTAAACATTGACATTCAGTTGAGAGCAAAGCTTAGACTAAAATTGTGTTAATCATATACCATATTCTTGAATGACTTCATAGATACATAAAAGGTGTTATTCAAGCCTCTTTGTGTGTTTCCCTCAATGCATATGCTGTATATATTCATTCAGTTGACCTAAGGGGTATATCCTTTTTTCTTGTCATTATTAACAATGTTGACATTGCTGTTTGGTAAGATAACTTTTATTGTCTCTATTGAGTCATGTTAAACGTGGGAAAAAAGCCTTTTCTGCCGAAAATATCATAAGCCATCTGCACACCTTATGCACGCCATCTGATTAAACCCCTCCTCGTTCACGATATGTTCAAATCATTTCTTAATGCTGACATACGACAGCAACTGCCTTGTAGCAATGATCCAATTAAGAAAATAAAGATGTTGATAGGCTAGCGTCGGGGATGTAGCGATCACAAAAGTCATTTTTTTTAAAACTTATTATATTGAGGCACGGATTTTCGGAATTGATCATAGTTATATATCCAATTATCGATATTAAGACACTGTGACCACAATATGCTGCCCAAAGTTATTGTGAGGGTTCCCGTTTTGCAGGCTAGAGACTACAGCGTTACACTGCCTCGGTGACAGACTCGACAATTTGGTAACAATTCGTGATAAACTGCATCCTTTACAGAAACTCGACAACATAATGCCCTGTGTAAACAAATGGGATATATCATTAGTATCAATGACAAACAGCAGAAATCGCATTAACATGCCTATTTTATGGTTGACTAAATGTCGTCCCAAGTACTGGTGTTTGCTGATCCGTTGCAACTTTCCTAACGACACTTGGATATGATTGAAATCACCTTATAAATGCTAGGCAAGACCTTTTTGAATTTTCGATAACGCTTATAGAGAATTGTTAATTTCCCCCTCCCCCCTCCCACGCCCTAAACTGTTGACAAACAAGAAATTGCAGGAAAAGTTTTTTTTTTGTCTTTTTGTGTTCAATTAGCTGTACTAAAGCGCATCCTAAAAGTTTACCAAATTTTAGCCACCGGAAAGTGGTGAAATTACATAATATCCAATATGGCCGCCATTGAATTATGAATGTACAGCAAACTTTTTAATGGTTGGTTTTAGACCCCATAAATGTATTACAAACATATATAAATGTGATACCTAAGATTCAAATAAGGTCATGATGAATTCACCTGGATGTCCCTATGACGTAGTATTGCATCATCATGACGTAGTGGGTTGCTGAATTGATCAAGACCGCCAGAACTGGTAGAAAACCAATATTTCGGCTCTTGATAATCAATCAGATGTACATACACAAGGAACCACAATTTGGAAGGGCTATTGACGCCATACATCACACATCATAAATTACCAAAATGTCCCAAATAATTGACATAGTACACATCTGAATTTTTTTATCAAGTTCAAGTGTCATTCACACAATATAATTGTTCAAAACACAGCATGGTTATTATCATCACAATCTTCTTCCTCGGAACCGTCTATTTTAGAATCATTATTATGCGGATTTTAACATGACTCAGCTTGACAGGGTCCACAAGCAGAAGTACATGGAAGACCGTACTTCATGCAACTACATCGAGTATTACTACAACCTGTTGTACAGTTACAATGGATAACCTTGAGAAGCCTTTCTGGAGCCGCTTTCTGGTCAGTCATAACAGGTAACAAAATGTTGTCTTCACACTTCCAACCCCAGTCCTTTGGGTCCATGTTTTCATCCTTTCCCATCCACACCATGATCTGATAAAGTGAACGTTGAGAGTGGAACTTTGCCGCAGATTCCGTTGGGGGCAATTTCTCGGGCTTCACAAATGATTTACCAGAAGAAACCTTTTTAGCAAGCAATGTATTTCTAAAGTTTACCAGAGATGTGCCAGCTTTTCCTCCAAACAAAGAAACAAAGACTTTGCATCCTGAATCAACTATTGTTGCCACATCCTGACCAGCTGTAGTAAAGGTCTTTGCACAAGATCTTATCTGAGAATCATTTTTCATCACTTTTTGGAAAAGGGATTTCTTGCCAAAACCATAAATCCTGGAAGCGCTATCACAACCTGTGAAAGCATGTACAAACAGCAGCTGTGGAAATATGTCATTTCCCAAGAGTTCCTTGAGACGGACAATATCATATACATGTTTTGCTTTCTTTTTGTCCGAACGATAGTAGAGTTTCTTGCTGTCCCTCTCAGTGTAATGTAGAAGCAGAATCAGAAGGTTCGTGTCTTCCCCAATCAAAGTTGTGTCTCGAACTTTTGCAGATGTTGTTGCTGCCTTCACAATATAAACATCTGCATCTCTATGCGCATTGATGACTTCGCAACCCCTCTGTTTCAGTGTGTCACTGACGAGGAGGAATGGTTTCTATTTATTAGAGTCCCTTGATAAGAAATCCTCGATTCTGCCAGAGGTAAAGACGGTATTCATTTCAAAAGACACAAGCGGGTGTGATTTCGTTTGTCGTCTCTGATGTTCATTGTCCTTGACGCTAGGCTCTTCACTGTATCCGTCAAAAACTACTGTGGCTTGTCCATACTTGTAAAGGGTGAGATTGGCATACTGCTCGGCAGTTTCCCCGTAGGTCATCTCTTTTTTCCAAGACAGACGGTGAAGCAAGGAGCCTTCGTCAAGCACAAAATGTTCGGAATCTGGCGTCGAATCTGTTAGAACGGCCATGCTGGAGCTGGAGGATTCATTTGCGTAATCCCGTAGAGCATCAGCTAACTGTGGCTTGTCAGCCTTCTGGAACACATGTTTTGCCGCCAATAGGGCAGGAGGATATGGACTAAGTTCGTAGTCCATGATATCTTGCAGTGTCAAGTCGCCAGCTTGTGAAACTACAAGAAATCTCTGGAACAGGAGTTCAGAATTTATCATTTGTTCGGTATTCACTTTCACTGACGATGAGTCACCAAGAGTCTTGGCTTTGTCCTTTCGTTTAAAGGAATAAGTGAATATTGGCTGCCCAACCGTTTTTGTAATATGGCCATGCCGACAGCTCCATATTCATGTACATTGACATCTGCGTTGGCCACTACACCAGTCACAACATTTCTTAATGAAGAATCCTCAGCAAATGGATTGCAGTCAACTAACTTTTGCATCAGTTTAGCACTGTCTACATGATCACGTTGCATCCTTGGCACTGTGGCGTCTTTGTGCTGTTCATTTGAGGTAAATGATTGTTTAGAGAACTCTTGCATCGCAAGGTTGTACGCAGATGACACGGATGATGACAGTGTCCAGATGGTCCTTAGTTCCTCTGTCATGCCACTTCCTTAGACCACCGCTACTTTTGAGGGAACGCATGAGAGTCTGTTCAATAGTAAGATGCATCCTCCAGTCGCCTGATCAAGGCACGTGCTATTTCCAACATCTCCTGATATCCGATCCAAAGTTGACTGGTTTTGGATGAAGCTGCCATGCTAACATTTGCTGACTGGATTTTCTGTTCAATGTGCTTGATTTCTTCTAATGATTTTAACGACTCGTAGGCCATTTCACCAGACACAATGGAAGAATAAACAGTCTCTATCCTTTCAATCGTAGAGCGAAATTCTGGGTTATCCTGGATGAGCCCACCTAGAATGATCTGATTGAGACACCTGTCAACCAGGAGATGACCACGCAGTCCCCTCTGCACAGCTTTACCGGAAAGAATGTGAACAACTGCATTTTCCCCATATATTTCTTCCAATATTGACCCTAGTCCTGATCCTTGCATGAGTGCGCCAATAGCCCCAAGAAGATTCATTAGCGTGTGGAAGCTGCTCAGTAGAATTACAATGTCCCTGAGATGACAGTTGGTGTGTGCGTTGTGCTAAATTTCAGATGCCTTCCAATACAATGGCTGATCAAAGGTAATCACTGCTGGTACATGGTTCTTCCTGTCCATCTTGTATACGTATTCAAGAGTTGCAGGATGCAAGTTTTGTCACCTGGATACATATCAATCATGGGGAGGAAAGTCACAGACGATTTCCCAGGATGTGTAGAGCTTTGATGAATCAAATGCATCGACCCCTGCCAACCAGGTGTAGGTTGCTTAAATGAAAAGGTAAGTTCCCATAGAATATCAACTGGCTGACTGAGAACCTGCGGGATTTGCAGTTCCTTAAATACAACGGCTCTAGAAACGCGCTTCGCGAAGCGATATTCAATAATGTCAATTTTTGCAAATTCAACAACGTGCAGGTTGGTAGACTTATTCTGCGGGACAATGCGGTTAACAAACTGCCCTGGTGTCAATGCAACAACCATCCCCATGCCATGGTATGTCCCTTTCCCATCTATCGTCATATGGTTATGGTCCACATTATCAGTTGCGAATAGTAACATGGTGTCAGGTGAGTTTATATCTGTTCCAAAAATGTCTGGCGCTACTGCATCAGCGGCATTTCTTTAAAACCTTAGAACTTCAGAATTAGAAGAACAGAAGCCCGTCGCTGGGAGCGAGTCGATCAGAAACTTAGAACGGTATAGGTGATGCATCTGGACTGAAAGTGCAATTTGTAAAGGTGCCACAACAGCTCGGGGACGAACAGCTTGGATAATTGTCTGCCTAACAGCAGCAACCTTTTTGTCTGAATCACCAACAAAAAGTGAGTGCAGCAACAAGCGAAGAGAATCAGGAATGAACTGCAATGATGGTTGAAGTCTAAGCTCAGCGAGTGATGGATAATTGTCAGTATCAGAGGTTACATTTGTTTTTATGTCACTTTTATCAAACAAGCAGCTGTTTCGATTATTGCCCTCTTTTGCGATTCTTCATCAGCCGCTTTTGATTCATTGAAATATGACCTGAGAATTTGGCATGGGCCGGGATGGAGGGGGAGTGGCCTCATTGGAGGTTGGCGGGGTGGGGTGGGGGTCACCTAGGATTTCCCCTAACTAACAGGGCACCTTCATCAGAACTCTGTCTCAATGACACTGAGCTGAAATGAAAAAAAAAACAACTCCAAAAGCATGCTTACAACAGCGTTTTCTTGTGAGAAATAACAAATCATGAACCAAGGAGCCATTTCAAACAAATAGCAAACAGGGGTTAAAATCCTGAAATTGACCAAGATTTACCCTCCAATTTAAAGAACAATGACAAACCAAGAAACAATAGTTCTTGCAATTCCTTAATTAATTGGGAAATGAAAGGTTTTCCTAATATGTACCCAAAATACCAGTTTTGGGGTAGGGATGCCCCTATTGCACCCCCATCGGAATGTCACACATGAAAGAAACCAGGTCCAAGTGAAAGGTTTATCTCAAAAACATTAGAAAACATGCTTGCATAATCAGTTTTGGGTGAAAAATGGCTGAGTTATGGACAGCCAAAAATATTAAAGCATTTTAACAATTTTGGAGGCCATCTTGGAAATTGTCTAATTAACCCACTTTCCGAACATCCGAGTTTAGTAAACTTTTAGTATGTTAATTTACAGATGTTCAGGAACCAAAAACAACCAAGAAACGTTTTCTTGCAATTTTTGGGGGATTGACCCCTTCTTTCCCATATATTGACCCGACTAATAAGCCATAGGATGGATTCGACGGACGTACCGTGCCTGTGAGGGATAACTGCCAATATTTATGTATGTTGTTGGTTTTCAACAAAACGAGAAACTGTCTTATGTTGAATGAGTATGGTTCTACATGATAGACAAAGCTTTAATCACCAAATAGATAATACGAATCGTATCGGTTGCAACTGTTAGTGGTGTCATTGCATACCATTTACATTTAACTTGATAGATAATTATCTGCATTATGTGTGCTCAATGATTACAAAACCGTGGATCAGTAAACACCTACGGGTAAAGCACATAAGAGCCCTTTAGTGACTACTTTACATGTCAATGACCTAAAGAAGCTGTGAGCAGCTAATCGTGCGGCCTGGACAAATTGCACTACCATTTACGTGTCAGGACTGACAAAAGAAGCAATTATTATGGGGTGGTGATGGATGAAGATGACCGAGATATATGTATATAGTTCTTAGGTCCTCTGAACAACTGGGCACAAGATTGTTGCTCACATACGTTTCAGTCACCCGGCCCGTGTTTTAAGTTTATTGGATTGAAAGTATTAGATACAAGCAGAATCAAAGGGTTTTTTATTTGGCATAAATGAACTAAACATTATCATAAACTATTAACCCTTTGTTATCTTCTCCGTCTTCTTATGCAAAATCATTAATCGAATGGGACTCGATCAAACCAAATAAAAGGCGTTGATAGCAAAGGACCAAATATTCAGCTGCATCAAGCACATCACTACAACGCTCCTTGACAATAGTATAAAATAAATCTTGTGACCGAACAGAGTGCGCTGCAGCCGGCATTCAGTGGTGCTCAACAAATGTTATGATGCTGCTCACTATTGAAGAATATTTACTGCGAACATCCTAACCCGCAGCATCAATTACCATCGCTGATAAACATAACGTATCAAAGTGGTGAAAAACGTGTTGAAGGAATGGTTTGATAATACGTCTCTCTCACTTTGTTTCGTGCATTATTACTTTCAATAAGTATGTTTATCTTGACACTAGCTAAACACCCAATAGCGAGGGAATGCTTTTGCGCCATTGTAATCTTATTTTTCTTTTAACTTAAATGAGCGCAACATGGTGCGAGAAAATTACTGCGTAACGCTAAAAGCCAGAATGATTCCTCGCAAGAAC
>CM067353.1:35938427-35949487 GCA_034190875.2 Urechis unicinctus | reverse complement strand
AAGAGCATTCATTGACCATGCTTACTATTCTTCGCTATCCATGGTTTTATTCTCTGTCGTGCGCTAACATACGGTTATCTAAGTAATGAATGCTCTTGCCGTTCACCTCACACATTATCTTATCTTATTCGATGCATTTATCCCAGATTGGATTGAGCAAGTCATGATCTTGATTGCTCTGATTCATATCTTCCTACACTCTGTGAAACATATTTCGCTTGCTTTTAAGATAGATGTTCTGCATCTAGCGTGTGTGATATGGCGATCGGTTTGGGTGTACTATTGCTCAGTGAACCTTTCCACGAAGCCTACCAGACGTGCTCGGCAAGTGAGTTGTATTGGTCATTGCTTTGCTTAATCAAGTAAACAGGTCTTCAAACGCGCCGTTTGGGCAATGTTGAGCGTATCATCCAATTGAAATTGACCATACGAAAGGACATCAATCATAACAAGCCAGGCTATCATCACGAATAAACATGGTCATCAACCAAATCGTATTGAATGTCACAAATCATAAACAAAGCCGACGACTGATGGATCTTGGAACCGGAGTATGTACTTTTGTCTTATTCTTTATACTCACCTATCTCCTTTAATGCGTGCTTTGTTTTGTATAAGTTGCCGTTTGTATGATGCGCAGCATATTATTGCCTTTTATACTATTTAGATGCATTGATACCGCTTATTTATAGACGTTCTTGCCATCAACCTAGCTCTTTGATTTTTGAGTTCATGATTTATATTGATACTGACATCAAGCATGACACCCTTCCCTATACCACATTTGCGCAATAATGAAAGTTTATCTGGCAACGGCTGGCGATTATGACAAACAGAACGCAATGCATTATTGTTCAAATAGACATTTACGTTTACAATGAACTAGTGTGAAATGTATATTCGGTATGTGACCCAAGCCGGCAGGATATACCGAAGCGGGCTTAAATAGAAATTGGTATATTTCATCAGCTAACAAGACACTCGGTAAAGTCGTGCGGAGGGCGTATATCATTGACTATTGGCTGCAATTATGTTGCTATCCCTTCCCCGGAAGATTTTATCTTCTTCACAATTAACTACGTCTTTTATTTGGTTCAGGTGATGATATTACAACCGACCTCGAGTTTGCCACTAAGCAGCAAGAGATTAGAGTGCGTCCCGATAGATGACCATCCGCGTCTCCGAATAGGGCAAGAGAGCGGAAAGTAGTGTTCGTAGGCAAATGACCCCTGGGCCGAAACATCGCGTCGCCTGCGTAAATATAAGAAGAGCCCGACAGATAACTGCAGACTTTTCCTTTTAAAACCATGCACGTTAGCCTATATTAAAGTGCCTATCGCACGAACAATCATGTCATATTTTTCGCCAGATTACGGAAATATAACCCAGAAGTACCTATTCTGTCTATGTATCAGTCGTCAAAGTGCGCGCTTTCGGATCGAAATTTGACTTTAAAGATGAGTCCGGCGTATTGAGACGGCGAGCTCATGAATAACTAATCGCCTCCGCGTGCCGTCAGCTCCGGCATTGTTTTCGTGGCGAGGCGCTATCTGCGCTACGATTAGCGCAAAAGAGCTGCTGGTAATTTCGCTACTTCATCACTTCAGGAGAGTAACGAAGAGACATGGGATGGTACAGATCATTAGCAGACCATCGTTGCTTCGGCAGAGGAAATTTCGCCTTGCAGTTTCTAACCAGAAATGTGCGATTCAGACGTCTCCGATGAAGAGAAAAAAGACACCGGTGATGTCACTGCTGCGCCGGGGACAACGGGGAACTCCTTGTGTCTCTGTGAACGGGCTAACTTTACTGACGTCACTCGCCTGGGTCTGACCTAGGTAATGGCTATCGGGCGTGCTAATTTGAACTGACATTTTATAAAATTTTGACCTTAACTGATCAGATGCGACGGTTATTGGGCCGGTTTGAGTTTATTGATCACATTATGAACTGATTTCAGCGAAGTACCTATAAACATGCGATAGGCACTTTAATTAAGCCACCTATAACCGCAGCGTCAGCTGTTAATCACCTGAGAGTGACCGCATATTCTTTGAAGACGCCATAAGTTGCGTGTTCCTGGCTAAAGCACAGCTGTTCCTGCACCCCGCTGTATTTCATACAGATTAACCCGGTGTCTAGGCAGTGGACAAGACATAATAATAATAATAATAATATATATAGAGAGATATATATATATATATATATATATATATATATATATATATATATATATATATATAGAGATATATATAGATATATATATTAATATATATATATATATATATATGATATACTATAGATAGAGAGAAAGAGAGATATATATATATAGCGGTTATAGGTGGCTTAATAAAGTGCCTATCGATAGATATTCGCTGAGATATAATATATCAATAAGATATATAACCGTCGCATCTGATCAGTATATAAAATGAGTTCAAATTAGCACGCCCGATAGCCATATATATATATATATATATATATATATATATATATATATATATATATATATATATATATATATATATATATATATATATATATATATATATATATATATATATATATATATATATATATATATATACACACATGAATAGCAACCTTATTATATAGCGACACATCTAGCATGAACAAATGGCGGCCGTTAGAAATATCACCTTCACTTACTGGTGAATGATATATAATGCTTCACAATTATTAAATTATCCATAGTTCACCTCACTCACGCCAAACGTGGTCTACCTCGAGTAAGCAAATTTCCTGTATGAGGTCCCTCTAACAAGGTGTGGCGTTTCATAATTGTGTCACTCGGTCACTGCACAACATTTACAAATCCACTAATATACAACTATGCCTCGAGTGTTCAGCTGTTAACCCCTTTTGGACTGCAGCTGATATGCTTGCATACTTTTCTGATTCACCTGTAAGTAGACTGCAATGGGACCTTCCATTTCTATTTCGTGCAAGTGACATAGAGTTCGTAAGTATACCGTACCGTTTACAAACCTCTCCAACTATACCGTAAGATATTACATAGGGATTAGCACAACGAGCTCTAAGAGGGTAATGTAACAAAATGTAACACTTATCTACCTTCGATAACAAATCCAACCGCAGATATTTGCTTCGTATAGGGCCTATACTTTAAATATGTCAGTGATTACAATTACGTTCGATAAATTTTGAAAGATACTACTATGGGCAAAGGTTGTGAGAAAGTGTAAATAACGTTGCATATATGACAGATTGTGTGTACCGGGGGTTTGGTTAAGCACGGAAGTAGGGACAATTCTATCCTAGACATTTTTTATGCCCCTGCCTATGAACATGGTTATTTTACCAGTGAGATCTTATCTATAAATCGTCATAGGATTTTAATATATAAATTTGAAATATACATATGATATATTGCGGTCCTTTAGTATACAAACATCTAAATGTTGACCTCGTGGCTCTTGAAATCGCAATCAACAATCAGGATTTCTCCTCGGAGATATAGAGCTTGGAAATCTAATTTCTGAAGTAAATTGCCTGTTCATTTACATACAATTGTGGTACACAGCTGCGTCGTGATTATCGGCTTAATACCTACATCCCTACTTATCCGCATCCAAGCATACGCCCTTATTGATCGTCGCATATTTTGTACTAATCGAAGACGCAATGTTGAAGATGCTCTTATCCAGCCTCCTACAGTTCTTGATTTAGTATTAAATCAACATAATGTGTCCATCAGAACTCATAAACTCACACCCACACGCACACACATACACACACACACTCATATATATATATATATATATATATATATATATATATATATATATATATATATATATATATATATATATATATTATATATATATATATATCTATATATATATATATATATATATATGTATAGATATATAAGTGTATAGGTATAGATATATAAGTATATATTTATATTCATTCGTCTGATCATAATATTTATTATCCGACAGAAACAATATATATTAAGTCAACTGGTCTGTAATATTCAATATTACGTTGGTTTTTTATCGACTTTAACGGTTGATATTATTAATCATATATATGTCTTATGTGAGCCAGTGCAATAAGTGACAAAACCTCTCGAACGATAAAATCGCACGCAGAGCTATACTCATCTTAATTGATACCTGCTGAATTGATTGAAGGTCTTTGACTGATTACGCACATATATGTCTGGCTTAGCCTGAAGTACTATGGCAAGTGATAAATTACCATTCAATTGGATTTCATGCTCATCCGTGCATTTAGACAGTATCTGCGTTCAGACGACTTGATGAGTGCCGATAGATACTGTCAAGACGTGGAGTTGTATATGATTAGAAAGTTTTCTGTACTCGCCACACTGACGACAATCTCTGGTCCGTATTCATAATAAATAGCAGTGGAACGTCATTTAATGTATGAGGCTCGAAGCGTGAACGCCCGCTGCCTAGCGGTATGGTTATGCGTTGACATTTTGAGATTTCATGTTCATGCATCTGAAACTTACCGGTTTCTTATTCTTTCAAGGGGGTAATTACGTTGCGCAAACTACAGGAAAATTCACTGTCAGTGCTAATCTGATGTTAACTTAATGCCGCCATAAATCAATACTAATAACAAGCATGAAATTTAGACACAGGTCCATCGATGTGAAAACCCCGAATCACTGGCGTACTTATTGCTATTCCTGCTAACAGCCAAACGAAGTGATCAACTGTCCCCAGCGTTGATGCATAATTGATATACCCAGTCTCAATATACATGGCACAACAAAATGGTCGAATGAAAAATATTTAAAAAAGACCAAAATAAGGTTTGATAGATATGCCGTTGGATACATTCAGCCCAATGTGATGTGCTGCACCTAGCCAATCCCAATACGGCTTTATAGGCAAATTAGGAAACTGCTGTTGTGCTTACAAGAGCAGTGTCTCCAAAGCAATACAGAATTCAAGGCCAAAACAATTATATAACGAAATACACATCGGACTGCTGTTAATGATTTGACCAACCATTTTGTTTGGGCTCAGCGGAGATTAGGGTGTCGTTTCAGATTGGGTTAAGGTTGCGTCACGAAGCGGAACAAGGAAGGCTCAAAAGATAGCGGGATCAGGACACGTATCAGACATTAGTAACGCCGAGGATACGGATGTGGTCATGCCAAAGAGTGAGTACATGGTGGAGATTATGAGAAGAAAAGAGTAACCGAAATAGAGCATTTACGCCGGATATGCTTACATTTTCAACAATTATGGATCCTTGATAGCTGCATGTCTTCGGGGAGTCATTGTCAATATGCATTCAGACGGTAATTGTAGGTGGGACAAGGTAGGCTACTCGATAATTGAGCTTTATTGGTCATGTATTTGCTCAATCGAATGGAAATTTGCCAATGTCCCATTCGAGCACTGTTTCAGGTAACATTGATTTCTGCGCTACAGACTACTTATCGTTGATAATGCTAATGACAAGACATGCTGTCATCGCGAACGATGTTGGCAATCGAGGAAATCGCAATAAATATGATTTTCCATTATCCACTGCCGCAGAAAATAAAGGATATAGAACAATTGATCGCTACGTAGACTAGGTAAGTTAGTCTCATTCCTCGCTATGTGCCATTTTCATAGTAAAATGCCCAAGTTAAAAAACGCTTTTGGACATACGCGTCTATAGCATCAATTATCATAGCGCGAAAGATCACTTATTTCATTGGTACCGCCAACTGGTTGCTTGCATGACTCTTATAAACGATCTTGCCATAAACCTAGCAGAAGCATGCGATATAATATATGAACCATAGCTACGATGAGCCGGACAGCTGCAATGATTTTTGATTTCAGCATAATGCTAGGTACGGGCACTATGCACGGCACTTTCCCTATGTCACTGACAATTTCGTTTGCAATATTTGTGAAAGGTAATTCGAGATTTGTCAAACGACTACACGAGGTGTAAGAGGTGTTGCTGCTTTATCGATTATTAATTACTGTCAGTTAGTGTTATTCAGCGTCTAGCATAACACCCGATCAACGGAGTTATGCAGAGGTAATAACACATATATCCCGTTCGTGCGACGTTTATAATGTTAAATAAGAGTTTCAGTGCTTGCAATGCCGAACTTTTGTGAGATTTTTCGATACAATGGCCCATAAATTCTCAAAATATGCAGTTTTTTTAAAAAATTCGTTCCTTCGCACTCTTCGCGTCGCGGGCAATTTTCGAGGTCTATTAAATATCAGTTATCATGCATCGAAGTGATAACCCCCAGGGACAGGACAAATAAAATGTCATCACCACACAGTTGATTTTGCCTACAGCCGAGGTACCGTATTCCCAAAAGGATAAGAGCGAGTTTTGGCAATCATTGTGAACTCCGCAGACGATTTGCCAATGCTTGGCTGACTAATCGACATGATATTGACTTTAAAACGACAAAGGTTTACTGTGGCAAACATACTTACGATTATCTATAGTCTTGCTAGTTAGGCTCGAACTACAAACAGCAAAATCACATTCACTTCGCTGGCATTCCGCTACAGTCATTTAAGTGCAATCTTAATCATAAATCTAGCTATCGGTAAAATATCTATTTAGATTGGAATGTCAATCAAAAGCTGTCGAGTGCTTTGCCTTTGAATACCGCCCTAAAAGCACTTTGAAAAGGTTCAAAACCGATATCTGCTTGTCTCGTTCTGCTGTGCAAAATTGCATGGCGATTGACTCCAACTTCGGTGTCAAATGCCGTATGCCATCAATTTTGCACAATAGTTAATGTGCTTAATGTTGAGATTGAAGGGAACTGGCTAATGAGGTAGATGAATTCTAATAACTCTCTACATATCGCTACAGACAAACTGTGAAAAATTTCAAATTCTTAATAAATTTTAAAGTTATCTGGCAAGAATGTAAAACTTTTGCAGGTTAGAATAAAATTCAAGTCACTTCGTTTTATGTTTTGATTCGTTTAAGTATTCAAAACTGATGACGAAAATGTCCCTGCAGCTTTCAACGCCGATAATTTCCCGATAATTGCATTCAAATTAGAGCCGACGAAATCATTAGCATCTTTACTGATTAGTCACGCTGACAACACGATCGATCTCTGTTGTCTTGTCAATAGGTATGGAAATGGCTATGTTCTATTGCCTTTTAGACAGACTTTGCCGAATGTTTGAACAACATAAATTATTTTGTCTTGGTTCAATATATTATTGTTTCTAGTGGTATACGAGGTTGCGCGGGACCTATCGGTTTTGCTTAGTTTATAATCGTCAAATTACGGTGGTGTGGTGCTCATTCGGGTACTCAAATTTCACAAGTAAGTATTCTCCTGACGGTTCTCAGCTGTTGTGCTCTATTTACGATGTGCGTGCGCCTCATTCCAGCTATAAGTCATTGGGTTTAATTTCGTAATTGGGCGCTAACATAGTCGTCTTATATAGATTGTGCATTATTTTAGCATAACCAACAGCGTTAACAAAAGTATCCCTCAACATATACAATGATATATCGATCGTGATAAAACGCTATAATGATAGTTGCGCAACAACGACCTGTTTAAAGATTTGAGCTTTGACTCTATAGATCAAAATTGAACGTTTAGGCAGATTACAACCTGTTCTAACGTAATCACAATCAATCGCCACCTTGGCGATAATTGAGATGGAATATTATCTTTTTTTATCATCACCAGTGTATGTGCATGTTGCGGGGAGGTAATAGTACGTGGGTGTTCGTTTGTCCACTGTTGAAAGAGTTTATCACCAGTTAACCTTTCGGGAATTCTATGTAAATTTTGTGGTCCGCCCTTTTATAATGACAGTTAATCAGATTTTGAACACATATCACCCATATTTATTCGTTACATTGTGATCCTACTTGAGAAGTTTAAGATGCATTTTTTTCCCAATCAGGTGACGATGACAGACGTTGGACGTTAGTCATCGTGTAAGCTTAATTATCAATGTGATCGGTCATATTCAATGCAAATTGCGATTAACCGATGTAGCAAATGTATTTGCCCCGATACCCAAAAACAATTCTTATCAAAATCAAAGCTGGTAAATTTTATGATTAAACGCAAATACATTAAAATTAATGTTCGCCTCCCATAGGCCACACACACCTAGTTGAAAGTTCGTCAAAGGAATTGGTTAGTGTGCATTTTAGTTTGAATCAAACAGCTTACATTGAATATCTTCCACCCAAACGACTTCATCTCATCAGCAAAAAAATTGGTCCACATATGTTCATTACAGCTTGCCAAGTATCTGAGGCACTTAAGTCTTTAAAACCAAAACTGTGATACCATGCATTACACATCAAACCCATATTAACGTTGTGACAACCATTTAAATGTATCATTCGGGATGAGGATGTCGTCAAAGATTGCATTGGGATGGCGTCACTATTCGGATAACAAGTTATCGGGTAGGGAATAGGATGGGGTCATGGCAAGGATAAGGACAGGGGGAAAGACTGGATTAAGAAGTGTTCACGGGTAAGATTAGAGTAGGGTCATGATGGATCTTTACGCAGAATTTGCTTCTTTTTGTAGCACATCTGGGTCCTTAAAAGCTATTCTTACACCTGGGCAACTTCTAGATGAATGTCTCTTTATCAATATGCACTCAGGCAGATAACTACGGATATAATGAGAGACTTGGTAGGGTGCTCGACGAGTGCAATTCAGTAGTCATGGTTTTATTCAATCAATCGGGTTAATAAGGTCTTCCTACATGTCGTTCGGAAAACGTTGAAGTTAACATTCATTGATTTCTGCGTAACAAACTAAGTATCACCACATTTATCATCATAGTATTGTTGGTGATAGGTGATATGATACTCTATCTGCGAAGAAGACAACATAAAGTGAGTACCGTATGAGGCAAACGTTGGTCTATGCGTAGCAAAATATATTTCAACTGAATATAAAAATATCGCTGTTTCATGTAATTTTACGTAGTGCGATTTACGGTTCGTTGATAATCGTGGCATGACAAGAAACGCATCAAGTCACAAGATTCAAATGGGGTTTTATATTCAAGTGAGATTGCTATGGCGATGGATGAAGACGACTGTGCTACGCGGATAGTGTTTCTAAGTGCCACTACCAACATAGGACATTCGCATATCCCAACCCTCTGTAGGATCATACATTATGTACACCGCCCTTGCTTTGCTTCAGCCCACCTTTGATTCTGTGGTACTTGCTATTTCATAGAGAGTCCTGTCTCCATTATCTATTCATGACGCGTTGATTCGTTCCCTAAGGTTACATAAACGGCCAATGAATCAATCTGGCTTTTGTCTGATAACCTATGCTGCGTCGATATGTATAGCTTGCGTCATGTACGCTTTCCTCGGTCGGCTTATCATGCTTTTGGTGGATGATCAACATGCTTGTATGGATCTCATAGATCTATTCCTGTAACAGAAATGTCATTATGATATGAATTGAAAGTTAAATGTGCTTTAATATTTATCTCTGATATGATAGTCCTCCCATGTGGCTGAATGCGGTCATTCATATATCATGAATAGCAGAGTGGTTTGCGGAGATATGCAGTTACCTACCGACTATCTTTATCAAGCCAGGCCAATGCATAATATATTGGATGAATGGATGACTAGAACCGGTATACGTATGCAAGCATATATATTATTTGCAACCATGGTCTAAACACTACATGCGAGGTATGTTTGGAAACGTTGAAAGGATCGTCAATTCCCGGTTGCTTAATAAATATCACTTCAGCTTCTGATATTAATCGTTATGTGAGATCGAATAATGAATATTGCGGTTGTCTTATTCGTGATATATTCTCATAAGCTATATTGTCACATAAATGGATCATCGTTATTAGGTGCTTGGTTTATGTGCAAACAGCAGCTGTTAATGTATGACATAACGAATTATGGAACATATGTACCGAATAATAAAAACAAGATTACTTGTTATAGCTACTATATTACCGACATCTGACATAGATTCAACTTGAATTATGACTTGTTGTCGAGGGCCTTTGCATGGTTATCTTAACGTCAACATATATATTGTAATATACTATATTTGATTTTATCAACGACTCCAAAGCATATTTTAGCAGCCCAATGACGTTAAAAGAAGGTGGAATTATATGCTATGAAATAATCCGTAGTAGATTTCTAGTACATGATTATATGCGAAAACTAAGGCACAGTGCACTTCGTTTAATGCCAATGTATTTTTCAAGCATTGGCAAGCATAGTTAAAGGTTGAAATATAATTGGTGGAATGGTTCTATCTTTACAGCAGCTGTTGACATGGAGCTAGCTGTAATTGCAAATATCAATGGGTCTTGACTATACGATTGGCGAATCTTTTTATAATGATTTTACTCTGATATGATGACAGGGTAGGTTATTAAGGTTACGGACAGCTGCTCTTAAACTAATGAAAATAAGATGTTTTACTTACAGGTAATGACAATTGTCAAATATGCCAATAGATTTGTAGTATGTATTCTACTATATAGCAGTGCTGTTTGCTTCCCTAACCATTCTGTTAAATAACTTGATCGGCACAAGCGCCAACCGCATGTCTTCCAAAGGCAAGTTGGACGACCACCAATACGGTAACAACAATGTTACGCGAACAAATGTTATCTCTAAACAGAATGAATACTTGACCTATTGGTTCAGCGAGGGGAGCTGGTAATGCGCACTATTTTAGGATAGATGTCACAAGCTGCTGCCGCTTAGACGTTTTGACATGACCCCTTAGCCAAGTCAATGCAAAGCCGTGGGAAGCGATGAATGCCTCTGGTCGATTACGGAAGGTTTGGCCTACTTAGACATGTCGAGCCAGCAGAAAGCTAAGCTGGCGCAGTAGAAAACATTCAAGCGTCCTTTATATTGACCACCGGTCACATTTTTGATAAATCCGCCTGGTCCGGTGGATAGGCTTAGTATGTCAATTCGTCCGATGCGGACGCATTTTTCGTTAAGATGAAAAAGGAAATATGACCATTCGTTGGTAGGAATTTTTTGCGATGGCA
>CM067353.1:35890927-35933427 GCA_034190875.2 Urechis unicinctus | reverse complement strand
GCTTTTATATGATATTTTCAATCCAATAAACACGGGCCGGTAGACTGAAACGTCTGTGAGCAACAGTCTTGTGCCTGGTTGTTTATACGACGTGTTGACAATATCCATATGTCCCAGTTATCATCATCCATCAACACCCCATAATAATTGCTTCTTTTGTCAGTCCTGACACGTTCTGGCGAATAGTATTGCAATTTGCCCAGGCCTTACGATTAGCTGCTCACAGCTTCTTCAATGAATAAGGTCACTGACATGCAAAGTAGTCACAAAAGGGCTCCTATATGCTTTACTCTTGTGTATTTACTGATCGATGGTATTGTAATCATTGAGCACACATTATGAAGATAATTATCTATCAAGTTAAATGTAAATGGTATTCAGCGACACCACCAATGTTTGTCACTAATACGATTCGTATAATCTATTTGGTGATTAAAATTATCATTCAGTTTAAGACAATTTCGCGTTTTATTGAAAACCATATACATACATATATATTTGCAGCTATCTCTAACAAGCACGATACGTCAGTCAAATCCATCCTTCGGCATATACATAAAAAGAACATCACACTGACCCGTGTATGGATATGCAGCATAATTACTCTGATGTGGATATAATATTACTAGCCACGCAACAAAATGATGTGTATCGGTTTGTCGGCTTATGATCAGTATCGCCACATCAAACAGCATATCGGTAAGATCTCGTACAACATTTGATGCACGAGACGTGGTAAATAAATAACGCCCTCAAATGGCTTTGTTATAGACCAAGCGGTTGAAAATAGTAAACTCATGATCAAAAAGTGACTGCTTGTCTGCAGTCATTACGTAATGTTTTCTGACTAACCTATAGCAACAGCACCAACATAGGTGTCGGCTCAACGTGGGGCTTTGCGATGGCATGTAAAACGAGCTAATGAAAATCTAACAGATCACAGAACGTGCAACCACTACTGAGAGTAAGAAGCGGAACCTTTGCATTATAAAAGAATGATGAACGTTAGAGAAAATGCTTATACCCTCACGGTAATGGTGTAGTCAGCTGATTCATAATTCCTATTCCATCACAATTTTACATTGTATTTAATCTTAAGAAATCGTCGAATGCTTGACGAGCAGCAATAGCTGAAGCATCAGTTGGCATTAGCTTAGAGTACAATGCAAGGGGCCATTATGCAATATCACTCGAGGATATGCCAATACGTTTATGGTGCTTAAACCACTGCCAAATAGTTAACTTTGCTTGAATATTGCCGTGATAACACTTAGATTTATAGAGGAGCCTCGTGGTCATCGCGAAATAGTCCCCGAGCAATAGCTTTGATAAAAGTTACGCGCCAAAATTCGTTGAATGGATCATTTCATGTTGCAGAACGTAATTGATAACTAAAACGACGACTGCGCACTAATGAAAGCACTAATACCTGACAGCACTTGTAGGTTGTAGCATTATCTGCATTATGAGCAAACTGTACCTCAAGCCTCACATGTTCATTGCGTGTTTGCTACTGTAATATCCCTTGGTTGGCTCGAGCTACTTGCTGTATATTGAAATAAAGATTAGGTCTAATTTCCCCGGTTGATTAAAAAGATATGCAAGCTAACGATGTTAGATGAAGACAACATAAAGTGAGTACCGTATGAGGCAAACGTTGGTCTATGCGTAGCAAAATATATTTCAACTGAATATAAAAATATCGCTGTTTCATGTAATTGTACGTAGTGCGATTTACGGTTCGTTGATAATCGTAGCATGACAAGAAACGCATCAAGTCACAAGATTCAAATGGGGTTTTATATTCAAGTGAGATTGCTATGGCGATGGATGAAGACGACTGTGCTACGCGGATAGTGTTTCTAAGTGCCACTACCAACATAGGACATTCGCATATCCCAACCCTCTGTAGGATCATACATTATGTACACCACCCTTGCTTTGCTTCAGCCCACCTTTGATTCTGTGGTACTTGCTATTTTATAGAGAGTCCTGTCTCCATTATCTATTCATGACGCGTTGATTCGTTCCCTAAGGTTACATAAACGACCAATGAATCAATCTGGCTTTTGTCTGATAACCTATGCTGCGTCGATATGTATAGCTTGCGTCATGTACGCTTTCCTCGGTCGGCTTATCATGCTTTTGGTGGATGATCAACATGCTTGTATGGATCTCATAGATCTATTCCTGTAACAGAAATGTCAACATGATATGAATTGAAAGTTAAATGTGCTTTAAGATTTATCTCTGATATGATAGTCCTCCCATGTGGCTGAATGCGGTCATTCATATATCATGAATAGCAGAGTGGTTTGCGGAGATATGCAGTTACCTACCGACTATCTTTATCAAGCCAGGCCAATGCATAATATATTGGATGAATGGATGACTAGAACCGGTATACGTATGCAAGCATATATATTATTTGCAACCATGGTCTAAACACTACACGCGAGGTATGTTTGGAAACGTTGAAAGGATCGTCTAATCCCGGTTGCTTACTAAATATCACTTCAGCTTCTGATACTAATCGTTATGTGAGATCGAATAATGAATATTGCGGTTGTCTTATTCGTGATATATTCCCATAAGCTATATTGTCACATAAATGGATCATCGTTATTAGGTGCTTGGTTTATGTGCAAACAGCAACTGTTAATGTATGACATAACGAACATATGTACCGAATAATAAAAACAAAATTACTTGTTATAGCTACTATATTACCGACATCTGACATAGATTCAACTTGAATTATGACTTGTTGTCGAGGGCCTTTGCATGGTTATCGTAACGTCAACATATATAGTGTAATATACTATATTTGATTTTATCAACGACTCCAAAGCATATTTTAGCAGCCCAATGACGTTAAAAGAAGGTGGAATTATATGCTATGAAATAATCCGTAGTAGATTTCTAGTACATGATTATATGCGAAATCTAAGGCACAGTGCACTTCGTTTAATGCCAATGTATTTTTCAAGCATTGGCAAGCATAGTTAAAGGTAGAAATATAATTGGTGGAATGGTTCTATCTTTACAGCAGCTGTTGACATGGAGCTAGCTGTAATTGCAAATATCAATGGGTCTTGACTATACGATTGGCGAATCTTTTTATAATGATTTTACTCTGATATGATGACAGGGTTGGTTATTAAGGTTACGGACAGCTGCTCTTAAACTAATGAAAATAAGCTGTTTTACTTACAGGTAATGACAATTGTCAAATATGCCAATAGATTTGTAGTATGTATTCTACTATATAGCAGTGCTGTTTGCTTCCCTAACCATTCTGTTAAATAACTTGATCGGCACATGCGCCAACCGCATGTCTTCCAAAGGCAAGTTGGACGACCACCAATACGGTAACAACAATGTTACACGAACAAATGTTATCTCTAAACAGAATGAATACTTGACCTATTGGTTCAGCGAGGGGAGCTGGTAATGCGCACTTTTTAGGATAGATGTCACAAACTGCTGTCGCTTAGACGTTTTGACATGACCCCTTAGCCAAGTCAATGCAAAGCCGTGGGAAGCGATGAATGCCTCTGGTCGATTACGGAAGGTTTGGCCTACCTAGACATGTCGAGCCAGCAGAACGCTAAGCTGGCGCAGTAGAAAACATTCAAGCGTCCTTTATATTGACCACCGGTCACATTTTTGATAAATCCGCCTGGTCCGGTGGATAGGCTTAGTATGTCAATTCGTCCGATGCGGACGCATTTTTCGTTAAGATGAAAAAGGAAATATGACCATTCGTTGGTAGGAAATTTCGGCGATGGCATGTTGGCGAATCCAGTTAGGGACGTACTATAATCATGAAGCCACATCTCATTCAGGGGAATTTATATATTTACATTCCTCCTGCCGTTAGATGGGAATATCATTTGGCATTAACTATTCCATGCACAGGGGTTCATTATGTCAACTAGGTTAGAGAGCTGTTTGATCAGCGAAGGGTGATGTGTCGGAAATATTATTCTGGCGGAGGATTGCAGCTGCGTAAGTAACAAATTATATTGGGAATATTTAAAGCTGAAATTATAAACTAACGTTAAGGCAATGCAAATGCGTAAGTAACCCCGTCGGAGTGAGGTTCTAAGATTGTGGCAAAATTCAAACTGTGAGGGTGAAAGCCTTCCTTACTTAACTCGTTCTAAGTGACTTAAATTTACAGCGGACGTATAACTGCAGTGTTGCTCTCATAAAAGGGTGTTGCTTGCTCCATGAAACCCATTTGGTCACAAAGCGACCTATTTGCCTTTGTAGCTCTCATTTTGTTAGACGCTGCCGCGACTCTGTATATATATATATATATATATATATATATATATATATATATATATAGATATATATATATATATATATATATATATATATATATATATATATATATATATATATATATATATATATATATATATATATATATATATATATATATATATATATATATATATATATATATAAATTTACATTCATACATTCGGGCACTTTAAGTTCTACCAACGAAAAACAGTGTTTGCAGCAATATATATTTTCCAATGCATCTGAACGCCATAGTGATGATGATGATAACTTCGAGTTATAATGAAAGAAATATATATATATATATATATATATATATATATATATATATATATATATATATATATATATATATATATATATATATATATATATATATATATGCCTATGCATATAAATATATATATATATATATATATATACACCTAAAAATTTAGGTATATATAAATATATATATATGTACACATAAATATAGATGTAAATACATATATATGTATATACATATATATATATTTATATATATAGAAAATTTCCTATATACATATATATATATAAATATTACAACATATATATACATATATATACATCTCTATATGTATATATATATATGTATATATATGAATATAAATATATGTATATATCTATATATGTATATGTATATGCATATATATATATGTATATGGTTATATATTTATGTGTATATATATATATATATATATGTATATATATATGTTTATATAAATATATATATATTTCTATACATATATATATATATGTATATATATATATATATATATATATATATATATATATATATATATATATATATATATATATATATATATATATATATATATCACGATGCTGATTATCTCAACAAATAATACAAAGACGGCCTTACTGATGATAAAGCTGACGGCCGCATTTACAAAGCTCAATAGGGTAATGTGTCGATGATGGTAATCAAGATCTCTAGTCTCTTGTGACTGAGCGACTGTATATTGATCACAGACCACCGCTATAGGCATAACAAAACGCTGTATGTTGATGCGTTAGCGAAGATTACGTGTAACATTTGGCTGCATCATAGAATATTGCAGTCCAGAATTTGTATTGCTTACATACGATTTGGCCTATATTTGTATCTCTTATTATTTACTCCAACCTACACTACTGACGGAGGCTGTTCATGATGAAAGCTATAATTGCATGCGTATTGCACAATGGCAACCCTAATAAAGCTAATGTCTTGCAATTATATTCCACATACATGTGCGTGTGTGTGTCTGTGAGTATATGTGTGTTTGTGTATGTGTGAGTGTGTGTGTGTGTGTGAGAGAGAGAGAGATAGAGAGAGTGAGAGAGAGAGAGAGAGAGAAAGAGAGAGAAAGAGAGAGTGTGTGTGTGTGTGTGTGTGTGGATGTGTGCGTGATCCAATGTGTAAATCAGAAGATTAACATTGGGAATGCTATGTAAATGTCAAGTTTTTGAGTGGGTCGTATATGAATACTGCCTAACAGCCTTTTGGAATATTTCAAAAGCTACCACTGCCTGTCACACTATACTGTACAAAATAGAGTGGTATCTGCCATGATCTTCAAGGTCACATGCCGGATGCGCGCATCTACATCAAACGGCGAAAACGTGTTGAGAAAGGTGTAGAAGGCAGTTATTTACAATAACCCACTTAACCTTGCACGCGATGATTTCAATATTGTAGTTCCTTTGTTACCCAAGTCCCGGTCATATGTAGTTCTTTCCATTCAAAGTTTGGGGCGGTTTATTGTATTGAAGTAAGACTGACGTTATTGACTTTTGCGTCGCGTTTCCAGATGGCTGATAAAGCATGGTGTGGATGAAAAGATTGCTGTCATAACGCGGCAGTATATTGCTTCAGAGCACCATAACAAGTGATACACAGCCATATATATACATTGCAGTAGGATTGAAGTTGCTCCCAGTGTCGAAAACATATATTGCAATTAATATAGACAGCCGCTCCTATGCATGCAATTGTTGAGCAACACTGAATGCAGGCTGCAGCGCACTTTGTTTGATGACGAGCTTTATTTTATACCTTTGTCAAGGAGCGCTGTAGTGATGCGCTTGAAGCAGTTGAATATTTGGACCTTTGCTATTCACGCCTTGGGAATTTATCTGAACGAAGTAACATTCGATTAATGATTATGCAATTCATATGCACATTAGAAGGCGGAGACGATAACAAAGGATAAACGGTTTATGATAGTTTTTAATTAATATATACCAGATAAAAAAATCCTATGATTCTGCTTTTATATGATATTTTCAATCCAATAAACTTTCAACACGGGCCGGTAGACTGAAACGTCTGTGAGCAACAGTCTTGTGCCCGGTTGTTTATACGACGTGTTGACAATATCCATATGTCCCAGTTATCATCATCCATCAACACCCCATAATAATTGCTTCTTTTGTCAGTCCTGACACGTTCTGGCGAATAGTATTGCAATTTGCCCAGGCCTTACGATTAGCTGCTAACAGCTTCTTCAATGAATAAGGTCACTGACATGCAAAGTAGTCACGAAAGGGCTCTTATATGCTTTACTCTTGTGTGTTTACTGATCGATGGTATTGTAATCATTGAGCACATATTATGAAGATAATTATCTATATTTGCAGCTATCTCTAACAAGCACGGTACGTCAGTCAAATCCATCCTTCGGCATATACATAAAAAGAATATCACACTGACCCGTGTATGGATATGCAGCATAATTACTCTGATGCGGATATAATATTACTAGCCACGCAACAAAATGATGTGTATCGGTTTGTCGGCTTATGATCAGTATCGCCACATCAAACAACATATCGGTAAGATCTCGTACAACATTTGATGCACGAGACGTGGTAAATAAATAACGCCCTCAAATGGCTTTGTTATAGACCAAGCGGTTGAAAATAGTAAACTCATGATCAAAAAGTGACTGCTTGTCTGCAGTCATTATGTAATGTTTTCTGACTAACCTATAGCAACAGCACCAACATAGGTGTCGGCTCAACGTGGGGCTTTGCGATGGCATGTAAAACGAGCTAATGAAAATGTAACAGATCACAGAACGTGCAACCACTACTGAGAGTAAGAAACGGAACCTTTGCATTATAAAAGAATGATGAACGTTAGAGAAAATGCTTATACCCTCACGGTAATGGTGTAGTCAGCTGATTCATAATTCCTATTCCATCACAATTTTACATTGTATTTAATCTTAAGAAATCGTCGAATGCTTGACGAGCAGCAATAGCTGAAGCATCAGTTGGCATCAGCTTAGAGTACAATGCAAGGGGCCATTATGCAATATCACTCGAGGATATGCCAATACGTTTATGGTACTTAAACCACTGCCAAATAGTTAACTTTGCTTGAATATTGCCGTGATAACACTTAGATTTATAGAGGAGCCTCGTGGTCATCGCGAAATAGTCCCCGAGCAATAGCTTTAGTAGTATAGATGTTAGCGGTACTGGCGCACCTATCTCATATGATTATGGCACACCTATCTCATATGGGTGCAACCCAGAAAACACACATATACAGGGTGACTCACATGAGCAAGCGAACCGCTCGCACCTCCCCACACCATATGGTACCATATGAGCCCAGTCCTTCCAGCCCCTATGGTATAGGCCCACACCAGTAGTTAGTCACCATAGAGGTCATTGAGTGATAAATATCTGCGACCATGGCTGTAAGTTCCATTTTTCATGCGGTTGAGGTCCTGTATAAACTGGGCAACCTTAGCGTCGTTCTTCTCGATAAAGTCGGGATCGGGACGAGCGGTTATCAATCTCATCGTAAAGAGCTTCCAACAGTAGAAAGCCCCCGTCGGCCTCTCTGTGGTCCCACTCGGTCTTCCCAACCAAGGACCGTGATGCTCCTGTTCCAAGCCCAGGCAACTATTAAACCTCCCGTTCGCACTATAGTCGCCGTCTTCATGACCCTCCACCCCCGCCCACCCCCAAGCCACCGTCTCCTTATACTTCTTCTGATCCTTGTGATACACATGGTTATACGTCCCAGCTCTCCCCAGGTCCTCAAAGGAGCACAACCTGAAAACGCAGTCGACAAACACCCCGATGGTCGCCACCGGACTGCGGTGCAGCCCCAACAGAACCTGAGGCTTATGCATATTCGGAATCACCCTCCCAGGACTCCGAGTGTAGGGGCACTTTATCTCGAGCAGCACAACCTCCTCAGGATGCCCCAGACAGACAGCATCCACTCCAGCCTGCCGGATTGGGAGCACACAAAAGCCATCCGGAGAGTAGGCCGTCGCGCCGCCCTCAATATAGATATTATTTCCGTAGACCTTGGTGTCGTACACCTTCTCCAATACCGCAATTGCAACCTCCTCAAAAGTCATACCCCAGAGGCAGGGTGCGCTAAAGCGAACACCCTCGTTGCTAGTTTTTTCTGTCAGCTTCTTGCTATAGCTGCTGAAGTAGTTTAGCCCTATGATATAGTAGTCACTTCCTCCAAGGAAGTGACTACTATATCATAGGGCACGACTTTTGAGGAGGTTGCAATTGCGGTATTGGAGAAGGTGTACGACACCAAGGTCTACGGAAATAATATCTATATTGAGGGCGGCGCGACGGCCTACTCTCCGGATGGCTTTTGTGTGCTCCCAATCCGGCAGGCTGGAGTGGATGCTGTCTGTCTGGGGCATCCTGAGGAGGTTGTGCTGCTCGAGATAAAGTGCCCCTACACTCGGAGTCCTGGGAGGGTGATTCCGAATATGCATAAGCCTCAGGTTCTGTTGGGGCTGCACCGCAGTCCGGTGGCGACCATCGGGGTGTTTGTCGACTGCGTTTTCAGGTTGTGCTCCTTTGAGGACCTGGGGAGAGCTGGGACGTATAACCATGTGTATCACAAGGATCAGAAGAAGTATAAGGAGACGGTGGCTTGGGGGTGGGCGGGGGTGGAGGGTCATGAAGACGGCGACTATAGTGCGAACGGGAGGTTTAATAGTTGCCTGGGCTTGGAACAGGAGCATCACGGTCCTTGGTTGGGAAGACCGAGTGGGACCACAGAGAGGCCGACGGGGGCTTTCTACTGTTGGAAGCTCTTTACGATGAGATTGATAACCGCTCGTCCCGATCCCGACTTTATCGAGAAGAACGACGCTAAGGTTGCCCAGTTTATACAGGACCTCAACCGCATGAAAAATGGAACTTACAGCCATGGTCGCAGATATTTATCACTCAATGACCTCTATGGTGACTAACTACTGGTGTGGGCCTATACCATAGGGGCTGGAAGGACTGGGCTCATATGGTACCATATGGTGTGGGGAGGTGCGAGCGGTTCGCTGGCTCATGTGAGTCACCCTGTATATGTGTGTTTTCTGGGTTGCACCCATATGAGATAGGTGTGCCATAATCATATGAGATAGGTGCGCCAGTACCGCTAACATCTATACTACTAAAGCTATTGCTCGGGGACTATTTCGCGATGACCACGAGGCTCCTCTATAAATCTAAGTGTTATCACGGCAATATTCAAGCAAAGTTAACTATTTGGCAGTGGTTTAAGTACCATAAACGTATTGGCATATCCTCGAGTGATATTGCATAATGGCCCCTTGCATTGTACTCTAAGCTGATGCCAACTGATGCTTCAGCTATTGCTGCTCGTCAAGCATTCGACGATTTCTTAAGATTAAATACAATGTAAAATTGTGATGGAATAGGAATTTCGAATCAGCTGACTACACCATTACCGTGAGGGTATAAGCATTTTCTCTAACGTTCATCATTCTTTTATAATGCAAAGGTTCCGTTTCTTACTCTCAGTAGTGGTTGCACGTTCTGTGATCTGTTACATTTTCATTAGCTCGTTTTACATGCCATCGCAAAGCCCCACGTTGAGCCGACACCTATGTTGGTGCTGTTGCTATAGGTTAGTCAGAAAACATTACATAATGACTGCAGACAAGCAGTCACTTTTTGATCATGAGTTTACTATTTTCAACCGCTTGGTCTATAACAAAGCCATTTGAGGGCGTTATTTATTTACCACGTCTCGTGCATCAAATGTTGTACGAGATCTTACCGATATGTTGTTTGATGTGGCGATACTGATCATAAGCCGACAAACCGATACACATCATTTTGTTGCGCGTGGCTAGTAATATTATATCCGCATCAGAGTAATTATGCTGCATATCCATACACGGGTCAGTGTGATATTCTTTTTATGTATATGCCGAAGGATGGATTTGACTGACGTACCGTGCTTGTTAGAGATAGCTGCAAATATAGATAATTATCTTCATAATGTGTGCTCAATGATTACAATACCATCGATCAGTAAACACACAAGAGTAAAGCATATAAGAGCCCTTTCGTGACTACTTTGCATGTCAGTGACCTTATTCATTGAAGAAGCTGTTAGCAGCTAATCGTAAGGCCTGGGCAAATTGCAATACTATTCGCCAGAACGTGTCAGGACTGACAAAAGAAGCAATTATTATGGGGTGTTGATGGATGATGATAACTGGGACATATGGATATTGTCAACACGTCGTATAAACAACCGGGCACAAGACTGTTGCTCACAGACGTTTCAGTCTACCGGCCCGTGTTGAAAGTTTATTGGATTGAAAATATCATATAAAAGCAGAATCATAGGATTTTTTTATCTGGTATATATTAATTAAAAACTATCATAAACCGTTTATCCTTTGTTATCGTCTCCGCCTTCTAATGTGCATATGAATTGCATAATCATTAATCGAATGTTACTTCGTTCAGATAAATTCCCAAGGCGTGAATAGCAAAGGTCCAAATATTCAACTGCTTCAAGCGCATCACTACAGCGCTCCTTGACAAAGGTATAAAATAAAGCTCGTCATCAAACAAAGTGCGCTGCAGCCTGCATTCAGTGTTGCTCAACAATTGCATGCATAGGAGCGGCTGTCTATATTAATTGCAATATATGTTTTCGACACTGGGAGCAACTTCAATCCTACTGCAATGTATATATATGGCTGTGTATCACTTGTTATGGTGCTCTGAAGCAATATACTGCCGCGTTATGACAGCAATCTTTTCATCCACACCATGCTTTATCAGCCATCTGGAAACGCGACGCAAAAGTCAATAACGTCAGTCTTACTTCAATACAATAAACCGCCCCAAACTTTGAATGGAAGAACTACATATGACCGGGACTTGGGTAACAAAGGAACTACAATATTGAAATCATCGCGTGCAAGGTTAAGTGGGTTATTGTAAATAACTGCCTTCTACACCTTTCTCAACACGTTTTCGCCGTTTGATGTAGATGCGCGCATCCGGCATGTGACCTTGAAGATCATGGCAGATACCACTCTATTTTGTACAGTATAGTGTGACAGGCAGTGGTAGTTGAAATATTCCAAAAGGCTGTTAGGCAGTATTCATATACGACCCACTCAAAAACTTGACATTTACATAGCATTCCCAATGTTAATCTTCTGATTTACACATTGGATCACGCACACATCCACACACACACACACACACTCTCTCTTTCTCTCTCTTTCTCTCTCTCTCTCTCTCTCTCACTCTCTCTATCTCTCTCTCTCTCACACACACACACACACACACTCACACATACACAAACACACATATACTCACAGACACACACACGCACATGTATGTGGAATATAATTGCAAGACATTAGCTTTATTAGGGTTGCCATTGTGCAATACGCATGCAATTATAGCTTTCATCATGAACAGCCTCCGTCAGTAGTGTAGGTTGGAGTAAATAATAAGAGATACAAATATAGGCCAAATCGTATGTAAGCAATACAAATTCTGGACTGCAATATTCTATGATGCAGCCAAATGTTACACGTAATCTTCGCTAACGCATCAACGACATACAGCGTTTTGTTATGCCTATAGCGGTGGTCTGTGATCAATATACAGTCGCTCAGTCACAAGAGACTAGAGATCTTGATTACCATCATCGACACATTACCCTATTGAGCTTTGTAAATGCGGCCGTCAGCTTTATCATCAGTAAGGCCGTCTTTGTATTATTTGTTGAGATAATCAGCATCGTGATATATATATATATATATATATATATATATATATATATATATATATATATATATATATATATATATAGATATATATATATATATATATATATATATATATATATGTATATAAATATATATTTATATAAACATATATATATACATATATATATATATGTATATATACACATAAATATATAACCATATACATATATATATGCATATACATATACATATATAGATATATACATATATATTTATATTCATATATATACATATATATATACATATATATGTATATATATGTATATATGTTGTAATATTTATATATATATATGTATATATTAAAATTTCTATATATAAATATATATATATATGTATATACATATATATGTATTTACATCTATATTTATGTGTACATATATATATATTTATATATACATAAATTTTTATGTATATATATATATAAATATATATATATTTATATGCACATATATATATATATACATATATATATATATATATATATATATATATATATATATATATATATATATATATATATATATATATATATATTCTTTCATTATAACTCGAAGTTATCATCATCATCACTATGGCGTTCAGATGCATTGGAAAATATATATTGCTGCAAACACTGTTTTTCGTTGGTAGAACTTAAAGTGCCCGAATGTATGAATGTAAATTTATATATAATTATATATATATATATATATATATATATATATATATATATATATATATATATATATATATTTTAATATATATATATATATATATATATATATATATATATATATATATACAGAGTCGCGGCAGCGTCTAACAAAATGAGAGCTACAAAGGCAAATAGGTCGCTTTGTGACCAAATGGGATTCATGGAGCAAGCAACACCCTTTTATGAGAGCAACACTGCAGTTATACGTCCGCTGTAAATTTAAGTCACTTAGAACGAGTTAAGTAAGGAAGGCTTTTACCCTCACAGTTTGAATTTTGCCACAATCTTAGAACCTCACTCCGACGGGGTTACTTACGCATTTGCATTGCCTTAACGTTAGTTTATAATTTCAGCTTTAAATATTCCCAATATAATTTGTTACTTACGCAGCTGCAATCCTCCGCCAGAATAATATTTCCGACACATCACCCTTCGCTGATCAAACAGCTCTCTAACCTAGTTGACATAATGAACCCCTGTGCATGGAATAGTTAATGCCAAATGATATTCCCATCTAACGGCAGGAGGAATGTAAATATATAAATTCCCCTGAATGAGATGTGGCTTCATGATTATAGTACGTCCCTAACTGGATTCGCCAACATGCCATCGCCAAAATTTCCTACCAACGAATGGTCATATTTCCTTTTTCATCTTAACGAAAAATGCGTCCGCATCGGACGAATTGACATACTAAGCCTATCCACCGGACCAGGCGGATTTATCAAAAATGTGACCGGTGGTCAATATAAAGGACGCTTGAATGTTTTCTACTGCGCCAGCTTAGCTTTCTGCTGGCTCGACATGTCTAGGTAGGCCAAACCTTCCGTAATCGACCAGAGGCATTCATCGCTTCCCACGGCTTTGCATTGACTTGGCTAAGGGGTCATGTCAAAACGTCTAAGCGACAGCAGTTTGTGACATCTATCCTAAAATAGTGCGCATTACCAGCTCCCCTCGCTGAACCAATAGGTCAAGTATTCATTCTGTTTAGAGATAACATTTGTTCGTGTAACATTGTTGTTACCGTATTGGTGGTCGTCCAACTTGCCTTTGGAAGACATGCGGTTGGCGCATGTGCCGATCAAGTTATTTAACAGAATGGTTAGGGAAGCAAACAGCACTGCTATATAGTAGAATACATACTACAAATCTATTGGCATATTTGACAATTGTCATTACCTGTAAGTAAAACAGCTTATTTTCATTAGTTTAAGAGCAGCTGTCCGTAACCTTAATAACCAACCCTGTCATCATATCAGAGTAAAATCATTATAAAAAGATTCGCCAATCGTATAGTCAAGACCCATTGATATTTGCAATTACAGCTAGCTCCATGTCAACAGCTGCTGTAAAGATAGAACCATTCCACCAATTATATTTCTACCTTTAACTATGCTTGCCAATGCTTGAAAAATACATTGGCATTAAACGAAGTGCACTGTGCCTTAGATTTCGCATATAATCATGTACTAGAAATCTACTACGGATTATTTCATAGCATATAATTCCACCTTCTTTTAACGTCATTGGGCTGCTAAAATATGCTTTGGAGTCGTTGATAAAATCAAATATAGTATATTACAATATATATGTTGACGTTAAGATAACCATGCAAAGGCCCTCGACAACAAGTCATAATTCAAGTTGAATCTATGTCAGATGTCGGTAATATAGTAGCTATAACAAGTAATCTTGTTTTTATTATTCGGTACATATGTTTGTTATGTCATACATTAACAGTTGCTGTTTGCACATAAACCAAGCACCTAATAACGATGATCCATTTATGTGACAATATAGCTTATGAGAATATATCACGAATAAGACAACCGCAATATTCATTATTCGATCTCACATAACGATTAGTATCAGAAGCTGAAGTGATATTTAGTAAGCAACCGGGATTAGACGATCCTTTCAACGTTTCCAAACATACCTCGCGTGTAGTGTTTAGACCATGGTTGCAAATAATATATATGCTTGCATACGTATACCGGTTCTAGTCATCCATTCATCCAATATATTATGCATTGGCCTGGCTTGATAAAGATAGTCGGTAGGTAACTGCATATCTCCGCAAACCACTCTGCTATTCATGATATATGAATGACCGCATTCAGCCACATGGGAGGACTATCATATCAGAGATAAATCTTAAAGCACATTTAACTTTCAATTCATATCATGTTGACATTTCTGTTACAGGAATAGATCTATGAGATCCATACAAGCATGTTGATCATCCACCAAAAGCATGATAAGCCGACCGAGCAAAGCGTCCATGACGCAAGCTGTACATATCGACGCAGCATAGGTTATCAGACAAAAGCCAGATTGATTCATTGGTCGTTTATGTAACCTTAGGGAACGAATCAACGCGTCATGAATAGATAATGGAGACAGGACTCTCTATGAAATAGCAAGTACCACAGAATCAAAGGTGGGCTGAAGCAAATCAAGGGTGGTGTACATAATGTATGATCCTACAGAGGGTTGGGATATGCGAATGTCCTATGTTGGTAGTGGCACTTAGAAACACTATCCGCGTAGCACAGTCGTCTTCATCCATCGCCATAGCAATCTCACTTGAATATAAAACCCCATTTGAATCTTGTGACTTGATGCGTTTCTTGTCATGCCACGATTATCAACGAACCGTAAATCGCACTACGTACAATTACATGAAACAGCGATATTTTTATATTCAGTTGAAATATATTTTGCTACGCATAGACCAACGTTTGCCTCATACGGTACTCACTTTATGTTGTCTTCTTCACAGATAGAGTATCATATCACCTAAAAGTTAAGATAATCCTAGTACAATACACAGACGTCTACGTCCCCCAATGGAAGACTGGTATCAGAACCCTATCAATCGATGAACAATATTGATCTAGCATCAATTGTCAGCGGATTAAATTAATGTACACAAGTTTGACAAAGGTCTGCTGAAACGCAAACTCAATCGCCACAGCATGTGTATATATCCACATTGCATTAATTTGGTTATGAGGAAGTAAAAGTCTAATTTTCTTATTATGTTGGTAACAACGCTCATAATAATTACACCAATGACGATTGCCTTTTTCAAACAACAACGAACAGTGAGTATGTATGAACTTGTTTGTCGTCAAAATATATATGATCTAAACGAACGAAGCAACCAAAATCTATATCTCTAGGCAGTTCGGGACACTAGGCGAAATATAAATGAAACTACCTGTCCCAGGGTAATATCAGTTCTCATTCAATTTGGGTATCAAACAAAGACGCATTATCTATTGCACAAAAAGCCAAGACAGTACTAATCCATATAACTCCTCCCTAGACAGCTTACCACTGAACAAAATTTTGAAAACCTTCGGTGATCGAATTAAGTCAATGTTCTCTGCATCGAACGCTGTTTTTGTCACCTAGTGTAAAGGTTAAGATGGGCATTGTGTAAAGCTTCCGTAGGTGGTCTAACGGTACAGCTGTGGCACGGCATTCGTATAGCTGTAAATCAAATACTGATGGGATGGAGAGAGAATCTGCGCGTTTAATTGATTGCATTACTCTGATCGATATCCGACCTATATAGTTTGGCAGGTTACGGTGGCAGGATTAGGAGCTCATACCATCTGAATGCAACAATAGAGATACATTGATTTACCGATAGATATCATGTGCATGGGATATAACAATTTGAAGAAGCGCTGTTTCATGTCTTAGTAGTAAATCACATGATTAGAGCATCACGCAATGCACTCTTCGTTGTTAGCGGATGTATACACGTTACCGCAATGATAAAGCACAGGCGCACGACCTATTCGTGCTTGTTGCATGTTTTATAAATTTTATATTAACACTAATACGTCTGATTTCCAATAATCAAAATGTCACGAATGTGTGGTATATTGCTTTTTTGCTCGGATACCAGTTTGTTAAGGTTCTATTTTAATATGTAACTTACTTATGAAGGCTTATTGGAGTCTTTTTGGCTATAAATGTGTTCTGCATTTATTGTTGGTTAATTGTATTTATGTAAGAATTATATTTGCGCATACTATTAATGTTTATGAAATGCAGAAGATTGCGCAGTATAGCTTGAAAATGCCAATTATTATTTGCTGACATGACGGAATGTTAATGTAGTGTCACTATCCTAGGACTAGATCAATATATGCCCAATCTCAAGGCAATGTATAATGCGAAATATGGGACATCTGGCGTTGTACATCTTGTACGCACTAGACTTGTCATGTACTTTCCTCTGGATAGTGTTTTGTGGTTTTGTCCGAGGTGGCCTGACTTTAACCAGATTTTATATTGTGTACACACAGGTTTTGAAACAACATCTATATCACAATGACCGCTGATTGTTACTGTGTATCTAAAAGGACAATGTTTAATGCATCATTTAAAAAAATTGTCGCGAACTTCAGCTAACTAGCATAGAGATTCATGTAAACTATTTTGTTACTCTTGTTGCAAACTTACACGATGAATTCTGATGATTTCAAGACAATGTATACTCAACGAAAATAAGGCTGTAAAAAGATCTCCTGTTCTGTACGCATGCTAAGATATAGGGCCCGTTACTTTACAAGCTTCACATTAGCATTTTGTTTGCCATAAAGACGTTAAAAATGATTGTTCAATGCGCCAGAGTATAACTGCTGTGCTACGGAGCATCGACCAATATGCGTGTAATAATTCCCTATGCCCACTAGGGCAAAATACTGTTTATCTTTAGTATATGTACAGCATTAACATACAAAAATGAATATAAGTACAGCATTAGCATAAAAAATAAAGCATGTATAATATCGAAAGCATAATTCAAAAGATGCCGTTAACAAGAGGCGATCATTGATTGGTTTGAGATATTCGCAATTTGATATTGATGTACTCGACAACCAAATGGTTTATTTTATGGTTAGGTGTAGAAAAAGTTTTTATCTTTATCAGGTTCAATGTTGCACAGCTTGTTCATTATCTCACGTGTCATTTCATGTTGGTACCCTGGGTACGAAATAAACAAAAATATTTAACGATGGTTAAACATTTTTAACATTATGGCATACGTTATGTGCAGCATAAACGAACGACTCCGGCAAAGCAGATGAATGGAGAAAATACTACAAATCACTAAATTGCAAAAATATTAACACACAAACAACTTACTTACGCTAATAGCAAGGGCATCTGTTCGTAAGATAGTAGTCAAGGAAGACTTGGCTTTCGTAACCGAATGAGGAAATCATTAATGCCTGGTGAGATGCTGTCGGACTTAGCTCCTAAAATAGCAGCATATCAAATTCGATTATTGCGGACAATGGGCGCGTCATGCTAGGCTATGAAATCGCCATTATACGACTACTAATACCAGATATGGTTAAGATATAGACATGAATACAGTCCCACAATACAGTCCCGCTGTAATCTTATCAAGTCCTGAAAGTGAGCATCAATTTTTATGCGTTGCTATAAGCTGCGTGAAGCTTAAATGCTAAAAACCTCATCGCAGAGGAGTTTAGCTGGCAGAAGCCGTAAAGGTTTTTAATTCAAATAATTAATATTTTACGTTTACGACATGCAACAACCATAACTTGTCAGTGTCGAAAGCGCATTATCGGCATCCGATAGAACTAAGCAATTAAGTAATTGTCATTGTGCGGAATTCGCTGCAACAACACGTTTGTAAACTTTGCTGTTTATCGCAATTATCCACAATGGCTAACAATCGCCAGCGATAATATCGCTATTTTTACACTATTCGCGATTCTTTGCGAGGCGGTCAATCAATTCAAATGTACCCCAAAGGGATTGGGAAAACGTGGAAGTGGTTATGAACTGACTTGTTTTATGTATGGTTATTTTTCCACTATTCGCGATTCCTTGCGAGGCGGTCATAATATATTGAAACAGAATTACACTTGCTTTGTAATCGATCAGCCTCAGGCACATTAGACGATTAAAAATAAAGAGCCCAAGATCAAAGTGTCAGTGATTGACTGCATTCGTCAGTTAATGTTTACGTGACGCACGTATAACAACAGTACCAGCATAGGTTTTCAAACTCCGCGTCTGTATAACATTCGGCTTTATGTTTGGATGTAAACCGAGCTACTGCCGATCGCAAAAAGTGCAACCACTTCACTTCTGTGCACATGCGTCTACAGGGAGAAAGGATTGGGACATAAGCATTAGAAAGCAAACGCTTGTGTATTCACGACAATGGTGTCGTCAGTTTATGTATAATAAATCATAACTTTATGTTATATCTAGACACAGCTGATGTGTAAATGTATGACGAATGCTTGATGAGTTGTAGTACAACGTTATACATCGCCACTCAATGATGTACCTATACGTTTATGGTACTTTAACCACTGTCACATAATGAACTTTGTTATATATTTGTATTATATTCAGATTTCCAGCAGAGGCTTGTAGCCATTATGGCATTATATCCCTTAGAGGAAAACTGTACGTCAAGCCTCAGATATTCATTGCTACTTGGGCGAGGATGCTACGGTGATATCCTTTTGTTAGCTCGAGCTATCGATATCGGACACGGATAAACAATTTCAATCAGTTTAAAACATTTGCTGACTAAATAAATATGCGTGCAAACGGTGCTCCCCGTCAACTTTCGGCCACTAAAGAAGAAGCATTTGCTTTTGTTTTGTAAGTCTACATTGCTGCCATCGTCAGACAGAATTATAAGATTGCGTGAGAACTGCCACCATTTTGTTTCCACTTAAAACTACAAAGGCTCGTTATCAGATGGTATGTTTTGTTATGCGCTCTGCTTCCTGCATGGAGTTACATGTTTATCAAGCGTAAGCTCTCATAACAAATAATAAGTATATTTTATGGGCAACTAAAACACACGGTAGACCTATCGCCTTGCTGAAAATTCAATCTTGTATCAAGAGATGCATTGGAGAAAACATTGCAATTGTTAGTTTGTAAATTGTTAATCTGCAATTCTTCGAACGCCACCCCTCAAATCTGCATTCTGATTATCAAATTGAATTGTACATAATTCATGGACATACCAGTAAAGTGTTATGCAAAATGTAATCAGATAGCGTAATCAAATTGGTATTGTATGCAATAGATTGTGTATATGTTATCCTAAAATTTTCTGAACTAGCGAACATAGTGATATTTATATCAAACGCCTGCAGTGAATTATAATTTGTCAACGGCGGTAACCATCAAAAATGTTTGAGATGCCTAACCAGATAAGACCCAGAATCTATGGCCTTGGCATATGCATTTAGCATTTTTGTAAATAAGTACTTATTACATTAACACAATATGTCTTATTTTATGATACACAATCACACATCCTAAGCATAATTCACTAATACTATCAAGCTAAGAAGTATTAGGTATATTGATGTGGCCCGAGATACAATCTACCTCTATACTGGATGCACGAGTATATAATGGCGCATATTTCATGGCATCGATTCACATTCTCGCTCTCGAAGCAAGTGGTTTTCGATTGTTACTTGCTACGCCCTTGCGTGCCTGGCAGGGGATGAGCTAATGATGCATATCTATTCAATATAATGATATGTAATCCACCTTACAGTGTCATCGGGCATATTACTACGTTGTTCGTGTTGTCAAGCGATGTACTGGATATTTGTGGTGCAGTACTTGTCTGGCTTATTAGAATGAGATCAAAGCAGAGCTGCCGAAAACGAACCATGATGCAATTATCGGTAAATTCTTTTTAAATAAAGCTGTGAAAGCAATGCTTTTTCGGTTCGTATGGTCATAAACAGCAGTAGGAAGCCAGAAACATCTGTTACACCATAACTACAGCTTTCAGTATCATGTTCTGTTAAGTTATCAAATTTTAGGCTTGAGCGTACCATTCGAGTGTACTTTGCGTGTCAGTTGTTGTTTGTCTGCTGCTAGTGCTATAACGTCTATCAATATCAATAAATCTCTCCTGACACCGCAATGTTTTAGGAAGACATTTGGTCCTTGCACCCGACATTTCAGTACCTTCTATCGGTTTGCAATGACATCAATGAGATGCAGAAAGTGAACGGTTACATTATGGCTTCAAACAAGTCGTCCGGAAACACTAACCTTCGGGGAATACAACAATGCCGATATGCAAACATTTAGACAAATTCTCGCTGCTGCCTCCTTGGTAATGAAAGCAACTCCATGCCTGAACGAATATCTTGGTGCGAAAAAATCGAGTGCTGGTTTTCGTAATGATAATGTTTAAGATCGTCAATCATTTTGCTGCGTGTCATCACTGTTGTAGCATAAATTCGGCTTCGAGCGGCAACAGATGGTCCTTTGGTTTAATGACAGTCTGAACTCTGGTCAACATTCTTTACTCGAAATGTTCGACAGTAAAAGCTTCTCTGACATGTACAGTTCAATAAGCTTTTTCCGCTTCAAGCTGTGTGGTTCCTGACCCTTGTGTATCCCAAGGTTTGGCACCAGAGCGGATGATCTAGTGATTAACTTGCTTCCCAGCAGCTAATTAATGGGTTCCAAATGATGCTAACTGCGTTTACCTCACGATGCTAAGATTGAAGTACCCCCTCTCACAACAGCAGCCGATCCGTTCATTCCAAAATACCCGCAAAACAGTGCGGTGGCAACCTGCTAACAAATTATGGTAAATATTACACTTAACGTTCTTGCTGTAATTCATTAGCCTCCACAAAGTAAGCAAGGCATACCTGCTACCTAAAGCCAGCTCGACGATCGTGCTCTTTGCTCACGGACGACAAAGTGTAGCCAATCATGTAACCGTTCCATAGGTAACAAAATATGTTTTATTGTCGTTGCTAATCCAGGGCCGGGCTTGACAGGCATTCTCTAAGCACAGCTGACATTTGTTTCAAAAAAGGTCAGGGATGCCAAAAATTATTTCGCCACAGCATGTCTGATTACAGATTATCGCCAAAAATGTTTTTAAATTGGTCCACAAGGCTATCCCTTAGTATTACTGCTAGCTTTAATGTTGGGTAGTACGTTCAGAATAACGTGCTCATGGAAAGCTAATGGACCACACGATTAATTTTTTTTTGTGGCATCGATGTCTACACCCAAGTTGCCATTTTTTGACATTGCAGGCTGTGCCTCACTGAATATTATCCTCCGTTATCCGCATGTAAACCAGAGTGTATATTGTGCGGTATAAAACTCTCGGAAAAAGTAGACGGTATTTTGCTGCATTTATCGCTAAAAGGTCTCGGTTACTGATGGGCGACGCCGTGACAATTTTCTTTACTTTATCCTATTTTTGGTCGAAAAAGATGGTTTCGACCTTGTTATTTTGGGATTACAGAATACCCTAGGATTGCGAACACAAGCAGCGGTTAGAACATCGACCATTAACGAAATGCCTGAGATCGATTCATAGATAAATTCACGGGAAAGTTCTATATTTGCGGTTTATCATCAGTAAATGGGTTGTTGGGGGGGGATATATTCACAGTCAATGGTTCGAATATTATAGACCTGTGTTTGCGTCTGATGTTCTTAATTGTAACGTTCACATTGGTAATGCCTGTAAAATAATTCTAGCAGTAGTTTAGCATCACTCCCACATATTGTGTTACGATTTGTTTGCTTATGTTTCTTTCAAAGCAATGTTCTTATATATTAGGCATGGTTAATTAAATATCAAGGATAAGACGATAATGCTGATTTTTAAATTGAGGTATATCTTGATGCTATCGAGATAAAGCGGGTTTAACCATGTTAATAAAGAAAACACAGATTAGTCATTGTATTTAAGCAATTCACGTCTAGCAAAGCATTCTCATTATTTCAGCTCATAGGATAATGCCCCAGCGTAGACAAGCTGACCGTATTGATTATATACGGGCGGCATCACAGTTTGACAGTCAAAGTGAGACTTTGATTTGCTTATTTTTCTCACGACACTTGTGAGAGCCCGTTCATTATGTTTCCAGTTTAAATAGTGATTAATAGTCTGCGTCCCAGACTCCAGGGGTTCAGCTACGCTTCCGTTCATTATGTTTTCAGTTTAAATAGTGATTCACATCGGTCACAATTTAAATCGACCTCAAGACGTATAGTTAAAGTTTAGCGGATAGGTCAGGGGACCTTATTGTTACCCTTCAAAATGGAGGCGTTTTGATGGCTTATGCGTGATGAGGGCTTTTGCATTTTTGGCGTTGATCAACTGTTGGAACGAGACCGTTGTTGTCACCGCTTTGTTAAAATGAAAGTCAATTTCTGACAGTGTTTGATGTGTGTCTAAGGTAAATATGGTCACCTCAACAACAGCTATATTAGGTGGTCGATAGCTAAGTTTCAACCAATAAATGAGCTTCTTTATTTGGGAAGATAATCTATCAAGCATATGATACACATACAAATGAGAGTAGTAATCTTTGCTTTTTATTAAAGATATAAATACCCTCTCTCATAATCTTGGAGACTATATCGGTCCGTTGTTTTTTCGCAGCCGTAATTGATTATGAATTCTTGCCAAAATGTCTCATCCATCATATTATTTGAACAATGTTTTAAGATAGATGGTTGGATAAATCACGATGATCGATGTAAAACATCCGTGCTTCATTATAATATCTAATACAAAATTAGTGGTGTGATCGCTTCATCAGCGTCACATCACATTTGCAATAGACTGAATGTCAATTCACATCGTACTTATATTTCTAACAGCTTGTCTTTGAATGCGAAATCAGCTACCCTAGCATGTAAATACATCATTATCCATACACTCAAAAATGAGTTAGGGTTTACTTATACATTGAATCTGTGACACAAACGTAATGAAGGTATATAATGGAAAACCGTTGCTCACAGTATGCCAGCACTGGATTATAGATTACACCAATGTATGGATATATTCCTTTCCAGAATATGTGAGTTGAGGCGCTGATGTTTGGTGGCTAATACGAATGACGAGATAGAGAGCAACAACATTCCGCAACTTCCCAATAACACAGCATATATAACCAAATTGTTATATGTTAGGTAGCCGTAATACGGGAACAATAGGATGTCACATTGCGATAGCTGTATATGTCAGTACTATCAAGTTATACGATTGGCCCCCGGCATGCATCCAATAGCTGGCGAAAACGTAAGACGTTACTTGTGAAATAGATTCGTTCTACTTTGGTAGCATGCAAAATTCGAATTGAAATCCAAAACTGAAATAAAAATGAAATCGACAATACCCCCCCCCCCCTCCTCTTCATCCGAGTGTGGCACACTCAGTGCAATAAATCGCATTATATTTATCGCATAATGTGCTATATTTGCAGCAAGGGTTCTCTCTTTTCTAACATCGCTACATATTGCAACCTTACTCATACGATTATATACGGCACCTCGTTGTTGAAAGTGACGTTGAATCCCATTACTGCCATAGCCATTTGCTGGTCATATCCGGTTCTAGTGCCATTTCGCTCCTTTGAGTGAATGGCAATTCTAGCATTATCATGTTTCTCTTCAGAGTTAGTCGTACGATCACCTCCTTCAGCAATAGGCAATGTATTTGAAACCCTTTATTGAACATTTACGATGTTTTATGCCATTTGCCATTGTAGTCTAAATTATATATGCATTTATATTGCCAAAATACATCGTGTTGCGTCTAAACAGACCTATGATAAATATGGGTATTAGTCCGTTCTTTATACTTCTTGCAAAGAAATATAAAACCCGCTGCTCTGTCATATTACGGCAGTGTGTGGCTGTTTGCCGTTACTGCGACACATTCTGTCCAATTATTGACTAATCCGACGACAGGATTGCTCACGTAATTATTGAAGATGGCGATATATGATTGTGGTGATAGAACTCATTTGCATCGGTAGATTGTGATTGCATGACAAATGTTAGACGGATCAGATATTGATGGACCATAGATAAATGACCATGGATTCAGTTTATAGTGGCGATGCTACCATTGACAATATGATGCCATAGTTTGCCAGAATTGCCAACACTTCGTATACATTACACATTAGAAATCTGATTATGAAGTCTTCAGATCAAACAAGCACTCTGATGCCTTCTCACTGATGTTACATTTTTAATAGTTCTTATTATCATTCAAAGTTCATAATGATATTCACTGATTCTCGTTGGAGGACAGTTGTCATTTAGTGGAACTCCGTCCTATCGAAATTTCGTGACAAACATATTTATTTCAGACGGGTTCGAATGGCTCATTCAATAATATCACAATTGTAGTGAAAATGGAATAGAACACAGTGATGGCAGCAATTCACACGCATTATGCATAGCGCCATATTGATCTGGGTTACTATATAACCAATGTCTACGTACTGCTTAATACAGTAACCGAGTATGAAGCTCATTTCTATCGCGTCTTGACTGATATAAGAGTCATAAAAAGCCGAATAACTCTTACGCGAAGCTTTCTTCTTGAACCTGCATATTGATATGTTGCAATTAAATTTCACTTTCAACACCACAAGAAATTCATGGATCTTTCATTAGGATCAGTGTAAAATTGAAGTCACTGCCCACTTGACGGAAACTTAATCCTTAATCTCTTGCTAAGAGCGTTGGTAGTGTCTCATAACTGCAAGAATATGTATGTGACTATAAGCTGAGAAAGCGTTGGTATATATGGTCCTATATTTTGAAAGCAAAGCATTGATCTGATTTAACATGACTGAAAGCGAACGAAGACCGTGATGGAATATTTGAAAAGTAAACGGAAATAATCCAAATGTAATCACGCCCTTTAACGTTGACATTTTCCCGAATGCGATTGGCGCATCGCAAGCAACCAATGTTAACAACAATGCCCTAAGCATCGACTTAATGAACTACCCTTCAATGTTTCTCAAAGTAGAGGATTATTTTGCTTCCTTCTAATCAATGTTTTTCTTTATATGACTTATCTCATTAAGTGGGTATATGTAACATGGGCAGCCATACATCATCGTGGGCGACAGCAAAGGGGATGCAACAGGTGCTGTTGGTGTCCTCTTGATGCAACTACTTAGTTGTTTGAAGATTATATCGCGTATTGCCAGTGGTACATGGGTTGATTGCACAATGAACAGGTGCAGTCACATCCACTACGATGATTTTGACAGGAATGTCACACATTCAACCACCAATTGTTTCGACGGGTTACACATTCGGTATAATGTGGTCAACACAGCTCTGGAAGGACGCTAAAGCATAATTACTCTACAACAAATAATGTTTTGTAATATATCTTTACAATTGCTATTAATATATGGGTAAAATGTTAGGGTATATTATCCTTTATACCATACGTTTGTTCTATTGTGTATATACTCCCATGGGACCCTAAAGCTATCAATGCTAGCGATATGATGTTAGGCTATATCAGAGTAACAGTCAGTTACTTTCTCACTCACTGAATGTCGTCTCGTAAATATCGGTATCGGGTCATTTCGCCCCTGGGACGGTTCGCCCTCGATGGGAAGATACGCCCCCGGGTCATTTCGCCCTCGCGGGACGATACGCCCCAAAATGTCAGTACGCCCCTGTGGGACGATACGCCCCCGCAATGATTCCACCCTCGTTTTACAGAAAAGAATATACTGAATGCTACATTTAATAAAGAAACAGTATTAATGAATTTATATCTCTTGATATGAAATAAATTTAAAGTATAATGTCTACCGTCCAGAGAAACCATACATCGCACCATCGTCCCGGGATATTGTGCTGTAAGGGCGTTTGGACTCAGTGGCCAGGGCATTTGGCCGGGTCGTCGTCAATGGACAATATATCCCGTGAACAAAACGCGTACAGATACCGAAGCCGAGCACCAGAAGAATGTGTGGTATACTGCAAAAAATAAAATATAGCACACATTCTTCTGGTGCTCGATTTCGGTATCAGTACGCGGTTTTTTCTAGGGGCATATCGTCTGGTGACGTCATTGCTGGCAATATAATCACCAGTGTCGCCTGCTGTGTCTTTTTTTAGCTTTGTGTTCTTTGCCCCAGTCGCATCCTATAATTCTATGTACAGACAACATTGCTGTCTCACTCACTTCAAGTATCACGTTTCAAGTACTGAAGTTTCTTTAATAACCGAAGTACCAACTTGCTTTACTAACGAACTAGGATGCATATTTTTCATCTTCACTTACGCTGATGCCATGTATACGAGTGTAATAATAAATGAACCAAAATGGATTACTTTTCAGGCGCTTAGCTGAGGGTCTGAATCATAAGGCAGGCATTGGTTCACTAAATTATGTGTGATGTTGGATTGTTTTTCGTAGAGGGTAGGTAATTGCGCGTTACAACATATATTAAAAAGATATAAACGCCTAAGTTAGCGGCAAATTGGATTTTCAGCCACTGCCCCTTGTCTCAATAAAGAGGAGTAGCGTATGAGTAACGAGACAAACACTGTACAGCTCTCATCCCCAATGTAATAACACGGCCTGCCGGGGTGTAAATTGACAAAGTCAGGGTCAGTTGCTTTGTATAGGCGTCACATTACTCTCAAATAAAATCAAACAAAAGGATCCAGGGTAGTATGTATGGCAAATTGTGTATTACTAGCTCATGAGACCTCACAGCAGCACCACCGCATGCATGTTGAACGATATTGTGCTGTTTCGATTTGCGAGTTGAATATCTTATTTGCTGCATTCAAGTAGACTATAACGTCAGCTCGTAAAGCTACGCTTGCATGATATAAATATAGTGTCCATAACCCTGTACAGATTTTATAATATATAATATATATTCATATATATGGTATTATATAATTAATTTTGTCCAGGATACCGTTAGTCATATATTTATTATATATATATATATATATATATATATATATATATATATATATATATATATATATATTGATATATTGCGTGACGTTATAGATCCTACTTGGTTATACTCTATACTCAATTAAAAGATAGTAGGCCGGATATTCAAACCGCAAACATTTCGAATCCCAGGATTGCAAACATAGATTATTATATTTCTGACGTGATATAGAACGAATATCCAAATAACACTTTTATGAAATATAAGACATTGACTGTGAATAAACTGCTCGCAGCAAATGGAATTGAGCATTTTCACTTACTTAATCAACCTTTGGGCTAACCTCATACATAACGGGATCTGAACCTTGCCGTCATATGCATAATGTGATGAATAGGGGTGATTTTTAAGATATCGGTTTAACCCCTGACTGATCGATATATATAGTTTTATGGAGTGGCATCTTCGTCTTTAATAGCATAGCCACTGTATAATGTGATTTTCCTATTTACTGCCATAGTGATTTTCATGCTCTATATAGGTTGTGTCACATTGATTGATCTATTAAAATACATCTAATTTTGAGAGCTTTACGACGCAATGTCTCATATCGAGCCATTGCAATCTGCCACGTCAGGTGATAGATATTTGGCTTCCCTTTTTTTGAGGAGAATCACGAATTTACACTATCAGAAGCTTGTAATTTGATGGCGGCAATGTGAAAATTGACATAGATAGGCTAGGGTAGGGTTATTCAAACTACATTAATATCTGTAACTGACGACAACGTTTTGGGATTTGCGGTCAATAAAATATTTCTTGAACAGACTCGTATTGCTGCACTTGCATGGTCAAAGGTAGTGTCCATACCCCTGCGTATATATATCTTTATATATATATATATATATATATATATATATATATATATATATATATATATATATATATATATATATATATATATATATATATATATATATATATATATATATATATATATATATATATATATATATATATATATATATATATATATATATATATATATATATATATATATATATATATATATATATCTATATATATATATATATATACATATATATATACATACATACATACATACATACATACATACATACATATACATACATACATATATACATATATACATACATACATACATACATACATACATACATACATACATATATAAATATATCGATATATATATATATATATATATATATATATATATATATATATATATATATATATGTATATATATATATATATATATATATATATATATATACGGAAATATGTATATATATATTTATATATGTATATTTACATTTATACATACATATATATATATGTATATAAATATATATTAATTAATTTATTTATGTATATATATATATGTACATATATATATATATATATTTATTCATATATATAATATATATATATATATATATGTATATATATATATATATAATATATATATATACGTGCATATATTCATATCGATATATATAAATGAATATTTGTATATATATAATATATACATATATATATATATATATATATATATATATATATATATATATATATATATATATATATATATATATATATATATATATATATATATATATATATATATATATATATATATATATATATATATATATATATATATATATATAATATATCACGCACCCTGTATGTTTATATATATATATGTACGCCTGTGTAAAAATATAATTACATAATCATGCATAAATATTTATATATATATGTGTTATATATATATATATTTATATATATACATATATATATATGTATATAAGCCAGCCATATATATATATATATATCTGCAGCATATGCGTCAAGGTATATATATATATATATCGGGAAGATATATACAGGCATACACTAATATATATTTGTGTGTACCCGCCTATGTGTATGTATGTGTAATAACTGTGTGAAGTAACTAAACCGACTTTAACATGGCAGTTTCTTGTTTCGGCCTTTTTTCTACAGCATATGCGTCAAGGTACGCAATGACTCTGCAGGAGAGTCACAGGCATACACGAATATTATTTGCTGCCTACAGCCCCAGGTAGTATGCGTATTAAAGATTTAGCCGAGCCCGTATATGAATTGTACACGCGGTTCTTTACGACTATCGTCTGACAGAATTAGTCGTTCCTAATGGCGCTGACAGTCATGAACAATTTGATAATGACGTACTAGTCAATGTTTCACCAATTTTGACCGTGCAGGCTGTGCCCGCTTTCAGCCCAGCAACAATGCCATGGACGGCACAAACGGAGTCAAATGCAAATTGTTTGAACTGGAGCAGCAATCGCGTCTGGTTGATGTTGCTTTATTTTTATCCCTTTTTAAAATTCAGCGTGAGCTTAGCCGGATTCAAAGCCATGCAATAATGTCACATTGACCAATCGCAGTGTGGTTTTATTGGTTAACTGAGAACAGGTGGATCGTATCTGTAAATACGGCCAATACTGGTATTAAATCATAACACCAGCTTGAATTAGGCCTTACTATTCTAGTCACTGTGTTTAACATCCGATTGGCAGCGGAACTCTGACAGTGCGTGAATGAAACCATTCGAAATGAAACTATTAAAAACTATTCATACCTGCATTTCGTCCTTCGATATATCTTATACGACTGTCTTGTACAAATATCAGCCTGTCATTATATCTGTTTACGTAGTTATTGGGCTCTTTTAGCATTTTTGCTACTTAACTCGTATTATCCATAGTTCCTGTAGATAATTAGTTCCCATTAGTTATAATCGATTAAAGATATCCGTTTCCCCCGAGTGCAAATTACCCTTTCATGCAGTCATTAATCTGTCAGCAACACACCAAATTCATCAACGAATAAAAAGTAATATTGCAAGCGGTACAAATATCCCCCCCCCCTCCCAAACCCCCCCAGCATCAATGATGCTATTGATAACAGACTCTGTGTTTGCACTGGAGTAGACTGCGCGTGCCTCATACATTGTCATATTCATTAATGTGTGTAACCTCTCAAAATAGTGCACAGATTACAAAAGGGGAACTACTAAATAGGGCGCAGTCTTTGTGAAATGTACTAACAGTCACAGCCACAGGTGTTTCTACGTGTCGTGTCCATGGTAAGAGATATGACTTCCGCTGGCAGCAAATAAGGCGTGATGATGAATAATCACTTCTGTCCTAAAATGGATTATTTGTGATTAATGACATAGGTGGTGCCAGTAATAAGTTAAATACATTAACATGCCATCATTTGAGATTTGTTATAGGCATCAGTGCTTATCATGATGGATGCCCCTTCGCATGGTCAGTTTCTATTTGAATGTATTGATGCTCCGTGTGTAACACGGAAATCGATGAAACCTTCAACATCGCCCGAACGGCACATTGGACGATATCCTTAAGCCGGTATAGTAAATAAGCCAAGTCATGCATTTAATTGAACGACTTGTCACTTTTAGCGAACGGAGACTCAATTTGGGCACTTAAAATTCCGGAATATATATATTTTTGATATAACGGGTGTGGCTGTAAGAACGACAGTTGTTTATTGATCATTTCGAATATTTGCTTTGCTATTATGTGACTTAATAGTTGTTGTATAAAAGTAAATATCTTTCATTACATCGAAGATCCCACACAAAATACTTCCTTTTCATATCCTTGTGCCGCCACTGATGCATTTAGTAAATCCCACCGCACGAACACACAGTTGAGCAATTGCTTATACATCAGGGACCCTTATTGTTGCACAGTAATGCAGGCGTATTTAAGACTCCGTTGCGCAATGAGAAATAATGACATGGTCGGCAATGAAACTTCTTTGAACTATACTGTTGTTGACATGCTGTTCATACGAGCCTCACTTTCAGACAGCCTTTGGGGGGACATGGCAGTCAATATTTAATTATTGCCATGTCAGCATTAGGAGATAATTTGAAGACTCATTCAGAGTATTAAGCTAGCCCAGAATATGACATCAACGAATGTATTGATGTGATCGCTGTTCATAGTACTCCTGGTATCTTTGCCGGTAAATTATTTCATTGGGTCATAAAGCGATTCGTCCACATTCTGTACTTGCCATAGGTTTTATCGCGATGTACTTATGTATACGAATTCTTGAGTTCTCAGCACTGGAATTCAAAGCATCACTAATATTATCTAATCCATTGAACATTCTGTATACATGTAAGTCTGTTCTAAATGCGCAATGGCTGCTTGTTAATCAGAAATAGCGGCTACGAGTTCAGTTGCACGCGTCTGTGTTGTTTCTAATATATTTGTACAATACACTTTTTGCTCATTACAAACGAGATTGGAAAGTCCACCTGCCTTTTCAATAATATAGGTTGGAAGTTTTAAAAGCCACTCGAGCTGATTACGCCCTGCATATATCGACGACCAAAAGAACGTCTTTAAGCACAACTAAAGGTGCAAAACACGTTACCCAAACATATAAATGGGTATCAGTTTATAAAAAGTAATAAATATCATATTAACAAAGACAGGATCTATTAAATCAAACCGCTTGCTGGAAATAAATTTGATCGTGGTATATTATTTATGCAGAATATGCTTGACTTTAAACACTGATACATTGGAAATTTCAACCAGTGTACATCGGAAAATTATATTAGAACGAGCTGGTGATGCAAACACAGCGTTGATATAAATGATGCTGATGATTAGTACAATAATGTAATACAAACGAGTAAATGATAAACATTGAGATAAACAAGTTAATTGTAATGATGATATCACCCATTGTTATTTGATGGTAATTAATGGAAATATATGGCAAACATCCTAACCCGCAGCATCCGGTGCCAACGCCCATTAGCAACATCGTATCAAAGCGGTGAAAAGCGGGTTGACGGTATGGTCTTATAACACGGTGCGAGAAAATTACTGCGCAATGCTAAAAGCAAGAATTATTCCCAGCAAGAACATATTACGATTGCATGAGAAGTGTGTCAGTTGTAGCGCCCGTGCATCTATGAACAATATATAAGAATGTGGTCTTGAAATTGCCGCAATTGTGAAGATGTCGACGCAATAAATATATAACGGTGCACAGCTTATTTTAGATGCAGTATCCAACGAAAGGCAAACTTCTTTCTCGTTAATATTTCATAATCGTAGATTGCTGGTGTATCAACTGCAGATTAACTAACCTGTCTCTCCATTGATATATTAGTTGGATAAGTGAGTTCAGCAGCAGTGAATGTCGAAGTGAATATTTACTTTGTTTATACAATAGGTTCCTCTAAGAGTTTAACGAAGCTATAAACTGGCGTTATGGATCGTTGAAACCATTAACATAAACGACGCCCCGCCTCGGAGAGAGAGCATGTTCCATGTAGAGAAGATATTGGGCTTGTATGGCAGAATGAGCGTGACCTAAGATATAGCAAATATATGTGTTACTACTGTAATCACCGTCAATGACAGTCAACAGTTGTAAATGGACCTAAGCAATACTCGTAAATGATAGCAATGTTATCCTCTTGGTCTCGCGTGCTATTACCGCGTAAATAACTGCAGATAGTAATATTATGTAATGGATGATATCGAACCCCTTTTTAACGTTTAAGTGTCATATAACTTCTTTTATTAGCACGCTCAGTATTGTTCTTGTTGTCGGTACATGCAATTAATCAAAATCGACAAATCACAAATGTGAACCATGAAGCGATACTGTCTTGAGATGCGCAAATATAACTCATTTCTAGTCATAGGCTGGCCAACGGAGAAATGGCTTCGGGAATATGTCATTACGTTTCACACCACCCGGACAACATATCCAGTGTATCAAATTCTCTGAGCAATAACACCTCTTACAGTCGGAGTATAATGCTCAACGCAGAAGGCACTTTTCTTTGAGAGATATACTGATGTAAAAGTCTGTTGCATTCCAATACAGTATAGCCTTAATAATTTTGCGTGCCAGCTGTGGTCTGTGCGATTGAGCAATTTTGAATATTGACTAACTAGTCGCTTGCACAGTCCAGCTACTATCAATATTTCGAATTGAAAAGTTCAGCCACTGTTGAGATGATACATCAGACACGGCCATTAAACGATTAGATTCGGTATTTCGACTTTAAATCAGCGGGACTGCCACGCTAGGCTATACCCGCCTAGCATAAAACGCTGCGGGACTATTTCAGTATGAGACATTTTATTGTTTTGATAATTTCTTAATATTTAAATCAATAATAATTCAAGTTACTGCTATAATCAGGACAATGTGTTTAGGCCGTCAACGCCTTACAATCAGTTCAAGTGCTCGAAATGATTCAGCTAACGAATGGCAATCCCGCTATCATATCATATATCACATGATACGTGGGACGGATAATTACATTGTTGTCAAAAACCTTCAACTACTGTAGAACGCTGATTGATGGACGGGACTATTGTTAAATTATTCATAGCACTCTCCTCATCATGTGCAAATATACACCCTGTAATGGCTGTGGCCTTTTGGTGTCTAAATGCAAATGAATACATTGTGTTCTGCATGCCATATCGTATAGCAGTCATGTTACTCCAAATGCTATTTTCTATGAATAAGAAACATCTCTGAGTAATAAATAGGCCATATGTTCCATCAATACTTATCTTAAATGTTAAAACAAACGCAGCTATGTTCCACAATACACTTTGATTCTGTCAGCAACGTTAGGAGTGAACCGCTGAGCAGGTAGTATTTTTGCGCCAAGTATCAAGATGGATGTATTGCTGGAACGAAGTACAGTGCACGTCGTTAACTGAGCACACCTGCTGTAACTGATAATATTTAAACTTAAATATATAAGACTTGGATGTTATTTGTAACTGTTTGATAATTCACTTTTGCTGATTCACTTTCAGATTTATATTAGAAACTCAGGCGCGAGCTTAAGTAATATATCGTCAAGTAATTGGGTAAAACATCTGCCTCATTCGTCAATCCACTTTAATCTCAATACCTATAAAATTTACTCCCGGCAAGTTACCGTATAGCTGGAGGCACACAACTACGCTATACCGCACTGCATAACGTGACAAACAGAAATAGTTTTGATTTATTTCATTAAATGAGTGAATGTGTTGTAGGCAAATAGGGCATCACAATGAGCATCATTTATTTATTTTAAAAAGGATCAAGCTGCGAGCGCCATAATCATTGCGTTATCTTATTCAGCCATTTTAACTTAGTTATCCGCAGCAACCTTTGCTGTTAGATAATCGATGGTGTTTTCTTCTTTAGCACCAGATGTTTCGCACACTAGCGATATCCATTGTTCCTGTTACATCTTCCGTCATAACCAGCATTGTCGTGATATGACAAAAGTACACAGATTTTATGTTAGCCAATATGCTATTTCAAGTCAGTTTGGAATTATCGTCTACTCATAAATAAATTCACTTCAGTTAGTTTAATTACTACCATTCATCAACAGTTCATGTTTCGTCACAGAATAACCACACTATGCACTGGATGTAATGCAGAGTGGTGACCGACACATAAATTATGCAATAAGTGAATATAAAGCATGGGGACGTTTTTGGTATGATGTGTTACAGTGTAATAACGAAATATATCTAGCCTTGCTGCTCGTATGTGTGATCATTATATCTAATTATTCCACAGTATACCTTTAGCCTTTACTGTGTCGATTTTCATCTGCCACAATAATTGATAAATAATAGCCTTTTCGAAATGAGACAAAGATATCCTTCCGATTCAAAACATATTGAAAACCTATCTTATTCAATCAGTTACCCTCAAAATAATCTACTAGTGTCAGACAATCAGTCTCTGCACACGATCAATGGAATCATTATTGAACATATTTAATAGGCGGGCATTTACCTCTATATTATACCCGATAAGACACATGTATCCGAAAAGAGAATTCATTACCCATATAGTGCTCCATGTCTTAGAATGCAACATCTCGTTGTTCTTAGCGGTGCCTTGAGCAAAACAGCATTAACACAGCGTACTAGTTATTGGTGTCCTTATTTTTCTTCTCCGTCGTTCGCTAATATGCGATTGCCTAAGCCGCCAATATGCAGTTACCAGAGCCTTATCGATAGTTCAAAATAGCCGCTGATATAAAATAACATGTATGTGGACTTGCATACATAGCAGACAATAACGATATTGATCAAAAGCCAAGTAAACAAAAAAAAAACAAGATATAAACCCGGGTCAGTTCCAGTGTATGCAAAATCTTGGAAGCATCCTTTATGTGGTATCTGATGAGACAAACCGATGAGGTGCCGACCATCGTGTTTCTGGAAAATAAGTAATGGAAGCCCATCGCATAACAAAATGTAAGTGCACCGCTTATATTATAAGTAAGAGTGTTTTGTCTATGTTATTCGGTGTCCGTTTGCAGTATTAAAATGTACTTTTTAAGTGACGGACTTCTGGAAAATGCATATTTTGTCACATTCTCACGTTTTATGGAGATTGATTAGTGGAAGAGCGTGCACTAGGTCATGATGAGCACCGCAAATCATCAATAATGATTCTCATACAATGGCAAGAATCATTTTTAAGCCCTCATAACCGCAGCCTTAACGACGTCATGCATTTATGTCTCTTTGTAGCTAGCTCGCGCGTGTGTGTTATAAATTTGATGATTCAAACTGGATGCAAAACCTAGTTTGTATGCTCCACAAAGCGCGAATGCCTAACGACCTCATACATTACAATACACTGAGATAAATGTGAAGGTTTAGGATTCGATTCAATAGGCTCTACTTCGGCATCGGTAAATGATGATCTGTGCAAGCATTGATGTTTGAGAGGGTTAATAATAATTAGGGCCGATACATACTGCTGTCAAGCAGGTAGTGAAAGTGGATGTAGATGACGCAAAGCGGATTACACATCACTGCGGTCGAGCAATTATTTCTGCTGTGGACAAGAAAAAATAAACACACTCATGCACTAACATATCAGCGGATTTGAATCTACATAGAAAGAAATATATAATGCGCTCCTGTAGCATTACATCTCAACCATTAATGCATTTAGTTAACAAACGCCACGCTGATTATTGGTTACAGGTGTAATTCGGTATAAAATATCGACTTGGATGCAAAACCTTCTCATGACGATAGACAATATATATATATATATTTATATATGTATATATATATATACATATATATATATATATATATATATATATTTATATATATATATATGTGTATATACATGTATTAATATATATATCAATTGATATATATATGTTTATATATATACTCGTATATATGTAGTTTTATGTATATATATGTATATATTTTATATACAAATATATATATTTATATGTATAAATTTATATATATATATATATATATATATTTATATATATATATATATATATATATATATATATATTCATTGATATATATAGAGAGATATGTCTATGAACATATGTATGGAAACCTTCGTTTTGACGTACCTTGTTTTTTAATATATCTTTGTTTATGCGTTAGCCCATGGATAAATATTGGCGAAGGCGATTTTATTCGGTTCCGCAAACATTAACTACGCTGCGTGATGGACGTTCCTTTCGGATTTAATCTTATCAGCTTACCAAGACAAGCAGCCTTTGCGATGGTTGTATTTGGTTTATTGCATTTGCAGTCCTTGAGCATAAGCTCAATTGTTCGATGACGACTTTAATGATTCCGTTAGTAGGACCCGCGCTTCACCGATTTATTTTTAGCTCATAGATAACCGGCAGTTAGCGACTTGCATGCATAAGCCAACCAGAGTTGCCTGACTTATATTGTTCTATTATTATTTTAACTACGAAGCTCCACAGATGCGTTTGGTTATCAGCTGGCGTATTGTTAGCTTTTCTTACAAACATTCAATCAACAAATGTGCTTTGTTTACAAGCTAATCAGATCTCTATATATAACTAACCTCATAACGACCCCATTGCGTTAAAACCAAAATAATCATGAAACTGTTTCTTCACTTTCATGACAGATTACGACTACATCCGACAAAGGATATATTTCCTAATAAAAACGAAGGTCATGCGGACGCTGGAAGGGGATAGCAATAATATTGGCTAAAAATTAATGAAGCAACAATAACACAATTGGGCAAGCTCAAGCAAACTGAAATCCATTTATATATATATATATATATATATATATATAGATATATATATATATATATATATATATATATATATATCTATATATATATATATATATATATATAGATTATATATATATATATATATATATATATATATGATTATATATATGTAGATATATATATATATATATATATATATATATATATATATATATCTATCTATATCTAGATATATATATATACATAGATAGATATGATATATATGAGATATATATATATGTATATAGATCTATATCATATATATATATATCCCCTGTGTATATATATAGATGTAAATATATATGTCTCTATATCTATATCTAGATCTATATATCTCTCTATATTCTATATATCTCTCTCTCCCTATCTCTCTCTGTCATATATATCTCTATGTAAATCTATCTCTCTCTGTCTCTTTCTCTGTCTCTCTCTCTCTCTATCTCTCTATATATATATATTCAATCTCTATATATCATATATCTCCCTATATATATCCCATCTCTATGCATATATTAGATATAAATATATAGATATTATATATATATCTCTATCTCTCTATATCTCTCTCTCTCTCTCTCTCTCTATCTCTCTCTCTATCTCTATATCTCTATCTATATATATATATCTCTATATCTATCTATCTATCTCTATCTCCATGCTCACCGGATTTTGTTCATGGTAACCAATGTCAACGTCATCTTATTTGCCTCAAGGTAGATCCATGTGGTAATGGTACTAACCTGTGTCGGCAAATCCAAGAACAGTCCTTAACTTGGTCATATGATCGTTCATGTTGGGGACCCAGCGTGGTCACGAACAAGGCGAAAGTGCGACCCTAAGGGTCACTGCCAATCTAAGGAAATGCGAATTATTGATAACACTGAACACAGAGATATCAGCCAGTTATAAGGCGCTGATATCAATCGATCATCAACAATTTTTCTAGTACAATCGAGTACTTTATTTGACTCGTCAAGAACTGACGTTTGATTGCTCGAAGCCACTGGTACGTGATTCGTTGATCGACATATAATTCCATGGAAACTGCGCTGATGGTCATGTCATAGCGGACATATAGGCCCTCGACTGTCATCCACAGTGATTTTAGCTCACCCAGTTCTTACAATACTGCATGTGCCCCTTAACTGCTAACAGATGGCTAATTCGTTTGCTGATGTGAAGTGTGTTTTTTTTTCACCAGTTCGACTGCGTGGAGCTATACTGAAAATTGTATAATCATTTACTTAGAAGCCCTAACGCCACTCAAGGACACGAAGACGTAAGGATTTCCTAACAAAAAGGTAAGGTTAAAACCTTATTATCGCTTCCCCAAATTCTTAAACATGTTAGAGCTTGCACCCATTCGATCTATATCCCTGAAGCCATCATTTGTGCGATATTGCGTGGTGTATTCAAGAGTTTGCTGCGAAAGTCGTGATGTACAATAATTAATTGAGAACCTCCTGTGAATGTGCGTGCAGCTTGGTGCTGAAGAAGTGTGGATGGGTGTTTATCTTCGTGTGCAAGGGTTCGTCAGTAGTTTACTTTCCAAGAATTCTTTAGATTTATTGTGGTCCAAAATAGCCCTGGTCATCACGTTTATTCACATATTCTATGTTCCACATCCACCGCATTCATCCCAAGTATAACAATGTTAAAATAGTAACACTTTAGGGAAAAGGGCTCACAGAATTGGCTTTAATCAACTTCGTCTCTCATGGGAGTATGTCCCATAATCGGCATGGATATAAAATTATGTTCGAAAGTATTGCATTTATAGAGCATTCTGTTATTTAGTCCAGTGATGATGACTGATAATGGCCGTAAATCAGCTTTTAAGTGCGAATGCGACTGTAATTAGTCATATTGAACACAAACAAGGATTCTATGATTTAGCTAGCGTACGTTGGTAATATTCAACGTGAGAAACTGTTATTAGCCAATTCATTGGGGGTAGATTTCCATAATTTTTTAAAAAAATACCTCGAATTTAAAAGATGAAGTCGTTGAAATAACCCAAACATTAACTGCCCTGATATGACTCTTAGTATTTATTCATGCGAGAAAATGTTACGACCAAGGGGTCATTTGCCTCCGTACACCACTTACCGCTTTCTTGTTCCATTGTACGACGTGGAGTGGTCGCTGCAAGCTCTAGTCACCCGAAGCAAATATATCAAGCCGCTTACGATCGTAGTTTATTGTGAATAAGACATTTTTTCGGGGATGAGATTGCAACATCAATGCAGCGAATTGTCCATAATTTACGCCCTTAGCATGTCTCTGCCGGGCTGCTAAAATTACGTTTAAAAGTCTGTTTTGGTGTACCCTATGTACCAGATTTTGGGTCAATGAACTGACCGGCATGATAATAACAAAGCGTAGCCTAGTGTTTATCCATTGTTAATACCTTTTAATCATTCCCGAAAAGCTTTTGTATTGGATCTGCATGTCGTATACTGATAAACAAATGAGCGATGACGGGCTCAGCTCAGTATACAAGAACAATTATAACCCACTTTCACGATGACCATCACCTTGATAGTCATTCTCAGCCATTACCAATTCCTCGTGATCGTTTTTCCCATCTACCACCGTCACATTATCACCTTCATCCTCACCTTATGGCCATATTATCGTGGTCTCCACCCTCATCCGCCACGATCACATCATGTAGTCCCTCATTCTTTACTTACTTCACGTTATAACCTGCTTCTCGTGGACTAACATTACATCAAGACCCATGCGTTGTCTCCGAAGTCGGAGCCGGTTCTATTTGATAGCGTAGACTCACATGCTGCTAAAATATGTACATCAATAGTTCTTAAAACGCTTACAGATCTCAATGCGGCGAATGCCTTTGTACTCGATCTTATCATCATCATCATCATCATCATCATCATCATCATCATCATCATGATTGCCATCATAATCATCATCATTATGAAAGGACCCAATGAAAAATAAATTAGAAATCATTCCGAATCATTGCCAAAATATATTCATGAAACTGTAACAGTTGGCATCATTAAAATAATAACGGGGTTATTCTGAGTGACGATATATTTATGATTCCTTTCAAAATGTTTGACAAGAAAACAACAATGTGAATGTCGCATTTTTGTCATGCAGGATATATGCCACAGCAAGAAATAATTTTTAGATCGGAACATGAGCATGATAACATTTTGCCAATTTGGATTGCGATTGTTGCGGGGGTTAAATCAGCTTTTACGTTACCTGGTGTCCTCAAATTGTCTGCTTAGATTTATTGGAACTGAAATACCTTGCAGCTTACGAACCGGTAGTATGAATCGACTTGAGCAACGCACAGAACCATGTTATTGTTATTATCGAGTTAACAACGATTCTATCATGGGTAACTTGACTGCTTTAAAGAAACCTTACAGTGATTGTGGCAAGGATACATCATTGGTAATATACAACCATCGCTCAGTAAATAAATTCGGTTGAGAGCGCCGTCATATCACTATTCCATGAACGAAAAACAAGAAAAGCATAACCCCAGAATGCTAAAGATGGACATTCCTTTGTTTCCATGAATGCAACACAGACTTTCTCAGTGCGCATAAAAGGCGGTCTCGTCTCATTGATGTTTATACCTGAATAATGAAATGCACATACATTCAATAGGGAGAGAAAAGGCCAAGGAATATCAATAATAGTCATATGCCCGTCAGACTTGCGCAATGAATATTTAAATAGTATTATGGCTGTACTTTCTCTTGCATAATGTATTATGTTACGTCTTGAATGAACGTTTAATGTAACTGTGTTATGCGATACATACTTTGCAAGTGTTTTCACTTGAATATATGGCGGAAACATCGATCGGTAAACAAGAGAGGAGCATGTATCTCGTTCTTTGTATGTTTTGTGGTAAAGAGCTGATCACTAATTTATCTGCATGACGCAATGTGTCTCATTTAATGGCTTAAGTTGGCCTAGTAACATAACATGTTACACAATCTAGGCGCATTTGTTGAACAAAACGGATGTCCTGTGATATCGGACAAGTTAATGACCATATTCATTTGCAAAAGAGGAATGAGTGAAGCATTTCTCCAAAGAGACACTGCCTATGAAAGGATATGCGAATTATGAACAACAATGAACACAGCGATATCAAAAGTACGTTTCCCAGAAAAGGTAGACTGCATTTGTGCATTCATATTTAACCATCAAAAGAGGGAGAAGGTTGCATATTACCTATACTCATACATATTTAAATCCACATACTCGCGCACAAACACAAAAACAAACGAGTATACATTCACTAAAAGATACTCATAAATTTCAATTTATTACAAAATCTATCATTAAAAGTATGATTAA
>CM067353.1:35868977-35890827 GCA_034190875.2 Urechis unicinctus | reverse complement strand
CATCTGAATGCTCAGCTCTTTCAGCCCGTGTTCCAAGATGATTAGAATCTCGAAGTTTTCCAATTCCCCGTGTGAAGTTGGGAAAGGCGGAGTGGCTGCGTGGGGTGGCTGCGTAATGGCGTACTCTCGCAGGAAGCTGGCAATATCCTCACGGTACTTGGGGCCGCCTTTCCTGTGCTGTTCTTCACCCGGACACACCTGGAAAAGCCTCTCTAGCTCACGTTTAAAGGGTCCGATCATTTGGCTGCATCTTTGTACCTGACCGGGGGCGTAGCGCCGTGACAATACTTGATCATGTCTGCACATTGACTAAGAGCATAATGATCAGATAATGTGGGATTGAGTCTATTATCCCTTTGCATTAATTTTCTTTGTTGTATTAATGGAAATGAATTCATACTGTGGTATAGGTGCCTCTCTTGAGCACTTACCTTTGAATTCGTGGTTACAAAATTCATTCATCTGATCCAGTCCAATGTTTCCAGAGTCCCTACCACTGCTGTTAACTGTACGTTTCCAGGTGATCACGTGGGCCACATCAGAAGACAGAAATCCGCCTGTATCTGCATTATCGACACCCTTAATTGACTGCCCTCTTCTTTAAGGACACCAACAAGATTGATACTCATAAACAAAATAGTCTACACTAACAGGAGTGTGTGGCTTATCCGCAGGTATCGTGGGAGGTTTGACTCCCAGAACTGGAGCATGTCTAGGCGCCAGTACGTCAGCATCCGCTCCCCATCTCCTTCTCGCACTTCACTGCGACGTACGGCGAGGTTAAGTCCCGACCAGAGTAATGCCAGGTTGTGTTGTAAAACACTATCATCTTCCTGCTCAGCCAGGCTGCATTGGTCACTGTAGAACCAATTTTCTGTAACATGTCAACCATTCAAGCTGTCAGTGGTGCGACCCATTATCCTATTTGTAATTGTCTTATTACCATAACCCAAACTTCAAAAATGATTTACACATCCACTACGCAAGGAGGGTGGTACCACTCATAGCGGTGGCAGCCTTCCTTCATGGCACATTGCACCATACAAAAGTCAAGAGACAGCCGACTCTGACATGTGCAGTAGATGTATCATGTACCGTCGGTACTCTCGCAGGCCTCACTGCAATACCAGTCCTCGTCTGTGGTGGGGCACTGACAAGTGGGGGCTCAAGACATGGCAAGTGCAACCATACAGATGTTCGATGTACGTGTCAAGCTGGACACAAATCATCTGGAAGGTCATCAGGTATGTCGTCTGGATCTGCTATCCCCATAAACTTCATGGCCAGCAGCACCGTCATACCCTCAGTGGCAAACTGTCACAATACAAATAATAGTATGATCAGAACAGCGTTTACGCCAAAAGCTTAATAATATTAGCAGTTCAGTCAAGCATGCATATTCTGGAGCAAAAGCAGCACGGGTGGAGCATCTTACCATGAGTAGATCCCAGACATGCTGAAAGTTGCTCATCACTTGGCTGCGAAATGACTTGTGCTGGTATAGGTCCTTTATGTTGTAGAAGTTATCACGGTCGGTATGACTCGCCTGAGTGAAGAAACTGTCCATGATATCCTGCAAACAGTAATGGCTGTTGACAGTAGAAACTAGTTAATAGTAACACCCGGTTGGTCCGATGAACAGGCATTTGTTGAAAGAATGATTGAGCTAAATATGATATTCTCACCTGCATTAGCAGTCCCTCTTTGTGGAACCCCTGAGGAACTTGCATCGCCTTGATCACACTTTCACCTGTCCCACCGTCCCCGTGACAAGGAACAGGCATGGCCCTACTGCCCACTACTGGGACGTAGGCCATCAGATTGTCCAGCACGTTGATGGTTTCTGGGGTTGCGGCTGGGTTGCCCTGGATGACACCTACGTCGAACACACACCGTATCCAGCCGGTGGATGTGCAGGTTCTGGACCGTAACAAAGGCGTCGTCGCGTCTGTTGGCCCATAACTGGCCTTGATTAACACAGACACAACACAAAGTTGGTAACCTGTCTCTTCAGAACAGCAGCTATAAAGCTATGCAGACAAATACTCAAATATTGTGTCCTATTCTATGCAAAAAAGCAGAAGTGTGGTATCAGTAGCAGTATACACTAGTATACACACCTCTGCCTCTAGCCTCCAAGACACTACTTTCTTGTCATAGCCGGCCCTGATGTTGTCGACATGGTTGCATGCTGCATCCACACCCTGCGACACTCCCAGAAAATCGAGGTTGCGGACAGTTGTATGGGATGCGCCTTGCAACCAGAGGTCAACACTCATCATGGCCTGTATGAAACTGTACCGCCGAGGATTGCGGCTGAAAAAAATGATGCCCAGCATCATAGCAAGCCGAGCGTTCCTCTTTTGGAGCGCCTCCTCCTCAGTTAGAAATCTACACAGTCAAAGAAGGAGCAGACTTTGTTAATATTCACAGCAGCACCATAATCGGTCAGGGTTAAATCCGATGTAAGAGTAAGATAGGAATAGATAGGAGGGGAAATTATCAAGTTCATTTAATAATGGACAGAAGACTAAGTAGTAAAGAGAGACGGTACTTGCCTTCTTTCGTTGCGCAGCCATCTGGTAAATTGCCGAGCCAGTACTTTAGTGGATGGCATTGCTACCTCCAGCACTTTGACTAGCAAAGGAAGTGTGGTACTTGCTTCCTCATGGATGTCATGCCAGGAGAAAAACATCTAGCCTTTCCTTTGAGACAGGAGACCGCAGGGATGAGATGGGACTGGTTCCATTGGACCTGGCCTGTGCCATCTCGCTTCGTTCCTCCTGGGCAGCTAAAGTGTGGAGAGCAGCCTTGGCAGCCGAAGAATTTGAAATAAGGGTTCGAAAGGCCTTGGCATATTGACTGCCATCAATATATGACTTAGCCCGATCCTTGAAGGATAACTCAGGTGTCGTTGGTGTAGCTGTTAGAGCTTCAGAATGGCTTGATGGGTCAGCACTGGCTTCTGATGATGAGCGCTTGGAAGGTGGTGCTTTGTTGGGGTGCTGTCTGGGACCAACCTCTTGGGCCGCTTAGGGGTGTGCGTGGGCCATGATCTCTTTCTTGTGGACCGCTTAAAGACAGTACGGAGGGTTAAGTTGTTGTGACAAGAGCCGCAAATTTTCTGGTTGGCTGGGCTACTCAGACCAGGGAAGGCTTTCCGTGCTGTATATGGGGAGGCAACAGTGAGCACGCTATACTTGAAATGGCTCCCCTCCGCCACTCATCACCACAGTTGGCACAGCGCGACATCTGTTACCATAAAATAAGCAAATTCATAAATCAAAGTAGAAAATCGTTCCTCTCACATTTGGAAGTATCGAGCATCCGGACGCAGTTATCGTGGAGTAATAATTCCAGGGTGTTTTTTGTACTAAGTTTCATGCACACAAACTCCAAGTAAATAATGTTATAACCATTATTATGTGACATCAAATTGCGGTATTATTGATAAATATATATCAATACTCTTCTCTCTAATGATAAGAAATGTACAAAACCCCAAAATTGGCAAATAATTATCGGAATTGAAAAGAAACGAGATCATAAAATTTTTGCCTATGTCCTCGCCAGCATTTTCCATCTGTATTATCGCTCTTTAGTTCGTAACAGACTTATTATGCAGCTGAATAAAAGAGAGGAAAGGGCAACTCGTTGGGAAAGTAATACATCTAGTATAAATTGAATCACTTTTGAAAAGTATTATCAGACAGATGATGACAATAATTGTAGGATAACAACTCCACGCGGTCGTTTACGACAACTCCACGCGGTCGTTTACGACAACGACATGCAAAATACTGTTTGGTGACACCGGAAGTTGCCGGGAATTCTTCCCATCGGAATTCGGAGTGGAATTTCGCCAAAAAGCTAGGAATTAATCGAATATCAGGAGTTCTCCCGGATATTGGTAAAAAAATAACCATAGCAATTAGATTTGGTCAATACTCTCACCGTAGTTGGCTTTAAATTCTTCTCAGTACGTATTTTTAACGTGATAAATTAAGCATGTGTGTCAATCTACCGATAAACGGTGGGTTTTTCTGTTAGACCAACAAGGGAGTACTCGATCGACTGTTGGTCTGTTGGGCTAGTTACGGCGGCTGTATTGCTCCAGCTCATCATTTTTGCTCTTCAGTTGACTAATGCTCTTGCCGAGTGTATCGGTGGCGCTGTCTTTGGTCCTGATGGTAGCTCTGAGATCTGCAATGTCTTTTTGCAGTTGTCCTCATATTGTGGTCTGGAGGGTTTGTATGACTCTTTCGTCCGTGATGGCTGCTATGAGTGTTTTGTGGTAAACTCCTCGTGGTACATCCCCATCGTTTGAGTCAAGCTTCGAGACCATCTGATCATTCAGAATCGTAGGTCGAGACGTTAGCGAGTGTATTCGCGTCACGCCTGGTGGTGTTGATGACTGGCGTGTAACTGGCTTCTCTCTACGTCTTTCAGACAACACAGCCTTTTATCAGCATTTTGTTTCCCAATGTATATTTCACGGAAAACGATCGGGGATATTTTGGTTCACCTCGGATGATGTTGACAACTCACGTGTGACGAATGGCTTCCCTTTTAGTCTTTCAGACTACCCAGCTTTCCATAAAACGTATCTCATGCTCTCGATGATGCAGCAAACATCAAGATGCTCACATTCTTCAGTTCCCCGTACCTTCCGAAATCAGAGGTACAATTTACATAGCGAAAAGTTAATCCTTGTTTACTAAAATATCAAAAGTACGTGGATCACCCAAAAATGTGGTTAGTCAAGAAACCTGATAACCATTGCAACCACCAACCTGACAGCTATGCCAAATTGATATATGCATTCAGAATGGTGGCGTTTGATCCTATATATAAGCTATAAATACGCTGGAAGGGTTACTTATTTATCCTCATTTACGAGTGACGACGTGGGTGTCGAGTGATGACGTGGATGTAGAGTGACGACGTGGGTGTCGAGTGACGACATCGGTGAATGCATACTAAAGTCAGTCAAACGAACAAATAATACATTGATACCTGAATGCATGCTGACCACAGACAAACGGACAAATAATGCCCACCCTCTTTATAAAATTCTTCTATAAAAAGATAAGAGATGTTTACTTTGAAATGTAAAGATCTTTTTCAAATAGTACATCTAAACATATTAATACAGAAGGCATAATATGGCAAAGATTTAACGTGCACAAAATACGTTTGCTGATCATCCAGAATTCATCTTAAACTCAGATAAATAAAACACGGACACCAGAATACATCTTAAACTCAGACAAATAATACACGGACACCAGAATACATACTAAACACAGACAAATAATACACGGACACCAGAATACATACTTAACACAGACAAATAATACACGGACACCAGAATATATAATAAACTCAGACAAATAATACACGGACACCAGAATATATACTAAACTCAGACAAATAATACACGGACACCAGAATACATACTTAACTCAGACAAACCGACAAATAATGCACGAATACCTGAATGCATTTAAAGGGGTGTAACTTTCCAGTACAAATGTCACGAGACGCCGTGTACTGCGTGTACTGGTAATGGCAAGTGGTCATGACAACCGTCGGTTGTATCTTTGTCATCCGGTTCTACACTGACGCAATCACTGTGGACTGTTGTGAATGTAATTTGCACATCTGAAACATGCGGGATGTCTGATATGAACCATAACCACTGACTGATAAAATTATGGCTCAACGAAAACACGAAAACACGTCTCATCAAAAACAGAGAAATAATGAGTCTTTATGAAAATGAGACTAATCAATAGTGTCATCTAATAGCGTTTGTTTACACGTCGTGTGCGATCAGACACAACACAAACCAATGTTTTTGTCAAACTAGATACTATTAAAATAAATATTATGCGAAATGTTTCTATTCGACAATATCATTATGAAACACGTTTCTACCCAACATAAAACGCTCAGCTGTTGTCTAGATAAACACATCAGTTGTGATTTCTTCCAACACGTCTACGCACTTGTTGACCTCTCCTGGCCGCGCTGGCCGACATACGATCCGTTCTAGGTTTGATATTCCCTCGGGGATACCCCCCTTACAGCGGTCATTGCTGGCGTCGTTGAAAAGCGACAAAATAGGCGACAGCAACTCGTTTTCAGTCTCCAATAGGTAATAACCGCACTTAAAGCATCTCAATTCGTCTCTGTCAAATGCCACATATACGAACACCCAGATATAAATAAACTATTCATTTTTCACTTTTCTGACGTTTCTCTTCTACCGCTGTTGCTTTCATGACTCTATTTTGCAGCTATTTCGGGATATCATAAAAATGTGTGTGTTAATACATCTATGCAGTTGTGTCACTTACATACTGCGATCACCAGCGGCAGTATCCAAAACGATACTTGGCGCGTTAAGTATATAGCTTTTGTCATCCTAGTTGACTTCGTCGTGACTGAACAGCGTTAACTATCATCATTCACTAAGTACTGACAGCAGCCGATCTTGTGTCGCTCATTGTTCGCTAAGAGGGCCGCAACACGTGATAGGCTAATGGTCCTGTAATGGTGTCGCATTACAAAGGGCTAGTTTATGGTAAGCCATGCAGTTATTATCATATCAAATCGATAAATAATTATGGATTCCAAGGTTCATTTGCATATATGTTTACCTGTTTAACCGTCTTCGTAAATTCTGACATAAGATATTAAATTTTCTGAATGGTTGTCATTTGAGAATAGTGGTGAGGAGGTAGGGTGGCGTTCTTGGTTTTTACCCCCCCCCCCCCCTCTGTGGGTCCGGGGGTAGAATAGACCCACTGTATCCTCCTGCATGTCGTAAGAGGCGACTTATAGAGGGCAACCTGTTGGCCGTGGGTTGCGACTCGTGTCGGTGAACATTGGGATCCAAGTGGTTGAGTGGGACGGTCCTTTTGAGGGCCGTATTTCGACACACTACTCTGGCCCGGATTTCGCCCTAGACGAGAGGCTGGAATGGCCTGGTCAAGTCAATAGGCTGGTGGTGACTTGCCCATGGATACTATTTGCATTTTTATCTTTTTCAACATCATCCACTTGTATGTCCCTCTTTTTTCCATTTATCTTAGTAGGCGGCTGCTTAATCAGGTCAAACTTATCTATTAATCCTTCTAGGCGCCATATAAAACATACGTAGTGGTGTGCCGTTAAACCCTATTCTCACTCACTCACTCACTCACTCACTCACTCTTGGGTTTTAATATCATGATAAATGAATGTATGGAAGTAAATATTCGACAAATCAGACTCCCTTGATGGTCAGTATAATAGAAATATCGGATAGATTTTTTCTTTTTAAAAAAATAGCTGTTTCCATCACTAGCAACTTTAATAAACGAGCTCCTGCCTGGTGGTGTATAAGTAAACAAGTTGTTTGCTAGATAAGCTTCTCATTGACGTTCAGGACGCCTATCAGCAATCATCCAATGACCCCATTACTTACTAGGACTCGATCATGGGTTGTACTCATATTGACGATTCTGCACCAATTTATTGTGGTTTGTTACATTTGTTTTTTCTCATCAATTTTCATCTCGCTCCATCGATTAATTTTTTTTCTGGCAAACAGCTTTCGTTTATTACTTCAATTAATGAATAGTGCTTATTGGGTACACGGAAGTCAATTGAGCCAGTCTATTGGAGTTCGCAATACATCCGTATGTCGCTGTTGGCTCTCAGTCAATGTTGTCCTGTAATCAAAACCCTGGAACACAAAAGTAGCGAAGTCCAATGCAGTGATCCTAATAAAACCGATAACGATTATTGTAACAATAATCATTGAGAACAATGACCGTTATGATGTTCATGGACATGATGATCAGCACACCGATAACGACCGTGATTTTTTTACCCATTCAAATATATTCGATAGTAGCTCGGACACATTGTTTCTAAGAAGACTGTGAGAGTACCACTCACTTCAGCAGGAGTCGGGGTAGTTAACCAGGTTATCGTCCCTTCATCGTACACCAGGTTGAACTCGATGAACCGTCCTCTCCGTAAATACTGCCATCGCCTAGACACGCATTGCTCATTCAAAATCAATATAATGGTGTATGACTATAGCGAGGATTGGTTCGTGATAGGCAGCAGGGTGCGCGTCATGTGCGTTAGGCAGCAGGGTGCGCGTCATGTGCGTTAGGCAGCAGGGTGCGCGTCATGTGCGTTAGGCAGCAGGGTGCGCGTCATGTGCGTTAGGCAGCAGGGTGCGCGTCATGTGCGTTAGGCAGCAGGGTGCGCGTCATGTGCGTTAGGCAGCAGGGTGCGCGTCATGTGCGTTAGGCAGCAGGGTGCGCGTCATGTGCGTTAGGCTGTTTCATGGGATGTCATGAAATGTTATTGTTTGAGACTCAGGTTCATGAAATGGAGAGGATCGGTATGAATATCTACCATTATGACCGAAAACCAATAATCATCATAGCGATATGCAATCATAACTGTAGGTAATCATAATGGTCTTGCCTGCCCCTGAAACCTATGCGTTGGCTGCTCGAAATGATATCAAAGAATTTATAGCTACGCTGGCTGTGCGGTGAACAGCACGCCTACCGAAATGTGGCTCTACCGTAAATAAACAAAAGTACACGAGACTTGTTGCAACGATTCTGTGATCGGAGGTATTGCGGTTTATGATAAAGAAGTGGTGTCCTCTAATAGGGCGAGGCGACTGAACCCCCAAATTAAAGAGAAAATTCCATATGATTTGATAATATGCTATGAAAAGACAGTCAGAGCGCTTGTTTACATATTTTACTACCATTGAGAGTAAATAGTAAGGATATTATGCTTAAGGCTTGTATGTCTAGGACATGATATTACAGTCCTAACTTTATTACGATAACCAAGAGTGTGTGTGTGTGTGTGTGTGTGTGTGTGTGTGTGTGTGTGTGTGTGTGTGTGTGTGTGTGTGTGTGTGTGTGTGTGTGTGTGTGTGTGTGTGTCTGTGTGTGTGTGTGTGTGTGTGTGTGTGTTTAATGAACAAAGGGTAACTCAGATAAGCATTATAGACTTTCTATCACTTGAGATGACTTAAGTACATACAACTATTATGTTTACTCAGCTGTAATATATTGTCTACTGCATACTTAATGTCCTATTTTTTCTTATTACAGTTTTCACGGTGTTTATCTACGATTTAGTCACTATGCTTCCTACAGAGTTCTACTGCAATAAACATCAGTAATCCACAAAAGACTATTGTCCGTCAATTATACACGGGTCCGGCTACAGTTATACAGATATGACCACTTGAAGGCCAGTTGCAAAACCAATTTCGCACGTTAACGAAGTCAAAAACTTCTTCTTTACTGCCGAAATCTTCACCCAGATCGTCAAATAAAATACCACCTATGCCCCGTGTTTCACCTGTCCGTCAGCTAAAATTGCACTTGTCTGAGTTTTGTTCTAGAGAAAATCCTGCATCAAACGACATGAAGAGGAAAACAGTATAACAAATGTAAGATAAATAGTGACGTTACCTCAATGGTCTGTGAAGAAATATTTGTCAGTGAGTTCTTTGAATCGCGTGCAGTAATCATTGTTGAACTTATCTCATATAGCCTTCCACTTGCAGTGATTCTCGCGTGCGTCCATAATCATCAAAAACACATAATTCTCCAAGCAGTTTCACGTATCGTTCTTTAACGGCAACATTAGCTTAGTAAGCCTATGATATATGAATGGACATATTACGACAGTCCCGATTTATTGTTCTGGGCCAGAAGATCCTCTGCGCAGCACAATGGAGATGTTTAGCAGCTCAAAACCAGGGCGTCGGCGTTCAAAAGCTAAGCCAAACTTTACACCAAGGAGCGGTTGATTTTTCTGGCTGATTTATCAAATATCTCGATTGTAGTTATCTCATGGTATTTGGAACACGAAATCACCGAAGATTTATCACTATGGGCGCCTTCACATCAGTCATGAAACTTTTTATGCAAAAGAGAAGAGAAAGGGTTGGATACTATATGCAGGCGCGATTAAGGCCTTTTCGTGTATGTTCGCTCGAATTCCGCCCATTTTGTAGCTTAGGGTATCATTCAGTGTCTACAACGTCCCACATAAGGTGTATTTATCTCGTCGTGCTTCAATTTAGCAATCGGGACTCTATAAACATCCTAAAAATAACCGACTTGAACGACATCGATATCAACCCGAATTTCGATGATTTTTGTTGAATTTCACCAGTAAGGAATTGAGTTCAAAATAACAGCAGATGAGTCCCTTTAGCGACTTGAAATGATAATTATCTGTACACTTCACTCATACATAAATCTTCGTGAAGGAATGAGGTCACTATTTCCGGAGAACCACCACTGAACGGATCCATCCATGTTTGTCAGCTCGCAGTACCTCACCGCGATTTGGTAAGATGGTATGTGCGGAATAACCTACAACAGTCATGCAGTTATTGTGTACTCAAAAGAATACATTAAATAGAAGACAATCAAACCTTACGGATGTAAAGTATCTTACGGGGTGAATTGTGATAGTCAAGGCTCCGACGTAAAAACCGATCTTGTCTGTACTCTTGAAATATCGGAGGATTGAAACACACAACAATTAAAAAAGGGCACATGGGACATGGGGGAACTTGGCAAACTGTATCAGGAAGTTTGAAAAATTGGAGAATTGGCCTATAATTGTATTCATTCAGCCACAATTCAACCATTTTCATGACCATCGCATGTATATTGATGATTTTAAAAGCAATCAAATGTATTAAAGAAATCATGCTGTCCGGGACTGTGATATATTGACAATGATTTGGCTGACTCAGGGAAAAGCTTAGTTTATAAATAATACCGCGGCGTGCCATACTTGTGTTATAATACTATTCTAGCTTAAGTACCCCAATTAATTATCAGCACGATATGGCCTGCGCTAAATCCCATTGGTTAATGGCTAACGTGTCTATTGCCTTATGCCGGCTCGTTAGGAATCCCGGGGCACTAGATAACCAGCCCGCTCATATCATTTAGAGAGATTCTTCGAGTCTAGAGACGAGATTCTGACCGAGAACCCACGGAGGCCTCATTGTTAAAAACCTCCATATAACCAATGGCTAGTCCTCACTCCTGCAACCACAAGCAGCAACGAAAACTATAACGGAAGAGCATCGCAATAAGAAAAGCTAGAAAATAAAGTTTAAGACTTGCTGGCGCCCCATCAGGCGAGCAGATCAGTTGGCTGATGTTTACGAACCAGTGAAGAGCCAGCAGAAATGGCACCAAAAAATGTTAGTGATAAGTTCAGAATCGAATGGGGTTCCTTCGAGTGTAAACCAATTCATGACCCGATTATTTACGACGGAAAAACCACGCGTTAGCTTCATATTTCAGTCCCGTCTTAACTTTGATTCGTTCATAACCGGAAATAACGTCAGCGATATCCCTCAAAAAATTATAATTCGGTTGACGCTGTCCATGATAACATTTGACCCTACTTTTATGACCATCGAACGCATATTGTCGATATTTTAAGCGATTTTCCGAAATTTTTACCTGCGATTCATGGGAAAACCACGCATAATTCGTGCTGACATGCGGCCAACGAAATGTTATTAGAAGAGTTACTTACAAATTCATGCCAAAATTTTCAAAATCGACCCAGCATTAAAATACATATCAGGGTGTTAAATGCATTTTTGGGGGCGTTTTTGGACAGGTACAAGTATTTTTACGATATGACCATTGACGATAGAGAAACAACCTGTTAACTTTCGATTGCACGGCGGAATTGCTTTTGTTTGCTCGTAATCGGATGTGACGGCATTGACATCCATAACAAAACTTCTCATTCAGTAGGCACTGCCCCTTTCAACATTTGACCCGATTTTAATAACCATTCATCGAATATTGTCGATGTTATAAGTGATTGAAAAATGTGATAAAACAATACCACAAATTTTCGAGTGGGGGCTACGGGGCGAAATATGCATAATTTTTCATGGCATTTGTTATAAAAAGTTGGCCAATAAAACAGGCTACAAGGAACTATAAGTTAAGATGATATTAAGGATTGAAAAATTTAAAACGTACCTTGCCTTAATATGAGGTAAGGTCAAGCCAAAAATCTGGATTCTGCGCATCATTGCTCCCGACCAGTTAAAAAACAAATCTAAAAAAATTGGGATCTGTATCGCGTGCCCCAAAAAAGTTTACATACCAGCAAACCCACAAACTTACAAACTGGACTGATCGCGAATTCGCCAAGTTAACAAGGAATTGAGTGAATGAGAAATAGCTTTGTTTATGATTCAGTTCCATCAATCGACAGCCGTTACCTAGCAATAAAAGATATTGAAGGGATTGTATTGTAATAAGAGGGTAGGATTTAAACACAAGAAATGAATACTGACTGCCCATCTGCGCTGAGTGATTTAGTCATTCCAACGGGTATCTCTGGCTGCAGTACTGAAATCAAGACGCGGCCTTCTCCAGTACCGACCCGCCCTGTAGTACGCACCCCGCTCCAACACGATTCCCATGTACATACATTACGTATGCCTGCGCTTTTGACCAATATTTCTTTGCATCATCTTACTTGCCTGTCATATTCCATATCTTCATAGCCCATTCATTGCCTTTTCCTATGTCCTTACATTTCATACCACATACGTAATGACTCAGTATTACTGTATTCTTACTGTATTCGCCCGTTTAAGATTATTATATGGGCATGTTAACATTGCTCTCGTGAAGTAAAATATACCAATCTAATTGAGAAGCTTTGATAGATATACTGGAACCAGTATTAATCGTACATTGATCATTTTGAATGGTGTGGATGGATGGTCTGCTGCGTTCAGCGTTGGCATTTGGCAATTTGATGCGTGAAGCTCAAATGTTGATTATATACAACATACAGTGCCCATCGTTTCTGTAACTAAACTATTCGATGCAAGTCAACTGTGCACATTATGAACCAAGCTAATGTCGAAGCCAGTCCTAATATGTTCTTCTGCAGCATCTCGCACAGGAACTATCGCAGAGAGGAGCAACCATTATGATGGCATTAGGGAACATTCATTATTCACTTGACATAGCCATTCTCAAAGCTTCCACAGCGGAGTGAAATGTATGACATTACGTAATGTAAGACATAAACTTCTGTTATCCATCTCTGTGATGTTGTCATAACGAATTGTTCTTGTGCAGGATGTAGATTAGTTTTTTTAAAATCACAGTATCTCATCATTGTGCATCTCAGATAGCCACTGGACAGCCTCCTACACCCTATGGAGGCATTCACTATCAATGTCATCTGTCATGTGTAACATATGCCAATATTGTTCCTCTCTGGGATGTTGTCATATCGGACGACATATAGCTCTGCAATTAACTTCTTTATTTTAAATACAGACAGATAATATAGATGTGCTACATCACAAACATCGACAACGATGACAAATCACATGATAGTACATGAAGTGTATGTCCTTATTTTATCTCACCCTTTGCCATATGACTTCCAAGTCCCATGTGGAGAATACACAAAGTCAGTGAGACATTTTTTTCTGTGACATCACACAAGGAAGGTTTAACAATGGAAGCAAGACGAAATTTACAACTTCTTGGCTCAGTATTAATGACCAGAAGTTAAATCAAACCTTTCTCGGATCTTTCCTCAGTGAGTACTCTGAAGGCGACACGGCCCAGGATTTCTTAGGCACTTCATCTTGTTCCTGCAACATTAATTTGATATGATGGAGAAGAAGGTCATTGCAACACATACACTTTCCACACAACAAGTAATGACATCCAACTATATAGGTTGTATGTTTAATACTGTTGCAGGTTATAAAGTAATCAAATTCCTTTAAACGCATTGATAGTCGTTCAATTTTTTTAGTAATTAAGAGCAATCACTTAATCACTTTGTCACAAATATTTCTAAAAACATTTTGATCAAGATAATCACCACCAAACATTAACTCATCAGGATGATAAATACAGATTGGTTGTTTTGTTATACAAGTATCTGTATACAATAGAGGTATATATGCATGTACGGTGTAACATGGAAATCACAGCTATGATATCCATATAAAAACCTTCTTTTGAAACTCTGAAATTATTAAACATGGGTAATACCCTTAGCATTGTAATAATGGGAACACAACATTCACAATGAACTACTGAAACCAATCCATTCTTAATTAACCAATTGTCACGAGACAAGTCCCACAACTCCCACTCATGCACATAGAACTTAAATTAAATTTAGTGGTATGAAGACAGTGTGTGTTTGAGACCAAACATTCGGTGCCACATGTACATTGTATTTGCTATGTGATGGACTCAGTGGCTAACACATAAACAAATTGATGTTGTTCCATCCAAACATACGATCCCCCCGGCTTCTCAGCTTGTTCAAACTCAAAATACTTTATCGAAGAGTTATTTCATTAAGCATTTATTGACTAAAAAACATATATATTGTTAAAATAGTGAAATTAATTAAAGAAGCCGTCACAAATTTAATTTAGAATCAAGAATTTTGAAAATATATAGTTGATTAAATATAAATAATACAAATCCTGTAAAGTGTAAATACTAAATAAGGAATATTTTAACTGCCATTGATATTGTTAAATATACCTTGGGTAAACCATAAAGACTGCATTACAAAATGTGAATTTTTAATTACTTTGTGCATTGATATGCATTGTCAGCTGTCAGAATTAGAAAGGTAAGAAGTTCTTCAAGGCATTCTTTTAAGGGTATTGTTACCTGCCTGAAGCAAATACTTATCATGACACATACCAAACATGTATAACATTCCAAGTGTATATCATCCACATAGATGAATAGTTATTGACTTGCTCATCTGAAAACTTTTACAAAGATTGAAACTGATGACTGTTGGGATATGTTTGGCTTATGTAAATTAAAGCTGTTTAAAAGCTGACATAAACCTACTTGTTTGAGCTCAGATTCGTGGCGCATTTGGTGAATTGAGAATTAAATGGATCCAACTCATGCATTCTGTCAACTATTCATTACCAGGATAATACAATGGAAACCCCCATTCCCAATGCAATTCTTATTTACCTCGAGTTTTGGCGAACAATAATGAACGATCCAGGAATATATTGCTGAAAGATCAATGGTGATTAATTTTGTCAAGCTCATTGAATAGTTGTACTGCTGTATGATCAAAGCTTTGGAGCTTGCCTTTTAGCACCAACTTATTTATCCATCCGCTGAAAATGCATGAATACCATGTATAAATAACTTAACCTTAGAGCTGCAAACATATTTATGTATTTGATACCAGTAACTGTTTTTGAGTGACATTTATTGGTTCTTCTGTCATAGACAGTATTTTACTTATGTGTGTCTATATGCTATTTAAGGAAATAACTGCTTAATCCTCCACAGGAGCATGACCTCTGTGCGGGTTGTTTCTGAGTGGGATGCATGCCCGGGGATGCATGTAAGCTGTTCGACCAGGGTACATACCTAAGAGACGCTGTCCTTGCCTGTCTACACGTTGGGGGCATGGGTGCATTAAAGAAAAACATGTCAGGGGAATGCTGCTCAGTTTGTGATGAAATTAAATCAAAATCACTAAACTAACATCAAAATATTATTTATATATGACTCATTCTCGGGCAACATCGCGACTTTTGCGGTCTCTCTGTGACTGTGGCATGTTTGAAGATTGCGTAGGTTTGATGTGATGGTCCGGACTGTACTCTGATATTTAATTTTCTCTCTACTCATCAACTGTATCGAGCGACATGTTACACCCTATTGTATGTTGCATCTAAGACACACTGATCGCTGCCGTAAGTTTGGATATCTGATTTCTGTTGAAGATTTGTCCATTGAATTGGATTCAGTCATCGTAGGACGTCTACGGTAGACGTGATGGTTCTAAGCCAGAGGGTTCTACTAGCTAAGAACCATGGGAACACATGATATTGTAGCGGATTCTACCGCAGAATACCCTAAAAGCTATGGCTCTTAGCTACTGGAATGACCTAGCTTCCAAACATGCATGGTTTTTGGGTGATGGGACCACCACTACCCAAGAACCTTGCATGGTTCTTAGCCAGAGGGTTCTTCTAGCTAAAAACCATGGGAAACATAATATTGTAGCGGATTCCGCTCCAAATACCTTAAATGCAATCATAATAGTAATAATATATCGAGATATTAGTGCGTAGCGGATTCCGTTCAAAAACCACAGTTAATAACCACGGTGGTTACTGGCCCGTCAACTTCGGTGTATATTTCAAAGTTTGACTATGAAATGTTCATCAAGAAGCCTATTGAAAGGATAAGCACATTGCAGGGCGAATCGGACAGTCTGTAATGTGAACTGTAGGCGATTTCTATAGGGTCAGTCTGTTCCTTTAAATTTTACGGAGCCATGGTTCTTAGCTACTTGAATGAGCTAGCTTCCAAACATGCATTGTTCTTAGGTGGTTCCCAGCAAGAGGGTTCCAGTAGCTAAGAACCTTGGAACAACATCTATATGATGGCGCATATCATAATTTGCCTCCAAGTGAGACGTTCCCCCCTAGTGGCTGACACTCGCACGGTGAGCATGCGCATGATAGTGTTTGATCTTGGCGCTCTAACGATCGGTAACCCGCGGTAAGTCGAAATTATCTAAACTGTATAAAAAGTCTGTTCAATAAGGATGCATTTCAGCATTTCATTTCAATGTGGAATAAATTTAGACGTATGGCAACATTTCGGATATTGTTAGGTGAAAGTAATGTTGATACTCTAATAGAGCTTCCCTCAATAAAACTGATTGGGTCTCTCCTAATGCTGCGGTAGGACCTCACTAACACTGATTGGGTCGCTCCTAATGCTGCGGTAGTCCCCACTAACACTGATTGGGTCGCCCCTTATGCTGCGGTAGGCCCGTACAAAACACTGCCTGGGTCACCCCTAATGCTCAAGGTGTACGGCTAATGAAGGCTTCGCGCGGTCACTTTTCTCCGACGCATACTGGATACCTCGCGTCCTCACAGAAATAGCAACTACATCTTCGGCGTCCTTGTAAACTATTGTACTGATCGTCACAGGTTATGTAAATGACAACCGCTAGTAAAAACCCACCAGGAATTCCTTCCTGTGTGTGTGTGTGTATGTGTGTGTGTATGTGTGTGTGTATGTGTGTGTGTATGTGTGTGTGTGTATGTGTGTGTGTGGTTGTGTGTGTTTGTGTGTGTGTGTGTGTGTGTGTGTGTGTGTGTGTGTGTGTGTGTGTGTGTGTGTGTGTGTGTGTGTGTGTGTGTGTGTGTGTGTGTGTGTGTGTGTGTGTGTGTGTGTGTGTGTGTGTGTGTGTGTGTGTGTGTGTGTGTGTGTGTGTGTGTGTGTGCATATATACATAGATTGGGAAGAACAGGGAGTGACGGCGATGGAAACAGTGCTAACAAGAATAAGCTCAATCAAGACAGAGCTTTCAATGGGAGTACTGGGAGTGGGCTAGTTCTGATAGCCGGAAAGACATGCCTTATTTTCAAGGAGATTTCAAAATCACTTTCTTGCGTAACAAAATTACCTTGACCTTAACCAGGGTATGCGAATATCATTGCAAATAATTTTGTTTTCCCTTCCTCATATAAGTTTTTTTGACAAGGAACTGCACTTACTAACAGAATGGCGATGGGTCTAAATTATCTTATATTAGGATAGCGATGTTTAATTAGTAATATGCAGTCGATGCATATATATATATATATATATATATATATATATATATATATATATATATAGATATATATATATATATATATATATATATATATATATATATATATATATATATATATATATAGATATATAGAGATATATATATATATATATATATATACATATATATATATATATATATATATACACACATTGTATATATATATGTATATATACATATATATATATGCATATATATATATCCATATATATATATATATATATATATATATATATATATATATATATATATATATATATATATATATATATACATATATATATACATATATATATATATATATGTACCACCGTCTCGAGGGCAGATGAAATTTTAGCAGCTAATGAAGACATCTTCAAGACGATGCGGATCCCCGGCAGCGTGATTTGTTTGTGCTAAGTGCAAATGTGTTAATTCCTTAGATAACAACCATACGGGTATTTATCCACCATTATTCGAAAATTGCTTTAGCAATGGGACAACCATTATGTAAGATTAATGAATGACCTAATTTTTATGTGAATTTACCCAGAAAGGTTACTTGGTATTCGACTTGGCCAATACGTAAACCTGGTATAGATTGCCAAGCAAGTATCCATGGTATCACGTTTGCGACTCGTAATGAAACATATTAGCAACAGAGAGAAGCATCAAAACTAGGACACCTTCTGTGGGTTTCTGGACACATGCAACAGGTCAACATTCAAGCAAACCACAGACTATAATTCAGGTAGGCATTGTGACCACTGTCAGTTTTGAGGCTGACATTTTTTGATCGAAGGTGCATTTTAAAACGAATGCAAAAGCTTTGAACATAAGAATATACCATGGGTACAACAACCGAAGTATGTAAAGCTAGATGTCTGTAGGCATTTAAACAGTCCATTGCCTCACATTATAGGCAAACAAATATTCCAAAGCGTCATGATTGTTACTCTGCCCCTTCCAACTGCTTGATATTGGTGAGGGTAGCCTACAGAAAGTAAAGATTTGTCGAAGATAGAAGGTCAGAAGGACACAATTAAGAATTTGCTCGTCAAAGAATGAAGGTTGGTATTAGGCAATAAACGGTGTACTCTTCAGAGATAGAAGACGAGAAGCTGGCAATCAATAGTTCACTCTTCAAAGATAAGAGACAATAAGCTGGCAATCAATAGTTCACTCTTCAAAGATGAGAGGTGAGAAGCTGGCAATTAATAGTTCACTCATCCAAGATAGAATGTGAGAAGCTGACAATCAATAGTTCATTTATCAAAGATAGATGATGAGAAGTAGGTAATCGATGGTTCATTCATCAAAGATAGATGATGAGAAGTAGGTAATCAATAGTTCATTAATCAAAGATAGATGATGAAAAGCAGGCAATCCATATTTTATTTGTCAAAGTTTGGGGGAGAAGGACATTCAATAAGAAGGCAGGCAATGCAGAGTCTACTCGTCAAAGAAAGTAGGTGAGAAGCAGACAACGAAGCGTTTATTCAACAAAGAGGAAAGCTGACAAGCGTACAATAAATCGTGATGAGACTTCTGAATTCATTTTTAGACAACTTAAATACGGAGAAGGGGTTGAACATTTATGTACCTGGGTTTGAACAGCAAACAGATGAGGAAGTGTATGTGCTCTGTAAAAAGGCGTCTCTGTGTCTTGGAACGGAGGGAGTTCACAATGGCCAGGCTATCGTTGAGGGTTGGAATCTAACCCTTGCACAGAAGATGTGCTTTACAGGGGCAGCATATCAGAAGATGAGCTCAACTGGCTCCACTCTTCTTGTGTCGCAGTTTCTTTGTCGCTAAGCTCTTTTTTACACAATTGGCTGAATTGCCCCTTCATTTTAGAACAAAAATATCGTCTGTACCTCCTCCAACAATGGACGATGTATTTCAGGATATAGTTGAGGCGATTGGCATATGATTCATAGTGTAGGGGCGATCGTGATCTGTTTAAGCGTATTGCTTTTGATCTAGATGGCGTTCTCAACTGATGACTAATTACCTGGGGTCATGAACGCCACAGCGGAAGTCGATCAATGGTCAGCGAATAATGGAGTTCACTTGTTAACGGCTGTATTTGGTACCGGAGATATACTTTATAACTATACGACGCCGTTTAATGCTTTTAATCGCACAATTCAAACATATCAAATTCGTGCACAGTTCAGCGCCATTGAACAGCATCATCCATTTTTGTAGGCGGCTAGTTTGAAGGTAGTATTAATAAAAGCTAAGAATTTAACGAGCATTGCTCGGTAATTTCATGAAGTTCTGAACCTGTTTCAGTTATCAACTGGTCCCCCAAACGATTCTATTGCAACCCTTTCAAGGTGGTTAGACCACTATATAATAAAAGATTAGTAAATATGTGATGACAAAAACAGGTAGCTGTTCTAAACAGTCCAGGTAGCTACATTTGTCCAGTTGCTAAGTTGTCTGGTATTATTGCTCATAATTCGTCCCATTATTATTAACTTCTGATATACGTTTTCGATAATCGAGATATTACAGGCGCCATACAAATTAGCTCTGGCAACTATTTCACTCGAATTTAATGACTGTGATTTCTGAAGGAAATAGAGAATCGGTCAATAAAGTATTTTTTTCAAAGCGGCATTGTGAAGAAAAATACGCGCTGAACATGCCCAGGCATGAACGCTACTCCAAGTAAAAGACCCTGTTCTGTAGAACATGACCATGAGTATCATTGCGCGCTGAAGTGGTGCTGCTCCCATTTCATGCTCTCCCCCCACCCATTGTTTCAACCTAAAACGCTACTATTTGTTGTCAAAGCGTATGTTTTGGTTATTAATGCAATGTTTTGTCCCTTAAACAACAATGATTTACAAACCTTTCCCATCAGGCTAATTGACGTACACCCCATATTACTTGCTGCAATCCGTTTTAGGCAGCGTGTGGTACGATAATTGAATAGCTTTGTATAACATTCGAAGAAGCTGATATTCATTTTCACTTTGACGCATAGAAAGCGTATTTAGAAAGCGTATATCTATTTCGAAAAGATCCACCACCAGACATTCACACAATACATACGCTGAATTTAGTGACTAATATGTTTTCTAAAATTTGAATGACCGCTGTTTGCACACTAACATCGTCATTACATTATCCCGTTAGCTTACCTTAAAACCGCGAGAACAAAGCGGCAAAGCTCCATCAATTTGTGCTTGATTGTTGGCTGTGGGGTGGATGAAATCAATAACTAAAATGTGTTCTCTGAAGCCAAACGAAATGTTCACTTGTATTGCAACCAATTATAGTCAAATAAAAGTAGATATGGCGTTTTGTAGATTTCGCCGTATTCATCCCACACAAGCATAAAATCAGTGATAAGATATCATACCGTCGTCACACGATATTAAAACCACGACAACCGCAAAAGGTACATCGTTTTTGCCTGTAACTTACAAATGAGTATAATATACAAAGTTACTGCTCGGTGTAAAGACCTTCTTTCAAAAGTTTGATGCTGTCGCTGTAATGCTTGGTAGCAATAGGCTGTAAGTAGTCTATCATATTCTTGGAGGTATTTGGGTGGCTGAATGTGTAAGCAATGAACTCCGTTGATCACCTCCAGTGCCGGCAATGAAGGCTTCGTATGGTAGTTTGAAAACGTCTGGGTTCACTGAGACATCTGGACGCAATATGTTTGTGAAACGTAGCAGATAAAACTATTGTGTAATGTTTTTTTTATTGCTTTTAACCTGTGCGTTTCCAATAAAGTTAAATTCAACATTCAGGTAGAATTAATTATGTCATTCTAGTATATAAGTTGTTGCATTAAGTAACAAACCTACTCAAAGCAAAATACTGCATCCTTTAAGAATATGATTTCACATTTTTCCTGTACGAGGGAAAAGCTTCTTGCAAATTACCCCTTAGGGCAGTTTCAACAACTGTCCTTGGAAGTCCATGTATGGCAAAACTTTCAGTCAATTTCTCGATGGTTACTGTTGAGGTGCTGAATGACATGACATGAGAGTCAATCCATTTAGAACATGCATCCACTATGATCAGTAGCATTTTACCCATAAATAGACCAGCGTAATCAATATGGAGGCGATCCCAGGGGGTATCGGGCCATTCC
>CM067353.1:35837585-35863877 GCA_034190875.2 Urechis unicinctus | reverse complement strand
TGCCAAATTCTAACCGCTAAATTCTGACTTGCACCCGTTATCAAGGAGTAAATATACATTTGCAGGTGACAACTTCCGGCGGAAAAGCATGTCTCTATTATTTGCACAAAAGTATGGGCAAATATGCATAAAAGATGATATAACACTCCTATACAGCACTATTAAAATGTCTGTTCCCCATCTGATTCCGTTGTCCTTATTATAAGTAGCATTGACGACAAGTTTGAATTATTTCAGCTCTACTTCTTCAAAGGACGCTCATAAATGGCCAACTTGTCTAATTTGTGAAGACATCTAGTATTTAAGAACAACATATACATCGCAAACCAAGCAACATCAATTCTTACGGCGGGATACCAACGAAGTATATCATTACAGTGCCGTCCTACATAATTCTCGATGCTGTATGCCCTGAGGCGACCCTGGGTATAAACAATACTTTGTTATTGTGATTAGCTCAATGATTAATGTTTTTCTTAGTATTGCCAAGCCATGAAGGTATGTTATAGAGCAGTGTATTTGATGTGAAATGTATGGGAGTCAATCATCATCTTAAGCCTTCAGTGTATTTATATTAACGTCTACCAAGGTACTATACTTTGCAATGCTTGGAAAGTCAAATCGTGTAGCAATATACAAATATTGTCAATCGCACATGGTGCAGCATCGCATTAAATTATTGCTATAATAATTGTTGATGTAATTAAGGACGGAAAGGTCCTGAAATGCGTTCAACCCAGCACAGCGCCCTCAACTGCACTACTTTGTCATATATTATGATGTTGCATTTAGACAGTTATATAGAGCGTTACTCGTGACACACAGGCAATACTTAACAACACTCTTCTGGGTGAGGTAAAAATTGGAAACTGTGATTATTTGATAAAACTATAAGCTTGAACAACACAGAATCATGCTCAACCGAAGCTGCCATCAGGGCTCTGCATACTGCAGCCAGTCGTGACCTGCTAATTAGAGACCTTCTTAATAGTTTATATGTCAATGATTTAATTTGGCATACCATGTCATGTATAAATGGCCTCTATGAATGTGAAGCTAAGCGGCGTCTATCGACGCCAGACTGCTTTATATGCGTTTCCGCTGGGAACTTGTATCAGTTGACTTTTTGGAGCTGATGATCTAGGCCTATGCATTCATAAAGCTGATAGCACGCGAGAAAATTAGGGTAGTATCGGATGAAAAGACAAAGGGAAGTTTGTGCTGAATATTTCAAAAATTGTAACAGGACAGTTACCCGCTTTTAAAACCTGACAATGGGTGTTCTTATAGGATGACGACGCCTGTATTCATTCCACTGTATTATGGGCTATATGCAGACTGTTTTTACCTTTTGGGATCGTCAATACAAGCCGTATTTGAGCTTGTTTTGCAAACAATATATCGAATATGTCCAACATAGACTTCAATTAACGGTCATAGCCGGACTCAATGTAATCTCCAAACTGCATGCTAAGATTGCACCCAAATTATATGCCAAATATTCGTATCGTAGATGACGACCGAGTGGCTAAGATTGCCTTGATAACATTTTTTGCCTCTTCTGCCGCTGATATTTGCATAACATTCAATCAGTCAGATTTTCTGGTCGATAGATAGTTGGGCTCCTCTATTTAAATGTATTGCAAAAATTACATTTTTAACGTAGCAGGCATATACAGTCATTGCACAAAGCAGTATTCCCCTTTAAAACCAGTACATGCTCTCTAGCATTAGCCTGCAAATTAACCCGTAATCCCCGTAAAAAAACTGCCTGCTCTCGTGTAGCTTCGTTTGGCTAGAGAACTGATTTTGTATTATACGCCATTTTGCGAATAACGTGCATGTGTGAATGACTGTATGTTATGCACGTATTTCTACTTGCAACAATGATGATAACCTAATGGAGGAACTCTGTGGTGATGTTGTCTTCCACACATTGTCAACTAAATTTCCCGTCACTGCATTATGCAAGATAAAACAAGATGCGCATTTTTTGTCAGACCCGCATGTTACATCGTTGCATTCTTTCTAGACTACTTCATATCAAGTGAAATTTATTGAGTAGCCAAATGTTTATTGACTCCATACCAGAAGGACAATCGGGAAAATTCGATGATGTGCTTTCTTATTACAATTGTGTCTGCAACGAAATAACTCAGTCGACAAAACCTAGCTTTGACATATTGCCTCCATTTTCATTAACTTCGGGATATTGAATTATGTGTAATTATATTCGCGACAACCCATTTTTCAAACCTATTTGCTACATGAATATTGTTTGAATACTGCTCATAACATGTAAAAATTGGCAACATATGCGAAAATTTATGTGTGTTGCTTGCATGAGGCACATTAATCATACAAAAACTGCAGCACACTGTTACATTGTAGTTGCCAATATATATATATATATATATATATATATATATATATATATATATATATATATAGATATATAGATATATATATATATATATATATATAGATAGAGATAAATATGTATATATAGATAGAGAGAATATATAGAGATCTAGATATATATATAGAGAATCTCTCTATATATATATATATATATATATAGTTAATATATATAGATATATGTATATATATATATATATATTATATATATATATATATATATATATATATATATATATATATATATATCTATATATATATATATATATATATATATATATATATATATATATATATATATATATATATATATATATATATATATATATATATATATATATATATATATACCATTGCTGTTAACTCAGACGAAGAACAGGCTACTATCCTTAGCGTCTGTATCATAGACTTAGGCCATATACAATATACATCAAGCCAATGTATTTTTGTAATATATGAATGCATTGTGTATTAAACTTATCGAAAGAGATCGTAACTAAATAATACGGATAATATTTGTAAATTATAGGTTCTTGCTCTCAAATTGTTGTTTGCATTTTTAGCCTAAGCAGTTAATTGCGGCTGATATTTGGGGTGACATTGCAGAATAGTGGATCATTCACATTATTCGGAAAGCAGAAAACTCTATATCAGTAATGCTGATATCCAGGAAATCTTTTAATTATCTTTCTGGTCATTACCCGCATCAATCATTCCACGTGCGTGTGTGTGTGTGTGTGTGTGTGTGTGTGTGTGTGTGTGTGTGTGTGTGTGTGTGTGTGTGTGTGTGTGTGTGTGTGTGTGTGTGTGTGTGTGTGTGTGTGTGTGTGTGTGTGTGTGTGTGTGTGTGTGTGTGTGTGTGTGTGTGTGTGTTTATACACGTAAACAGGTGTTAATGCTTATAGCACAATACATCAAACGGTTCTTCGAAATCTTACAGCGCGAATAATCGTAAAGGAAAACAGTGCCAGCCGCTCCTGCATGGTTTTAATTGGAAGGATCACTTTGCATTCTTGGACGAACCATGCATGTGTGCTATGTTTATCGAGATGATTTAGCAGCACTGTGAATAGATCCATTATTTATCGATGCTTGCATTGTCGTTTTGGTCAAACTCTTGACAACACAAACAAGTGCCATGAATAATTCAATGTAGCAGACGCTTCCTTTTCTCAGTCGCATCTTTTCGAAAATGTATGCTTTAAAAAGGGTACTGAGTGGCATTTATTCAATATATTTTAATATGAAAATGATGACTTAGCTTGCAAAAGCAACACAACGGACTTTCAGAGGATAGCCCAACAGTCATGCTGGTTGAAAGCAATAAAACCTGTAAGTGCATAGCTAGGTACTTAATGCATTATAGGTGAAAATAGCATGCAGATCATGGTACATTAAAGGGCCTAAGATGTAATTATACGGAAAGATTACGATCCAGTGCCTCTTACAAAGATATGGTTTGCAACGTTCATAACCCTTTATTCATATGCGACAGTGCCCTTGTGGGACGTAGGAAGTATCTTATATTTAGCTTATAAATGCATGCATAGCATTACATAAATTGACGTGGTGATGCTGAAGATTATGCCGACAACACGAGAAGCCACGAGGACAGAACGTTTAGGGGGTAGACTAAAACATGGGACAGAACAATGTATGAATATGTCTTCTATATGAATATTTAGTTGAGGGGAGACTTTTTGTCGTATTTTTTTTGGAAACATGATTTTTGGAGGAACGATAATGCTAATAATAAACCAAGATATACCACATGAATATGATTTAGAGATATGCAGAAATAAGGATGCGTTTGGAGGGACGGTAGCTCTTCCGACGGCTTCGACAGCGAAATGTCTTGTGTGGTTGGTCAGCTGGTCAGTTTGTTTGTGTGGGGTCCTTCAAACGCGCGGGCTCTGTACGATCTGAGCTTTAATATGAGTCTTATTTATTAATTGAAGTCGGTCGGGTTGAGCAATATGTGGGATTAGGCGGCTTTTATCGGTAGACAAACGTAAGAAAAACTTACAGATTGATGTGTGTCGAAAAGTGGCATCAACTATTAATGCATCAAAGCGGTTTCTAGCGATAAAGTCGCTCCAAATGTGTGCGTGAGTTACAACTCTGCTATAGAAGTAACTTGCCCTCCAGTGACCATTTTACTACGTGACTCTCATACATTGCATTTTTGGGCATTCAATGATACATGAACATCTCTGTAGTATGATACGATGGTAATTACAATTTATTTTTATAATATGTGAATAGGCATATTTGATACCATTATTGCAATGTTTGTAACTGAGGAACAGGAATAGCTGCCGTAGGATATTGACTCAAAATAGTTTCTCTACAACATGCAGCCACTTTTCTACAATGCGGATCTGATCATGTGTTTTTCACCTTGATGGTTAAACGCGGACTAATACATTTACCAGTTATTCCAAGTAGCCTCTGTAGCACCAAATACTGCGGCAATAGGAATGGCAACTTCTGTAGACATAACATCTACGCCACTTGCGCCAAGACACAAACCAATAGTAACTATTAGCCGTGTCTACTGCATCGACTGATTTACCTGCACGCCTATATTTTTGCACAATATTTTTCTCAATGTATTGTTTCTCGAGACTGATCCCATTCAAGCAATCAACGTGCCCTGGATTCTCATCGATGGGGAGCGGAGGACATCTCAGGATATAACGGTGCCGTCGGAATGGCCCTTATACAGCAGCGCAGTCCTGCTCAATACAATTCTGCTGCTCCTTTGTGATACTCAATGCATGAAACCTGGTATTGGTCTGGTAAGTCAAGCAGCCCGTCCTAACACATCTTTATCGCTGACATTCGTAATGCAGCGACGTTTATTTCCTGGAATTCTTATTTATTGCATTCCGTAATTGTATCTGCAAATCTGCCGTGAGAGCGAAAATTCCGCTTCCGTGGTTACCCGCAAATTTATGCCACGTGATCATGTTCTCTGACGAACATATTGTACAATTGCCTAGGATAATGGACGTATTTCATCTGTAAGAGGTATGTTAAAGCGTACATTAGCGAGCGTTAAATTATTGATTTTCTTTCATAATGATATGTTTTACAGATCATTACCGATCTAGAAATGCGTTCAATTGCAAAGAGGATCGCCAAATTCGCAATCCGGAAGGAGGTGGATTTAGAGCGTTCGCCTTGCGGGTGCATTGTTGATTGCTGGGTATTCTACGAGAAGGTCGAGTTGTCTTGTCGGCCTGCAAAAATTGTAATATATACGTACTGTTTGTTCCCACTTCGGAGTAAAACCCAGGTGCGATTTAAACGCAATTATTGTCGTACCATGGCATTTAGTAATGAACCGAGTATTCTCAACAACAATGCCCCCATGAAGTGCGCCAGCTATCGTTTGTACAAAATGAATAGTATACATAATCTTAAACGTAAGACCGACGTTTGATACTCAAGCATCCATTACACATATATATATATATATATATATATATATATATATAGAATATATATATATATATATATATATATATATATATATATATATATATATATATATATATAGATATATATATAATATATATATATATATATATATATATATATATATATATATATATATATATATATATATATATATATATATATATATATATATATATATATATATATATATATATATATATATATATATATATATATATATATATATATATATATATATATATATATATCGAAATGTTGGACTTTTAACATACTCAGTGAAAGTCAGACATTCGAGCCTTTGCAATTATCAGGAGAATACGATTGAATAAAATTAATCAAATCTTATCATGCTCTTTTGTAGAAATGCGCACATTTTGTTCCGGTAGTATATGTTATCTGCTTCCATGTTCGTTGCGTGTCGGCCGATGCGAATTACCACATTTACTGATGAATTTATATCGCACATATAAGGCAACTGTGCAGCCGACCAACCGAGACTGATTTCCATGCTGTGTTGTCGGACATAAGCATTCAGTTGTTTGACTTATGGATCTTAGGAACATGGAGCTATGCATTTTGGCACGGCCTGTCCCTATTGCTTTCGCATCTTGGGGACAATAAGACTGGCCCACCGCGAGTTCGGCCAGAATTATTCTGGCACGCACCACATTGCTACATCAATGAGGATTTTGTGACAAAAAGGAACATTATGGATTAAGTGTTAACATTGTCGGCTATCTAGGCACTAACCAAAGTGTGCTGTGAATCTAAAGGGTGCCCAGTGTCCGTCCTTATATTGCCTAGAAAAATATCTATGATTAGCATTGCCCTTGTGTATAAAAATATGCAATACATGCTGTAGGATTTAAGGAAGTGACCTTTAACGGCAATATAAGAAACAGGAGTGGGGCTCTACACTATTTGCGTCATACCCATGTCTGCACCACCTCATTAGAGCGTAATTCCTATCCATGGTGAATTGACTTGATCTGAGCTTGGATAATGACTATACGTTGGTCATAACTATAATCCGCCTTTGGACATTCTTTTAACGCGTATTGAGTCCCCAATATATTATGCAGTGCGGATGAAATAAGTGATTAGAGCTTCCCAGGAATTCATTGTCGAATAAACCACCTGGTTAACCCCTTCATTCCTGCATGTAGATGGGCAAAAGTAATTATAACAGTTTTAATTAATGTTAGTTCACTCTCTTAGCGGAAAACTCTCAACACAATGATATATCATATTTCGGTTTTGCCTTTTCCGAACCTTAATGGCACCACTACCTCTTTATCTTACGTTGCCATGACTATACTATCTCACAAACATAATTATGTTTCTTTCGATGAACACATTGTCGTTAGACTTTCACTGGTTATGAATTGCGCTTTTCCCATTAAATTGAAACTTATATCATAGTGATCAACAGTGCCATAGCAGAAGGAAAAATGTGCATCCCACCCCATTTATAAATAAATCATTTCATGCCATCGGGGACATCATGCTCTGAACGCAGCCTAATGTAAGCAGTGTAGCCCTATTCAATAAAACAGGACGGCGCCAGAATGCCATTGAATGCATGAAACTTGCTACCGGCCTAGTATGCAAAGCTTCCTCTCTGCCCGTCAAATAACGCGTAAATCTAAGGTGATTCAATAGAATTTCTATTTGTTGCATTCGTTGATGAAGATTTGCTAATCATATCGGCATCTGACGGATTTGGTAGCTGTAGAATGTCCAAAACAGGCTATCCGGACAATACGCCACAGTTAAGGAATGGCAGTTAAAGTGATATAATCTTATTTAAAGCCTTCCATCCTATTCATCATCCACTCGTATATTTCGGCAATATTTCTTTTGCTACGGAGGGGCAGGTTGTTACCTGGCATACTGTCCTTTCGCCTTAAAGACCATCACAATACGTTTCATTATATATTTGCAATTGGCAAAGGAAAGTGTCACAAATACCCAGCAGTGGGTTTCCTTCCTAAACTACAGGTGGTTCATCCTGCTAGTAGTGTTTGCCGATGATAAGGTACATTGTCAATCTTGTTAATGTTTTGTAAAGCACATTGATTATCTACTAAATATCCTCGCGAGCATATGTACAAAAAAGTTATTGCCTGACCGAGACTTGTATGGAGCACGACACATTGAAAATCGTCCCCGTTCCGTGTAAGGTCTCATTGATTAGAACAATTACAAAAGGTATGCATCGAGTAATCAAACATTTTCCAAACTACACATTCTAAGCATGTATGTATGTATGTATGTATGTATGTATGTATGTATGTATGTATGTATGTATGTATGTATGTATGTATGTATGTATGTATGTATGTATGTATGTATGTATGTATGTATGTATGTATGTATGTATGTGTATGTATGTATATGTATTATGTATGTATGTATGTATGTATGTATGTATGTATGTATGTATGTATGTATGTATGTATGTATGTATGTATGTATGTATGTATGTATGTATGTATGTATGTATGTATGTATGTATGTATGTATGTATGTATGTATGTATGTATGTATGTATGTATGTATGTATGTATGTATGTATGTGTATGTATGTATGTATGTATGTATGTATGTATGTATGTGTGTGTGTATGTATGTATGTATGTATGTATGTATGTATGTATGTATGTATGTATGTATGTATGTATGTATGTATGTATGTATGTATGTATGTATGTATGTATGTATGTATGTATGTGTATGTATGTATGTATGTGTATGTATGTATGTATGTATGTATGTATGTATGTATGTATGTATGTATGTATGTATGTATGTATGTATGTATGTATGTATGTATGTATGTATGTATGTATGTATGTATGTATGTATGTATGTATGTATGTATGTATGTCTGTATGTATGTATGTATGTATGTATGTATGTATGTATGTATGTATGTATGTATGTGTATGTATGTATGTATGTATGTATATGTATGTATGTATGTATGTATGTATGTATGTGTATGTATGTATGTATGTATGTATGTATGTGTGTATGTAGTATGTAATGTCAACATGTTGTATGTAGTGTATGTATGTATGTATGTGTGTACTATTTTTGGTACCCGTATCACAATCAGTACCAGTGGGAGCACATGTTTTTAGGACAGCTCAGAAGTGCGTTGCACGTATTACCGCACATACATATACACTTGTTTTGTCAGTGCTGAGGATGGCGTTTGAAGATACCTAGAAACCTACGGCCTCACCGCAATTCCATGCACTCAACTCCTCTCTTCAATTCCGTTAATAGTTTTAGTGACTCCGTCGCTTCCGGCGGGCACCTCGATATGTAGTAACATTGTCCAGCGTTAATAGTAGCCATTCAGTGATTGGGAATGGATGTATTGCAGTGGAAGAATATCCTGAATGTTGTACAGTTTTTTTCTTTATTCTTAAGTTAATGCTTCATCCGTTAACCAGCATCTCGTTGCATCTCGGTTGTAATTATGTTCAGTGGCCAACGACAAAATGCGCTTGCTGGGCCATTCAATGCAGATTTATCGACTGATGTGGACCACACTGTCTGAACAAGCATTAGTACATTTTGTCCCCTCTTTGTTTAGACCGAAGCCAATATCAAATATTTAATGTTCTTTCCCGAGCAAACTGCATTGTTTAGATAGTCCAAATAAATTGTAATTAGGCCTTCAACTTGTCAGTTATATTGTCGTAATGACTGTAGCTATCATAGGCGTCACAAAAACGACGTTATCAGAATATGTCATCTATGAGTAATTAATATTTGTGTATCACAGCCAACTCGGATTCATGTGCTCTCATCCCTGTATAGCCTTTCTACTTTATTGCCTTGATGCCACTCAGCTAAACAATGATCTAACTATTAGATACTTCATAGGACGACAAACCACTTCAGGTCAATAGCTATTAATGAGAAACCGCGAGTTTTTGTTTGCTCCGCGGCGCCACGAAGCAATGCGGTCCATCGCCCCCTTCCGGTGGACTAATACAAACGGTTTACATAGAAGATTGAGTACTGCGTTACTTTTGATCGAAACCTTCGAGTTTATATCGTTGTTATCCTTTGGAACAATAATCATTTATGGATAAGTACGGCGGTGTGATCATACAGCAATTAGACATAGAGCTGAAGAAGTGAAATGCGAACTTATTGAAAGGTGAGTTGTAATCATTTCCTCGATCCGTATATTTTGCTTTTACGCTAGGATGACCCACTAATCTGAGCCAGTTCCTTCCTTATCACCTGTTCTTTTCTTATAAATTGTTTTTAAGCTTTTTCCTCTATTTCGTCTCGTCAGATAATGTGTTGCAGTTGTTTTATAGATAACAAGAACACCGAGTCAGTGTTTCCTACCCTGACTCCCACTATTTCTACCTAGTTAAATACAAGCAAGTCTACCTTTAACCTTCAGTGCATTCCGGAATAGCATACGCTCTTTCACACAATACTCGGGATGCTATTACCTTATTCGACCATTATAAACAAATGCAATATATCGGATCTGTTTAAAATGCCAATCGACAGTTAGATGATTGTTTTGAATAGCCTGCAATTACTTCCAGTTGAGTCATAAGTCGATATCTTCGGCCAATTAACCAATAGGACTTTTGATCCTTTGGATATCTTGCTTTACTTTGACTTCTGTGATTTAATCAAGCATTTACTTGGGTGTGTAAGATTTGGCCATTCATTAGCAACTTTTATTGTAATGATCAACAATGCCATTTTAGAGGGAATAATATGTGAATAATAGGTGAATTAATAGCTATGCTTGATGGGCTCGATTGGAGTGGCGATTTTGCAAATGAGTGAAATACATGCCCGTCATCCTGTTAGGCTACCATGAAAGGTACACAAGACTAAATGCTCGCCGTCTGTTATATATATGAATTCTTCAAATTGGCCCAGACGGACGACCACGCCGCTAAATTAATCAGAAAATGTAACGTGCTTTTAAGAGACGCTATGTCACTGCAACACGTGGCAAACAGGTTCTCCGGCAGAGGCGAGAGTGAGGCCTGAACTCTTTACCAAAACGATCCTATAATGTTGCCTCACCGCAAATGTAGCTTGATCATTGATTCATCGTTAGCTTCACGACAAAGCATACCATTCCTGAACATGCTGGCAGATTAGTAATCCAATTCACCAATAAAAGTACATTTGTAACGGGTAAATCTCTCAGCTGGCAGTTGAATATTTATATCGCATACAAATAAAATTTATGCCTTTACCATAAATTACCAATCAGATGCCATTATGTTGTTATTGGCATGTAATGGCACGTTTCTATTATTCGTTCAAAATGCTTGGTCGAATGTCATGCACTTGAATCTTCTGTGTGATTAGTGGGAACACACATCCTACAATTATGTGTAAACTGTTATCTTGTTAAGTTTTATCGAGTCAGCTGCGATATAAACATTGTAGTAGACGGGAAACGAGTCAGCATTGGGTGGCCGTTCTAGGCTCTGTATCTTCTTTTTTTCCAGAAATACCGACAATGAGCCTTCCAAAAGGTTTTCAGCATCGAAATGAATCGCTTTGTACACAAAGTGTACTAACCTAGTCACTTATATGTCAGCTTATGAAAACTGACTTGACTTCTATAGTTGTAAAGCTGTTAATGGTTAATGATTCTGAGTTAATGTTACTTCAAACCACATTGATTTTATGGGCACATTTGTAATCAAAATTCCATCCTTACCGTTTAGGACGCCATTGCAAACATAATTGGTAATACCAAAGTCACTTATTGTCAGTGTATTGTATCCGTTAGATTTAGAGCTATGTGCTTATGTGATTTATATTACAGGTCCTTGACCCATTTCAGTGTCTTAGCAATACAAATCTAACTGAATCCCGAGCTTGGCTTTCAGTCCACCACCATGTACGTTATTGAAGCCAGGCTTTCTGTGTTTTACCTCCATACACATTGGATTCAAATTGTCTGGCGTAATAATACTTCTTCAAACGGTAGGGCTTAACTCACTCGAGGTCAAGTGGTCGCTTTGGCGGTGTTTCCAATCGACCATTCTAAATGCCGCTCAAACCGCTGTATCTCACTCAGCCACTAAGATTATCTCATATCACCAATATCATTTGCACCCATTCATCGTGTAATAACATTGTCTGTGTATGAGCAGTTTGGAAAACACTTTCAATGAGAGCATCTTGGGGGCCCATGCTCAATAATCAATAATCCATCAACCATCTTGGCAGATGTTCAGCGAAGATCAAATGTGATTAAATTAAAGCTATACATTCTTAAAATGCCTTTGAGCTTTTTCCGGGTAAGTGGGGACTGATATAGCAAGAGCATAATTACCGCTGTATTTGCCTTATTACAAAATGTATTTCACCGATTTCGAAATGCTATGAACGCTCTAAATGGACCCGTTTTTTTTCGCATTGCTTAAAATTATTTTGTTTGTCTTTCATGTTAGGTAACTGAATTTTCCGTTCGCTCAAGTGGACAAAACAAATTTGATCCAACGCGTACTTCTAACCAGTCCAATGGATCGAATGTATTGAGAAATTGCCATCACGAGTTCACTTATGACGCCTAGACACGATATCCTAATTTGCTGACATTACTGTTGTTATTTGGTCGGCGCTCTCTAGCTATGAATGAGGTTCGATCTTCAAGTCCGTTTTCAAAAATCAAATCATCTATTAGGTATGTCAATTATGTGCACATCCTGTAGAGTTAGCAGGTGCAAACTGCTTTTCTTGTCAACAAACATTTTTTGAATCCACACCGTGGTGAAACGACCAGTACCGGAAAACTTCTATTCACAATTATGCCTGGAACATCTTTCATGGGGCCGTATTTCATTCCAGTAAAATTAGAGTAAAACCATACCATTGACAATCCCTCGGTTATAAACCTAGCCGCTTATTGGTTTAAATCGTAGCTACTGATTTACCGCAAGGTTACCTACACTTTGCAGATATATTTAATGTTAACTAATACGTAAAACATACCGCCTTACTATTATCCAAAACAACTTTCGCTACTGTCGATATTTTAAATATATTTCGCCAGAATCAATTATTTGGCAGTTGTCGTGGTACAAAGTTCTGCCTGACAAATAAAAGTAAGCAAATCAGATCTTTAGAAAGCCAGTGACAATTTCACTATTGTTTTGTTCCTTGTTATAATTGACGCTACAGGGAATGTGGAATGGTTACTAAATGCAGCTGGATATGCTGATTAGTGCGCAAACTATGCACAGCGGGCAGCAAACGATGCACAAATGACAAGAAAGTTATGTAGAAAAACAGGTAGTAAATCCCTTTTAACATAGTTATACACATATAAATACCGACATACGCGTGCCCACACGCACACGCATACACACATATATAATCATATATATATATATATATATATATATATATATATATATATATATATATATATATATATATATATATATATATATATATATATGTGTGTACATATATATATGTTTATACATAGGTATATATGTATATATATATTATATATGTATATATATGTATGTATATGTATATGTATATATATATATATATGCATGTAAGTCAAGGTAACTTGCCATACATAATCGATTGCGTAGCAATTCAGAAAGTCGATGTATTATGTCGTTCTTGTGGTATGTATGTATGTATGTATGTGTATGTATGTATGTATGTATGTATGTATGTATGTATGTATGTATGTATGTATGTATGTATGTATGTATGTATGTATGTATGTATGTATGTATGTATGTGTGTATGTATGTGTATGTATGTATGTGTATGTATGTATGTATGTATGTATGTATATGTATGTATGTATGTATGTATGTGTATGTATGTATGTATGTATGTATATGTATGTATGTATGTATGTATGTATGTATGTATGTATGTGTATGTATGTATGTATGTATGTATGTATGTATGTATGTATGTATGTATGTATGTATGTCTGTATGTATGTATGTATGTATGTATGTATGTATGTATGTATGTATGTATGTATGTATGTATGTATGTATGTATGTATGTATGTATGTATGTATGTATGTATGTATGCCAATACACTCATGTAACCAGTAAAACAAGCTAGGCATTCAACCCCGGACCAATGCCCAAATAGAGGACCACACTTGACGCATATTTTCATAATGGATGGGACCAATAAATCTGTCGACAAAGTTTTTCTCTTTTTAAGTCCTTTATTACACAAACCAATAAGTGGTTTAACTCGATTTACCTGCATACACACCAAACCCACATAGCTTAGCTCATAGATATGTACTTAACCGGACGTTCTTATCTCCTTCGAGGTCAATCGTCTGTAGGGCTGTATTTCCGATAGACCTTACGAACGGCAACTCAAACGGCGTTATCTTATTCGGTGCTACAATCTTGGATTTGTGCCTTAGGCGTTAATACTACCAATATCATAAATCCCCAATGCACGGAATCACGCAGTGTATGTGTATATCATTATAGTTAGAGACCACCCGTCATTATTGATTACTAATGTACACGTTCATTACCTCCCATCAGTAGACTAAGCGAATGCTTAGAACAGGTACACAAACCCATAATGTCGGTAGTAAATGTTTATATCACAGACATGAGGCGGAGCTGTGCATGCGATTATCAGTCCTATGACCATTGGGTCTTAAGATCGTGGAACTTCGCTTTCGGTTTTCGGGGACATTTTGACCGGCCGATCAATTTACTACAGTTAGTGCTCTATCTAACGGTTGCCCCTACGACAGTCCGTATACTGCCTGAAATATATATATATATATATATATATATATATATATATATATATATATATATATATATATATATATATATATATATATATATATATATATATATATATATATACATATATACGTTTAGCACTGCAATAAATACGTAGGATTCGAGGAAGTGACCTTCAATTATCAGACCATGGAGTGGGGCTCTACACTGTTGGTTTGTCTTAACTATGTACACGTCATTAGAGCGTAATCCCTACCAATGGCGGAGTTGACTTGATTAAATCTTGGATAATGCCTATACTTTGGCATCATAAACAGTACTATAAAACCCCAGTAATCTCGCTTTCCGAACTTGTTACTTCAGGTGATATACTTTATGGGGTATTGAGTCCAAAATTGCTTATACAGTGCGTATTAGCTATGTGATTAGAGCTTCCTGTGGGCACGTTTTCGAATACACAACCTGGTAAATCACTTTTGTCCTGCATGTAATGTTTTTTCATGCCCATAATAGAGTCTGTTTCAGCATTTTCATTTTTAAAATATGTGTGCCTCATCAGAACAACAATGGCTCCACTGTAATTAGCTCCTTGGTTGTAAGCATGTTCCTCAAAATAGGTTAACCTTACTCTTATAGGGTTCGGCATTGCCATGACATAGAGCAACAGCCAATTTTCTATAAACCTTTGCTTCTTAACAACCAGAACCCGAAGATAGTAATGGTCAAGTCGCTCATTTCGAGCCATATAAATCACTTTATTCCTGCACGTAATGTTAATTCGTGCTCATAGTGGAGTTTGTTTCAGCATTTTTATCGTTAAAATATAACAATTTCGGCGTGTGTCTCTTCAGAACCACAATCGCGCCTCTGCAATTAGCTCCTTGGTTGTAAGCATGTACCTCAAAACAGGTTCACTCTACTCTTATAGGGTTCGGCATTGCCATGACATAGAGCAACGGACAACATTCTAGCAACCATTGTTTCTTAACAACCAGAAGTTTAGCATCTCAAGATAGTAATGGTCAAGTCGCTCATTTCGAGCCATAATATTACACAGGTTTTGTACGTTTCAAAATACCATAGCGTTATACACACGTGTGTATGGTGTGGGTGGTTGCAAAATTGACCTGGATCAATTCCATTTCGTTTCGCTGCGCCTTTGTTATCGACCAGCTAGCAATATACCTTAGCGATCTAATGTGTTTAATAATTGGATTGCTTAAGGCACAGGACTATTCAACTAATTTTACATTTGTTGCTGTTGTAGAGCTGGCCAACTAACCTAGCATATAGCTATTTTACCTCATTTGAGCACGATCAGCCAGGATCCAAAATTACTTGGCAAAGCTACCTCCCTATATATACATGTAGATCCATCAATATTTTTCTATTGTCGAGCCAACTATATCGCTCAGCAGAAGCGTATTGGTGTGTCCCACGTAATAGGAGCTTCTGTAAAGAGGCTAATAATATGCTTTGCTGCTGGGAAATATTTGGCGAACAAGATACAAATGATCTGTGTATTAGTTTGTATTCATTGAGAGCTTGACGTTATCCTTCGTATTATATTGCTAATCATGTCGGCATCTGGCGGTTTGATGCTATGGAATATCCCGGGGATGAGATGTCACAGTTGAGCAAAGATGGTGATGATTCTAGCATATATTCTTATTTGAAGCCGACCCAAACCCCAAAGTCTATACAGACACATTAATGGTCATAATCATATTGTCGGGTGTTATTTGTGATCATATGGAAGCATAATTGTCACTTTGTAATTGATCGGAATATAGCGTCTTTTAACGGCGGTGCGAAGATCAATTGCAAAATTCTATATTTAAAACTCAGCTTAATTGAACGGGCTGCATAAAGCACGCTGCTTTGTAACACATTATCATATAACAAGGCGCAGAGGTTTTTTTAAACCTTTGTATCTACGGTACAGCATGTTGCTCAGGCACTATGATCAGAGTGCAATGCGATTATTTATGACACCTTTATCATAGGTTTCCTGCATTCATTACGATGTAAACTCTCTTTTAACAACGGATATATATATATATATATATATATATATATATATATATATATATATATATATATATATATATATATATATATATATATATATATATATATATATCTATATATATATATATATATATATATAGATATATATATATATATATATATATATATATATATATATATATATATATATATATATATATATATATATATATATATATATATATACATATATATATTTATATATATATAAATATATATGTATATATGAATTTATATATAAATATATATATATACAAATATATATATATATATGTATTTATATCTATATATATACATTTTCAGGCATTATAAGGACTGTCGCAGTGGCAACCGTAAGATACAACACGCTTACTGTAGTAAGTTGATTGGTCGGTCAAAATGTCCTCGAAAACCGAAAGCAAAGTTCCACGATCTTAAGACCCAATAGTCAAACGACTACTAATATCCGCAGCACAGCATGCAGATCAGTCCCGCTTAGTCGGATGCCCAGCTTCGCCTCATGTCTGTGATATAAACATTTACTACCGGTATTATGGGTTTGTGTACCTGTTCTAAGCATTCGCTTAGTCAACTGATGGGAGGTAATGAACGTGTACATTTGTAGTAATCAATAATGACGGGTGGTCTCTAACTACAATGCTATACACATACACTGCGTGATTCCGTGCATTGGGGTGTTATGATATTGGTAGTATTAACTCCTAAGGCACAAATCCAAGATTGTAGCACCGAATGAGATAACGCCGTTTGAGTTGCAGTTCGTAAGGTCTATCGGAAATACAGCCCTACAGACGATTGAACTCGAAGAAGATAAGAACGTCCGGTTAAGTACATATCTATGAGCTAAGCTGTGTGAGTTTGGTGTGTATGCAGGTAAATCGAGTTAAACCACTTATTGGTTTGTGTAATAAAGGACTTAAAAAGAGAACAACTTTGTCAACAGATTTATTGATCCCATCCATTATGAAAATATGCGTCAAGTGTGGTCCTCTATTTGAGCATTGGTCCTGGGTTGAATGTCAAGCTTGTTTTACTGGTTGCATGAGTGTATTGGCTATAGGGAATGCAAATAGTCGAAGACCCCGGATTAGTCGTTCCAAATAACTCCTAAATAATCTTAGTCCTTGAAGACCTAATACATGTGCGTTCATGCTGGTATAAAGTGTATTCATACCATCAAGTACAGAAGGCTATGAGAAATGATGGCTACACAACGTTGCCACCGTAGCGCCCCGTATTCGTGGCGGGAGCTTTGCCGTGTCCTCCTCATCTCTATATACCCATAACCAAGGTATAATGGTTTCAAAAGGCTCAGCTACCAGACGTCATATTTACCACGCATATGATACAACTGCAATAACCATATATATATACAACATGCGTTAATGGATGCTCATGTGACAAATGAGACAGTAACCTTTTCTCACAGTCAATGCGTTGAATTATTGATTTGTTTGACGCTGATATGTTTTACATCGCACTAGCAAGCTGACGAAGCGTTCACCGCCAAAGTAAAATTAATACGGCAGTCGCAATTCCAAAGACGGTGGGTTAAATGCGCTCGGTTCGGAACCCTGAAGAATTAATCAATAACTGTTATGTTCAGGTGGTTTGTCTACCGAAAGGGTATCTTTTTGCTGCTTCGTTGTTTAGCTTGAGGGCCGCTAAAGGCAGTAAAGTAAGAAGACACGAGAAGGATGACAACACATTTATCTGATTTGGCCGTCATTCACCCGTAATAAAAACCCATAAACGATTCACGTTCTGATAACGACACTCTTGAAGGCAGCTATCGTTCCGTCCGACCATTGTCAATATTAGTTGACATAATTAGGGTCATATCCCATGTTTATGGACAGTCCAAATAATGGGCGTTTGTGTGGAAAATAGCATTAATTATTTGACATTATTTATGGTCTTCATAAAGCTGTCACGCAATATACAAACGCTCGTTCATTCAGTCTCTTCACCATCAGCAAGGGTATTTCTTTCCATCGACACAATAAGTACCTTATGCAACGAGATGCATGATAGCGGATGTAGCGGACACTTTAGAATAGAGATGCTATGTTTTCACATTATGATGTTCAAAATTAATGTCGCAATGTCGCAATCACAATAGCCAGGATATCTGTTTACGGCAATACATCCGCTCTCACGTATCACACGGCTGCGATTAACGCAAGATAATGTAGCTCATGATTGAGGTGCTGGCTGGAAAGAGTCACTAAAATATACATTAACAGCGAGGGGCTGAATGCACGGAATTCCGGTGAGACCTTAAGTTTTAATATCCCTTCAAACACCATATTCAGTGCTGGCAACACAAGTATTTAAGTATGTGCGAAAATGTGTAGGCCATCGTGATAGGCAACGCAGTCGGAGGCTAGGCACGGCCTAAAAAAATACTTCCACTAGTACCTAGCGATTATATAATAGTGTAGATTATTCCAATAATTAGTCATACGATAACATAACATGTATTGTGCCGAATTGCGATTTTCACCCCTTCAGACTTGATTTTATTCTGATACGGTTGCATTCTAACTTGCACCTGCTGCAAAGCAGCTGATGCTGTTTTGCCAATGATAAGTTCTCGGAGAGAAGTATTTCAAGCCATTTGTTGTGAGCTTGCCAGCCTAAGACGTACTGCATCATATCTGTTGAAGAAGACATGATTATAATGTTGAAAAGCACAGTCAATTATCCCGTCAAGCAGCTACAATAGGATTGTCGTTTTGATCCTCTTATATGGCTTTAAAAAGACCTCGATCGGTCTATTTAAAGGTCAACTGGTGTCTGCTTTATCCTGCGCTGCACTTCAAGGACAACCACCTGCTAATTGGCATCCCTTCTGTACTTAATGGTGTGTATCGGCTATGGTTGTTTTTCTGTTGTCTTAGTGCAACATTTTATTCCATGTTTTGGACCCCTATATATATATATATATATATGTGTGTGTGTGTGTATGTGTGTGTGCATGTGAGTGCGTGTGTGCGTGTGTTGGTTTGGTTTCATGGTTATCCATGTTTGTACTTATACACGTATGTTCGTACGCGAATCACTTTAGCTATCCGAGATGCAGGAAATGAACGATAGCAAACAATTATCCGTACATGAAGTTGTTATAGTAATATGCACCGATACATATAAGTATTCCAAGAGCAAATGGGCGATTGCAATAACTTTGTACAGATTCTTTTCCGTCTATTTATTCGATAACATATCCGTACTGGCGTGTATATTCTCCTCTCAAGGGATGCATGATGGGATGTAACATCTATTCCATAATATTTGCATTGGCACTTTAGAACTCCATACATCATCGAGGCATATACCTTCAAGAAGTGTTAAATACGTTACTCGGCCTTGGTGAAATTGTTAACCTATAATTGTCGCCAGTTTAACGCTTCTGTTGTCTCCGTCGAACACAGTGTTATTCACAAGCACTGTTTTCCATTGATTGTTGCCATTTATTCAGTGGGAATTAATATAAGCATTGTAGCGCCATATCAACCTGTATATCGTTTTGAGGGAATGTTACTTACACTTTTCGGGGTCATTTTAGGATAATTGGCGGATCAGTTGTGACGTAACAAACGTCCATTGTTTGTGAAAACCTTCATTAGATAAGTATAAATGAAATACTGGGAATGTTAAAGTTTACCGTATCTGTAGTTAGTAATAGTGGTGTACATGATAACTAATATCAGCTCATGATTTGCGGTTTGTATTTTTCACAGCAGTCATTATATTCTTCGAATTCACCATAAACACTGCAAGTGGTGGCAAATGATAATGCATATGTGACCGAGTAATTCAGTCGCTTGTATACCGCCGTGTTTTGCTACCGGTGTTTTGCATAATTCTCACTAGGACTACAGCTCTCGACATTCTGACGAAAGCACGTATTTCTGGCAAGTTTGCAAGGTACAATGTGCACATGGGGCGATCAATAAGTTCTATTTAATGCTGAATAGAAAAAGTGCTTAAAAAATGCCAATCTACTCGTTTTAAATCCGCAGCCCGAATCGGATTTTCGGTTCAAGAGCCTCCAACAAAGCTGAAAGATCATAGAATTACAAGTGATAAGCTGATTAACAAGGAAATCAAAACAGACTTCAACAGTCAAATGTGTGACAATGCTATAGTTTAATAATATAAAAATCATAACATATCATCCTGTTCATATGGGAGCAGACGGCGAGGACAAAATGGATGCTTAATGTTGACGGCAAAATGCTTATTAATCAATGATTGAATTTACTATTGTTTATATACATATAGAGCCATTAATCTAATGTGATTGATAATCTAGCTGGTTAAAGTACATTTGCAGTATGTAGCAGGACAATACTATATGTGGTTACGACTGTATGCTTTGCGTAACAAGACAAACACAATATCTGCCACCATGGGATTTTTGTAAGCTTTGCCGTCAATTTTACAATCTGTGTGATGAAGTCGATGTTTATGGCCTTTTAAGTGCATTGAGCTCGGTGTTATCTATAATGCATATCATATTTGCTGCCATTCCACAACCAATAACTTGATTCCTTGTCGATTATGCAGTGGTATCAGACGATGCTGTGGTAAATCTACTGTGCAGTCAGACCTCGCTATATAATTAATGATTAAACTTACTACTTCTACCGTAATAAAAATATGTTTTGAGTGCCCGAGTACTATCAGACGACAACACAAGAGAGTCGCAAGTTACGATTCCGAAGTAGGATTCCTTTTAAATTGCACTGAGATTATCATATGTAATTGTGTACCCATGATTTATTTGAATGACAGGTACCAAATAGTATTCTGTTGATTTAAAGATTCAGCCTACGATCTTCGTTTCCTACTCCTCATAAATGACTGTGCGAACATTTCGAATAACGTAATTCCTATACTATTTGCCTATGATACTAATATGTTTATGTCCGGGAATAATAAAGATACAATGTTGCAGAATCCGCCTTACTGCTGAATCAGATTAAACATTGACAAATTGTCACTCAATATTAAGCACGATGTTATATTTAAACGTGGATGAAATATTGTCTCTCTCCAAGCATGTCTTTATATAAATAATATACCGGTGAGTCGTGAAGCGTCTACAACCATGTAGGGAGTACCTCTACGCTCATAGCTATCGTGGGGTCTGCCAACAATGTTGCAGAATTATTAGAGGTTCTCCACCTCTTGCTAGATCTAGCAAATCATTTAAATCACTTCATATTCTGAATATTATACAAATGTATTAATATTGTGCCATAATCTGTATTTAAAACGTTCACATAGACAATATGCCACTTGCAGACCCAGGTATCGTCAAACGTTAAGTCGTAGCAGATGTCCTTTTAACTTGACAAGCCTATTATTTGGCTGTACCACTCTGTAAATATCAAACAGCTCACAAAAGCATAATATATAAAAGGGTAAAACTATGGAAAGACGAGTTTACGAAAATTAATGTATTCTATTCATTTACTTCTTTTAAATCAATTCTTAGGTCACATATTTTGAATAAGAACAGACATTTATATAATGCGTTATGATTGTATATGCAGATAAACTGATTTCCTTTTAATGTTAACATACCAGTATCACAAAGGAGAGTTGTAAAGGTAATTGTCCAACCATGCACTGCACTTTTCTTGCACCACCAATTGAATGTGGAAATGATACGAGGATACATACATCACCAGATGTCACATCCTCATCGCTCACAACAACTATCATAATTGGAATCTGCATGAATATGCTGTTATGTTGTGGACAATAAAACCAGTCGTGCTTTTTTCCATTCTCTATTTTCGAGTAGTTAATATAATTAACAACTACAGGACTACCTCTCAGTGTATCAAGCATTATCAAAATAATCAATATGAAATGCAGATTGTACAAGCACTGCTATGCAGTCAGAAACTGTTTGACATTGACTTTTAATATTTGTCAAAGCAATTGGCTTGAACAGCCCCAATAAAATGTATAATCGATATCGATGATGTGCGGTAGGTGCTATTGCGAGACTCAAATACCATTATTTAATGACACAACCCATGCCATGTACTAATGAAGCGACGTCAGACTGACTTACATGACGTTTAGCTGAGAACTTGAATGTTAACTCACGGTTTCGGTCATATTTCGCTGGTAATCAGAAAAATGCTGAATCACGCAGTTAAGAGGTTTGGTCTGCAGTTTGCGTGTTGACATTTTATTAATGTTCATTATGGCTTTGTAATGCTTCAATGGAATATTTATGATGATGCAACCCTCACTAGGAGCGATGATTGTGCCATTTAGGTGGCTGACAAACTACCCTCCTAAACCAAGTTAGTGTCACATTGCCCCATATACGAATTATTTAACAATCTAATACTCAAGCAGCACAGGACAATTTACATGGAACACCTTTCAGCCGATGGCAGTTTGCTTTATGGAAATTACTTACAGATCCATGGGAGGCATTTAAGCTAGCCTTCAATAATTTGTGCCCGACGCACCGCATATTGCGGATTATCTAGCTAAAAAGATACATAAAGTTGCATTGATAACGTTCACATGTTGAAATAAATATCAAATCAGTTAAATCAGTCAATGTAGACATATTGATGCTTATTGCAATGTCGTTAGACGTTATGTGCCGACGTATTTTGGTGTAATCGTCACTTTGTGATTTTCTCGGAATATAGCGTCCTCTAACTGCGGTTTAAGAATCAATCGTGCAATTCCATATTTAAAAGCTCGAGAGGCGGACATACGGTCCAATCTCATTTACAACATTACGTGTTGGTCATAAGCAAATGTGTTCAAAGCACATGATAAATTACCTGAAACACGTGTGCAAAGAAGCGGCACTGTACATAGTGCGCACAATGTCTGCCTGTGTGGAATGATGCGAAGAAGTACCAATTGAACTGTCTATTAATGCAAATTTAGTAGTGCAATGGCCCCGATACAAATAACCTAGCATGACAAGATATGACAAAGTTCATTTGCTGTACATATCTATTTATGTGTTAGCAGAAGTAACAGCACAACAACTATATGAAAGCATATCCGACATGCGAAATAGATCTCATCTTGTCGGTGGATCTAATTTGCATTGTGGTAATAATCGTTGTTTCGTTATACTTATGTAATTCTTGACTAGTGTTAAATAGGTGCAATAATTTGGCTGCATAAAGCACGGTGCCTTGTAACACAATATCACATAACAAGGCACATGGTTTTCAAAAGCTATATATCCACGATGCAGTCTGTACCTAAGGCACCATGATCAACGTTCTATTCCTTAGCTGTATATCCATCCAATCCACATCACTTACATCATTAACATGTCCTTAACGACAGTGCATGCATCCTTTGAGGTCAAGTTTACGTTTGAGCGGTGTTTCTAAATGACCACACCAAATGAAGCTCTAATTTTGTATTTCTTTCAGTGTAATAACATTGCATTTGCGCCTTAGATCACAGTGAACATATATTGCAATTGGGTTAGAAACTAATAGTCGTTGTAATTCAATTCAAAACTGCATGTTCGTTTTACCTTCAATAATTTGACTGAGCTAAGTAACAAGTGCAATTTACGCCGGAAGAAACATTCAAAAGCTTCCACGTTAGTGCTAGTCGTTCGATGTTAGTGCCTACGTTGACTTGTCCGTCTATATTGCAGACATGACGAAACACTATGTATCGAACCGAACGGGACGGTTTTGTATACTGTGTTGTCGGCTGCTTGCATTCAGTAATTTGACTTATTTGATCTATGGAACGTGGACCTGTGCGAGTTGGAACAATACGCGTAGCGCGTAATTAAGATTTTCTTTGAATGACGAGATACATACCATACTGTGCTACGAATCAAGCGCTGCTTTTACGACTGACCCTATATGGCCGTAAAGTATATCCACGGCGAGTACGGTTTTTATGGCTAAACATAAGCAAAAAATGTTGTAAAAATCGCGGAAGTGACAATATCAGACCATGGAGTGGTGCTGTACACTATGGTTATCTGGTAGTCTAAGAAAGTAAATGTCGTGTTCATATCCTAGTAACCGTCTGTTATCAGCGCATATCAGGGCCATTCAGTTGAAATATTTTCCGAATTTGTCCGACTATTGCAGTCAACCATATGAAATATACCATCATAGATATTTGGTCCTTTTGTTTCGGATTCTTGCATAAAATAAAGCCTTGAGAAGTGGCGAGGCCATATTAAAGAATCATGATGTTAATGAATTCATTTAAGTAGTAATTTTTACTAATCGAACTGTATGAGGGTTCTTACAAAAACGATGAAACACGTCACAGCTGGCGTGGTTCAGCAACCATACCCTTGTGGAATATGGGTGATATTCTCGTTGATACAACTTATTGTGCCGACATTAAATTTGCCAAAGATGTATAGCTGTTTGCAAAAGGGTGATGCTTCAGCAATTTCAGGTAAGCACTAAGTTGCTTATAGAAAAGGCCTCCAGGATGTTGGCCACTTATTTTATGTCGTTACTCGCTGCTCTTGCATGTGCTACTTTGAAAACAGAGGGAATATTATGACGCACCATGCTTCACAGTTAATGGTCATATGTAACAATATATTTAGTGCCTTCTAGTAAGGGTATTGCATATACATTGTACCAATAAAGCGCTCTCTTTCGTAAATGAAGTCAGCTGTTCTACGCGATGTTAACACCTTCCATCATAATATTCTGGGCTGTAATATTGTCAAAAAACTGCAGAACATGCATTTCAGCACAGTGTTGGAATCGACACATTAAAGTAACTTGCTCACCATGAATTTTAGTATCATTACAATTAATGTTGAATTGTGTCACAGCCGGCCAATAAATGCTCCGCCAGAATCTGTTATGTGTCGAACCCAGCATAGACGGGATCTAGAGCGATAAATCTTATTGAATGGACATGCTATATAACAACGTATGTCATAATGTAATTTAAGATAAGCCTCAATAAGTTGCTTGATAATAATTGTCACTTTGTGATCGATCGGAATATGCGTCTTTTAACTGCGGTTTAAGGATCAATCACAAAATTCTATATCTAAAACTCAGCGTAGATAAAAGGGCTGCATAAAGCACGCTGTTTTATAACACATCATCATATAACAAGGCGCAGAGTTTTCTAAGCCTTTGTATCTACGGTACAGCATGTTGCTCAGGCACTATGACCAGAGTGCAATGCGATTATTTATGACACCTAATCATAGGTTTTACTGCATTCATTACGATGTAAGCACTCTTAAGGACACGTGGCGCGTGTAAATAACGCTCTAATAAGATGGTGTGTATCAGTATCTCACAAGAAAACACCCACGTTACCCATTAAGCTTATAGCATAACGCACGTGCACAATGCAATTAGGCCAGTTGCATCATAGTATCTACATAATCATTGACTTAATGGACATCTTTTTATGACATATATGACTTTGCGTCCGTTAATGTGACTGTATATACCCTAAAATAATGATTTGTTTTTATTTATATGCTGCAGCTGAAATAAAGCTCTTCGTATAAAG
>CM067353.1:35783985-35837485 GCA_034190875.2 Urechis unicinctus | reverse complement strand
GGGCCACCTTATCTTTCGTAAATGGGCGCGTGGGAAGTTAAGCGTTACCTATCAATGCTTTGCGTTGGCCGTAATCGACATATTATAGTGGTATGGTTTCCCGTTGTGTTTATCAGTTAAACGCCTGTATAATCTTCCATGGGATTGTGCCATCATTTCAGCCGGTGTGCTCAGTTAACGACGTGCACTGTACTTCGTTCCAGCAACACATCCATCTTGATACTTGGTTGGCGCTCAAATACAACCTGCTCAGCGGTTCACTCCTAACGTTGTTGACGGAATCAAAGTGTATTGTGGAACATAGCTGCTTTTGTTTTAACATTTATGATAAGTATCGATGGAACATATGGCCTGTTTATTATTAAGAGATGTTTCCTATTCATAGCGAATAGCAATTGGAGTAGCATGACTGCTATACGATATGGCATGCAGAACGCAATGTATTCATTTGCAATTAGACACCAGAAGGCCACAACCATTACCGGGTGTATATTTCCACATGGTGAGGAGAGTGCTATGAATATTTTAACAATAGTCCCGTCCATCAATCAGCGTTCTACAGTAGTTGAAGGTTTTTGACAACAATGTAATTATCCGTCCCACGTATCATGTGATATATGACATGTTAGCGGGATTGCCATTCGTTAGCTGAATCATTTCGAGCACTTGAACTGATTGTAAGGCGTTGACGGCCTAAACACATTGTCCTGATTGTAGCAGTAACTTGAATTATTATTGATTTAAATGTTAAGAAATTATCAAAACAATAAAATGTCTCATACTGAAATAGTCCCGCAGCGTTTTATGCTAGGCGGGTATGGCCTAGCGTGGCAGTCTCGCTGATTTAAAGTCGAAATACCGAATCTAATCGTTTAATGGTCGTGTCTGATGTATCATCTCAACAGTGGCTGAACTTTTCAATTCGAAATATAGATAGTAGCTGGACTGTGCAAGCGACTAGTTAGTCAATATTCCAAATTGCTCAATCGCACAGACCACAGCTGGCACGCAAAATTATTAAGGCTATACTGTATTGGAATGCAACAGACTTTTACATCAGTATATCTCTCAAAGACAAGTGCCTTCTGCGTTGAGCATTATACTCCGACTGTAAGAGTTGTTATTGCTCAGAGAATTTGATGCACTGGATATGTTGTCCGGGTGGTGTGAAACGTAATGACATATTCCCGAAGCCATTTCTCCGTTGGCCAGCCTATGACTAGAAATGAGTTATATTTGCGCATCTCAAGACAGTATCGCTTCATGGTTCACATTTGTGATTTGTCGATTTTGATTAATTGCATGTACCGACAACAAGAACAATACTGAGCGTGCTAATAAAAGAAGTTATATGACACTTTAACGTTAAAAAGGGGTTCGATATCATCCATTACAATATATTACTATCTGCAGTTATTTACGCGGTAATAGCACGCAAGACCAAGAGGATAACATTGCTATCATTTACGAGTATTGCTTAGGTCCATTTACAACTGTTGACTGTCATTGACGGTGATTACAGTAGTAACACATAAATTTGCTATATCTTAAGTCACGCTCATTCTGCCATGCAAGCCCAATATCTTCTCTACATGGAAAATGCTCCCTCTCCGAGGCAGGCCGTCGTTTATGTCATTGGTTTCAACGATCCATATCGCCAGTTTATAGCTTCGTTAAACTCTTAGAGGAACCTATTGCATAAACAAAGCAAATATTCACTTCGACATTCATTGCTGCTGAACTCACTTATCCAATTAATATATCAATGGAGAGACAGGTTAGTTAATCGGCAGTTGATACACCAGCAATCTACGATTATGAAATATTAACGAGAAAGAAGTTTGCCTTTCGTTGCATACTGCATCTAAAATAAGCTGTGCACCGTTATATATCTATTGCAATCGGAATATGTTCTTGCTGGGAATAATTCTTGCTTTTAGCATTGCGCAGTAATTTTCTCGCACCATATTGCGCTCATCTCAGTTAGAAGAAAAATTAAATTAACAATGGCAAAAATTGTTTCCGACGTCATTTAGTTTCCAGCTAAGCATACTGATTTAAAGTAAATTGCATGAAGCGAAGTGAGATAAACGTGTTATAAGACCATACCGTCAACCCGCTTTTCACCGCTTTGATACGATGTTGCGAATGGGCGTTGGCACCGGATGCTGCGGGTCAGGATGTTTGCCATATATTTCCATTAATTACCATCAAATAACAATGGGTGATATCATCATTACAATTAACTTGTTTATCTCAATGTTTATCATTTACTCGTTTGTATTACATTATTGTACAAATCATCAGCATCATTTATATCAACGCTGTGTTTGCATCAACAGCTTGTTCGAATATAATTTTCCGATCTACACTGGTTGAAATTTCTAATGTATCAGTGTTTAAAGTCAAGCATATTCTGCATAAACAATATACCACGATCAAATTTATTTCCAGCAAGCGGTTTGATTTAATAGATTCTGTCTTTGTTAATATGATATTGATTAAGTAAGTGAAAATGCTCAATTCTATTTGCTGCGAGCAGTTTATTCACAATGTCTTATTTTCAAAAAGTGTTATTTGGATATACGTTCTATATCACGTCAGAAATATAATAATCTTATGTTTGCAATCCTGGGATTCGAAAATGTTTGCGGTTTGAATACCCGGCCTACTATCTTTTAATTGAGTATAGAGTATAACCTTGGTAATGTGAGGATCTTAGCATCTGTATGATCCCTCAATTCGTCGTTCCAGGCCGTCACGGACGGGTAGTATTCGTAAGTGTTGATTAATTCGGTCTTTCGTCGCCCTGCATCAGGCACGGACGTTTTAAACCTGTATGTGCAGTATTTTGTAAACAACATGTACGGAGGCACGTAAATATAGAAACAAAAAATCGTCAAATCGAAAGGTACAAAGGGTGTTTGCATGGTTCAAGATACGCAATATTGTAACTATATTATCCTTCGCGTTACTATATGTGAAAACTTCCTCTCGGCACATACGCTGGTTAGGATTGCCAAAATCAATCCTGGTTTCTTACTGCCTGACATCATCAGTCATACCCGGTGGTGTTTTTAAATAGCATTTGCTACCATCCATCTTTTACAGGGATATGATAGCTCCATTGGCAAGTATATATATATATATATATATATATATATATATATATATATATAGATATATATATATATATATATATATATATATATATATATATATATATATATATATATATATATATATATATATATATATATATATATATATATATATATATATATATATATATATCTATATATATATATATATATATATATATATATATATATATATATATATATATATATATTTAAATTGTTGCGTGACGTTATAGACTACTTGAATGCAGCAGCTAAGATATTCAACTCACGAAACCGAAACAGCACAATATCGTTCAACTGCATGCGCGGTGCTGCTGTGAGGTCTCATGAGCTAGTAATACACAATTTGCCATACATACTACCCGGGATCCTTTTGTTTGATTTAATTTGAGAGTAATGTGACGTCTATACAAAGCAACTGACCCTGACTTATGTCAATTTACACCCCGGCAGGCCGTGTTATTACATTGGGGATGAGAGCTGTAAAGTGTTTGTCTCGTTACTCATACGCTACTCCTCTTTATTGAGACAAGGGGCAGTGGCTGAAAATCCAATTTGCCGCTAACTTAAGCGTTTATATCTTTTTAATATATGTTGTAACGCGCAATTACCTACCCTCTACGAAAAACAATCCAACATCACACATCATTTAGTGAACCAATGCCTGCCTTATGATTCAGACCCTCAGCTAAGCGCCTGGAAAGTAATCCATTTTGGTTCATTTATTATTACACTCGTATACATGGCATCAGCGTAAGCGAAGATGAAAAATATGCATCCTAGTTCGTTAGTAAAGCAAGTTTGTACTTCGGTTATTAAAGAAACTTCAGTACTTGAAACGTGATACTTGAAGTGAGTGAGACAGCAATGTTGTCTGTACATAGAATTATAGGATGCGACTGTGGCAAAGAACACAAAGCTAAAAAAAGACACAGCAGGCGACACTGGTGATTATATTGCCAGCAATGACGCCACCAGACGATATGCCCGTAGAAAAAAACGCGTACAGATACCGAAATCGAGCACCAGAAGAATGTGTGCTATATTTTATTTTATGCAGTATACCACACATTCTTCTGGTGCTCGGTTTCGGTATCTGTACGCGTTTTGTTCACGGGATATATTGTCCAGTGACGACGACCCGGCCAAATGCCCTGGCCACTGAGTCCAAACGCCCTTACAGCACAATATCCCGGGACGATGGTGCGATGTATGGTTTCTCTGGACGGTAGACATTATGCTTTAAATTTATTTCATATCAAGAGATATAAATTCATTAATACTGTTACTTTATTAAATGTAGCATTCAGTATATTCTTTTCTGTAAAACGAGGGTGTATCATTGCGGGGGCGTATCGTCCCAGGGGCGTACTGACCCGGGGCGTATCGTCCTGCGAGGGCGAAATGACCCGGGGGCGTATCTTCCCATCGAGGGCGAACCGTCCCAGGGGCGAAATGACCCGATACCGATATTTACGAGACGACATTCAGTGAGAAAGTAACTGACTGTTACTCTGATATAGTCTAACATCATATTGCTAGCATTGATAGCTTTAGGGTCCCATGGGAGTATATACACAATAGAACAAACGTATGGTATAAAGGATAATATACCCTAACATTTTACCCATATATTAATAGCAATTGTAAAGATATATTACAAAACATTATTTGTTGTAGAGTAATTATGCTTTAGCGTCCTTCCAGAGCTGTGTTGACCACATTATACCGAATGTGTAACCCGTCGAAACAATTGGTGGTTGAATGTGTGACATTCCTGTCAAAATCATCGTAGTGGATGTGACTGCACCTGTTCATTGTGCAATCAACCCATGTACCACTGGCAATACGCGATATAATCTTCAAACAACTAAGTAGTTGCATCAAGGGGACACCAACAGCACCTGTTACATCCACTTTGCTGTCGCCCACGATGATGGATGGCTGCCCATGTTACATATACCCACTTAATGAGATAAGTCATAAAAAGAAAAAACATTGATTAGAAGGAAGCAAAATAATCCTCTACTTTGAGAAACATTGAAGGGTAGTTCATTAAGTCGATGCTTAGGGCACTGTTATTAACATTGGTTGCTTGCGATGCGGCCGGTCGAATAATGACAATGTTAAAGGGCGTGATTACATTTGGATTATTTCCGTTTACTTTTCAAATATTCCATCACGGTCTTCGTTCGCTTTCAGACATGTTAAATCAGATCAATGCTTTGCTTTCAAAATATAGGACCATATACACCAATGCTTTATCAGCTTATAGTCACATACATATTCTTGCAGTTATTATGAGACACTACCAACCGCTCTTAGCAAGAGATTAAGGATTAAGTTTCCGTCAAGTGGGCAGTGACTTTAATTTTACACTGATCCTAATGAAAGATCCATGAATTTCTTGTGGTGTTGAAAGTGAAATTTAATTGCAACATATCAATATGCAGGTTCAAAAAGAAAGCTTCGCGTAAGAGTTATTTGGCTTTTTATGACTCTTATATCAGTCAAGTCGCGATAGAAATGAGCTTCATACTCGGTTACTGTATCAAGCAGTACGTAGACATTGGTTATATAGTAACCCAGATCAATATGGCGCTATGCATTATGCGTGTGAATTGCTGCCATCACTGTGTTCTATTCCATTTTCAGTACAATTGTGATATTATTGAATGAGCCATTCGAACCCGTCTGAAATAAATATGTATGTCACTAAATGACAACTGTCCTCAAACGAGAATCAGTGAATATCATTATGAACTTTGAATGATAATAAGAACTATTAAAAATGTAACATCAGTGAGAAGGCATCAGAGTGCTTGTTTGATCTGGAGACTTCAGATTTCTAATGTGTAATGTATAAGAAGTGTTGGCAATTCTGACAAACTATGGCATCATATTGTCAATGGTAGCATCGCCACTATAAACTGAATCCCATGGTCATTTATCAATGGTCCATCAATATCTGATCCGTCTAACATTCGTCATGCAATCACAATCTACGGATGCAAATGAGTTCTGTCACCACAATCATATATCGCCATCTTCAATACTTACGTGAGCAATCCTGTCGTCGGATTAGTCAATAATTGGTCAGAATGTGTCGCAGTAACGGCAAACAGCCACACACGGCCGTAATATGACAGAGCAGCGGGTTTTATATTTCTTTGCAAGAAGTATAAAGAACGGACTAATACCCATATTTATCATAGGTCTGTTTAGACGCAACACGATGTATTTTGGCAATATAAATGCATATATAATTTAGACTACAAATGGCATATAACATCGTAAATGTTCAATAAAGGGTTTCAAATACATTGCTTATTGCTGAAGGAGGTGATCGTACGACTAACTCTGAAGAGAAACATGATAATCCTAGAATTGCCATTCACTCAAAGGAGCGAAATGGCACTAGAACCGGATATGTCTAGCAAATGGCTATGACAGTAATGGGATTCAACGTCACTTTCAACAACGAGGTGCCGTATATAATCGTATGAGAAAGGTTGCAATATGTTGCTGTGTTATTGGGAAGTTGCGGAATGTTGTTGCTCTCTATCTCGTCATTTGTATTATCCATCAAACATCAGTGCCTCAACTCACATATTCTGGAAAGGAATATATCCATACATTGGTGTAATCTATAATCCAGTGCTGGCATACTGTGAGCAACGGTTTTCCATTACATACCTTCATTACGTTTGTGTCACAGATTCAATGTATAAGTAAACCGTAACTCAGTTTTGAGTGTGTGGATAATGATGTATTTACATGCTTGGGTAGCTGATTTCGCATTCAAAGACAAGCTGTTAGAAATATAAGGACGATGTGAATTGACATTCAGTCTATTGCAGATGTGATGTGACGCTGATGAAGCGATCCCATCACTAATTTTGTATTAGATATTATAATGAAGCACGGATGTTTTACATCGATCATCCTGATTTATCCAACCATCTATCTTAAAAAATTGTTCAAATAATATGATGGATGAGACATTTTGGCAAGAACTCATAATCAATTACGGCTGCGAAAAAACAACGGACCGATATAGTCTCCAAGATTATGAGAGAGGGTATTTATATCTTTAATAAAAAGCAAAGATTACTACTCTCATTAGTATGTGTATCATATGCTTGATAGATTATCTTCCCAAATAAAGAAGCTCATTTATTGGTTGCAACTTAGCTATCGACCACCTAATATAGCTGTTGATGAGGTGACCATATTTACCTTAGACACACGTCAAACACTGTCAGAAATTGACTTTCATTTTAACAAAGCGGTGACAACAACGGACTCGTTCCAACAGTTGATAAAAACGCCAAAATGCAAAAGCCCTCATCACGCATAAGCCATCAAAACGCCTCCATGTCGTGAGAAAAATAAGCAAATCAAAGTCTCACTTTGACTGTCAAACTGTGATGCCGCCCGTATATAATCAATACGGTCAGCTTGTCCACGCTGGGGCATTATCCTATGAGCTGAAATAATGAGAATGCTTTGCTAGACGTGAATTGCTTAAATACAATGACTAATCTGTGTTTTCTTTATTAACATGGTTAAACCCGCTTTATCTCGATAGCATCAAGATATACCTCAATTTAGAAATCAGCATTGTCGTCTTATCCTTGACATTTAATTAACCATGCCTAATATATAAGAACATTGCTTTGAAAGAAACATAAGCAAACAAATCGTAACACAATTTGTGGGAGTGATGCTAAACTACTGCTAGAATTATTTTACAGGCATTACCAATGTGAACGTTACAATTAAGAACATCAGACGCAAACACAGGTCCATAATATTCAAACCATTAACTGTGAATATATCCCCCCCCCCTCCTCAACCCATTTACTGATGATAAACCGCAAATATAGAACTTTCCCGTGACTTTATCTATAAATCGATCTCAGGCATTTCGTTAATGGTCGATGTTCTAACAGCTGCTCGTGTTCGCAATCCTAGGGTATTCTGTAATCCCAAAATAACAAGGTCGAAACCATCTTTTTCGGCCAAAAATAGGATAAAATAAAGAAAATTGTCACGGCGTCGCCCATCAGTAACCGAGACCTTTTGGCGATAAATGCAGCAAAATACCGTCTACTTTTTCCAAGAGTTTTATACCGCACAATATACACTCTGGTTTACATGCGGATAACGGAGGATAATATTCAGTGAGGCACAGCCTGCAATGTCGAAAAATGGCAACTTGGGTGTAGACATCGATGCCACAAAATAAATTTAATCGTGTGGTCCATTAGCTTTTCATGAACACGCTATTCTGAACGTACTACCCAACATTAAAGCTAGCAGTAATACTAAGGGATAGCCTTGTGGACCAATTTAAAAACATTTTTGGCGATAATCTGTAATCAGACATGCTGTGGCGAAATAATTTTTGGCATCCCTGACCTTTTTTGAAACAAATGTCAGCTGTGCTTAGCGAATGCCTGTCAAGCCCGGCCCTGGATTAGCAACGACAATAAAACATATTTTTTTACCTATGGAACGGTTACATGATTGGCTACACTTTGTCGTCCGTGAGCAAAGAGCACGATCGTCGAGCTAGCTTTAGGTAGCAGGTATGCCTTGCTTACTTTGTGGAGGCTAATGAATTACAGCAAGAACGTTAAGTGTAATATTTACCATAATTTGTTAGCAGGTTGCCACCGCACTGTTTTGCGGGTATTTTGGAATGAACGGATCGGCTGCTGTTGTGAGAGGGGGTCCTTCAATCTTAGCATCGTGAGGTAAACGCAATTAGCATCATTTGGAACCCATTAATTAGCTGCTGGGAAGCAAGTTAATCACTAGATCGTCCGCTCTGGTGCCAAACCTTGGGATACACAAGGGTCAGGAACCACACAGCTGGAAGCGGGAAAAGCTTATTGAACTGTACATGTCAGAGAAGCTTTTACTGTCGAACATTTCGAGTAAAGAATGTTGACCAGAGTTCAGACTGTCATTAAACCAAAGGACCATCTGTTGCCGCTCGAAGCCGAATTTATGCTACAACAGTGATGACTCGCAGCAAAATGATTGACGATCTTAAACATTATCATTACGAAAACCAGCACTCGATGTTTTCGCACCAAGATATTCTTTCAGGCATGGAGTTGCTTTCATTACCAAGGAGGCAGCAGCGAAAATTTGTCTAAATGTTTGCATATCGGCATTGTTGTATTCCCCGAAGGTTAGTGTTTGCGGACGACTTGTTTGAAGCCATAATGTAACCGTTCACTTTCTGCATCTCATTGATGTCATTGCAAACCGATAGAAGGTACTGAAATGTCGGGTGCAAGGACCAAATGTCTTCCTAAAACATTGCGGTGTCAGGAGATATTTATTGATATTGATAGACGTTATAGCACTAGCAGCAGACAAACAACAACTGACACGCAAAGCACACTCGAATAGTACGCTCAAGCCTAAAATTTGATAACTTAACAGAACATGATACTGAAAGCTGTAGTTATGGTGTAACAGATGTTTCTGGCTTCCTACTGCTGTTTATGACCATACCAACCGAAAAAGCATTGCTTTCACAGCTTTATTTAAAAAGAATTTACCGATAATTGCATCCTGGTTCGTTTTCGGCAGCTCTGCTTTGATCTCATTCCAATAAGCCAGACAAGTACTGCACCACAAATATCCAGTACATCGCTTGACAACACGAACAACGTAGTAATATGCCCGATGACACTGTAAGGTGGATTACATATCATTATATTGAATAGATATGCATCATTAGCTCATCCCCTGCAAGGCACGCAAGGGCGTAGCAAGTAACAATCGAAAACCACTTGCTTCGAGAGCGAGAATGTGAATCGATGCCATGAAATATGCGCCATTATATACTCGTGCATCCAGTATAGAGGTAGATTGTATCTCGGGCCACATCAATATACCTAATACTTCTTAGCTTGATAGTATTAGTGAATTATGCTTAGGATGTGGGATTGTGTATCATAAAATAAGACTTATTGTGTTAATGTAATAAGTACTTATTTACAAAAACAAAAGCAAATGCTTCTTCTTTAGTGGCCGAAAGTTGACGGGGAGCACCGTTTGCACGCATATTTATTTAGTCAGCAAATGTTTTAAACTGATTGAAATTGTTTATCCGTGTCCGATATCGATAGCTCGAGCCAACAAAAGGATATCACCGTAGCATCCTCGCCCAAGTGTAGCAATGAATATCTGAGGCTTGGCGTACAGTTTTCCTCTAAGGGATATAATGCCATAACTTATCACTTTACGATTGGCTATTTCGCGATGGCCACAAGTCTCTGCTGGAAATCTCAATATAATACAAATATATAGCAAAGTTTATTATGTGACAGTGGTTAAAGTACCATAAGCGTATAGGTACATCATTGAGTGGCGATGTATAACGTTGTACTACAACTCATCAAGCATTCGTCATACATTTACACATCAGCTGTGTCTAGATATAACATAAAGTTATGATTTATTATACATAAACTGACGACACCATTGTCGTGAATACACAAGCGTTTGCTTTCTAATGCTTATGTCCCAACCCTTTCTCCCTGTAGACGCATGTACACAGAAGTGAAGTGGTTGCACTTTTTGCGATCGGCAGTAGCTCGGTTTACATCCAAACATAAAGCTAAATGTTATACAGACGCGGAGTTTGAAAACCTATGCTGGTACTGTTGTTATACGTGCGTCACGTAAACATTAACTGACGAATGCAGTCAATAAGTGACACTTTGATCTTGGGCTCTTTATTTTTAATCGTCTAATGTGCCTGAGGCTGATCGATTACAAAGCAAGTGTAATTCTGTTTCAATATATTATGACCGCCTCGCAAGGAATCGCGAATAGTGGAAAAATAACCATACATAAAACAAGTCAGTTCATAACCAATTCCACTTTTCCCAATCCCTTTGGGGTACATTTGAATTGATTGACCGCCTCGCAAAGAATCGCGAATAGTGTAAAAATAGCGATATTATCGCCTGGCGATTGTTAGCCATTGTGGATAATTGCGATAAACAGCAAAGTTTACAAACGTGTTGTTGCAGCGAATTCCGCACAATGACAATTACTTAATTGCTTAGTTCTATCGGATGCCGATAATGCGCTTTCGACACTGACAAGTTATGGTTGTTGCATGTCGTAAACGTAAAATATTAATTATTTGAATTAAAAACCTCTACGGCTTCTGCAAGCTAAACTCCTCTGCGATGAGGTTTTTAGCATTTAAGCTTCACGCAGCTTATAGCAACGCATAAAAATTGATGCTCTCTTTCAGGACTTGATAAGATTACAGCGGGACTGTATTGTGGGACTGTATTCATGTCTATATCTTAACCATATCTGGTATTAGTAGTCGTATAACTAGCATGACGCGCCCATTGTCCGCAATCATCGAATGTGATATGCTGCTATTTTAGGAGCATATCCGACAGCATCTCACCAGACATTAATGATTTCCTCATTCGGTTACGAAAGCCAAGTCTTCCTTGACTACTATCTTACGAACAGATGCCCTTGCTATTAGCGTAAGTAAGTTGTTTGTGTGTTAATCTTTCCGCAATTTAGTGATTTGTAGTATTTTTTCCATTCATCTGCTTTGCCGGAGCCGTTCGTTTATGCTGCACATAACGTATGCCATAATGTTAAAAATGTTTACCCATCGTTAAATATTTTTGTTTATTTCGTACCCAGGGTACCAACATGAAATGACACGTGAGATAATGAACAAGCTGTGCAACATTGAACATGATAAAGATAAAAACTTCTTCTACACCTAGCCATAAAATAAACCATTTGGTTGTCGAGTACATCAATATCAAATTGCGAATATCTCAAACCAATCAATGATGTAAGGGTATATATCATCGCCTCTTGTTAACGGCATCTTTTGAATTGTGCTTTCGATATTATACATCACCTTATTTTGTATGTTAATGCTGTACATATACTAAAGATAAACAGTATTTTGCCCTAGTGGGCATAGGGAATTATTACACGCATATTGGCCGATGCTCCGTAGCACAGTAGTTTCACTCTGGGGCATTTGAACAATCATTTTTCACGTCTTTATGGCAAACAAAATGCTAATGTGAAGCTTGTAAAGTAACGGGCCCTATATCTTAGCATGCGTACAGAACAGGCGATCTTTTTACAGCCTTATTTTTGTATACATTGTCTTGAAATCATCAGAATTCATCGAGTAAGTTTGCAACAAGAATAACAAAATAGTTTACATGAATCTCTATGCTAGTTAGCTGGAGTTCGCGACAATTTTTTTAAATGATGCATTAAACATTGTCCTTTTAGATACACAGTAACAATCAGCGGTCATTGTGATATAGATGTTGTTTCAAAACCTGTGTGTACACAATATAAAATCTGGTTAAAGTCAGGCCACCTCGGACAAAACCACAAAACACTATCCAGAGGAAAGTACATGACAAGTCTAGTGCGTACAAGATGTACAACTCCAGATGTCCCATATTTCGCATTATACATTGCCATGAGATTGGGCATATATTGATCTAGTCCTAGGATAGTGACACTACATTAACATTCCGTGTCAGCATGTCAGCAAATAATAATTGGCATTTTCAAGCTATACTGCGCAATCTTCTGCATTTCATAAACGTTAATAGTATGCGCAAATGTAATTCTTACATAAATACAATTAACCAACAATAAATTCAGAACACATTTATAGCCAAAAAGACTCCAATAAGCCTTAATAAATAAGTTAAATATTAAAATAGAACCTTAACAAACTGGTATCCGAGCAAAAAGCAATATACCACACATTCGTGACATTTTGATTATTGGAAATCAGACGTATTAGAGTTAATATCAAATTTATAAAACATGCAACAAGCACGAATAGGTCGTGCGCCTGTGCTTTATCATTGCGGTAACGTGTATACATCCGCTAACAACGAAGAGGGTCTGCATTGCGTGATGCTCTAATCGTGTGATTTACTATGGAGACATGAAACAGCGCATCTTCAAATTGTTCTATCCCATGCACATGATATCTATCAGTAAATCAATGTATCTGTTTTGCATTGTAGGTGACATTCAGCATGGTATGGCTCCTAATCCTGCCACCGTAAAGTGCCAAACTATATAGGTCGGATATCGATCAGAGTAATGCAATCAAATAAACGCGCAGATTCTCTCTCCATCCCATCAGTATTTGATTTACAACTATACGAACGCCGTACCACAGCTGTACCATTAGACCTCCTACGGAAGCTTTACACAATGCCCTTCTTAACCTTACACTGGGTGACAAATCAGCGTTCGATGCAGAGAACATTGACTTAATTCGATCACCGAAGGTTTTCAAAATTTTGTTTAGTGGTAAGCTGTCTAGGGAGGAGTTATATGGATTAGTACTGTCTTGGCTTTTTGTGCAATAGATAATGCGTCTTTGTTTGATACCCAAATTGAATGAGAACTGATATTACCCTGGGACAGGCAGCTTCATTTATATTTCGCCTAGTGTCTGGAACTGCCTAGAGATATAGATTTTGGTTGCTTCGTTCGTTTAGATCATATATATTTTGACGACAAACAAGTTCATACATATCTCACTGTTCGTTGTTGTTTGAAAAAGGCAATTGGTGTCATTGGTGTAATTATGCTTTGAGCGTTGTTACCAACACAATAAGAAAATTAGACTTTTACTTCCTCATAACCAAATTAATGTGGATATGTACACATGCTGTGGCGATTGAGTTTGTGTTTCAGCAGACCTTGTCAAACATTACGATATCCCAGTGTATTTACATTTAGCCATCTTGGTATAAGTTGTACATTAATTTAATCCGCTGACAATTGACGCTAGATCAATATTGTTCATCATTTGATAGGGTTCTGATACCAGTCTTCCATTGTGGGACGTAGACGTCTGAGTATTGTACTAGGATTATCTTAACTTCCCTCCGGAAACATACTTAAAACGTCCCACGTTCTAACTAACTTGTTAAGTACTACCGCGTCACCATGATATATGAATCAATCATCATACTATAACGGCCCCGGTTCGTGTTACAATTGGTAACAACGGGCACTTGTAACCAAGTTGTGACTTTTTCAAATTGCCAAATTAAGTTCCTTTCAAAGCTCTGCTGTTATGACGGTGTGAGCCACTAAAATATAGATATGAGACTTCTGTATAAATAGCCCTTGGTATATGTCAGCGATAAGTTATAACTTTGCAATAGCTTGCATACGATTGTACAGAAATACTCCATACAAGAATACTTTTTTATGCTTTAATGTTCGTATTATCCGACCGTACAAATTATCCTTGTACTAATATATATTCTTCATTCGATGTCTCATCCCGTCATGCGTGGCCGTGATTTTGGTATTCTTGTATGTCGCACTCGGTCGTGCATAGCCGTCTCATTACTTCTTATGTTTATCTCGTCCGGTTAGATAGGATAACCATGTTGCAAAAATGTCGAGGCGTATATATTGTACATATGTTACCGTCAGTCGATATAGACCCGATTACTCACATCACATGAGATGGATGTATTTCTGTGTATATCTTTTAAATGTGAGTGGGTAGATGTCAGCAAGATATTGTGCCTTGGATAAAATGTGAGGCAATCGCTATTCGAGGCTTGATAGAGAAAGACAAGAAACATATATATATTAGTTCCTGACAACGGACTTACACTAGTCATCCCCAACGTAATCCTTAAAAATAAACCAGTAATATGCTTTTGTAATTTATCTTGTTTTCACACCTGCCATGCAACAAACTCACAATTAATCTTAGTGTCACATAAAGCCAGTTATTCTTCAAATGTTATAAGCGCTTTGCCAAGCGGGAACTTCATCTTGTAACGACTGTGCCGAGAAATAAGTGATCGAAGACTAAATGGATGAATAAGAACAATCTACAACATCCATATTTATAGTGAATAGTTACATGGTATGTGTAAAGCAAGACCACAAACATAAACAGCCGACAACATGCATTCCGGCTTCATGAGATGCCAGTAGCACCATACAGCGAAGCAGTTTCACAAGTACAATTTTCAGTTAGAGAAGCCAGTCGACTCAATACACGTTAATCTGATTTTTAGTGACTGAATCATTTAATCAGCATAAATCTTTCGGATTATATAATTGCTAAACACAAATACACGTTTACCGTGCATCTTATAAGCGATGGCTCTGTCAAGTGGCTGTAAAATTATCATATAGACAGCAGGCATGCAAAACCTACGATTTGGCAAAATATATTACATTTGTAAATAATACAGTGCTTCATCTCAACATCTCAGCGATACGCCGTTGAACAATTGACATTATTTGATTAATATTACATGACTAATTACTGTGAACGTATTGACAAAGACTTAAAGCTCGAGCTTATGCTAGCATGGGTAACACAACGTGGCCTATCATAGAGTCCAGGACAATCTATGATTGCAAATCCTAACAATGGTTTGAGTATGTGCGCTCCTACAATCTAGACCCTTCGCTCATATTGCATACATTTATGTGTATCGGTATGGTATTTTCGTTGATAAAATAGCTGATTATAAACCGTACCGTTCATGTCACATTTACAACACTTACCACAATCGGTCAATAATATCGCAATCATTTGAATGAGAAAAGAGAGAAGTTCTGCAATATGGAGACTTTTCTTTCGCCGCGTATTGTACTTACGATTGATATTCCCTTTATGTATATTTTCTACGGGCGTAACGCCAATGAATATCAATTTCATAATACATTTGTGTCATCAGGGATTGCAGAAGCTCTTTATTACGTATATTTCGTCTAAAAATATAATGTAAGTCTGCAGTGTTGCATCGTTATACCAAGCAAACTAACAAGGTGTACACTCTCTATTAAGTCTGTAATGTTTGCATATATTCTTATTGGGCGACCAGAGATATTAATTAAATAATCAGCGAGTAAGGTAATGTACAATTGGTATTTATTGACGCAATTGCCATCAATAAATAATAGTAAACGTGCCCTAGCTCTTCGATGTCTCAGCTATTTTTGCTTAATGCAAGCATTGATACATAACTAATATACATGGATATTTCCCTGTTGTAAGTGATGCATTTGATTAATAGTAGATATATCCTAGATACTCACATGGTACGCGTCAAAATGCGTCTGTTATTCTGCAGTCTGACAAGTACTCAAGAGAAAATGACAATATACTGTAGTGCACTTACTGAGTATAAGTCTTCCAGTTCTGTCATATGATCAACCTCGGACATTGCTGAGCACCGAACGCTATGGCAATTGCACATAGCAAATATCACTTCAGAAAAGCATAATGCGTCCAGAACCGAAGAATTGGAGTCAAGCAAATAAGAACTATCTGCAGCCGCAGAAATACCCATATATCCCCTGGTATGTTGATGTTGGTCAGTGTTTTGCATGATACAACATGACGACTCAACCAGATGAGAGCAAAACACTCCCTGCACGCCATTGTCAGGCGTGTTATGCTGTTTTGCCAATCTTTCTAGCTTACCGGTTGAAATAATGAACCGTTATTTTCAGTGATGTCAAGAATTTGAGGTTAATGTAATAGGTGCGTTGAAATAGAACTGCTACAAAAAATACTTATATTGAGTTGTCGCGTTTGTGATAGATATCGCTACATGTGTAATGGTTATATATTGAACGCCTAATATGCCTGCTACCATGTTGCCTGTGAACATGTCTGCTGCCATGTTGCGTGTGTTTATGGAGCCATAATTAAATGAACGGTTTTCTATTGCAATCGATGAATGCAGTTTTATAACTCAAACATATTATAGCAGTGGTATCTACAATCGACATTATACATTTGTTTTGTTTTTTTGTTTATAACTGATTGGTAATTTAAGGGATATTAGGTAATTTGCATGCCTTAATATCTTAATAGTACAATACGGGTGATCACATCCGGGGAAATGTTTACAATGGTTGGTCAGTTATCTTAAACAATGATATCACACGGATAAAATCTGCTGAAAATTTTGTATTCACCAATGGGGCGATCGAGGTGCTTACCGTTGTTCACAAGCAGAAACACGACTGACATTGGTGAAATCAGTCCTCACACGGAAATTAACGATCAGTGAGCACAATCTGACAAGCGATTAACTTCTCAATTCAACTGAGAGCGTCTATTCCCATCACGAACCTCCAATATCCAACTATGATAGTCAATGCAGGACTCTTCCCGAAATTCACAAGACTATGAAAGGTATCAGATTCTGGATACAGGTAACCTGATCTTGTGATTGTGCGAAACCTTTGCGCAATTATGCCCGCAAGCTTAGTAAGTGAAGATTTTATAAAATCATTATTTTGTTACCTGAGCGGAAGTATGCAATCGAGAATTAGTAAGTAATTGAGCGCTTAATGATCTCTCTCTCTCTCTCTCTCTCTCTCTCTCTCTCTCTCTCTCTCTCTCTCTCTCTCTCTCTCTCTCTCTCTCTCTCTCTCTCTCTCTCTCTCTCTCTCTCTCTCTCTCGCTCTCTCTCTCTCGCTCTCCTACTTTCTCTCTATATAGATCTCTCTCATATATATATATATATATATAGATAGATATATATATATATATATATATATATATATATATATATATATCTATCTATCTATATATATATATATATATATATATATATATATATATATATATATATATATATATATATATATATGTATATATATATATATACAATGAGTATGAATCGACGGCCTAGTCTCTGCTGAGACCAAATAAAATTGCAGCTAATAGGAGTGCAATATTTAATGCAAGGTAATAAATCAATGTTTGCCCGGAGGCGATTCTCGTGCACGCTGTATTGCGTTACAGCAGTTTCGTGATGTCAATGGCATATTTGGACTAATTTTTCTTGCGGAATTGGAATGCAAAGAAGCAGATTCATTGCTAGGCACGGTCGTGGGAGAGGCAAACATTATATTCATATTAGGCACTTACAAAAGTTGAATCATGAAAGCAGGATAGGGCGTGAACCCACCGACCATGTATTTATATGTAAACATATATATTAACATACATGAATAGATACACACATATATACTATATATATATATATATATATATGTAAATAGGATTACATATAAATATAAATATACATATATATATATATATATATATATATTCATATATGTTTAATATATATATGCATATATATATACATATATAAATACAAATATCTGTTTATTTATATAGGTATATTTATATATATATCTATACGTTTATATCGATGTTTTATATATATATATCATATATATATATATATATATGTACATATATATGAGTATATGCGTATATAGATATATATACATAAATATTTACATATATGTGTATAAATATCTATATATAGATATTTATTTGTACATACCTACCGCTACGTAGATGATTAAAGTTCTAAGAGCCAATGTGATTATTGTCAGCCGCCATCAGTTAAGGCTGTGCCAGGTGAGCCATCCAAACATAGTGGTAGATAAGCCAAACTCTGCAGGCTTACCTTATTCTGCTTTCTCTTGCACTTGCTGAGTTGGTATGGTTAATCATGTCAGATTAATGACAACTCCATTTGCCATATGTAAAGCATTAGCTTCAAATGCTTTCCACGATATATATATATATATATATATATATTTATATGCCATCATCTTTCGTCCATGAGAAGGTCCCTCCGTCCAGGTCGTTATTATTTATATACCTTTTTACTCCTGTAGCCGAGAATCAGGGTGGCGTTTGTTAAAGCCGGGTCAACAGTAACATACGACTAACTGCGCTTTTGGTTGAAATCCGCTAATATGTTAGTTGCATGGGTGTGCTTGTTGTTCGTGTCCACTGCTGAAATAATTGCTCGTCCTCATTGATTCGTAGTGCGCTGTGCGTTATCTACAACCAATTGCTCTACCTGCTTGACAGCGGAATGTATAGTCCCTAATTATTATTATCTCTCTCAATTCTTGCACAAATTATCATTTATCGAAGCCGAAGAAAAACCTATTGAATAGAAGCCTGCACCTTCACGTTTATCTCACTGTATTGTAGTTAATGAGGTATTTAAGCACATGCACTTAGTCGAACATCCAAACCAGGTTTTTGCGTCCAGTTTGAATAATCTAATTGATTACACGCACGCGCGAGCTAGGTTTTAAGAGACGTGAGTGCATGGCGTCGTTAAGGCTTCGGATATGAGGGCTTAACAATGATTCTTGCCATTGTATGAGATTCATTATTGATGATTTGCGATGCTCACCATGGCTTAGTGCCGGCTCTTCTATATAGCTATCTCCACAAAACGCGCATCTTTGTAATGCAAACGACCACCGAATAGCATATACAAAACACTCTAACTTATTATATGACCGATGCTCATCATGGCCTAGTGCACGCTCTTCCACTAATCAATCTCCATAAAGCGTGACAATGTGACACAGCATGCATTTTTCAGCAATCCGTCATTTACAAAGTTTATTTTATTAAAGCAAACGGCCACTGAGTAACATACACAAAGCATTCTTACTTAAAATATAAACGGTGCACTAACATTTTATTTTGCGATGGGCTTCCATTACTTATTTCCCAGCAACACCATGGTCGGCACCACATCAGTTTGTCTCATCAGATATCTATATCTTGTTTCTTTTGTTTACTTGGCTTTTGATCAATATCGTTATTGTTTGCTATGTATGCAAGTCCACATGAATGGTGATGTCATTTTATATTAGCGGCTATTTTGAGCTATCGATAAGGCTCAGGTAATTGCATATTGGCGGCTAAGGCAATCGTATATTAGCGAACGACGAAGAAGCAAAATAAGGCGGCAATAAATTGTACGTCGGGTTAATGCTGTTCTGCGCAAGGCACATCGACACTCAACGTGATGTTGCATTACTCTCTGGCTACTGAATTCTCGTTTCGGATTAAAGTGTTTTTTCGGGTATAACATAGAGGTAAATGCCCGCCGGTTAGATATGTTTAATAGTGATTCCGTTAGATTGGCTGGATACCTTTGTCTTAATTGGAAAAGGCTATTGTTTACCAAATATAGTGGCATATGAAAATCGACAAGGTAAAGGCTAGAGGTATCCTGTTGGATTGTTAGATATAACGATCACACAAACGAGCAGCAGGGCTAGCTACATGTCATTATTGCGCTGCAACACATCATACTGAAAGCGTTCCCAATGCTTTCTATTCGCTTATGGCATAATTTAAGTGTCGGTCACTATTCTGCATTACATAAAATGCATAGAATGGTTATTCGGCGACGAAACATGAACTGTTGATGTATGGAAGTAGTTAAAATTGATGGGCAGCGTATGATTCACGTAACTGAGGTGAATTTGTTTATGAGTAGCCCATAATTCCACAATGAATTGAAACAGCATATGGGCTCACGTACAAGCTATGTACATTTGTCATAACACGACAATGCAGGTTATGACAGACGATGTAACAGGAACAATGTATACCACGAGTGTGCGACAAATCTGATGCTAAAGAAGACTGCACCATCGATGATCTAACAGCGAACGTTACTGCGGATAACTAAGCTCGAATTGGTGAATCAGAAAGCAACTGTTTAAAAGGATATACAATCATATTGTGCAGCACGGGTGTGCGAATTATAAGCATGATAACATCACGGTCTTCCAGCTGACTTAGAATTAACTGCGACCGCGTTGGTAAAACATGCAATCAAGTGCTTCTAAAGTGCTACCCAGTATCAGATGTTCAGCTCAATTAACATTGGCCGTGGTTTGATAGAGAATTCTGTGGTAAAGCCCTAAGCAAACGAGGAGCAAATATGTTTCTTTGTGCGAATACTTCGCATATAAAAATCATCGTTTGTTGAGTTACCTTTGAACAGTTAAAGGTCAACCACAAAATTTTTTTATTCCATTTTTCCAAAGTTCTATGTTTTAAAAGGGTATCGTAACCAAAATAAGGTGACTGCGCGCTTTTTTTCTTTTAGAAAAATGATTTTTAAATGTTAATTTTCCACGTCGAATCTGACAAGATACCGCTCGGTAAAATTCGTGAATTTCCGGACAGTGACGTCATTCGGGTTGTTCACGAATATTCCTCGCCATCTTAAGCCTTCACGGTTGGTTGACAGCGTGTGACTTACTCGTCTTTCATCACGGTCTGGTGCGTTTCTTGGTGTGGATTATACCTTATTGTTGTGCGTTTGGTTGTCCGAACAATGAGAAGTCAGGCGTGAGTTTTTTTCTGTTTCCAAAAGACAGCAAAATGCGCCGCATATGGGTGTCGAAATTCAAAGGTAAACACTGGAGTCCTACCCTTACGACAGTTCTATGTTCTGATCATTTCGTGCTTATGATACTGACTCAGAGCTGCTCAAAAGTCTAGGATTTTGTAAGAAACCTAGGCTCCGAAAAGAAGCCATACCGACTCTCTTTAGCCACGTTGGAGTTGATGACAGTCAAAGTAAGCGACGGAGTGCCTCGGAGAAAAGGCAACGACAACAGGTGAGATCTGTTGGCTTGAACCTTTAGGCTAGTTGCTATGTTGACGTATACTTATTTAGATGTAATGAATTCATCACAAAGTTGCCAGTTTATCAATCCAGCTGTTTCTTGTCATGCAGGTAGTAAATGAAATGGTATTGGCAGCTGAGCAGAAAGATAAATCAAGTGACAGTGGTGAATCACAGACTGAGGTTTCACACCCAAGCACTGCCAACCTAGACGAAGAAATTTCGCCTCTGACAGCGGCTCTCTGTCACTAGGCATGTCGTCAATGAGCACGCGGGGCACGGGGATCTGTACCCGGAATGTGAGCATGCACTACCAGAGGACAGGAAGTGGATACTGAAGGGTCGGTATTAGTTTTTAATCATATAAGTTTATCTAGAAATATTTACTTCAGTGGTAGTGTAATTAAATGAGTCGTAATGGTAAAATCCATGTTCCTGTGGTTCTACTTTACCAAACTAATGTAATCTGTATTGATATATGTGTTAACCATAAATAGGATCGAAGCCACACAAAGAGTTGGAGTTGATAGTCTCCAGCAAGCATCTCCTAAATGACATTGGCAGGCTTTCCCCATCAGAGCAGACATCAAGCCTAGAATCGTATCACAAAGTGGTCATATTCTTCGCACCAAAGAGTGTCCACTATCCCTATGCCACCCTGGAGGCCAGGTAATACCAATAAAAAAACAGTTTGAAATTCGGTTGTGTATATTTGTTGTATGGAAGTTTAGCACATTTGTGTAGTGACAGCTATAATATTCTTTGTATAATTATGTGCTCAAGTTTTTAATTCTTACTTAGCAATATGTTATCAACCTGCTATATATATATATCCAGATTTTCTTAGCAGTAATTCACTTCAATGAAAACTCGAACAGAGCTCAAGCCATCACTGAAGGAGGTCAGTCCCAATGGAGAGTGTCTTACCCCAAAGCCAGACAAGGAGACCCAGTTGCCAAGCCGGTCAAAGTACCAATTTCCTTTGGTGTGTACATGCATTAATCTAAAATGAAACATGTTATTTTGACATTTATTACCGAAACCTAAATAAGTTTCATATGCACAAACATTGTTATCCAATTCAAATGGGCATATTAAATAACTAACTTACTTTATGACTATCATAAAATATGAATATCATTGATTTGCTTCAGACTGTGTACATCAGTTCATTGCTGAGGTGCTTGATCTCAGGCAAAAATACCCAAGCTACAGACTTGCAGAGGTCCTTGAAGAGGAAAGGAATGTTCCACCACCTATTGCCTCCCAGTACGAGAAACCTGAAAAGGATCTTCTCATAGATGCTCACGGGTGTCGATTTAACCTGTCCAAGTAATCTTCCGCTCCATTGTAGATAACCTGTATATTTGCCGCCCATGTGAGGGAAGGATTCTCTAACAACTGTTACCACACAGGCTGTCAGCACTTTCCTGTTTCTTTTAGACAGTCTGTGCCATATCTATAATGTAAACTGGTGGTAGGCTCGATACCTGAATAATCTGAAGCAATATGTCAATAAGTTGTCTATGGTTATGAAATAAGTTGTATAGTTAAAAAAAACAATTGTCATTTGTCAACCATTCCCTCACTTTGTAATTTTATTGTAAGTTCTGCCTCCGGATTTCATGTTACTGGTTTTATTTATTCTTGGCTATGTGAAATATATTATAGTTTATCAATATGAACACTGAATATTTTACACAGCGGGTTTGATGTTTCCTTAGCAATAAATATTATTGTTCAACCTCAAACCGTCCTTTTTGGTAGCAATAATGGCTAACTTACTCATTGTAGAGACCTCATCTCCAACAGGTCCATCCATTTGAATAGATTCAAGTTTGGAAGCTTCTAGCACATTTTTATTCAGGCAGTTTGCCAGGAATCTGGGATGCTTGGTGATCAGATGCATGTCCTCCGTTATATCCATCACTCTCTTTAAACTTCTGCTGCAAACTCTGGCTTTGTCCATTGGGATGCAGTGCTGACAGCTACACCTAACTTAGAGAAATAATTAAAGAGTTATTGTAAATTTATATTTGTGGTACAATGAATGAATATAAAAGGAAAACACTTTATATGCTGCATGTTATCATCTGTCCAAAATATTTAATGTGCTGAGGGTACAATTGCAAAGCTACATTCACTAGCCAAGTTCTATCTGTTGTAATAGTTACATCTGTCAATATACCATCCTCAACTTAGAGAATGTGTAAATTTATTGGGTAAATGATACTAACGATTATTTTTTACCAGTTAACATAGTTAAATAAAGCTTGGGAAGGGTATTCTTAAACTCACCATTCGTCGAAATCTTAAGTGGATTCTTCATCCGAAGCGGACCCTTGAGTTCCCGGTGTCATTTCGAAGTGTGACTTGGATTTTTCAACTCCCGTCCGTATTGGCTCAAATATATAGTCATGGATATAATTTGCCCCAATTTTAGGCTATGGGGCCTCGTAATTTTCATCAGAAGATGACATGGCTTAATTTAAAAACAGTGTAATCCTAAAATCCAAACAATCGCTTTTCGCTTCGCTCGCTCGATCGCTGTCAAATTCTCTTTGAGGCCGCGCAGCAGGAATGACGTCACGCAACCTGCCCCTAGCGGCCAACTGAGGCAAAATGGCATCGAGAAGATGGCTTCGTATTTTCTTCCGAGTGGAACCTTATCGGTGGATTTTTAGTAGTTATGCATAGCGGTGCAATGAATTATGAGTACCCGTTGGTTAATGAGTTATTAATCTTCATTTTGAAACAAAAAATAAAGAAATGATGAAAATCGTTGAAGTTGACCTTTAACTAACTGTCCTTTCGATCGATCATGATAGCACATACTGGTGTATTGGTGTGTCGCTATAAACAATACTTTCAGTTAATTCCTGTCTGACACAAGCCCCTTGCTTTATGACACATCCACCTATTAACCCATCATCGACATATACCATATTGGGTTTATGATATGGCAACACAATCATAAATTGTATTGATATGCATTTAGGTCATCCATTCATCGTTGCTTAACTGTCTCTTCCCTGTCGTCTAAAATGCATAGAAATTGCCGATGGATTATTAGTAAATCTTAAATCGTGATTTCTTACCATTTTTTCAAATAAATAAATTATGCTCATTGTTAAGCCTTATTTACCTACTGCCCATCCACTCTGATGATCACTAGTCTTTAACACTTTGTTGTTTGTTCGATTCGATTGTATTCGCAAAATGTCTACATAAACTACTCACATTTTTGTAGGTGGCACCCCATTTTATTTCGAAATATATCAAACTATTTCTGCTTGTCACGTTCCGCAACGCAATATAGCGCGGTTGTCTGCCTCCATCTTTACGGTAACATGCCGGGAGTAAATTGTTGAGATTGAAGTGGATTGGCCAATGAGGCAGATGTTTTACCCAAATACGATATATCACTTAAGCCCGCGCCTGGGGTTCTAATATAAATCTAAAAGTGAATCAGCAAAATATTAAATATCTTACAGCTACGAATTTCATCCAAGTTTCTTATATTTAAGTTTAAATATTATCAGGTACGTAAAACTGAGGATGAAACTATATCGCCGAAAGTTAAACTTCGACAGTATTTTTAGATGTGTTGCAAGTCGTATATGCGGGATAACAAATGATTGCACATTGCTATCTAGACTAATTGCTGCAAACATTAAACAGGATTGGTAAGCATCCATCGGAGGCAAACGCCACATGCAACAATATTTGTGCGCGATAAAGCCACAACTTATTGTCAGTATGCAGCAAAGCGTAGCAGATAAATAGGAATAGTTGGTGAGTGAGCAAGCAAGTGGCGCGTTATTGATTTCTCAAACCACCGCATAATAATTACAGTTGCGCTGTTTTTGTACAATATATAAAAAAGATATGAACTTACTTGCCGTAATATTAACATCACCGCATTGAACAATTCGCCGACGAAGCTTAGGGAATAAATATGACAGATCACGCTCACATAGCAATCCATGTTCGTTGTCTTGTAAAATCGACAATGAAGTGAATCTATTCCGTTGTAAACATGTCGGCACAACGCTAAGAAATTTTCAGGAGCGGGTGAGAAGTTAAACGTTACTCATCAATGCTTTGCCTTGGCCGTAATCGACATATTATAATGGTATGGTTTCCTTTTGTGTTCATCAATTAAGCGCCTATATAATCTTCCATGGGATTGTGCCATCATTTCATGGTTGGCGATTAAATACTACCTGGTAAGCAGTTCACTCCTAACATTGCAGACAGAATCAAAGTGTATTGTGGAATATAGCGGCTTTTTTTAACATTTAAGATACATATCGATGGATAATATGGCCTCTTTATTACTCAGAGAAATATCATATTCATAGCGAATAGCAAATGGAGCAATGTGACAGCTATACGATGTGGCATGCAGACTGCAATGTATTCATTTGCAATTAGACACCAGAAGACCACAACGATTACGGGGTGTATATATACACATGATGAGGAGAGTGCTATGAATATTTTAACTACAGTCCCGTCCATCAATCAGCGTTCTACAGTAGTTGAAGGTTTTTTGACAAACACTTTAATTATCCGTCCCCCGTATAATGTGATATATGACATGTTAGCGGGATTGCCATTCGTTAGCTGAATCATTTCGAGCACCTGAACTGATTGTGAGGCGTTGACGACCCACCCACATTGTCCTGCTCATAGTAGTTACTTGATCTATTGTTTATTTAAATCTCAATAAATTATCAAAACAATAAAATGTCCCATACCGAATCGAATCGTTTAATGGCCGTGTCTGATGTATCATCTCAACAATGTGTGGCCTCTACAACTTGAAATACTGATAGTAGCTGGACTGTGCAAGCAGCCAGTAAGTCAATATTCAAAATTGCATAATCGCACAAAACACAGCTACCATGCATAACTATTAAGGCCATACTGTATTGGGATGCAACAGGCTTTTACATCAGTGTATCTCTCAAAGACAAGTGCATACTGCGTGAGCAATTCTCCGACTGTAAAAGTTGTTATTGCACAGATAATTCGATGCACTGGATATGAGACCTGGGTGGTGTGAAGCCATCTCTCCGTTGGCCATCCTATGACTAGAAATGAGTTATATCTTTGCATCTCAAGACAGTGTCACATTATTTATCACATCATATGCAATCGATTCCTCTACGGACATTTAGTTATTTTCTTGTAGTCAGATATTTAGCTTTGAAATATTCCAATATAATCGATGCTATATGTGGAAGAGGGTTTAAATGATACAAGTATCTATGAAGCAGAACATCTGTGAAATAGACTGACTAAATTGAAGTTCGATCCGTCGATTTTGATTGATTGCATGTACCGACAACAAGAACAACACTACGCGTGTAAATAACAGAAGTTATATGACACTTACACGTTAAAAATGAGTTTAATATCTTCCATTACAATATATATTACTATCTCCAGTTATTTACCTGGTAATATTACGCGAGACCAAGAGGATGACAATGCTATCATTTACAAGTTTGGTAAAGCTCATTCTGCCATACAAGCCCAATATCTACTCTACTTGAAAAATGCTCTTCCTTTGAGGCGGAGCGTCGTTTTTGGTAATGGATTCAACGATCCATATCGCCAGTTTATAGCTTCATTAACCTCTTAGATGAAACTTATGTATAACCAAAGCACATATTCACTTCGACATTTATCGATGCTGCTATTTTTATCCAATTCATATATCAATATAGAGACAGGTTAGACATGGCACATTTCCTAGTGTTAGTTAATCGGCAGTTGATACACCAGCAATCTACAATTATGAAATATTAACGAGAAAGAAGTCTGCCTTTCGTTGCGTACAGCATCTAAAATAAGCATTGCACCGTTATAAATATATTCCGTCGAAACCTTCACAACTAAGGCAATTTCAAAACCACATTCTAATGTATCGTTCACAGATGCAAGGGGGCTACAAATGATACTCTGCTCATGCAATCGATGCATGTTTATGCGGGGAATAATTCTTGTTTTTAGTATAGCGCAGTATCCTTCTCGCACCATATTGCGCTCATCTCAGTTAGAAACAAATTAGCAATGGCGCAAAATTGTTTCCGGCTTCATTGGGTTTCCAGCTAACGTCTAGCTAAACATACTGATTTAAAGTAAATTGCATGAAGCGAAGTAAGATAAACGTATTATAAAACCTTCCCGTCAAACCGCTTTTCACCACTTTAATACGTTGTTGCTTATGAGCATTGGCACCGGATGCTGCGGGTTAGGATGTTTGAAATGTATTTCCATTAATTACCATCAAACAACAATGGGCGACATAATCATTACAATTAACTTGTTTATCACCATGTTTATCATTAAGTCGTCGATAATACATTATTATACAAATCATCAGCATCATTTATATCACGCTGTGTTTACGACACCAGCTCGTTCAAATGTCATTTTCCGATGGTCGCTGGTGGAAATTTCCAATGTATCAGTGTTTAAAGACACGCATATTGTACATAAATAAAATTTCCCAATAAAAAATATATTTCCAGCAAGCGGTTTGATATAATAGATCCTGTCTTTGTTGATATGATATTTATTACTTTTAATAAACTGATACCCATTTATATGTATGGGGAACGTGCTTTGCACCTTAAGTTGTGCTTGAAGACGTTATTTAGGTCGTCGATATATGCAGGGCGTGGTCAGCTCGATGAAAAAAAGTCACTTTTAAAACCTTCCACCTATATTATTGAAACGGCAAGTGGACTTTCCAATGTCGTTTGTAATGAGCACCGCTTCAAAACCTTAATAGGTTAAGATGGATTCATTGCGATGTTGATTTGATTTGTTTACAGCAGTCACGATATTCAACACTAGAATGTAAAGCTGCATGATGCCATGATATGTAGGACTACGTACAGGGTATTGCTGCAATTACCTATAAGCAAGTAAACACACAAAGCCATACATTCTACCCTGGATGCGTTAATTGATTTCTGCTTGAGAAAATAGGCGACAATTATACAACGCAGCTAATCCTGGCCGGAAATCCAGTAGACCCAAACAAGCCACGTTATTATTAAAATTTGGAGAGAGTGCTGTAAATTGGTTTTCTGATAGTGTCTACGCTTTGAATCCGTCATTTGTTTTGCAACTTGGGACGATCGTAGCCCCTCCCAATCAGAGCCTATACTCAGCTGCTTCTGAAATCACTATCTAGTAGTGATAAATATATTCTGCTGTATTCCTCCTACTCTAAAATGAATTCAAATGAATAATCAAATACTTAAAGGAGCATCTCACACCCTAATCAGATGTCAAAACGCTCATTTACTGATATCCTTGGCGTTGATTTCGGCCGAATCTTCCACAACCGTATGAACGCCTGCACAGTGGGTGTGACTAACTACATTTGCTGCTGTGCGTTCAGCAAACAAAATATCGCCATTCATCTTTTGGATTTGGGGATCGCATCTACTGATAACTTTGCACCTATTTACCCGCATGGTATTTCTAAAGATCGCATTGAATGAAGGCACCATGACACATACGCAGTGTTATTTTATGCAAACCATATCTGCTGTCATATGCCTTCTGATAGAAACAAAAACAACAGAAAGATCAAGTTTACCATACATATATTGTAGAACAACATGGGTTTGATTACAATATACATGATATGGCCCATTGCTAATTACCATGTACATAAAGATGTTATTGTGAGACATTTAAAGATACATAATATTCGAGGGAAATAAAGACGTTTACAACGTGACTGGCATGACCAAAATATTGTTCAATGCAATCAGTGTATGACATTTGCTATCAACGCACGTAGTCACATCTTTATCCATCATTCATACTGTACAGTCTACTAAGCGAAATATCAGCTCTCTTTAATGCGAAGCACACAAAATAGGAGTTTTATGTTAGTTAAATCATTACGGTAATTCCTAAACGAATATATGTAATCAAAGTTTATTGTACAAATATATTAGAAAATAACACATAAGCGTGCAACTGAGCTCCTAGCCGCTGTTTCTGAGTTACAAGCAGCCATTGCGCTTTTGAGGAATGACTTACATGTATACAGAATGTTCAATGGATTATATAATATTAGTGAAGCTATGGATTCCAGAATGCTAGGAAGATTTTGTGGACATAAGTACACCTCGATAAAACCAATGGCAACTACAGAATGTGGACGAATCGCTTTATGACCCAATCAAATAATTTACCGGCAAAGATACCAGGAGTACTATGAACAGCAATCACATCAATACATACGTTGATGTAAAACCCTAGGCTAGCTTAATACTCTGAAATAAAATGGCAGACGGAATTTCTTTTATGTCTCGTTATTTCACCTTTTATTGCTTGTTAACTGTATCAGCCTCATTTAATATGCGGTTGTATTGCATTAGGTCTGTCATTACTTCGTGATTGTATTGCTTATCGATGCGATGAGGGATATTAATCTATTATTATTTCTGTTGTGTGAAATTCAATTCCGCATCAAAATAGCAGCTTGTGCATGGGTTAAGTGCTGCCGCTGAACATTAACACTCAGTTGAAAACAAAGATAATCTTAGACTTAACTGTGTTTATCGCATATCATAATCTTGAATGACTGCAAAGATTCATAAAATGCAGTATTTTATGGCACAAGGCTCTCTGCTTGTTTCCTTAAATTAAAATGCTGTATATTATTATACGGTTGATGCGGTGTAGATCCCTGTCCTTGTCATTTTAACAGAGTTCACATTGTTGTTGGGTAAGATATGAATAAATAAAAGGTAATTGTCTTAATCGAGTCATGTTGAACCTGTGCACAAAAACCTTTCCTGCTATCTGCAAACTTTTTAAACAATATGCAGTTCTCTTTTACAATGACTTAGAAATATATTAATGCTGACATTGCAATAACGAATTATTGACTGCCACGTACCCCCGAAGGCTGTCTGAAAATGAGGCTCGTATAAACAGCATCTAAACAGCAGTATAGTCCAAACACGCCTGCATTACTGTGAAACAATTAAGCTCCCCGATGTATTAGCAATTGCTTAACTGTGTGTTTGTGCGGTTTGATTAACTAAGTGCAACAGAGGCGGAACAGAATGTATTTTGTATGGGATATCCGATGTAATGAAAGATATTTACTTTTATACGACAACTATTAAGTCACATAATAGCAAAATAAATATTGGGAAGGATAAATAAACAACTTTTGTTCTTACTGCCGCACCCGTTATACCGAATATATATATATATATATATATATATATATATATATATATATATATATATATATATATATATATATATATATATATATATATATATATATATATATATATATATATATATATATATCATATATATATATATATATATATATATATATATATATATATATATATATATATATATATATATATATATATATATATATATATATATATATATTCCGGGATTTGGTCCTGACCATTGCCATGCCGTTGTTTCATCTTAAGAGCCCAAATTAAGTCTCCATTCGCTAAAAGTGACATGTCATTCAATCAAATGCATGGCTAGGATGGTTTACTATACCGCTGTGAATCCGTAAGACGATGAGGTACGATGCAGGCAACATCGCACAGTTTTGCAATCACTGATGCCTCAAACGGCTTAAGGATGTCTTCCAATGTGCCGTTCGGGCGATGTTGAAGGTTTCATTGATTTATGTGCTACAGACGGAGCATCATTACATTCAAATAGACATTGCCCATGCGAAGGGGCATCCATCATGATAAGCTATGCCTTTAGCGCAAACATACATGGACATCTAACAAATCGTAGTGAATGCCACAGATGATAAACGAAGTCGACACAGCACTTTTAATGGTGCCACGGACTGATGGTTCTTGGGACCTGGATTAAGTAATTTGGTCTCATTCCATATACTCAACTATCTCGGTGTTATTTGACCGGAAGAGACATTATGGCGACAGGCTTTTGTTTAGGGTAGTTTGGAAATCCTCTTTTGATGTATGCTCTCATTGAATTCGTTGTCTTTCGTAGCATGCGCAACCTTATTTGTACCATTTATGCCGCCATCTAGTTGCTTTGACGGACGAATAGACGACTTTAGACCGATCTGTTTGTGGCCGCATTGTACACCTAGCCGCTACGTCAGATTTATGTCAAAATTAAATATCTTCAAGTTAATGATATTGTCAGCTATTCATCAATGTGGGGTATTCACATGTCGATCGATTGTTTAAGTAATGTCAATTTGTTTGTTTAGCCCTTGAAAGCATGACTAACGTAATTTTAACAGCTACATAATTAGAGATATGCTTAGGGCGTAAATCATGGACAATTCGCTTCGTTAATGTTGCAATCTAGTCAAGGTCCCCTAGCCTGATGGCTGCGGGCGCTGTTTACATGTTACTGATGTTCATTAGTCTCGCCTTAAGTCTAGGAGAGCTTAATGTCTTGAACTGGACGGGCATCCCACATTTGGGATGCTCCAATCACAAGCCGTGTCTCTCGGTCACTCTCGGGTACCTTTGAGTCGTTGTCTCTCATTGGTCAGTTCTACAATTTCTGAAGAACTTGTCCAACCGGCCGAGTGATTTTATGAACCGGGCTTACATTCTACAACACTCCGATTTGTTGTTTCACGCTGAGTGGCACCGTTAATCACACATTCGGCGAGAGAAGCAACACACAACTTCTTTTTAACTTACTATCACGTAAAACATACTATCGTGCAGCTAAGCGATTTAAGCGCTTGTTGTGGTGCCAATTTGAACTTTTGAGACCCCCCATAACTCCAGAAGACATTCAATGTGTTCTCATTGGACGCAGACCACTACAATGTCCATGACGTCACATAGAACCGAGGGTGCGTATCAAAAGCCAGTTCCATGAGCCAGACACGTGCAATTAAGGTCAATCCGGGTCACAACCTTTGCGTTGATTGGTCGCGAAGATTAACGAACGTGTCTAATAAATATTCGGACGCGCCACTTTTAGAGCTGGTCTTGACGCAGACTCTAGTGCGAGAAGCGTAGCGGAACCCCTGGAGTCTGGGACGCAGACTAGTTGCAATCCCACCCGCGAAAATATTTTGTTGTTCGTAAGCGGAGTAATTTATTTTCCTTCGGGTGACTATATTACAACCGACGGCGAGTTTACAAAGCGACCCGATAGACGACCACTCAATGTCCTACAATGGAGCAAGAAAACGCAAGTGATGTTCGGAGGCAAATGTCCCCTTGGTCGTAACATTGCGTCGCCTGCATAAATACTAAGAGAGGCTGCATATAACTGTGGATTAATACTTTAAAAACCATGTTTAGCCACCTATCACCGCAGCTGAGAAATGTGTTCATTCATCATTACTTAATTACTCGCGTTATTTACGAAATCCATTAGCGCTAACTGTGAAAAGAAGCTCCAATTTGCAAATATACCCAGAGGCTAATTTATTTAACATTGTAAGGATCTTTATATTTTTGGGGGGATCAAGCAGAGAAGAGAGATACGTAAAAAGAGTCCCATTCAAATACTTCTAGGCTATTATAGTCGTGGTCAATATCCCGCTTCAATATATAACAATGTTATTCAATTCACAGACAGTAGCGGCCCTACGCAAATATGAGATGAGCATAATTATGACTCTCCTGACGAAAACATCCTGATAAACTGCTTTCGGCACAAAACTGTTAATTCCACTTCAAACCGTTTTTTACGTCCACTAAGCGAATGGCTACGGACGCGCTTGACTGAGCTGTCAGAGGTGATCGCAGATCATTTTGGTCATGTTGATGACGTCGAATTACTAGGTCATGACCTGATCGTGTGGTGAACAAGACAATCGTCATCTATGCTGCTTTGCATTGACTAAGTCAATTGCAATAAAAATGCGTAATTGCATACATACATACATACATACATACATACATACATACATACATACATACATACATACATACATACATACATACATACATACATACATACATACATACATACATACATACATACATACATACATACATACATACATACATACATACATACATACATACATACATACATACATACATACATACATACATACATACATACATACATACATACATACATACATACATACATACATGTATACATACATACATACGTTACATACATACATACATACATACATACATAATACATCTTCGATTTGCATACATCCATTACATACACATACATACTTACATGACATACGCTGGTTTACATACATGATGGAGCTTATACATACAATTTGATGGCGTTATCAATAATTCTCGGATTCTTCGGCAGCGTCCAATTTTTCCCTTGTTGACCACGCTTTTTACCACATGGATCTATGACCATGTCAGGGGCAAATTCTCGGATGCAAACGTTGTACCTTTACCACATGGATCTACCTTGAGGCAAATAAGATGACGTTGACATTGGTTATCATGAACAGTCCGGTGTGTCACTCATTCTTCTTTTGCATATATTCATTAACTGGTCCGATATCACAGGTCATCCATTTTGTTCCACAAAGGCGCCTAGATTGTGTAACATATTATGTTCCGAGGCCAACGCAAGCCATTAAATGACACACATTGCTTCATGTAGATACATTGTTGATCAGCGATTACCTCTAAACATGAAACGAACCATATACATGGTCTTCTCCTGTTTACCAACCACAGCTTACGGTTTCTGCAATAGATTAGAGTGACAACATTTGCAAAGTGTATATATCGCATTGATGTGGTGATCACTTTCGAGGATTGTAGGAGTATTTTGGCGGTCAAAATGGTTGTTTATCATTCCATAACTCTAGATCATATATAAAATATATCACGCGCAATGAAGGGTTAAATCATGGTTATGAAGGCAACTCAAGTATGTCATAGCGTTCAATATATAAAATAGTTGGTCAAATTGTTTGACTAAATGGGATAAATGGTACGAAACTGTTAACGTTTACAAATTGACAAATGACCAATTCAGCAATATATCTCACCCTGTGATATAAAATTCCGAGCAACATGGGTTGAAAGGTTGATTTGCGTTGTTATCAAAAATCAAGACGTAATTAGTACAATTGTGGAATATAATCAAAATGATGAAACATTGTTTTTTTTTGTTGCAACATGCAAAATAATTTGTCTATTAAACAGACTATATACGTAAATGGCAATTGACAAATGACCAATTCAGCAATATTTCTTTTGTTGTGATATCTGTAAAATTCTGAGAAACATGGGCGGACAGGTTGTTTTGCGTTGTTATTACAAATCACGACGTAATAACTACAATTGTGGAATTTAATCAACATGATGAAACATTGTTTTCTGGATGCAACACGCAAAATGTTATGGCTATTAATGTACCGTATACATAAATGGTAAATAACATCCATATTGTTGCTATAAACACAGTAACATAAAACGTTCTTAACGTAACATAATACATTATGCAAGGGAAAGGGCAAGCATAATATTATTTAAATATTCATTGTATAAGTCTGTTGGGGATATGACAATCACTAATATTCATTGGCTTTTTCTCTCCCTGATGAAGTATTTGCATTCAATTATTCACGTATAACCATCAATGAGACGAGACCGCCTTTAAAGCGCACAAAGTCCATCTTCAGCATTCTGGGGTTATGCTTTACTTGTTTTCCGTTCATGGAATAATGATATGGCGGCGCTCTCCACCGAATATATTCACGTATAACATCAGCATTAATGTATTTGTCAAGATCCAGTGTTGTTTAATATTATAGCCTCGATAATTACGATTAATAGAAGGTAAAACGAAGTATGTTTTAGTCATGATATAAGATCAAATTACAATTTATTTACTGTGAAGCTAATGTCCGCTCTTTTGACCAATTACGTATTGAAGAATCAATCTTTAATTTACATATGTTAGCATACAGCTTCATTTTAAATGTTTCGGCAAATGTTTTGCAAGTTTCAACTAGTAATATTATCAATTGCTTATGGCTTGTGTAAAGGGCGCTCTATCTATCACCAGCCTCAAATACAGCCACAAGTATTCCTCGTAAACCACCGCGCACGAAGCCACTTCCCTTGATTTGCACGTCTACGTTGCAAGCATCAGCAGAAAAATAACACGAATACGTTTAGCGTTGCCACCATTATTTCTACTTTGATACAACGAAGGCTCGTTTATCATGGGTCTGTTTTGCAATGTAATGCATCCATCACAACCCGGCATGCTTATTAGGCTTGCAAACTTTGTGGACCTCTGCCAGACACGCTACAGAAAACGTTCGCCATTTTTATTATTCATAATGTCATAATTGCTGCGTCGTTGACCAGCATGCTTTACTCGATCAACTTCCTGTCGGAAATGATGCAAATGTAACAACAGGTTTTTTTAGTTTTTTCAATATACAACCGTTCATAGTAGCTGCTGCAACATTGAGATTTGCAATGATAAAATTTACCGAGTTGATTTTATCGCTGTCACCAGCAGACATCCAATATGCGAAGCTAGTGAAAAAATGTAAGAGTTTATTATTTGTCCACATCACAATGAGTAAATTATACCCAGATAACAATTGCCAGCATTGCACATCAGTATGGCGCGTTGTCGTTGTATATCGACGCTTTAGCTTCACATTTATAATGGAAACAGAGATAGTCAGCAACTACCACCACATGTACACATTAAACGGGGCAATATAAAATCCGTAAAGAGTAACCTGATGTTGTCTTTTGCTTAGTATTTGTGTCGGCAGCCGATGTCATGATTTGAGTTTCATTTTGTAGTAATATCAGAACTAATTTTGCACGCAAAATGGGGCAAAATCAATCTACACAGATATTACTTGATGCAATTATGTTAAATGCACACACACATTTTATATATATATATATATATATATATATATATATATATATATATATATATATATATATATATATATATATATATATATATATATATATATATATATATATATATATATATATATATATATATATATATATATATATATATATATATATATATATATATATATATATATATATTGGCAGGGGAACTCTAGCAGTTCGTGAATGAATCTATTCAAAGCGATTCATACCTGCATTTCGTCCTTCGATATCTCTCATATAACAGTCTTATCAAAATAACAGCCCTCTGTCATTATATCTGTTTACATAGTATTTGAGCTCTTTGAGCATTTTTGCTACTCCACCCGTATTATGTAAAGTTGCTGTAGATAATTAGTTCCCATTAGTTATAATCGTATTAAACCTACTTGGAGTATCCATTACCGGTTAAACCCGTTTCCCAAGGGCAAATTACCCTTTCATGCAATCATAAATCTGTCATGCATTTGATGGAATGACTTGTCACTTTTGGCGAATGGAGACTCAATTTAGGCTCTTAAGATGGTATATAATTATATATATATATACATATATATATATATATATATATATATATATATATATATATATATATATAATATATATATATATATATATATATATATATATATGTATATATATATATATATATATATATATATATATATATATATATATATATATATATATATATATATATATATATTGCGATAAAACGTGTGTGGCAGTCAGAACAAAAGTAGTTTATTGATCAGTTCGAATATTTGTTTTACTTTTCTGTGACCTAATAGTTGTATAGAAGTAGATATCTTTCATTACATCGGAGATCTCATACAAAATACTTTATGTTAATATTGTGCCACTGCTGTTGCACTTAGTTAATCACACCGCACGAAGACATGGTTAAGCAATTGCTAATAAATCAGGGAGCCTAATTGTCTCACAGTAATGCAGGCGTGTTTACGACTCCGTTGCGTGAGGAAAACTAATGACATGGTCGGCAATGAACTTTCTTTAGACTATACTATTGTTGACATGCTGTTCATACGAGCCTCACTTTCATACAGCCTTCGGGGGCACATGGCAGTTTATATTTCATTATTGCCATGTCAGCATTAAGAGATAATTTCAAGACATTGTGACGGAAAGCTGCATATGGTTTTAACAGTTTGCAGATTGCAGGAATGGTTTTTGTGCCAAATTCAACATGACTCAATTAAGAAAATTGCATTTTATTTACTCATATCTTACCCAACAACAATGTAAGCTCTGTTAAAATGACAAGCGAACGGATCTACAACGCATTAACCTAATAATTATATATACAGCATTTTAATTTAAGGAAACACGCAGAGACCCTTGTGCCATAAAATACTGCAATTCATGAATCCTTTGCAGCCATTCAATATTATGGTATGCGATTAACAAAGTTAAGTCTAAGCTTATCGTTGCTTTTGACTGAATGTAAATGTTCAGTGGCAGCTATTAATCCATCAGCAAGCTGCAATTTGGATGCGAAATTGAATTTCAGCTACCAGAAATAATAATACATTAATATCGATAAGCAATACAATCACGAAATAATGACAGACTTAATGCAATACAACTGCACATTAAATTAGGCTGATACAGTTAACTAGCAATAAAAGCGAAAAAAAAAAAAATGCGTCTGCCATTTTATTTCACAGTATTAAGCGATCCCAGGATATGACATCAACGTTTGTATTGCTGTGATCGTTGTTCATAGTACAAAATTGGTATATTTGCTGGTGAAAGTTTTCGATTGGGTCATAAAGCGATGCGTCCACGTTCTGTACTGGCCATGGGTTTTATCGAGGTGTACTATGTCCCCGAAGTCTCGAGTTCTCAGCACTGGAAATCAAATCATCAATAATATTATATAATCCATTGAACATTCTGTGTACATGTAAGTCCGTCGTAAAAAGCGCAATGGCTGCTTGTAACTCAGAAATAGCGGTTGCACGCCGCCGTGTTCTTTCTAATATATTTGTACAATTAACTGTGATTATACATATTCATTTAGATATTCCCGTATGGATTCAACTAACATAAAACTCCTATTTTGTGTGCTTCGCATTAAAGAGAGTTCATATTTCTGAATGTTCTTTAAGATTGTGTTATGCTACTGGTTCATCAAATGAGCTTTACATCCTTCTTATATGATTTTGTTGTAAATTCCAAGCTTTTTTATAACGATATCATTTTGTCACAGATTGATAACTAGTGGGGCTATGTAGTAATTGCTTAGTAGACTACACAGTATGAATGATGGATAAAGATGCGACTACGTGCAACGATAGCAAATGTCATACACTGATTGCATTGAACAATATTTTGGTCATGCCAGTCACGCTGTAAACGACTGTATTTCCATAGCATTTTATGTATCTTTAAATGTCGCGCAAAAACAACTATATATATATATATGATAGTTAGAGTAATGGGCCATATCACGCATATTATAATCAAAAACATGTTGTTCTACAATTCATAACCAAATGATGGATCTGAAATAGCAGCAATTAATCATGCAGACAATGAAACGTTCTGAGGCTAGTAAAATTTATCTTTCTGTTACTTTTGTTTCTATCGGAAGACATATGACAGCAGATAGGGTTTGTATAAAATAACACTGTGTATGTATCACGTTGCCTTGATGCAATGCGATCTTTAGAAATACCAAGTGGGAAAATAGGTACCAAATCATCAGTGCAATTCAATCCACAAATGAATGGCATTGTTTGGTTTGCTGAACGCACAGCAGCATATGTAGTTAGTAAGGTTCATAAAGGTTGTGTAACATTCGGCCGAAATCAACCAAGCATATCAATACCTGAGTGTGTTGACATCGAATTAGGGTGCGAGGTGCACCTGTGAGTACTGGAGTATTGAAATGAATTCATTTTAGTGTAATACAAGATAATGATTTCAGTAGCAGCAGAGTACAGGCTCGGATTAGGAGGGCTAGAATCGTCCCAAGTTGCAAGAACAAATGACGGATTCAAAGCGTAGACACTATCAGAAAACCAATTCACAGCACTCGCTCCCAATGTAATTACATGTTTTTGGGGGTCTACTGGAACCTCGGCCAGGATTAGCTGCTTGCATAATTGTCGCCCATTTTCTCCAACAGAAATTAATTAAAGCGTCCAGGGTAGAATGTATGGCTTTCTGTTTTTACTGGTTAATAAGTAATTGCAGAAATACCGCGTAAGTAGTCGGACATAGGGCATCAGGCAGCTTTACGAACTTGTGTTTAATATTGTAACTGATGTAAACAAAGCTTAAGATTCATTTTAATATAAGTGCAAATAAACATCACAATGAACCCATCCTAACCTTTTAATGTTTTTGCTATGAAGTGGCGCTCATTACCAACGAGATTGGAAAGTCCACTTGCTGTTTCAACAATATAGGTTGAACGTTTTAAAAGCGATTTTATTTCAACACGCTGATCACGCCCTGCACATATCGACGACTAAAATAACTTCTAATAGCACAACTAAAGGTGCAGAACACGTTACCCATACATGTAAACGGGTTTCAGTCTATTAAAAGCCACAAAGTCTATATTAACAAAGACAGAATCTATTGAATCAAACCTCTTGATGGATATTAATTTGATCGTGGAAGGTTATTTATGTATAATATGCTTGTCTTTAAACATTGATACAAATTTCAACCAGTGTACATCGGGAATAAAAAATATTTGGACGAGCTGTTGACGCAAACACAGCGTTGATATAAATAATGCTGATGATTTTTATGATAATGTAATATAGACAAGTAAATGATGAACATGGCGATAAACAAGTTAATTGTAATGATGATGTCGTCCATTGTTATTTGATGGTAATTAATGGATGTACACTGCAAAACATACTAACCCACAGCATCCATTGCCAACGCTCATTGGCAACAACGTATCAAAGCGGTGAAAAGCGGGTTGACGGGATTGTTTTATAATACGTTTATCTCACTTCGCGTCATGCAATTTACTTTAAATCAGTATGTTTAGCTTGAAACCCAATGAAGCGGGAAACAATTTTGCGCTATTGTTGATTTAATTTTGCTTCTAAGAATAGCGCAATATGGTGCGAGAAAATGACTGCGCAACGCTAAAAGCAAGAATTATTCCCTTCAAAAACATGCACCGATTGCATGAGTAGTGTGTTAGTTGTACCGCACTTGCATCTATGAACGATATATAAGAATGTGGTCTTGAAATTTCCTTAATTGTGAAGGTGTCGACGCAATAGATATATAACGGTTCAATGCTTGTTTTAGATGCTGTATTGCAGCGAAAGGCAAACTTCTTGCTCGATTGCTGGTGTATCAACTGCCGATTAACTACTTACAACTAGCAAATCTGGCATGTCTAACCTGTGTCTCTATTTGTTATATTAATTGGATAATTGAGTGCAGCAGCAATGAATGTCGAAGTGAATATTTGCTTTGTTTACATAATAGGTTCATCCAAGAGTTTAACGAAGCTATAAACTGGCGATATGGATCGTTGAATCCATTACCAAAAACGATGCTCCGCCTCAAAGAGAGAGCAATTTCCAAGTAGGGAAGATATTGGGCTTGTATGGCAGAATGAACTTGACCTAAGATATAGCTAATATATGTGCTACCATTGTTATTAACGTCAATGATAGTAAACATAAATAAATGGACCGTAGCAATACTCGTAAATGATAGCATTGTTATCCTCTTGTTCTCGCGTAGTATCATCCACAAAATTATTGCTCCGATGGATGTTTACCAATTCAGTTTAATGTTTTGCAGCAATTAGCATAAATAGCAATGTACAATTATTTGCAGTCCGCGTATTCGACTTGCAACACATCTCAAAATACTGTGGATGTTAAACTTTCGGCGCTGAAAGCTGCAGGTGTAGTTTCATCCTCAGTTTAACGTACCTGATAATATTTACACTTAAATATAAGAGACTTGAATGTTATTCGTAGCTGTAAGATAGTCACACTTTTGCTAATTCACTTTCAGATTTATATTACAACCTCAGATGCGAACTTATAGTGGAATATCGTGAAGTATTTGGGTAAAACATCTGCCTGATTCGCCAATCCAATTCAAACCCAATGCCTATCACCTGGCAAGTTACCATAAAGATTGAGACAGATAACAGTGCCACACTGCACTGTATAACGTGACAAGCAGAAATAGTTTTGATTTTTTTCCAAAAAAATAGGGTGCCACCTACAAAATGTGAGCAGGTAGTGTATGTAGACATTTTGCAAATACAATTTAGTCGAACAAACATCAAAGTGTTAAAGACTAGTTATCATCAGAGTGGATGAGCAGTAGGTAAATTAGGCTTCACAATGAGCATATTTGATTTATTTTAACAAAATGTAAGAGACTGTTAAGTAACGGTAAATCGATGACCAAAATGCATAACAATCAAATTTATGATTGTGTTGCCATATCATAAATCCAATATTGTATATGTCGATGATGGGTTAATAGGCGGAGGCGTCTGTATCGGGCTTGTGTCAGATAGGACATAACTGAAAGTATTGTTTATACGAGTATGTTCTATTATGAACTAACTCAACCAACGATGCTTTTGAAATGCGAAGTATTCGCATTAAAGAAAAGCATATTTTCCACGCATTTGCTTAGGGCTTCAGCACGGAATGCTCTATCTAACCACGACACATGCTAGTTGATCTGAACCTCTAATATTGGGTAGCACTCTAAAAACACATGACTGCATTTTGTACCGACGCAGTCGCAGCATATTGCATGTTAGTCGAAAAAGCCTGTTATTACCATGCTAATAGTTTGCATTCCCTTGATACAAATATGATTGTATATCCTTTTAAACAGTGTGTTATCTGATTCAGCCATTTGAACTTAGTTATCCACAGTAACGTTCGCTGGTAGATAATCGATGGTGCAGTCTTCTTTAGCATCATATCTTTCGCACACTCGCGATATGTATTGTTCCTGTTACATCTTCTGTCATATTCAGCATTGTCATGTTATAACAAATGTGCATAGCTTGTATATTAGCCCATATGCTGTTGCAATGCAGTATGGAATTATCGGCTGCTCATAAACAAATTCAATTCAGTTGCGATGTCTATCAATTTGTATTACTATCATACATAAACAGTTCATGCTTCATCTCAGAATAGCAATATTATGCACTTCCTGTAATGCAGAATGGTGACCGACACATACATTATGCCATAAGTGAATATAAAGCAAGGGGAATGCTTTCGGTATGATGTGTTGCAGTGGAATGATGAAATGTTGCTAGCTCTGCTGCTCGTATGTGTGATCGTTATATCTTATAATTCCACAGGATACCTCTAGCCTCGACCGTGTCGATCTTCATCTGCCATTATAATTGTTATGTAAAACCTTTTTCGAATGAGACCAAGGTATCAAGCCAATTCGATACATACTGAAACCCTATCTCATTCAATCAGTTACTCTATAAATTGCTTGATCGTGTCAGATATTCAGTCTCCTCGCACGTTCAATGGATTCACTGTTGAACATATTTAATAGGCGGTCATTTACCTCTGTATTATACCCAATAAAACACATTTATGCGAAAAGAGAATTTATTACCCAGAGAGTGCCTCATGTCGTAGAATGCGCATTTAGTGTCGCGGTACCTTGAGCAAAACAGCATTAACCCGGCGTACTATTTGTAGTACGCCAATAGGCGGTTACATGTGCCTTATCAATAGCTCAAAATAGCCGCTCATATAAAATAACATCACCATTCATGTGGACTTGCATACACAGCAAACATTAACGATATTGATGAAAAGCCAGTAAAAAAAAAGAAAAAGATATAGAACCCCGGTCAGGTCCAGTGTATGTAAAAAATATTGGAAGCATCCTATATGTTGTATCTGATGAGACAAACTGATGTGGTGCCGACCATCGTGTTGCTGGGAAATAAGTAATGGAAGCCCATCGCAAAATACAATGTTAGTGCATCGATCATATAATAAGTGTTTTGTATATTTTATTCGGTGGCTGTTTGCATAATCAAAATGCACGCTTTATACAGATTGATTAGTGGAAGAGCTAGCTCTAGGCCATGATGAGCATCACAAATCATCTATAATGATTCTCATACAATGGCAAGATCATTTTTAAGCCCTCATATCCGAAGCCTAAATGACGCCATACATTCATGTCTCTTTGTACCTAGCTGACGCGTGCGTGTAATAAATTTGATTATTCAAACTGGATGCTAAACCTAGTTTGGATGTTCGACCAAGTGCAAGTGATTAAATACCTCGTTAACTACAATACACTGAGATAAATGTAAAGGTGTAGGATTCGATTGGGTTAGTTTCTCCTTCGGCTTCGGTAAACGATGACTTGTGCATGCATTGATGTTTGAGAGAGATGTACAAATAATTAGGGTCAATAAGTCCTGCTGTCAAGCAGGTAGTGAACGTGCTTGTAGATAACGCACAGCCAACTACACATCCAAGAGGACGAGCAACTATTTCGACTGAGGACAACAAATATATCCATGAAACTAATATATCAGCGGATTTTAATCGAACTAGCAAAACATATATAATGCGCTCCTGCAGCAATACATCTCAAACATAAGCGCATTTAGCCGTATATTACTGTTGAGCCGGCTTTAACAAACGCCACCCTGATTCTTGGCAACTGGAGTAATTAGGTATAAAAGGCGATAGCTGACAGTATATACATATATATATATATTCATGTATATATTTATATATATATACATATGTATATATACATATATATATATATATATATATATATATATATATATACTATATATATATATATATATGTATATATATATATATATATATATATATATATATATTTATATATATATATGCATATATATATACATATATATATATATATATATATATATATAATATATATCTATATATACATACCTATATATATATATATGTATATATATACATATATATATATATATATATATATATATATATATATATATATATATATACATATATATATACATATATATATATATAGTTATATATATATATATATATATATATATATATATATATATATATATATATATATATATATATATATATATATATATATATATATATATATATCTATATATATATATATATATATATATATATATATATATATATCTATATATATATATATATATATATATGTATATATAGATGCCATGCCATGCGATGTTTGTATTTGGTTTATTGCATTTGCAATACTTGAGCATACGTTCAATTGATCGATGACGACATTAATGGTTCTTTAGGCATAACACGCGTTTAGCCGATTTATTTCCAGTGTTTATGAGAAGCTCATAAATATTCGGCAGTTAGCGACTTGCATTCATAAGCCAACCAGAGTTGCCTGACTTAACTTGTTCTATTAGCATTGTAACTACGAAGCCCCACAGATGAGTTTGGTTATCTGCTTTCATATTGTTAGCTTTTCTTGCGAACGTTCAATCAACAAATGTGCTTTGTTTGCACGCTAAGCAGATCTCTATATCTATCTCTCCTCATTACGTCTCAAGGTTTTAAGACCAAAATAATTAAGATACTGTTTCTTCATTTGCATGACGGAGTACGACTACATCCCAAATACACTATATCACACTACACGAATACCATGCGGACGCTTCTAAGGGAACAACAATAATATTGGCTCAAAAATATAGAAACCACAAAAACTAAATAGTTTCTATTGCGGGATGCTTAAACATTGCATGATTTCATGTACAATGAGCCCGTTGCCTGAAATAAACTATTATTATTACTATTATCAATTTATTGTCAGAACAATATCTTAAACTGTACCGCACTAAGTAACTACTTTGCGACAATCTGCATCATTTCTAGTGGTAATGTTTCTATCTCGTGTCGATTGACACTAATGCAATCTGAAACTCATTTCTACAGTAACACGTAACGCTATTGCGCATTGGCTTCGTTGAAAGTATTTGAAGCTTACGCTTTACGCTTGGCAAATGGTGTTTTCATTAATCTGACATGATTAACTATACCACCTCAGCACGTGCAAGAGAAATCTTGATTAAGGTAATTAGCTGGAGTTTGGCTAATCTACCACTATATTGAATGGCTTATCTTGGCAGCCTAAACCGATGGCGGCTCACTATAATCACACTGGCTCTTAGAGTTTCAATAATCTACGTAATGAATATCATAGCGGTAGGCATGTATAAATATATATCTATATATAGATATTTATACATATATATGTAAATATTTACGTATATATATTTATATAAACATGAATACATATATATATACATATATATATATTACATATATATATATATATATATTATATAATATATATAGAGATATATAAATATATATATATATATATATATATATATATATATATATATATATATATATATATATATATATATATATATATATATATATATATATATATATATATATATATATATATATATATATATATATATATATATATATATATATATATATATATATATATATATATATATATATATTATATTATTGTTACTCGGTATCAACGGGTTTAGGGCGTCGCTTCAGAGTTGATTAGGATGGTGTCATGACGACCATAAGAAAAGGATCATGGCACAAAAAAAGATTGGGTCACGGAACGGGTCAGGATGTGGTTCAATGTGAGATAATGATGTGGTTATGGCGAAGATTAGGATGCGGTCATGACGGGGATTTGAAAAGGAGAGACTTATATATAGTAGATTATCCGCGATTCCATTAACAACTATTCCGAGTCCTTAATAGCTACTTTTCCGACTGGGCAATTTCGGGATGAATGTCTTATTATCAACATGCAATCAGACTGATAACGATGTATGAAATGAGGGCAAGGTAGGTGCCCGACAAGTGAGATTTACTGGTCATGGCTTTTCGTAATCAAACGGCTTAAGGATGCCTCCAACGTGCCGTTCGGGCAATGTTGAAGTTATCATTGATTTCCGGGCTACAGACGAAGTAGTCGACACAGCACTATTAATGGTGCCGCGGACTGATGGATGTTGGTGACTGGATTATGTAATGTTGTCTCATTCCGTATACTCAACTATCTCTGTGCCATTTGACCGGACATGACATAATGGCGACAGGCTTTTGTTTTGGGTAGGTTGAAAATCATCTTTGATGTATGCATTCATTGAATTCGTTGTCTTTCGTAAGATGCGCAACCTTATTCCTCCTCTTGGATTTTGTAATATTGCGTCGCCCGCCTAAATACTAAGAGAGCCCGACAGATAATTGTGGATTAATGTTTTTAAAAACCATATTTAGCCACCTATCAACGCAGCTGAGAAACGGAGTAGATGATTAGGGGCAGATGTGATGGGGACCGCATATGTTTATTTATTTGAAGACGCCATCATTTGCGTGTTGTTTGCGTAGGCACAGCTGTTACTTGCTCCCTGCTATATTACAAACATATAAACCCCGTGTCTAGTCGGTGATGATCATTCTGCAGGTGGGTTATTCGCTGTTTATCACTGTAGCCGCGAGTATAGTAGTATTAATCCGAAGCATCAATTTTTTTTTCATTCTGATATCAGAGTAAAATAACGACGGCATATACAACTACATAACCATGTCAATTGGATTCTGATTCTTAAACTGGTCTGCTATTTATAGTGTGGTCATTTATAGGTACGTATAATCGTACCTACGCCAGCCAGGTACATGTGAAGCAGAGAGGTTCTAACGCTCTTGACATTTAGAGCTGGTCACATCCTAATATCCGTTACATTTTTATATGCAATAGTCATTAAATGGTTTCCTTTTATCTCTATCTGTCTGTATTTGTCTCTCAGTATTCGACACCATTAAATTATATGGGAACGATGACACCCCTTTTAATTTGTATGCTCCGATGTACTTAAAAACCAATAAATGATGCATCGGTGTCATCTGCATCGTTTTCATTTGTCATCCACACTTCAAAAGACATAGCTTCAAACTAAGCCCAAATGAACAATAAATATGCAAATTTGGTGTTTACTTTGATATAATGTTGACATTTACCACCATAAGCCACGTAGGTTACAGCACAATGAACCATACATTGTTGAATATCAGGGCAGTTAATTTTTGAGGTTATTTCAACGACTTCATTTTTTTAAATTCTAGGCATTTTGCTAAAATTATGAAAATCAACCCCTAGTGAATTGGCCAAGTATTAACAATATACGCTAGCTAAATCATTGAATCCTGGTTTGTGTTCAATTTGTATTACAGTCGCATTTGATCTCAAAAGCTGATTTACGGCCATAGTCAGTCATTGTCACCGGATTAAATAACAGATTGCTTGTTAAATGCAATCCTTTGACGGGGTATTTTGATGTAAGTAAGGATGTTTTGGTGGAATGCCTTATAATGCTATCGCCTTATCAGGTTTGGTTTGCATGTCCAGCTATTTCATTTCCATGCAGATTATGGGACATACTCCTACGAGATATGGAGTTGATTAAAGCCAATTATGTGCGCCCTTTTCCTTTAAGTGCTACTATTTTAACATTGTTATACATGGGAAGAATGCGGTATAAGTAGAACATAGAATATGTGAATAAACATGATGATCAAAGGCTATTTTAGAATTTTTAGACTTCTTGGAAGGTGAAATGCTGACGAGCCTTTGCACGAAGACACACACCCACCCATACTTCTTGAACACCCAGCTGCACGCACATTCACCGGAGGTTTTCTCAATTAATTATTGTACATCAATACTCCCGCAGAAAACTCTTGAATACACCACGCAATATCGCCCAAATATTGGCTCAAGATCAAATAGGTGCAAGCTCTAACATGTTTAAGAATTCGGGGAAGCGATGGTTAATGTTTTAACCTTGCCTTTGATAGAAAATCCGAATACGTCGTTGTGTTCTGGAGTGGTGTTGGGGCTTCTGCGTAAATGATTATACAATTTTAAGTATAGCTCCGTGCAGTCAAACTTGTGACATAACACACTTCACATCAGCGAACGAATAAGCAGTCTGTTAACAGTAAAGGGCTTACATGCAGTATTGTAAGAACTGGGTGAACTAAATTCACTACGGATGACAGTCCAAGGCCTATATGTACGTTATGTCATGACCATCAGCGCAGCTTCCATGGAATTATATGTCGGTCAGAATCACGTACCAGCGGCTTCAAGCAATCAAACGTCTGTTCTTGTCTTGTTATTTTTTTCTTGGTATTAGAAAAATTGTTGATGATCGATTGGTTTCGGCGACTTAAAAATAGCTGCGAAATATATTAACAAAAGTATTTAGTGGAGTTGCAAACGGATCGATCGGTTCGACATTCCCGATATAACTGGTTTATTGTGTTATCGTTCACTCGCAGCTTATTTTGAGCTTCAGAGGTTGTTAACGAATATTACGTTCAGTATTTGCGCCTTTTGTCACGCCCTGTCAATAGTTAGCACCAGGAAAATCAGACCGGATAATACTTCAAAACATTCTAGGAAATCGAACTTTGAAATTTGTTTTACAACGTAACATTGATTAATTTCGCCGATATGTACCGTTATGTAGGTGTTGATTGGGGGTGTAGCAAAAGTTAACCGATATCGCCTGTTTCCATTCGTAGACTGTAATACGGTAATATCTGCAGGTCAGTACATAAGAATGTAGTTCAATTAACAGACAGTAGCAGCCCGCCGAAATTTAACGATTAGTATAATTATGACTTCCCTGACGAAAACATCTAAATAAACTGCTTACGGCACAAAACGACCAATTCCACATCCAACCGTCTTTAACGTCCACTAAGCAAATGGCTACGGGCGCGCTTGACTGATCTGTCAGAGTAGATCGCAGATCATTTTGGTCATGCTGCTAATGTCGCGTTACCAGTTTATGACTCGATCGTGTGGTAAACAAGACATTCATCATCAATGCTGCTTTGCATTAACAAAGTCAATTTCAATAAAAATGCATAATGTCATCAAAGTATACTTTCATTCGTGCACACAAGCACAATACATATACATACATACATATACATTTGCATATATATATATATATATATATATATATATATATATATATATATAGATATATATATATATATATATATATATATATATATATATATATATATATATATATATATATATATATATATATATATATATATATATATATATATATATATATATATATATATATATTGTTTGGACCTGCTTGATCGATATAAAAGCATACCTAGCTTGATATCTTGAGAGGCAGATGTGATCTTCACGATTTTAATGGTGCACCTCGACCACCTCGTACCTTTGTTTCGAAGAATCGATGATGTCATGCAATAATCTTATCCGCGCACTTATTATTGATTTGTTGGCATATATTATACAAAACATGCAGCAATAGCGATTATTATTTTCCAAGTCGAATCGTGTCTTTATGTATTATCATCTTTCAGCAAGGTCTCCTGTGTAATATATTTGTCATATAGATTTCATTGGGCATATGTTGTTAAATAAAAGTTTGTCATGAATATATAGGCGTAGGCCTGCAATATATCTTCATGAAAGACAAGAGCACGGGACGCCTTTCAACATTTAACTTATGCCCTTTTGGGAGGCATTGCAACGATCACTTGATGATAGCAGCACGCCCCGCCAAGGTTAATGCAATCGAATCCTATTGCCACTAACACAGTATATTTGCCGTCATCGAAACGCGTCACAGCGGCAGATGCAACAATGATGCATTCTTCTTCAGACAAAATGACGACATATGAGAATGATATGCGATTCCGCCCGATTACTCATACGTAAACAACACATCAATATCTACATGATAACAACTATGATGATTCACATCACATGTGGCATGAAAGCAGCAAAGAGCAAGGAGCATTGATGTTTTTCTCTTTAGCACATTCAGTTACTTATTTTCGATTTCATGCTATTTGCGCAATTAAGATGCTTGAAAAGTATTTGGTTTAAATATTAATTTTATATCGTATTAATCACCATGTATGACACTTGATTTGGTGTATGAAACGAGTCTGTGTTCGAGCGTGAGCAGTTAATGAAAATAAGGGTACGAACTATGTCTCGTATATGATAATTAGCTGTACCTAAACGATTAATTACAATTATGCACCTGATATAGTAACTAGAAGTGCAGAATCTTATCGCTGTGGCGAACAGTTGAACATTACAGTGCAATCAGCCATTTTGATTAGATCTCATAACATGTCCCGGTAGATTAGCAATACTTTGGCAATTCTGCATGTTCCGCCCGAGGCCTCTGAAGTATGAACCTAACATGTATGAACCGACCGTGATTCCCGCTATGAAACCCCTGTTCTCTAGAGAACTAGTCGGTTTGTGTGAAATGCGGCAGATCACTATGCATCAACACCTACTTTATAATCTTCAAGACCGACATGGGGCCCGTTTGGCAGAATGCAGTCAACCGTTACAAACTGTCAGCTTCTACAAGTCCTTGGGTTTCAGTGCTAGGGAGATGAAAGGAAAATGTAGGATGTCATGCCAAAATGTGTCAGATTGATATCCGTTAGCAAAGAAAGATCGGTTCCGTGTTTCATAAATATGCACAAGGCTGGCTTAAACTTCGATTGCACGCATGATGTCGCCAATGACATTCTAATCGCAAGTGCGACCATTCGGTTTGCCGGTAAGCTCTAGCAGCCGAAAGTTGATCGATTCACTCAGTGATCGTCTTTGTTAGTGTGTAATATCAAAAACAAATTTCCATCGGATTTCAGTTTACATGTGTATATATGTATGCGAAAGTCTTAAGTGAACGACATGTTGCCCTCTGATGTTTATATCATATCACTACGTTACTATGTTCATTTCGCATCGCTTGTATCGCTTTAATGCAGTCGTGTACTTTTTTATTAAGTAGGCCCCTCCCATGCTAATTCTCTTCACGTAAGCGTTATTAACACTATTGGCCATATATAAAGCCGAGTAGCACACACACACACACACACACACACACACACACACACACACACATTCACACATACATATATACATATATATATATATATATATATATAGAGATATATATATAGATAGAGATATATATAGAGATATATATATATATATATATATATTTATATATATATATATATATATATATATATATATATATATATATATATATATATATATATATATATATATATATATATATGTTTATATATATATATATATGTATACATATATATATATATAAATATGTTTTTAGATGTATAAATATATATATGTATACATCTATATATATATCTATATATATATATATATATATATATATATATATGGCCTATATATATATATTATGTGTGTGTGTGTGTGTGTGTGTGTGTGTGTGTGTGTGTGTGTGTGTGTGTGTGTTTTGAAAAGATGTTATTATTTGGTCCAAATACTGATCTACAATTGATTTGTTGGCAATCATTTCAGCCGCGCAATATTGTGTCATTCGATGATTATTAACAACTACAGCAACATAACTTTTACATCTTTTCTAGTATCCCTCAAATTGATTGATTAAAGCTCAGCCTGAATGTTCGTATTCTTTGCAAAAATATTTCATGGTGTGAGATGCCATTTGGGTATCTCCTTCGATTTCACCAACGCCATCACGCCAAGCAATCCATATAGCACCCTGTCCTAAGTTGACATCATCCTGCCTTTGAGGTGTTACGCTGCTAACATGTCTCATGATGGCTCTTTTATTAAGAGCGATATTCAATATTCATTACCACTGAACGTATTTAACTGTACCAGAGTGAATTTAAATGCGCACAGTACCATATTAATTGCCAACTACCTTTATAAGAGCCCCTGCTTCGTTTGTAATTGAACGGGATTGATTTGTCTGTGAGAATTGAGGTACTTGCTGCAGCAATTTTAAATCCTGCTGAAGTTTGCTATTTGGCCGTGCTACTAGATTCGGCCCATAATTATTGTTATCTCCCCCTGCTCGAGCAAACTCATCTCCGGAGTAACCCGACTTTAATGCCATCCTAATTTCAACTTGGTCTCACTGTAATTGCATTTGCGTACTTATCTGTAGCTGGCATCATGCAGCCGTTATGGAGGAAAACATCAAATTCAAAGAAGCCCGTAGATGTTGTTTTGGCCTTGAATGCAACTGACCTTGCATACATCAATGCACAGATTCCCGGTGAGTGATGGAATATGTGGACCAATTTGCAATTGAGAAATAAATCGCTTTGGAAGTAGAGCGAATTAAGCGATACTTTGCCTCAGCGGTAGACAAATCAAAATGACCAGATGCGAAGTTGTGATATCGATTCGCCAGATGTGGACAAACTACAGAAGTCCGCGTTGCTTATAAAAAGGTGTGGCGCGATGAATCATCCGGGTTATGGCCTCATAAATGACATATTATCATCTTTGTTCGCATCTTTGCATAAAAAAATATGCACGATTTGTTAGGACATTTGGGTCTCGACAACGAGCGATTTATGACCCTTCATTAAATTAAGAACATTTCTGTAAAAGTCACCCTTTTTTGGGGTATTTTCTATGATTTTGTTCAGTTGAGAGAGAGAGAGAGAATTAAAGAGAGAGAGAGAGGTAAGTGCGTAGGACTGCACTTTATTGATTGCCTTGATGCCGTGCGATACGGAGCTGTTATAATGGTTGACGTTAGCTGATGCAGTCGATCACTGAAGAAGCATTTTCTTTTTCATATACTGTTTATTAAAGGTGGATTTGGAATATATCCATTAAAAGGTATCGCATTAGCAATTATGATTTGGATCCAACTTTAAAAATTTGATCT
>CM067353.1:35735140-35767301 GCA_034190875.2 Urechis unicinctus | reverse complement strand
GGCTACAAGCCTCTGCTGGAAATCTGAATATAATACAAATATATAACAAAGTTTATTATGTGACAGTGGTTAAAGTACCATAAACGTATAGGTACATCACTGAGTGGCGATGTATAACGTTGTACTACAACTCATCAAGCATTCGTCATACATTTACGCATCAGCTGTGTCTAGATATAAGATAAAGTTATGATTTATTATACATAAACTGACGACACCATTGTCGTGAATACACAAGCGTTTGCTTTCTAATGCTTATGTCCCAATCCTTTCTCCCTGTAGACGCATGTGCACAGAAGTGAAGTGGTTGCACTTTTTGCGATCGGCAGTAGCTCGGTTTACATCCAAACATAAAGCCGAATGTTATACAGACGCGGAGTTTGAAAACCTATGCTGGTACTGTTGTTATACGTGCGTCACGTAAACAATAACTGACGAATGCAGTCAATCACTGACACTTTGATCTTGGGCTCTTTATTTTTAATCGTCTAATGTGCCTGAGGCCGATCGATTACAAAGCAAGTGTAATTCTGTTTCAATATATTATGACCGCCTCGCAAGGAATCGCGAATAGTGGAAAAATAACCATACATAAAACAAGTCAGTTCATAACCACTTCCACCTTTTCCCAATCCCTTTGGGGTACATTTGAATTGATTGACCGCCTCGCAAAGAATCGCGAATAGTGTAAAAATAGCGATATTATCGCCTGGCGATTGTTAGCCATTGTGGATAATTGCGATAAACAACAAAGTTTACAAACGTGTTGTTGCAGCGAATTCCGCACAATGACAATTACTTAATTGCTTAGTTCTATCGGATGCCGATAATGCGCTTTCGACACTGACAAGTTATGGTTGTTGCATGTCGTAAACGTAAAATATTAATTATTTGAATTAAAAACCTTTACGGCTTCTGCCAGCTAAACTCCTCTGCGATGAGGTTATTAGCATTTAAGCTTCACGCAGATTATAGCAACGCATAAAAATTGATGCTCACTTTCAGGACTTGATAAGATTACAACGGGACTGTATTGTGGGACTGTATTCATGTCTATATCTTAACCATATCTGGTATTAGTAGTCGTATAATGGCGATTTCATAGCCTAGCATGACGCGCCCATTGTCCGCAATAATTGAATTTGATATGCTGCTATTTTAGGAGCTAAGTCCGACAGCATCTCACCAGGCATTAAGGATTTCCTCATTCGGTTACGAATGCCAAGTCTTCCTTGACTACTATCTTACGAACAGATGCCCTTGCTATTAGCGTAAGTAAGTTGTTTGTGTGTTAATATTTCTGCAATTTAGTGATTTGTAGTATTTTCTCCATTCATCTGCTTTGACGGAGTCGTTCGTTTATGCTGCACATAACGTGTGCCATAATGTTAAAAATGTTTAACCATCGTTAAATATTTTTGTTTATTTCGTACCCAGGGTACCAACATGAAATGACACGTGAGATAATGAACAAGCTGTGCAACATTGAACCTGATAAAGATAAAAACTTTTTCTACACCTAACCATAAAATAAACCATTTGGTTGTCGAGTACATCAATATCAAATTGCGAATATCTCAAACCAATCAATGATCGCCTCTTGTTAACGGCATCTTTTGAATTATGCTTTCGATATTATACATCACCATATTTTTTATGCTAATGCTGTACATATATTCATTTTTGTATGTTAATGCTGTACATATACTAAAGATAAACAGTATTTTGCCCTAGTGGGGATAGGGAATTATTACACGCAAATTGGTCGATGCTCCGTAGCACAGCAGTTATACTCTGGCGCATCTGAACAATCATTTTTAACGTCTTTATGGCAAACAAAATGCTAATGTGAAGCTTGTAAAGTAACGGGCCTTATATCTTAGCATGCGTACAGAACAGGAGATCTTTTTACAGCCTTATTTTCGTTGAGTATACATTGTCTTGAAATCATCAGAATTCATCGTGTAAGTTTGCAACAAGAATAACAAAATAGTTTACATGAATCTCTATGCTAGTTAGCTGAATTTCGCTAAATCTTTTTCAATGATGCATTAAACATTGTCCTTTTAGATACACAGTAACAATCAACGATCATTGTGATATAGATGTTGTTTCAAAACCTGTGTGTACACAATTTAAAATCTGGTTAAAGTCAGGCCACCTCGGACAAAACCACAAAACACTATCCAGAGGAAAGTCTAGTGCCTACAAGATGTACAACGCCAGATGTCCCATATTTCGTATTATACATTGCCATGAGATTGGGCATATATTGATCTAGTCCTAGGATAGTGACACTACATTAACATTCCGTGTCAGCATGTCAGCAAATAATAATTGGCATTTTCAAGCTATACTGTGCAATCTTCTGCATTTCATAAACGTTAATAGTATGCGCAAATGTAATTCTTACATAAATACAATTAACCAGCAATAAATGCAGAACACATTTATAGCCAAAACGACTCCAATAAGCCTTAATAAGTAAGTTACATATTAAAATAGAACCTTAACAAACTGGTATCCGAGCAAAAAGCAATATACCACACATTCGTGACATTTTGATTATTGGAAATCAGACGTATTAGTGTTAATATAAAATTTATAAAACATGCAACAAGCACGAATAGGTCGTGCGCCTGTGCTTTATCACTGCGGTATCGTGTATACATCCGCTAACAACGAAGAGGGTCTGCATTGCATGATGCTCTAATCATGTGATTTACTACTAAGACATGAAACAGCGCATCTTCAAATTGTTACATCCCATGCACATGATATCTATCAGTAAATCAATGTATCTGTTTTGCATTGTTGGTGACATTCAGCGTGGTATGGCTCCTAATCCTGCCACCGTAAAGTGCCATACAATATAGGTCGGATATCGATCAGAGTAATGCAATCAAATAAACGCGCAGATTCTCTCTCCGTCCCATCAGTATTTGATTTACAGCTAAACGAATGCCGTGCCACAGCTGTACCGTTAGACCACCTACGGAAGCTTTACACAATGCCCATCTTAACTTTACACTAGGTGACAAAAACAGCGTTCGATGCAGAGAACATTGACTTAATTCGATCACCGAAGGTTTTCAAAATTTTGTTTAGTGGTAAGCTGTCTAGGGAGGAGTTGTATGGATTAGTACTGTCTTGGCTTTTTGTGCAATAGATAATGCGTCTTTGTTTGAAACCCTAATTGAATGAGAACTGATATTACCCTGGGACAGGTAGTTTCATTTATATTTCGCCTAGTGTCCCGAACTGCCTAGAAATATAGATTTTGGTTGCTTCGTTCGTTTAGATCATATATATTTTGACGACAAACAAGTTCATACATATCTCACTGTTCGTTGTTGTTTGAAAAAGGCAATTGGTGTCATTGGTGTAATTATGAGCGTTGTTACCAACATAATAAGAAAATTAGACTTTTACTTCCTCATAACCAAATTAATGCAATGTGGATATGTACACATGCTGTGGCGATTGAGTTTGTGTTTCAGCAGACCTTGTCAAACATTACGATATCCCAGTGTATTCACATTTAGCCATCTTGGTATAAGTTGTAAATTAATTTAATCCGCTGACAATTGACGCTAGATCAATATTGTTCATCAATTGATAGGGTTCTGATACCAGTCTTCCATTGGGGACGTAGACGTCTGAGTATTGTACTAGGATTATCTTAACTTTCCTCCGGAAACATACTTAAAACGTCCCACGTTCTAACTAACTTGTAAAGTACTACCGCGTCACCATGATATATAAATCAATCATCATACTATAACGGCCCCGGTTCGTGTTACAATTGGTAACAACGGGCACTAGTAAGCAAGTTGTGACTTTTTGATGCATTTTACTTCAAATTGCCAAATTAAGCTCTTTTCAAAGCTCTGCTGTTATGACGGTGTGAGCCACTAAAATATAGATATGAGACTATTCTGTATAAATAGCCCTTGGTATATGTCAGCGATAAGTTATAACTTTGCAATTGCTTGCATACGATTGTACAGAAATACTCCATACAAGAATACGTTTTTATGCTTTAATGTTCGTATTATCCGACCGTACAGATTATCCTTGTACTAATATATATTCTTCGTTCGATGTCTCATCCCGTGGCCGTGATTTGGTATTCTTGTATGTCGCACTCGGTCGTGCATAGCCGTCTCATTACTTCTTATGTTTATCTCGTCCGGTTAGATAGGATAACCATGTTGCAAAAATGTCGAGGCGTATATATTGTACATATGTTACCGTCAGTCGATATAGACCCGATTACTCACATCACATGAGATGGATGTATTTCTGTGTATATCTTTTAAATGTGAGTGGGTAGATGTCAGCAAGATATTGTGCCTTGGATAAAATGTGAGGCAATCGCTATTCGAGGCTTGATAGAGAAAGACCAGAAACATATATATATTAGTTCCTGACAACGGACTTAGACTAGTCATCCCCAACCTAATCCGTAAAAATAAACCAGTAATATGCTTTTGTAATTTATCTTGTTTTCACACCTGCCATGCAACAAACTCACAATTAATCTTAGTGTCACATAAAGCCAGTTATTCTTCAAATGTTATAAGCGCTTTGCCAAGCGGGAACTTCATCTTGTAACGACTGTGCCGAGGAATAAGCTATCGAAGACTAAATGGATGAATAAGAACAATCTACAACATCCATATTTATAGTGAATAGTTACATGGTATGTGTAAAGCAAGACCACAAACATAGACAGCTGACAACATGCATTCCGGCTTCATGAGATGCCAGTAGCACCATACAGCGAAGCAGTTTCACAAGTACAATTTTCAGTTAGAGAAGCCAGTCGACTCAATACACGTTAATCTGATTTTTAGTGACTGATTCATTTAATCAGCATAAATCCTTCAGATGATATAATTGCTAAACACAAATACATGTTTACCGTGCATCTTATAAGCGATGGCTCTGTCAAGTGGCTCTAAAATTATCATATAGACAGCAGGCATGCAAAACCTACGATTTGGCCAAATATATTACATTTGTAAATAATACAGTGCTTCATCTCAACATCTCAGCGATACGCCGTTGAACAATTGACATTATTTGTTTATTATTACATGACTGATTACTGTGAACGTATTGACAAAGACTTAAAGCTCGAGCTTATGTTAGCATGGGTAATACAACGTGGCCTATCATAGAGTCCAGGACAATCTATGATTGCAAATCCTAACAATGGTTTTAGTATGTGCGCTCCTACAATCTAGACCTTTCGCTCATATTGCATACATTTATGTGTATCGGTATGGTATTTTCGTTGGTAAAATAGCTGATTATAAACCGTACCGTTCATGTCACATTTACAACACTTGCCACAATCGGTCAATAAAATCGCAATCATTTGAATGAGAAAAGAGAGAAGTTCTGCAATATGGAGACTTTTCTTTCGCCGCGTATTGTACTTACGATTGATATTCCCTTTATATATATTTTCTACGGGCGTAACGCCAATGAATATCAATTTCATAATACATTTGTGTCATCAGGGTGCAAAAGCTCTTTATTACGTATATTTCGTCTAAAAATATAATGTAAATCTGCAGTGTTGCATCGTTATACCAAGCAAACTAACAAGGTGTACACTCTCTATTAAGTCTGTAATGTTTGCATATATTCTTATTGGGCGACCAGAGATATTAATTAAATAATCAGCGAGTAAGGTAATGTACAATTGGTATTTATTGACGCAATTGCCATCAATAAATATTAGTAAACGTGCCCTAGCTCTTCGATGTCTCAGCTATTTTTGCTTAATGCAAGCATTGATACATAACTAATATACATGGATATTTCCCTGTTGTAAGTGATGCATTTGATTAATAGTAGATATGTCCTAGATACTCACATGGTACGTGTCAAAATGCGTCTGTTATTCTGCAGTCTGACAAGTACTCAAGAGAAAATGACAATATACTGTAGTGCACTTACTGAGTATAAGTCTTCCAGTTCTGTCATATGATCAACCTCGGACATTGCTGAGCACTGAACGCTATGGCAATTGCACATAGCAAATATCACTTCAGAAAAGCATAATGCGTCCAGAACCGAAGAATTGGAGTCAAGCAAATAAGAACCTTCTGCAGCCGCAGAAATACCCATATATCTCCTGGTATGTTGATGTTGGTCAGTGTTTTGCATGATACAACATGACGACTCAACCTGATGAGAGCAAAACACTCCCTGCACGCCATTGTCAGGCGTGTTATGCTGTTTTGCCAATCTTTCTAGCTAATGAACCGTTATTTTCAGTGATGTCAAGAATTTGAGGTAATGTAATAGGTGCGTTGAAATAGAACTTCTACAAAAAATACTTATATTGTGTTGTCGCGTTTGTGATAGATATCGCTACATGTGTAATGGTTATATATTGAACGCCTAATATGCCTGCTACCAAGTTGCCTGTGAACATGTCTGCTGCCATGTTGCGTGTGTTTATGGAGCTATAATTAAATGAACGGTTTTCTATTGCAATCGGTGAATGCAGTTTTATAACTCAAACATATTATAGCAGTGGTATCTACAATCGACATTTTACATTTGTTTTGTTTTTTTGTTTATAACTGATTGGTAATTTAAGGGATATTAGGTAATTTGCTTGCCTTAATATCTTAATAGTACAATACGGGTGATCACATCCGGGGAAATGTTTACAATGGTTGGTCAGTTATCTTAAACAATGATATCACACGGATAAAATCTGCTGAAAATTTAACCTTAGCTTGATACCAGCGCCGCGCTTCAATAGTTTATTTAGTAACCAAACTTTTATGTGCAGGGCATGATAATAAATGGTAAAAAAACTAGCCGAACGTTTAGTTATTAATGAAAATGGTAACGAAAACCCATCGCGCACTGATACGTAATTGATACACAAGACGGCATGAATCGATTTGTATTCACCAATGGGGCGATCGAGGTGCTTACCGTTGTTCACAAGCAGAAACACGACTGACATTGGTGAAATCAGTCCTCACACGGAAATTAACGATCAGTGAGCACAATCTGACAAGCGATTAACTTCTCAATTCAACTGAGAGCGTCTATTCCCATCACGAACCTCCAATATCCAACTATGATAGTCAATGCAGGACTCTTCCCGAAATTCACAAGACTATGAAAGGTATCAGATTCTGGATACAGGTAACCTGATCTTGTGATTGTGCGAAACCTTTGCGCAATTATGCCCGCAAGCTTAGTAAGTGAAGATTTTATAAAATCATTATTTTGTTACCTGAGCTGAAGCATGCAATCGAGAATTAGTAAGTAATTGAGCGCGTAGAATAACGGAATCTCTAAACTCTCTCTCTCTCTCTCCTCTCTCTCTCTCTCGAGAGAGAGCGCTCGCTCTCTCTCTCTCTCTCGTCTCTCTCGCTCGAGCTCTCGCTCTCTCTCTCTCTCTCTCTCTCTCTCTCTCTCTCTCTCGAGAGAGACTCTCTCTCTCTCTCTCTACATATATCATTATATATATCTATATATATATATATAGATATTATACATATATATATATATAGATATATATATATATATATATATATAGATATCTATATATATATATATATATATATATATATATATATATATATATATATATATATATATATATATATATATATATATATATATATATATATATATATATATATATATATATATATATATATATATATATATATATAGATATATTTATCGCGCTAATATTATATCCGCTGATAATATCCCGGTGTAATCAACAATGTGAGCTGTTAGGCGAGTGTATGTGCGTGTGAGTGGGTATTCATATGCGTAGTGGCGAATCTACATGCGTGTGCATATGTGTTTAGGCGCGCTTTGCTTAGTACGCATTGGACACTGGTCTACAATGAGTGTGGTAGAGAATTTATTCCCTTCACGGCGAGTGAGGTCACGGTTAGGATAAGTGTAGATTAACAAGAAGGATAAGATAGGGATAACGGCTTCTATTAAGGTTGAATCAAATAGGGATTAAAGGTGGAGTCACAGTTGTAAGCAGTGTTACCGTAACGGATGCACCGGTTGTGGCTATATGTCAGAACTATATGTGGCTTCTTTCTCATCCTGGGCAATGGCGGGTTATATTTAAGCGTTTCATGAACTGCAAGATAATTGGACAACATGGCTGAACGAGTTGATTTTCCATAGACAACGCACAACGCCGTAGGCAGACAATATCGATCCGAATGGCATGAAGCATGTCAGGTCTTATATATAAGAGCCGATCAACAAAGCACAGACGTAAAAAAAACATTCATTAGTGATGTTACTTGCATGGAGATGAGCGATATTTTTAAGACACACTACGCGGTTCAGATTGCATTAAAGCATCCACCGAGATGAGAGCGATACCCTGTTGATTAATGCAAAGAGACTGGATATGTAGCCATGGTAACGACTTATTTTCCATTCTATGCAGTTCGTGTCATTCTAATGTCCTCCGCTATAAGTTGTCAATACAGCGCAGGAGTTTTTAATGTCGGCAAATACTGCAGATTATTTTTACAGCTTGGGAAAGTTTTAATGCCTAATGGATGGCGAGCACACAAACTCAAATATGCGCAAAACTGTTAAAATGATTATCTCGTGTTTCTAGTAAAACTATGACTATATAGATTTTTGGACATGTATTTGACATTAGGGAGAAAGATTCACATAAGGGTTCTTCAGTTGGGTGTAATATCACGGTTTATTCTTTTTGCGGGCTAGGAAGCAGTTTGAATTAATTTGCACTATCGTAACCTACTGAACTGCGCAATTTGACACGTAAAACCACGGCAATAGAGTTTCCCTGTCTGTTAAAGAAAATCAACTAACCACCATTCCGATTCAGCGTTAGCTCTTAAATGGCAACATCCAGCTTACAATAATCAGGCTACCAACTCGAATTATAGGATTTTTTTGCAAGACACAAATTGTCGGAGTAGATATACGCCGTGCTATAATACTCAGATGCTTGGTAATGGTATTGACAAAGTGGTATCATCGTCTCCTGCAGTCAACCTTACAAGCTGTGATCCAGTATACTCATTCGTTATGATCAGGATTATGCGACTAGATTGCATTGTCTTCAGTAAAGACAGGTCGTATACAGCTGCAGTCGCAGCTTACCTTCAAGTCAAATCAACCGATGGACATTCAGATAACTGGCAAAGCAAACACGAACGATCAGCAGAGATGACAGACAAATATAAACAACGTGAGAAATGAACGGCGCGAAGGCTCATAATAACTTTCTGAGATTGAGGAATTGTTTGTTCGTTATCAACATTAATTTTGATACATAAGCATCGTTTGAGACAAGCTTTGGTGGGTGCGTAAGTTGCGATGGATATTGATGAACACTGCCCTTAGTGGATGTCTCAAGTGTAGTCATACTCAACCATTCGAGGTATAAATCTTTCGTAAGATCATCGTTCCATTAAGATGTACGCCGTCATAGGTCCATATGAGTGGGTCGTATATGAATACTGCCTAACAGTCTTTTGGAATATTTCAAAAGCTACCACTGCTTGTCACACTATACTGTACAAAATAGAGTGGTATCTGCCATGATCTTCAAGGTCACATGCCGGATGCGCACTTAAACCACAGCCAAATAGTTAACTTTGCTTGAATATTGCCGTGATAACATTCAGATTTATAGAAGAGCCTCGTGGTCATCGCGAAATAGTCCCCGAGCAATAGCTTTGGTAAAATTTACGCGCCAAAATTCGTTGAATGTATCATTTCATGTTGCAGAACGCGATTGACATCTAAAACGATGACTGCGCACTAATTTTGAAAGCACTAATACCTGACAGCACTTGTTGGTTGTAGCATTATCTGCATTATGAGCAAACTGTACCTCAAGCCTCACATATTCATTGCGTGTTTGCTACTGTTATATCCCTTGGTGGGCTTGAGCTACTTGCTGTACATTGAAATAAAGGTAAGGTCCAATTTCCCTGGTTGATTAAAAAGATATGCAAGCTAACGATGTTCCTCGTAAACCCATGGCCATTGCTTTCGAAGCATTCGCTTTAGTTTTGCAATTCTACAATACTGGCATCGTCAGAAAAATAATACGATTGTGTGATAACGGCACCGTTATTGTTCATTTGAAACTAGAATGGATTGTTATCAGATGGTAGGTTTTGCTATGCGCTGCTTCCTGCATAGAATTACAAGATTATCATTAAGCTATCTCGACTAATGAAAGGTACATTTTATGGACCACAGAAACACACGCTTAATAGATATTTCGCCTTGCTGAAAAGCGGCGCCTGTGAAAATATTGCAATCATAAGTTTGCATGTTGTTAATATGCAATTTTTCGAAATGGATTTGTTTTGTGTGACGGTTGTTATGCATGATCGCTATGCCGACTGTCGTTTTTTTTATGACCGGGCACGGCAGGCATTTTTAGCGCTAAGCGACTAGACAGGGTGAATAAATGCAAAAAGTGGTTCTCCAGACCATATCCGATTTCAAATTTCTCCAAAAGCGTTTTGTAATTTGTCCATTAGGTTATTCATTAGCATTACTGCTGGCTTTTAGGTTTGTTCTTATGCTCTCAGAGTACATTAATGGAACACGCGATGCAATGTTCTTCATAGCCACATGCCTTCTTAACCTCATCGCAAATATGGCTTCGACCTGGTATTCGAGATGCTTCAGCATCACTCGCATAATCAGCTTTTATATCGTCGATCTGCAACGAAATGGCCGGTAGCGATTCATAGGACAATTTGCAGGAAAGTTCGCTCTAACCAGTTTGTGAACAGTGAGTGGGTGTGGGGTATGAGGTGGGGGGGGGGGGGTGGGCAAGATATAATCACAGTTAATAGATGGTTAATGGGAAGAATTCTTCGAATATCATGTACCTGTGTTGGCTGCATTGTGAATCTCCGCATCTCAGATTTTGGATGTCATAGGCGAATGTGACAACCTCGTCGTCAGTTGCTATATCATTAACTCGTGTTTGTTGACTCTACAGTTTTATTTTCTGTCACATCTCCAGTCCCTGCCAGACGATCATCACATGATATCTTCCTCATGCGAGCTGGGTTGTAATCGACCATCATTGCAATATTAATCATCGTGCATGGTAAATGCGAGCAGCATGATATGTGATAGCTATCAAGTCATCCCTTAGGTAAGGATTAATTCGGAACAAGCTTTCTGTGGGTCTGTTGACGAATCTGCAATTGATTTGCTTCAAACTATGGAACTGTTATATCGGTAGCTTTCTTATTGGCGTCAGTGTGGTGTTAATCTGAAAATTTGCTTCCAGCTTGGAATTTTGAAAATAGAATTGCAATGGCTCCACAGGCATTATTTATACTCTAAAGACAACGCGTGCTACGGGGCAAGCCTAGTGCATCACAATAGTCCAACAGGATTTCTTTGCAGCCGCAGATAGTGATCTCGTTAAGAAATGATTAATGACGCAAATTCATAGACTGCATAACCTAAAATTACATGGAATTATCGATGAACGCTAAAATCTAAATAACAATTGTATGTCCAATACATTAATGCAGGTAAGTATTGTGCCTTATTGAGGTTTAGAAACACATTAAGCTTACATTTCGGTAATAATTAACATACACGATTCTAAACTTATTACGATAGACAAATATGAATAATGGCAGCTTTTGCATATTGATGCCGTATAATGCATTGACCAGCTCACGTTATAGATGCATCGTACTCTTCTTAGTAGTAAATGTAATCTACCCTCGATTTGAGCCTGGCACAGAAAATCAATAATAGTTCAAATGTTATTCTGAAGGTTAAACAATTGTTATAAACATGTTGACCAACTTCAGTCACTGTTTTATTATTCATAAAGCTGGGTTTATATTGTGTTGCAATAACACTACGATAGCTACAGTTAACAATATTTTGCAATTGACAAATCTAATACCGAATAGGCATCTTGTTGAGACGAGAGGGTGGAATGGCCTGGTCATATCAATCGGCTGGTAGTGACTTGTAAGATAATTGTATACATTGTTATCATCCACATGTTTTTCCCTCTTCTTTCCATTTGTCCTATAAGGCTGCTGTTTAGTCAGGTCAATCTTATCTATTAACCTAATTGGCATGATATTGGCATACACAATATACTTATCTCACCTTACTATATACCAAACAGTGTGTTTGTTCGTCCCAGATTAAAATCACTATCATAGATTGCCAAATATTTCACAGCCACCTGTTTCTTTCAAACGGATAAGGTATTGATACACTCGCTGGTATTTGTAGGGTGAATACTTGCCAAAAAGCAATGCTGCACTTTGCCTTTACCAGCATGACCTCATATCTTAAACAGTAGAATATGAAGTGTTACTATCATTTCTAACAGGAACTTGGCTTAAAGTGTGAATCCACTGAGTTTTCTCACATATATATTCATAGCATTGCTGTAAAAACCGCAAATGGGATTTTGTAAATATTGTTGGCATGATATCAATCGTGCAAGCCGTTTCTAAATGGAATTCTGATACAACACCTAAAAATACATTCAGGGTTGCAAATGTATCGAAACGCAATACGTATCACCGTGCAATAACCAACCGAATCTGATATAATGGCATTGAATTGTCTGCCAATACAGTGAATATGCAATTCAGGCGTTTGATAAAAATACAAATAAAAAGCTATTTGCCATTTGAATGCAGCGTATCTCCAAATACACACACCCACTTTTACACATTACCCCATGGCGTGGTCTGATACGATATGGTTATACTAAAGTCGTTTCATAATGATTAGAAACATAAAAGTAAATGTTGTTATATGAGAATGTTGCGTGTCATTAAGGCAATAATGAAGCACTTAGTTTTACTAAGTGTGGACACCTCAGAGTTTCCTCCTGATAAAATGTGAACTTTCTTACACACTCTTTGCCATATAAACCATTCCGACATTGTTTAAAGTAAAGTGATCTAGACCATCAGTAGCAATGCGTGTTACCTGCATTCAGTTAGTTTAGTTTAAATACCTAGCCCTCATGTTTAGAGAGCGAACTAATTGGTAAAAGTTAAGAGATGCATATTTGATGGTCAGTTCGACAATGAATTGAGACGATTTATTACGTTGTCTTAGTTCATGAGAGCATTATATGTTTAAAGGCGGTGATAAAAGCATAGAGACAAATCACAACCCCGATAATGCAAGTACCAATCCTTAACAAGCTTATAATATACAGTCCTGAATACAAATTGTCCTCTTTGTTCAGAAAGGAAGAGAGAATGTATTACATTCGGAAATCGGAACCATGCATAAACGAATCGGATATTAGCGTGTCATTCTGGGCCATGACATCGACATTATACGGCAATTCATACCAGACGGGATTAACCTTTGCATATCAAATGAGCCCCACAATAGCACCGCTGTGAGCTGTTTGCAGGATGTAATACTGAATAGAAGCAGCAATGCTGAGGTTCCAAGGGTATTACTGACGTGGATATTGTAAATACATAATCACACGACAAACCAAAAGTCTGAATGACTATAATAGTCTCCTTATGTGAAATTGAGCTTGGTGAGGACGTTGCATACAATATAATGGAGGCCATTTAATTATACTTATGCAATCTACACATACTAATTCAACGGTACCTAATTTACTTTTTTAAAACGTTGCCCACATAGGACAGGCTAGATTTGAAATCGACTGAGGGTTCACATCACATATTCATTGTTCCAAACCCTCGTCGTTAATAACTTATTTCCAGGTATTGATGGCGCTACTCGTTGTACCAAGTGTGGATTCAGATCTATGCTCAAGGTTGATGTCCATTTATTATTTCGACGTTGCGCGCCAACCTATAGGTTTTGAACATGGAATTTGAAATTCATATCAGAATGTCTGCATCATCATGCAATCGCCTGTTACAATATTTATAAATTGAATATAATATATAGCTGTATAATACTTGTAAAGCTAATATATATTTTACATCGGTGCTAAAGCCATTAGTGCTACAATCCTAATCCTGCCATGGATTTGTTAGCGTACGCCATCTCACATGAATGTCACGCTCGAAAAATGACGGTTGCAATCTATTATAGCATAGTAGACCCACACTATGTCATTATTTTCGTTTTTTTAAGCAGTATATAATTACTGTATGTTATTTAGCCTACCCTATCTAGCTGCTCTTGAATAAGTTTTTTATAAGACAGGATCCTTGACAATTTATTAGTCAAGCAAAAAGTAAACGAATAATCGGTCTTTACATTTATATGTATTAAAATCGGAAGTATTACACGTGATATATATTTGCTAGCATGCAAAAACTAGAAATATAGCGTCTATAAACCACTTGGAGTCCGTATATGCATTGAAAGTGCGAGGAAAATTCGCCATTTTTCCAATAACTTACTTAACAAAGCCTTTTGAATAACAATGAAGAGGTACTGCATAGCGTGATGTTCCAATTCGGAGATTAACTGCCGAGACATGAGACATCAGCTTATATTGTAAATTGTAATATCGCAAGCACACGAGGTCTGCTGGTACATCAATCTACTACATGGGTGCCATAAAGTTTATTAAACGTACTATTCAACATGGATGGCTGCCAAGTTTTTGTCAGTTAAGAGATTATTCTATGGTCCTGTCAACAATGAGCTCAAACTCTAGTAATCGGATGTTGATCTGAGAAATGTAATCAAATAAACGGCAGCTTCTCTCGCTGCCGTACTAGTATTTTGCTCACAGTTGCATGAGTGCCGTATCATAACCAAGTGCACTTAACACTTAAGCTACAAGAACCGCCTTACATGCAGAGAAGAGAGACATAACATGGTCACCGAAAGTTACTATAACTTTGTTGAGGGAGAGGTTTTTAAGGCGGAAATACATAACGTTCAATACAAATATTGGACCGATATAGTTGGTGACGTATATTTGAACTGGTGGAAGGTAATGACGGGAGATATTCAGTTTGGTTTTTTACCTAGCTATTAACAAAGAAACATGTCTAGAGATATAGCGCCGACCACTGTTGGTCAAATAGCACAGCAGAAATGGTCGTTAACGAGCACTTAATATTGAATCCTGACACTTACCTTGTAAGATCAAATTAAATTAATTTACGATGCGTACACACAGTGCTAAGCTCATTATATTTATTTCCATATATGCTGATACTTGCTTTAGAACCTTAGTTGTAATTCCACATACCCAAATATATTGCGCTGTAGCAAATATCATCCCCTTTTCTAATGCATATATAGTTCAACGAATGTCATCCTGTCAACCGATAAAATCATTCCCCGTACACATTTACATCCGTCCTGCTCTTAAAGTGTCATGCCATTTACATCTTTTATAAAGGCGCTATCATCCTGCTTGGGTAATTACATCCACGTATATATCATCCATTTACACGGCTGCACAATCGCAACCCTTGCGAATCCGCTGGCGTACTACACAACACATTTGGTTTCGGAAAATTCATCAGCAAATATAGCTCAAGGACGATATCTGTGGAGATATTACTTGCAAAAAATGTTTTTTAGGTAATGACCCTTTTATTTGTACCTACAAGTTCTCGGAAAGTAGCGTGCATGAACTATTATAATAGGAAACGTGGTCCACTAGTCGCGATCAGATTATCTACCAGTGAAAGTGACTTATTTCTACTTAAACGATAACGATCAAAACGGTTTAGGTTGTGATCAAGTTCATGTTGATCATAGTTGTACTCTTTTTGACTACAAACGATTTCATTTCAATCTTGATCGAATACGCTCTATTAACATTAGGTTAAATTTGATCACGATCTTTTGGTTTTTAAGAGCAATCAAATTCATATTTAGTCTTGATCTGTTTTCATCCCTGGGCTTAAAACCAGTGCCAAAATGTCTTATAGACCAATTGCAGTTTTGCTTAGATAAAAAGAGCCCATGTGCCCGTTCGTGGTCACACTCGTAGAGTTTTTGGTAAGGCATGCTCATTGGCTACCGGGAATATGGGTCTCATTCATATATGTTTTGAGCACTTAATTTTCGGCGACTTTACCAATAAAAAAATAAGTAATGTTAGCGTTTTTGTGCTTAGTACTAAGTGCGTGTGATTTTCCCTGGTAGCTGTTTATGACAAGCTCCTTATCACACGCGTTTGACAGTATGCAACCAACTGTTTCAAATTAACAGCCGCTCCTAATTCAGTAGTAAGAGCATCAGGAGGACAATAAGAAGGTTCAGGACATTGCACCAAAGTGTTGTTCATTTGAAAATGGTCGATAAGTGCGTGTGAGGTGAGTCGCGAACGTTATTTAGAAAATTCGATCAAATCTAGCTTTAACTTCGTTTTCGTGTTTTGCGTCGGTGACTGTTGCTATTCTATTTGCTTTGGATAGTGTCCGGATGCTTGTTAACTCTGGCAGTAGAGAGTGATTTATTAGGAGTCACGAAGCTAACTCCAACTAATTTTTTGCTTTTCATATTATTTTACATAATCCTATATCTCTATACCGCTGTCATATATTCATTTCACACTAGTTTCCTTGAATCAGATAAGGCAATTATTTCGCCCATAGCGCAAAAGTTTATGTTGCATAACCCGTATTATGCTTAGCATGTCACGTTAGCTTGCAGCCATAGCTTGAACCTATAACATAATTATAAACATTTATGATGGTATCTGCTGTTTTCAAAATTCTTCAATAACTAGGGTTAACACAGTGGTATCGTTTTTGGCTGGGTGCTGCATTACTGCTTATTACGACCTCTAGCTGAGGTTAAATTGGTTTTTGACTAAATAGGTTTGTGCTGAAAGTCATCATAAATCCCAAGTGGGAAAGTAACATACCTTTGTTTCGAATATTTCGGATCACCTTGTGTTACCCTGATGGCGTGCATTACCAATGATAGATTTGCCTATTGTATAGGTGTCTGTTGTATTCTAATTACCGATCAAGCATACAAACGGTTCAGGCTAAAAGCCAAGTAATGTAAGCGCGTTACGTAAAATAGTACCCTGCACCGGTTCACCACTAACTTTACAAATATGGCATAGCACGTGTGCACGGTTGGACCCAATTGTTCCCGGTAAGTAGAAATTGTCATTACAGCTTGTCACACGGCAGAAATTGCCAAGAATCATGGGTTCAGAAAATAACTTTTGGCGACTTCAAGCAGGGCTTTACAATACTCTGTCCGCCGTGGATTTAGCAGGATACCCGATTTTGAATTAGATATACACATAATACACCTTTACCCAAGTTGTCCTAAGTCAATGTTCCAGTCATCAAAGCCGTTAGTTATTGGACAGGATTGTTGACAACCTGACATTCAAACAAAACGTAGACGATATAAACATTATATACGTTTTTCTATTATATTTTGGAAATCGTGCGCGGGTAAATCAACACCATTCCGTATATGCTTTTAACCTTAAATTTCAATTCAGCTTCAGAAACGGATAATGTAAATCATTTTAGCTAACAGTGAAGAGAAGCGGAGTAGCATGATGTTCAAACAATGCTATCTACGAGACAGCGCTTCACTTTGCCGTGTACATTTATTATACAACATCTAGGCTATCAATTGTCAAAGGCGTGTCATCTAGTTAGCTTATTAGCAACTATATTCGATCAATATTGACTCTTAGGCTATGATTCCAGGAACGTGTACGAATTCTGTTGCTAACAAGTTATTGCCCTAGATTACCGTTCCCTACACAACATTATTCGGTTAACAGTTGCACCGTGAGGCTATGAAGAGGCTCATTTGGAAGCTCTACACAATGACCCATCTCCACTTATAACTAAGGTGATAAAAGCAGCTTTCTATGTACGGAGGATGTACGTAACTCGATCACCAAAGGTGGTCAAACTTTGACAAGGCTGTTACTGGGAAATTATATGGATAGTAAGGCATTTGTTGCGTTGCCCTGTTTTGCAGAAAATAATGTTTCATCACTAAAGAAATGGGAATGTATTACCTCCATAAATACGGCCAAACAATAGAGAAACGATTTATTGGGCTCATATCGACATATAAGAGCTATTAACACTGTAAATACTTGTGAAAAACAGAGTGAGGTAAACGAATTACGTGAGTTTAGGTCATATATACAGCCCCAATGGAGCTAAATTGGACCTTATCTACCTGCGATATCACTATGATCTCCAACAACTGGCAGTAGAAGCATATTTATATGATTTAGGCACCATTTGATTTTACTGTCGAGCGAGCACATAGATGGTGAAAGAATTATAAGACTCAGCGGCCTTGGTGATGCCTTCGTGCGTTCTAGAATAGTTTATGTTTAGTTGGGTATCTGATCACACAGCTAATCGCTCAGAGACAAGACATCACAGGAAGAAGCGATTCAGAAAAAAAAGCTCTTCCTAAGATGAAAGAAGCCTGGCAACAAGGCATAAATGCAGAAACAACACATGACATGCTGCTGCTGACAGATGGCCATTTACACTCGTATCAGTGCGTTGGGGACTTACCAGTGAGCATGTCCTACTCTACTATTGTAATTCAAAACGCTTCTTCACAGCACGATAATGCCGAGGAGACATATGTTTTCTCTGCTTTGTTACGATCTGCTTTTATCATCTGATACAAAAATAAATATAATGTTACATTAACCCTGCACACCAGACGGACTATACAATGTTTTATTTTTCTGGATTATTTCACTCGCGACGACTGCGTTTCTGTGTTATCTTTTCTCCTTCCTTTGACAGTATGGTGGTAAATCCAATATGATATTCCTTTTTATCCGGTTATTTAAATCAACTGAAGCGACAATTGCGATTAGCAGATGGAGTGCCTTGGATATAAAATGTCATGATCATGCAGCACCTGACATCGTGTCGTGTTGCTAATTGGAACATTTATCTGTAACATATTGCACTTGGTTTGCACGGCACAATACATATGGTGACTGCTTGTTTGCTGTTACAGCCTATATTGGTGCTCCAGTTACAACCGAGACATGTTATACCTATTTCGAACAAAAGTGGTGAATGAATTGCTGATATTTGTACATATACTGAATATAAACGAATATTCGAACAGGCTTTATTCTTCACAAAATGTAAGAAAACGAATTGTCTGAATACGATTTATACTAAACCTCGAACAAATCTGTGAACCCCTATACGTGGCACTATGATATAACTAAATTTTAACTATGTCAACCCGAGAAAGCTTTGCTCTAGCAAATAAATGATCGTTAAATGATGCATTATATTTTCCTCTGCATAACATTAACTCCTCGTGCCATACTTTATTTAAAACAATTTTGGTTTATTGTTCAGTTTTTAATAATCGCCCATCATTTCAGTTAACGTTGTGTTTATCCGCCTTTGTTACGACTTCAATCGAGCCAATAAATTGGTATTTGATTAAACTACGAATCAGTAACAGTTTTGGAATGCAGTAGATTTACACACGAATTGGGACAGATAACCACTAGGCTTCCAAGTGGTGACCCTTGAGATCAATAATCAGATTACTGCCGTCTCTTCGATCAGCAAGTGGGGTAATTGCGCGTTACAGGATGTAACCCTTTTGCGTGATACATACTTCAAGGGAAATACGCTAAAATACTCAATATTTCCAAACGTAGATTCACATCTTGTCCAGAACGATTGAAACAAACATCAATGATTACGATACTCGTACGATACAATTGTTCATAACTTAAGAATATTTAGCAAGATTGGGCTGTCATCGTATGCGTGATACGTGTCTATTCTTCAGTAGAATGACAAGTGCTCAAGACACAATAGAATTCTACTGTAGCATGCTGATTGAGTACACGTTATTAGCGGTGACATATGTTCCAGTTATTCAATATTTGTAAGGCTGATCGATCAGCCTCGGAGGGCGGGATAAGAGTCACCCAGCACAACTAATATCCAGCAATCCCTAAAATGTTTAGGCCGGTTAAGCATAATGAAAAACGAGGAATCAATACAATGTGAACAATAAAGCCCCTTCATGCCATTATCAAGCGTTTTCAGCTGTTTAGCCAATCTTTCTGGCTTATCGGCCCAAATATCGAACCACTTATGCGTTATTATTATATATGTCGATGCCCATACGCAGATTAAATTGAATTTCAAAATATGTGTTTAAAGTGCCGACCGCACGGTTATAGTCACTTTGCTGTAATCAATCCATCATGTGATCAAACAGACTCAAACCGGTCCACCCGTCGAATAATATCAGTTAAGGCAAAATGTCAATTCAAACTAGCGCGCTCGACAAAACTCTGCGGCGGCCATTATCTTGGTCAGATCCAGGCAGTGACGTCTGTCAAGCAAGCAAGCAAGGATGGTGAGGCAAGTGAACCCTTCCCACCCAAGCCCAAGAAAGGAGACATGCCTTTATAGGGTGAGACTCGATGACTTTCTTGCTGCATTAGTATTAAATAAATAGTCTATTGTCTTTTTAAGAGGATACAGCACATTTCGACCGTGCAACAAATTCATGGATATATATAAATATGATAATTCCGAAGATTGATTTAGCTGATGCATTCCATGAAGGCATGGGGTGGCTGTAGCCACTGAACAACTATCATGCATATAACGTTTAATAGACCCTATGTATATGTTTGCTTTGTGCATAACTTGCATCCAAATAGCACTGATATAACTAGTTCCTTCATTGGTAAACAGATTGTGGAAGAAGCAGCTATGGCTAACTATGACCATGATATGGATGGAAATGTCACCTGATATTCAGATAGCTGAACCTGAACCAATTCTTAACTCTGAATACGATTCTGTGCATCCTGCTTATTCCATGGATGACTGCACCCAATGGATGGAAGCATCAGTACAGGCATGTTCCATGGCATCGCCGACGAAGCGTTTGAAGCCCGGAAACACGGGGACTCGTAGAGTGCAGACAGTGCAGCAGTGTCATTAAATATTTAGTTTATATATAATTGTGACATTGATAGACAATTGATCCAAGTCAAGTCCTAGATTAGTGGAGAGTTGAGGAATCCTTGATAGTCTGATGCTGGGAAGTTATATCGTATTGTTGTAAGAGCGCACGCTGGTAAAGGAACTCATGTCTTTTGTCTCAGATGTCTCCAGCACTAGCAAACAAACTGGCTGTATTAAGTATACCTGTAACGCCTGTTAAATAACCATGTGACATTGTGGGTTTATCCATGCTTAATTGTTTTTTGTCATATAATTTTTTTAAATAAGTGTAATGAAGTTGTAAACATTAACTGCTAGCCTTTATACAGATTTGTGTTAAATTATAGAAAAAACCGTCATCTTTGTACATCATTATCTTACATGTGCCCGTCTCGTTGCGTTGTCTGTAGGAGACATATGCCACTTGCAAGGCCCAAGGGTTCAAGCAGATTGGTCTGAAACCAGGATACTGGGTTATGCAATCAATGGGAATAGGGCTGTTCTCTAGGGAGGTCATGACCCGAGGAATCTCCAAACAGCACATAGATTCTTCCACCCCTGCCAGTGGTTGTAAATATTACGTATGGAATAAAGGATGACATATGGTGTGGCGAATAAGTTTTAGCTTTGTACATTCATAGAAACGCGGATGTAAAACTGACCACGATGATAATGTAATACCATAAGTCCTGTTATGCATTCATTAATGGTCTAACTAAAAATCATGTAGGAAAACAGCTGTTGTACTTGCTCTTCTCTATGTTTTCTAGCTCGCAATCAATCTACATCAACTCTATAAAAACTTTGATAAGGCACACTTTATATCAAAGAGCATATCTATTTATTTACGGAAGCTAGTCCGAAATTAGTTGTAGTTTGTTTGCAATTAGTGCGGAGGAGCATTTACACTTACAGAGTGCAACTTTGTAAACATGAACCCTTGCATCTACTTGATCAGAAAAAAAAAGAAGTTACATATTTTGTTGGTGCGATGAACTGGGGCACAAATACGATCAGACTTAGCTTACCTAGCATTGTTCTGTAGCCGCCCTATCTTCTGGGCAGAATGAACCACGTGAGACCAAGACGCAGTTGCATCGACGGTGTCTTTTTTCGCTTCTTTGGAGACGTCTGAATCTCTCATTTCTGGTTCGAATCGGTAAGACAAAATTGGCTCTGCAGAAGCAATGATGGTCTGCAAATGAGCCGGGCTATCCCATGTCTCTTTGTCGCTCTCCTGAAGTGATGGAATAGCGAAATTACCAGCGGCCATTTTGCGCTGATCGTAGCGCAGGTCACGCTTCGCCACAAAAAAATAATGCCGGGTTTCAAATATCGTTATCTAGCTATTTTGCAGATCCTGCAATCAAAAGTAAAAGAGCAAAGCTTATCGGCAATTCGATTTATCATATGCATAACCACATTTCGTAATGCGTACGACGTGCTTCTGGTTATACCAGTTATTTTAGCACTTGTTACAGGTATGATTCACATTATTAATCCTTTTGCTGGGTTGAACTGCGTAAGAATCAATTTGCTGCGGCGCTGCCATTACATATCGATATTTGTAACTTGACACATTCATGCAAGGTTATAGGGTTTTCTGGTCTACAATAAAAGACGAAATAGGCATTATTCCGATTAAGAATGAAATACTGCCTCAGAGACGGCCATAATAGGCTTGCAACAATCGACTATCGTTTCCTATTATAAGATTTGTAGTCTGAAGACTGGCCTAATGAGACAACATGAGGCTAGGCATGTCTTTTGTACCAAAATTCGCCATGCAAAGCAAATAGGATTATGGGCAATAGAAATGACTGAAACGGTATCACGGTATCCGCACATCTGGTTAAAGTCATCGTGACAAGCGGTGATCGGCTTTGTCTCAAGCATTATCAGATTTTGTGCTCAGGATTATGCGTCTAGACAGCATAATATATTTTATTTAGTTTAAGTACCATATGATACGTACCGAGTGTTATTTATGTATACACATACAGAGAGAGATATATATAGATATAGATATATATAGAGATAGAGAGATAGATAGAGAGAGAGATAGAGAGAATAAAGAGATATAGAGATATACATATATATATATAGACAGAGAGATATATATAGATATATAGATAGATATATATGTACACACATATTTAGATAGATATATCTCTAAGAGAGAGATATCTCTCTCTATATATCCCCTCTCTATCTAGAGATCTATATCTCTATATATATATCTATCTATATATATATATATATCTATATATATATGTATGTATATATAAAATTATATAATATTTTATATTTAATGACTTCCATCTATTAAGTCACGTGCAACAAGATAAATTTAAGCTGGTACATAAATTAAAAGTTTTTCTCTAAAACTCCTTCTAAATGCCCCCTTTCATGAATCATATTGAAGTATAGGCAGATGGCGGTACCATTCGTTGATTCCCTTTCCGGTATGGTAAATGTTAATGGTTTACAATTATAAATAACAATTTTTAATAATATTTGAAGTTATCCAACGTTTTATTCTTGCTTAAGCATCATATCTGAAGAGGCTGCTCAACTACAATGTACGCGATAATTCTTGTCAAAGAACGGATATTTTTATGAACTTCTACGAACGTTAATGGCAAACAATGATGCATTCGGTTGATACAAGACTGCCGAAGACCAATATTTACCGTTATTCCCATTAATACATTCCGGTTATATGTAATAGATGCCTTTATCGACTATTATAAGCGATTCGTACATGGACATCAGCTGCCGGGAAAATACCACAGTCCTGATATCACTGCTGACACTTGCTGATATTCGATGTTTGTTGGCCTCCATTGGTGCCTCACCAAATAATGCTAAGTAACCATTTACTAGTTGAATCCATCAGACGCATGAAAGAGGTCATTCAGAAGATGTATGTTGTGACTCACGTTATTTATTCAATCCTATAATCGTTCATTGATATGCTATACTGGATCATGTAAAAAGATACATGCTATTTAATTACGGGATATATGAAATTATCCGTATATATCTAAGTTTTTTTTATATGCACTGCCAATGCTTTTACATCTTGTAATAGCTTAATTATCCTTGTCGTGGTCTACGCGTGCAGGGTTTCAATTTATGCGTCAGCTTAACTTAAGCAAGGTATGATATTTACAATGCTTTACTCGTATGCGCGAACAGATTCTTTATTGATGATGACAGACTGAAATAGCCATTGCACATTGGACACAAATTGGCAAATGAATAGAAAGTGCAAATATTGTTATAGGCTTGAGGAGCGTATGATACTTTCGTTTACTGATGGCTGATAGTGCGTTTAGCCGATGATTGAAAAACATTCATTACACGGCAGTGTATCAACTCGAAGCACAGTAACAAGTGATTTATATCAATATAGATGTATTGAAAGTGGATTGAAATTGTTCCCACTGTAAAAGGCGTGACATGAATAACAGTTATTACGAACGCCCGCTCATATGCTAGCGATTGTTGATCCAGTTCCGTCTATTAGTACCCTTCGACAACTTTCGGCTGAATGCCTGGAGAGGCGCATCTTGTTTGCTTACGGTTAAGTCTTAGCTTTATGCTATTCATTGTTTTCAATGAGCTTCGGTAGTGTTGTGATTGACGTGCTGGCAACAGATGAATTTGTCTTAATATATTCACTGAATAGAATGTGTCTGGAAGAAGTTAAAAGTAGTAATTATATGGCAATTCATATGCAATCTAGCAAATGAAGAAGAGAACAAATGATTTGTGGTTCGGTTAAATGTTCAACCCCAGTAAATTTTAGTATGATATACAAGTAAGTCATAGCGGGGCAAATGTGTTCCCTATCATTCGCTTTAAATGCTTTTATGAATTTTTAATCATTAGTCATTATACATTGCGCGTCCCTACGCTCACCATAGTATAGTTACTGCATATATGTTATTAGCTGTCATGAATGCAGGAAGCCGACGAGCGACAACAGAGCCTTGGTTTCATGACCGCCGAAACATGTATTTAATGATCAATGGCATATTGGCGTCTACGTGATGTTTTAAAGCTGAACATCGGATAATGTAGGAGTTCTGGGGGAAATATAGTATTGTTTGAGGATTGGATCGTTAAGCTGATTGAAATGTCTCACTCATATTCCACCTGAAGAGAGATTTCGCCTGTGTGAGTAAAGCTTCTGCTTGTGATTAATGTCTCGTCCCGGAGTAAACCTTCGAACGGCAATCGCCTGTATGAGTGGTTTATTCATTGTGTGCGTTAACTGTGACCTTTTGATATGTTAAACGATCGGCGTACCTGAATAGTCATGCCATGCTTATGTGTTAAAGCCACGATGGCTATTGTATTATTAAGTTTTCGTTGTGCAATCATGCTTAGTCGACGCGTTGTAGGTGTTTTCCATCTAGTGTTGTATCGTAATAACTGCGCATTTCAATTGTGAGTATTCTAATTTGATTCTGGATATTTTTATAGGCAATGCAATTATATTCATCGCATCTAGATTTGGTTTGTATAATGTGAATTGTGATTGTATCCAGCAACTATCAATGACCAAAACCTTTCAATGATGCGTGCATCCGCAATCAGGCAAAGTGGTTGTGGCGTGTCTTTCTATAATTAATCGTCAATTTATTTGCAATGCTGAGAGAAATGACCTACTCGACTCCCTTAATATTGCGGGATTCAGTAAGCCTTTTTATGCCCTGCAGAGACAATATGACAGCAGTGTAGCAAGTTACTCAGGGTTTATGGTACCATAATGTGTTTTTGTAGCCATTTGTATAGAATTAACTTCCACTTTGCATGAAACCGAAAATGACTATATAGCTTTGGGAACAGGAGACAAGTTGCTACCACTATAATTTATGACTGTGTGTGTCCTAATTGCATTGTCCTAAGCATATGAACCCACCTTATCGATGTACAGCTTCTTTGTGAGTAGAAATGGGCTGTAAATATCACATGGGTAGTAACAAAGCCAGTCCCCTATTTCACGAACGTTTTAAGGTCGGCTAAGGTGCTAAGATAGACCTCAGAGGCTGGCTTTGGGTTGACCGCACATCTTTCGCATCTGGTCAAGAGTTATTTTAACATGCTACAAATCGGGTATTGAAATTAAGAGACCAAACAAAATAAATTCAATCACACTTCACCGTCACAAAGATATTACAACATCGACATTCAGTTAGGAGCACAGTGGAAATGCAATATACGGATCGAAACAAATATATTGTTAACAACCAAGCGAATATCCCCAAAATCACAAAGCAACGACAAGCCAGATAATCATATTCGACTTGGCCAATGCGACTACCATTCGTGAATCAATCGATGCTGCATTGGTTTATTTAGACGGCTAAGAATCTAGCCAGATTCATGTAATAGGCCACATAAGTAACTAGAGCCAATTACAAACTTTAAGTCAACAAGCACCTTACGTAACGTGCTCGCCTATTTGTACGCGTAACTTAACCAGCTATGCTGTGGTGCAGTTTGGTGACATCAGCATAGCAGTGTGGCATCAGCTGCGTTGGCCTCGGATGCACGTCTTTATCTTATATAATATATACATTTAATATTTACATAATACTCTAAACGGGGCAGCTAGGCCTTTAAATCAGTTCAAGCGATCGAAATAATATAGTTTTTGCCTGAAATCACGGCTGAAATACAATCAGCCTGTAATGCATCATCTGATGCCGGAGCGGAAACTTACAGTGCATGTCACGGCCCTTCAACTACTGTGTTATGCGTCGTTAATGGGACATACATTCACTTGTTCTTTATGTACACTATTAGCACAAACATGGTTTTCCGTATGTGTGTATGTATTTATGTATGTGAGTTTGTATGTTTGAATGCACGCACGTATGTATGTATGTATGTTGTATGATGTATGTATGTACGCAAATATGTATGTATGTATGTATGTATGTATGTATGTATGTATGTATGTATGTATGTATGTATGTATGTATGTATGTATGTATGTATGTATGTATGTATGTATGTATGTATGTATGTATGTATGTATGTATGTATGTATGTATGTATGTATGTATGTATGTATGTATGTATGTATGTATGTATGTATGTATGTATGTATGTATGTATGTATGTATGTATGTATGTATGTATGTATGTATGTATGTATGTATGTATGTATGTATGTATATATGTATGTATGTATGTATGTATGTATGTATGTATGAATGCATGTGTGAATGTTTGTATGCGTGTGTATATGTGTATTAATGTAGGTATGTGCGTTGGAATGTACGTACGTATGTATGTTTGTATGTAAGTATGCATGTATTATATATGTATGCATGCATGTATGAATATTAAGTATGTATGTATGTATGTATGTATGTATGTATGTATGTATGTATGTATGTATGTATGTATGTATGTATGTATGTATGTATGTATGTATGTATGTATGTATGTATGTATGTATGTATGTATGTATGTATGTATGTATGTATGTATGTATGTATGTATGTATGTATGTATGTATGTATGTATGTATGTATGTATGTATGTATGAATGTGTGCATGTATGTAGCTATTTGAATATGCATGTTGCATTTCCTCTATCTGTTTATGCATGAAACGCGAACGATTGACTACCTTAGGTCAAACACCGTTCATCAAATGAAAGTTTGGTACGCCGGCTTGATGTTTTGCAGAAAGCATATGCATTCTTAATGCTCTTTGATGATTTACCATTTTTACTGGTTAATGGATCTTCAGTTCTTCAGCATGAGTGAATTTGGTCATTGGGAGCATAAAGCTTAACGATTGTCGCTAGACAGCGACTTAGATGCTGGTACGGGGATGATATATACATTGATGCTAATATATATATATGGAAACATACATTTATATATTTATGGACATCTTTATATACATCTGCACATATACATATATGCAAATATATATAAGTGCAAATATATATATGTGTTTACTGCTAGCTATTTTAAAATATCAATCACGTAAATGCGCCTCTTAAATATATCCACTCAGCCTTTACACTTGTGCAATTTCATCGAATTAATTACTTTAAATGACGTTTCTGAATGAATATCTTCTGCCATAGTTAGTAACATACATTCAAGGTCATAAACGTATTGATAGACAATGTAGTACCTAGATATGACTGCTCAAATGTGGTACAATCGCATATAATGATCTGCAAATAGAGTAAAATTGCATTGCATTGGAGTGTAAATGAATATCCATATGAATACTTTGTAGCGTTGATACTGTCATAAAAGAGTAGAATAGGAGGTTCAATAGCTATGGATTGTTGTAGACGTGCACAGAAGCACCGCGCAGCCTAATACTATTGCAATACTTTAGCAGCATTTATGGAATTAGCAATGTTTTAAAACACATTAAGTTAACATTTCGGTAATAACTAACATACACGATTCTAAACTTATTACGATAGACAAATATGAATAATGGCAGCTTTTGCATATTAAGGCGATATGTCGCGTAACTCACCAGTTCCAATAATGCATTGACCAGCTCACGTTATAGATGAATCGTACTCTTCTACGTAGTAAAAGTAATCTACCCTCGATTTGAGCCTTGCACAGAAAATCAATAATGGTTCAAATGTAATTCTGAAGGGTACACAATTGTTTTGTATTTTAGCATGTAGACAAACTTCATTCATTTGTTTTATTATCCATAAAGATGTGTTTATATTGTGCTGCAATTACACCATGATTGCTACAGTTAACAATATATTGTAATTGACAAATTCAATACCGTTTAGGCATTTTGTCGAGACGAGAGGCTTGAACGGCCTGGTCCAGTCAACGGCTGGTGGTGACTTGTCGTATGATAATTGAACACATTGTTATCTTTTTCATCATCATCCACATGAATTTCCTTCTTCTACCCATTTTCCTAGAAGGCGGCTTCGTAATCAGGTCAATCATATATATTAACATTTATTGACACCATATAACACATGAGTGTTTGTGTGCCGTTACATAGTATATTTACCTCAACTTACCATACGAAACAGTGTATTTGTTTATTCTAGATTAAGTGTCACAATCATAGATTGCCAAATATACCACAACCACCTGTTCCTTTCAAACACATGAAGGTATTTATACACTTGCTGGGGTTTGTAAGGCGAATACTTGCAAAAAGGCTATGCTTCACCTTGTTTTTACCAGCATGACATCATATTTTAAACAGTAGCATATGAAGTGTTACTATCACTTCTAACAGAAATCTGGCTTAAAATATGAATCCACTGAGTTGTCTCACATGTATATTCCTAGCATTGCTGTAAAAACCGCAAATGAGATTTTTTAAATATTGTTTGCATGGTATCAACCTATCAACCGCGCCGTTTCTAGATAGAATTCGGATACAACAGGTAATACTACATTCAGATTTATAAATTTATCGATAAGCAATACGTATCATCGTGTTCGTTGTACTAAGTGTGGATTCAGATCTATGCTAAATGTTGTTGTCCGTTTATCATTTCGACGTTGCGCGCTGACTTATAGGTATAGGATATGGAATTTGAAATTAATATCAAAATTTCAGCATCATCATTCAATCAACTTTTACCATATATAAATTGAATATAATATAAATTTATTAGCTGTATTATCATTGCGAACTAATATATTTCACATTGGTGCTAAAGCCATTTGTGCTACAATCTTGAGCCTGCCATGGATTTCATAGCGCACGCAATACTTAATCTCGCGTAAATGTCATGCTCGAAAAATGACGTTTGCAAACTATTATAGTATAGTAGATGTATATGATTATAAGCCTACCCTATCTAGCTGTTCTTAAATAAGTTGTATATAAGACAGGATTATTTACGACCTATTAGTCAAGCAAAAAGTAAACGAATAATCGGTCTTTACATTTATATGCATTAAAATCGGAATTATTACCCTTGATATCATATTTGCTAGCATGCAACAACCGAAAATATAGCGTCTATAAACCACCTTCGTATATGCTTTGAAAGTGCGGGTAAAATTCGCCTTTTCTCTAGTAACGTACTAAATAGATCTTTTTGGATAACAATGAAGAGGGACTGCATAACGTGATGTTCAAATGCTGAGATTAACTGCCGGGACATGAGACATCATCTTCTATTTAACATTGTAATATGGCATGCATACGAGGTCTGATGGTACATTGATCTACTACATCGGTGCCATAAAATGCATTAAACGTAACATTTAACATAGATGGCTGTCAAGTTTTTGCCAGTTAAGAGTTTGTCTATGGTCCTGTCAACAATGAGCTCAAACGGTAATAATCGGATGTTGATCTAAGAAATGTAATCAAATAAACACGCAGATTCTCTTGCAAACGTATCAGTAATTGGCTTACAGTTTTATGAGTGCCGTATCATAGCTGCAAGAACCGCTCTACATGCAGAGAAGAGAGACATAACATGATCACCGAAAGCTACTATAACTTTGTTGAGGGAGAGGTTGTTAAGGCGCCAATATTTAACGTTCAATACAAATATTAGACACAAATAGTTGGTGTCGTATATTTGGTCAAGTGGAAGGTAATGACGTGATATTCAGTTTTGTTTATATCAAGACTGCGCTGGTAGCATGTTCGGGCAGCGTTTCTATAGTGAGTATCTGATATGTCGAACAGAATAAAGGAGTGTATGTCAAAGTTATTAACATATCATGTTTTGTTACCTACCATATTCATGAACTATGCAACATATACCGCGGATTAATCTAAATACATGATTACAATAACTCAGCAACCGACGATAAATTATATGGGGCAATTGAAGTTGTCGGATCATTTTGGAGACTTGAACATCTGATTCGTTAAATGCACCTATCAAAATTCAGGCACACGTGGTTTTAAGATATGTACTTGACATTCATACGATTTTAAATCTGGCATACTCCATGATATGCGAATTGATGTTATGCTATTGTTGTAGACCCAACTTGAAATATTTACAGTTACGGAATATCCATACATTGAAACGGCACAATGGTTTGTGACAAGTTGCTATAATTGTTATATTGCTCTTTGTATGGCCGCTGACAACCCAATATGCCGTGGCTAAACGCGTATACAGTTCAACAAATGTCAACATGTCAACCAATAAAGTCATTCCCCGTACACATTTACATCAGTCCTGCAACTTAAGTGTCATGCCGTTGACATCTACAAATATATCACCCATTTACGCGGCTGCACAATCGCAACCTCTGCGAATTCGTTGGCGTATTGCATAACACATGTGGTATCCGGACATTCATCAGCAAATATAGCTCTAGAAGGACATCTGGTTAAAAGTTACCAAATATTATTTTTAAGGAAAAATGATAACGACCAAAATGGTTTTGGTTGTAATCATTTTTATGTTGATCATAATTGTATTCATTTTGTACTGCAAACGATTTCATTACTATCTTGATCTTATACGCTTTATTAACATTTAGTTTACTTTGATCACAATCTATTCGTTTTTTATAGCAATCGAATTTATACTTGGCCTCGATCTGCTTTCAGCCCTGAGCTACTCCGGGCATAAAATCAATGCTGAAATGTGTTGTTCACAGGTTTTTGGGAAGGTATGCTCATTGGTTACCAGGAATATGTGTCTCATTCATAAATGTTTTGAGCAGGACGAATCAGGCGCACTTGACCTTTGGAGACTTCAGCAATACCAATAAGTAATGTGAGCTTTTTGGTGCTGAATACGAAGCGAGTGTGACTTTCCCTGGTACCTGTGTAGGACAAGCTCCCTATGACACGCGTTTGGCAGTATGCAGCTAACGGTTTCAAATTTACAGCTGCTCCCTATTCAGTAGGGATTGCATAAGAAAGACAATATGAAGGTTCAGGATATTGCACCAAAGTGTTGTTTGTTTGCAAGTGGTCGAATACGTGTGAGATGTGAGTCGCGAACGTTATTTTGCAAATTCGATCAAATCTAGCTTTAACTTCGTTTTCGTGTTTTGCGTCGGTGGCTGTTGCTATTTTATTCGCTTTTGAGAGTGTCCGGCTGATTGATAAATCTGGCAGTAGAGAGTGAGTCACGAAGCTACCACCGATATTTACTTTTCATCTTATTTTACACACCCATATATCTCTATACCGCTGTCATGTATTCATTTCACACTAATTTCCTCGAA
>CM067353.1:35710140-35730140 GCA_034190875.2 Urechis unicinctus | reverse complement strand
TACATTGTAAGGTATTCTCGTTGCGACAAATATGCGACATTTGTAATGGTGGCTTCAATGTCGTGTGGATTGACATTTATTTACTTGACATCCAATTTCCGCAGTAATGCGCAATGCAGATGCTTTAGCGCTTCGGTGAAATAAGCTGCAGCTTAAGCGTCACATATGGCAAACACGCTTTTCGTTAGCCAGAGTTCTCCATCCTAATCCAATCATCAAGTGCAGCAATATGTGAATTAAGTTAGGCAGATGGGATTGGCTAATCTGGCACTAAATTGTCTGGCTTATATTGTACAGCCTCTAGCTATGGAGGTCAACTCGCGTCCAACTGGCACTTTAAACATCCATATAGCGACCATTTAGTGGTATCAAACCACTTTATTTTTAACATCTGTGTAAATAACTGATTTCACCTGTCTGGGTCGCTGTATGACACCAACTGAATAATATCTTAAACGAATAATAAATGCTCAGAGACAGCAATGCAATTTTCTCCAAACAAAGGTGTCTTATTCTACAATTCCTTGTTAACACCCTCAGCACTTGTTATTTGAAGCGTGTTGAACCCAGCGCCTATCATTGTATATGAGTGACGGCGCAATATGATTGACGTCATCTTAAAGAACAGGCTCAGAGAGTACTATATGATATTTGCGTTAGAATGTTTTTCAATTTGACACTATTTTTGACAAGTAGTATAATAGTTACCGTAAAAATGATCTCTGAAACCTAACATATTAGTTTATGCCAGACAACATATCTTCCATTCCCCTAAAGATATATATAGATATATATATATATAGATATATATAGAGATAGATAGAGAGAGATATATATATATATATAGATATATATAGAGAGATATAGAGAGATAGGATAGATATATATAGATATATATAGAGAGAGAGATCTAGAGAGAGAGAGAGATATAGATCTATATCTATCTCTATTATAGATCTATCTATCTCTCTCTATCTCTCTCTCTCTCTCTCTCCTAGATATATATATAATATATATCTCTAGATATATATCTATATCTCTATATATATATATATATATATATATATATATATATCTATATATATATATATACCCCGTTACTAGAGGTTTTTCTGAATATCGTGTATACAGTCCAAGTGAGGCTATAAGTCGACTAGCGGCATGCCCCTCCCCCTCAAAAAAGACTTGCATTTAATCGTGATTTGAATCGGCATGCGCAAATTGGTTGGCAAAGTTGTTGACATATGTGTGCAAGTTAGAAACATGATGACTTGCGTTCTGTGTGCTATAATTGACAAAGCTCGATGTCTTCCCATTGCCTGTCTCAATTGCGCAAGTGAATCTGTCAGTGACAAGGAAAACGGTGCCATGCATATTGCCAGCATTTAACCAACTTTGACGACACTCTAATCTAAGCTGGTCACATTGCTAATAGCACTCTGATGTTTAATGCATGATGTAATTGGTTCAGCCTTGAATACTCGATTGGCTTAGAAGCAATGCCGTAATGCACAGCAAATAATTGTCTCTACGGGCTAATTTGCACAGACTAGGAACAGCCGTTTGGGCAGGTAACATTTTATCAAAGCTTTGTGCTTGTGAACTGAAAGTAAAGTTGTCTACCTCAATGGTCTGGCATTATTTCAACCAACTTTCCCCTATTTTCTAGAGATTTCTATGTGTCGCAAAGGCGACCTTTGAAATCAAATGTGGTAATGTGGGGTACATTAAGGATTTCCCCTGTAAATGGACATAAATCATTCCAGTGAAGGTTTAATGTCAGGGCTGCAATATTTATCAACTAATGGGTTGATTATGGTAACCCTCTGCCTGATTCGCTGAATAACAGTAGCTGAATAATACCGTGATCAAATAATTGTTTAGAGATATGAAGCAGCTCAAACTGTACGTGCTTAATTAAAGGCTTTGGTTGTAACAGCCTACGCACATGCGTTGCCACGCGTTTTGAGCCCCCCATCAACGACCTAACATATGCTATTGTATCAATGCAACGGCTTGAGCTACGCAAATATATACAACTACATATATATATATATATATATATATATAGAGAGACGGATATATATATAGATATATATATATATATATATATATATATATATATATAGATACATAGAGATATATATATATATATATATATATATAGAGATATATATATATATTATATATTTATATATATATATATATATATATCTATATATATATATATATATATCTATATATATATATATATATATATATATATACATATATATATATATATATATATATATATTTATATATATATATATATATATATATATATATATATATATATATATATATATATGTTTAAATAAATGTAACCGATTCACAGGCCCGGACCACTGCATTGGCCTGAATTGCTACATGCTGACCATGGACAGGGGTTCTTAGACGGCCATTTGGGAAGCACTGTAACCGCTCTCTTGCAGAGCGCTCTCTGGATACCCGTATGCTTTAGAGAGACGATCTGTGTAACGATCAACATGGAGGGTTTCTCGGTTACAAGCCGTTGTCTCTGCATAAAACATTCTGGGGACCGGCAGGTCTTGACTTAACACAATTATGTTATACGGGAAAAAGCAGTTGAACAAGAGCCCTCTTTAGTGCTTCCAAGACGTTGGGTCATTGTCAAAGTGCCTAAGTATCCCTCTTGTGTTGGTGTTCGCCACCGCAACCAGCCTGGTGAGCTACAGGTGGGCCGCTATCGTGACACTGATCCTGTTTGCTCTGCTATTTGTTGGACGGTCCACTCTATGGCTTTGTCCGAGAAGAGCTGCTTGTGATGCCACGTGACACCCAACTGCCTTCAAATGAAGTTCTCGTTGGCTTATATATATGCTACTCCAGCCCATCTGATTCGGTTGCACTCTAGGCAGGTCAGCCGAGCGTTTCTCCGAGAGCCGATCCTAGCTGTACTGCCGGGTGCCCTTGGGCGGGGAGGTCCTACACGTTTCGATATTGCATGTCGCGTTGTGATTGTGCTGTGCGTCCTTGATCTGCAGCATATAGTCGACATTAATGTTAAACCCCAGTCCTGGCGCTTGAGGGCAATGAGCTACTGCTGAATCCATGTGCTTGGCACATGTCTCCTCATTCTTTATTAATCCTGATTTGATCAGATGTTAGACACATTTGTTTATGAGTTCGACATGAACATAAGCCAGATAAAAGGTGGCACTGTTAAAGATATATATATGTCTTAGTCAATAATGGCGTTTTGGGTAAGTGGAGATTTAATTAGCAATCCGTGTGAATTACATATTGCTGGTATGCGAATCAGGAGTGAATCAGACGTAACAAAACCTATAAATTCAGGGCATGTCGCCCACAAAGTAATTTTGACCTTTAGAAAAAGTGATGCCTTGCATACATATAGCTCTTGCAGTGACTGCTTCACTCGACCACGAAGTTCCACAGGGCGCCTGCAGCAAATGATATATTTCTAGGTTGCCATTTTCTACTGTGCACACAGTGCGACAATTGTTGAACATGAAATACGAGTCATATGTTTTATATGGCGTTTTCATAGAGGTTATATGTTGTATATAATGAAAAATGATCTCGCCACTAGATGACAATAACTCAACAGAACACAGGATGAGTATGCTTGGGGTTGTGCCAGTTTATGTGCGTTTGTATGTGTGTTTGTGCGTGCGTATTTGCTTCTGTGTGCCCTATCTATGACTAGTAACAGCGGTGAGAATATTACTGCCGCTTTTTTTTTATGAAGCACGCAATGTTTATTTGCGTACCAGAACTTCAGTATTTCACATGACCGTATCATTATCGGTTTGATCAGATACCAATCATCTTGATAATTTCAATGGTTATGGTTCGTTTGCCAATTGTAGGCTAAGGCTAAGGCGGGATAAACTTAGCGTTTGGCAGCGGGCATTTAAGCTTCGAAGCACCCACGTTTAAGTGCATTCCACCGCTAATCATCATCAATACGGACTAACCCGCTCGCATGGACACATTTCTTTTCACAAATAAGCCCATTTCTTGACCGGATCAAGTTTCACTGTTCGGATCTTCTGATAGCGGATAATGTCTAAACGCTCGGGTAAGCTAGTTATCCAATTGAAACGTAATTTATCACTTGCTATAGTACTTCTGCTTGAAAAGGCAAAACCCTTAATAACTTCAGCACGCATGATTGTTGTAAAGTGACGTAGCTGATTCCAGCTCTGCGTGCGATTTGATCTATTAAGAGGCCGTCTTGTCACTTTGTGCGCTGGCTTACATAATACATTTATAAAATTCAAACTATGTACCATTATAGTCGATAGCAGCAAACGTTATTTATACTCTTCCAGACAGGTTGACTTATTATCTAGTGTGCCTTTCGGACAGAAAACATATGTAATCTTGTGTTTTATTCGATGTGAATGGAATCAGTCAGAGATTCGGCGAAACTTGACACGTATTAGTACCGACTAAATTAAATATAATTGTGTCCATGCTAGCCAATCCTATCTTGGTTGGGTCAAAGGAGGAATTCACCAGACGTTCCTTATTTCCTTTCACGGAATCATTACAATGTCCATTTCTGGCGAGGTCGTATGCCTAACGCTATCGGCCATACTTTGTCAATGCTCGACGTTGGCACCAGCTTGACCGAGTTGGAATAAGCCCTCAAAGGTAGAGAAAGAAATTAAATTATAATTCACGGCATTTTCAGCCGCCCCTGCCGTATTGCATCAATTGCGGCTGTGTTAAATATCGTCAGGTTGCATGTATGGAGGCACAAGCCATCGCGTATGTTGATTATTCGTTAAAACCGTACACATCACTCATTCTTGCGAAGTCGAATCATCAAAAGAGGACATAGATATTGTCTCAAAGCAGTGTAACCGTAATTCATTTGGCTGAAAGAGACAGCTTACTACATAAAACTACTCAGTATTTTAAAATTGTGTGATTCGTCACTCCCTTCCTGAGTGCGAAAATTCTGGCTTTTCAGACAGTAAAGTAATAAATGTGAAAAAAATGGATCGTTGAAATTATGCAGATATATTCAATCATTTGATGTCTGATCGCTGTCATTCTCATCTCCATTAACTTTCCAGGCCGTCGTCAACATTCCCTGTAATATGCACAACAGAATGTGTCTATTGGCATGTGTTTCTTATGCGCAGTCAGTATCGCAGGTATAAACGCCAATAATGTTTACCGACGGAAAACACGCCGTTGTTCTTTCAGTTAAGCTATCGCAGCCTTTATCCATTTTCCAGAGAAAGCTGCTGACCATACCAGAATTTACACAGTCAGTTTTTTTACGCAGGCCTTCATGGGACGAATGATAATAACTTAGTCACCACGTGCGAATGTGTATCAGAACTTTCTATTAGGAAATGCATTTACTACTTGGAATGTGACTCAATTTAGTTTTTGTCCTCCTCGTCACCAGCGTTATTGTTGTGAGCTAATGACATTCCTTGTAATTCATGTAAAATCGCATAGTTTGTCTTAAACGTATCACGTCATTCACTTAATCTACTTGTTGTTGTCTAAAAACCGCTAAATATTACCAGAACGATGTACCAACGTTTATGATCGGGTACTATGCGTTTGTATATGCATTGTATATATGAATTAAAACACACACAAACACAAACATACACACACACACACACACACACACACACACACACACACACATATATATATATATATATATATATATATATATATATATATATATATATATATATATATTTATCCATATAGATATATTTGTATGTATAAATATGTATATAAACATATATATATATATATGTGTGTGTATGAGTCTATATATATATATACATATATATATGTACATATATATATAGACATATATATAAATAATATATATAGATTTATATACATATATATATTTAGATAGAGATATATATATATAATATATATATATATATACATATACATATATATATATATATATATATATATATTTATATATATATTTATATATCTATATATATATATCTTATATATATATATAATCTCTAGATATAATATAGATATATATATCTCTATCTCTCTCTATATATATATATCTATATATCTCTCTATATCTATCTATATATCTCTATATATATATCCACTATCTCTCTCTATCTCGGCTTTATGTCTAAGAGACTCTCTCGATTCTCTCTCTATATCTATAGATATCTATATATAGATATCTCTCTATAGAGAGATATATATATAGATATATATATATATATATATATATATATATATATATATAGATATATATATATATATCTATATATATATATATATATATATATCTATATATCTATCTATATCTCTATATATATATATATATATATATATATATATCTATCTCTATATATATCTCTCTATCCCTATACATATATATATATATATATATATATATATATATATCCACTATGAGATTCATTACTTCGGCGATTTAATGTCTAAGAGACAGTGTGGTTATAGTTAGCAGCAATCGGTTTAGCCCGTGCAAGTTAAGCCATGAAATATAGTGGTGGTTAAACCAAACTCCACCTGCTAACCTTATTCTGGTTCCTCTTGCACTTGTTAAGTTGGTATGGATAATCATGTCAGAGCAATGAGAGCACCATTTGCCACATAAGCCTTCAATGCCTTTAACAAAGCCAATGCGCAATAGCATTACGCGTTGCTGTACAAATGGGTTTCAGTGTTCATTATTGTCAATCGTCACGATATAGAAACATTACTATTAGGAATGATGCAGATTGACGCTAAGTGGTACTTATTGCGGTACAATCTAAGATATTGTTCTGACAATGTACATAAATATATATACATATAGTTATATATATATATATATATATATATTTATATATACATATATATTTATATATATATATAAATATATATATATAAATATACATATATATATATATAAATATATATATATATATATATATTTATGTTTATATATACATATATATATATATAAATACATGCATACATACATATATAAATATCTATATATATGTATATATGTATATATACATATATATACAAAACGGAAGATCACTCCCTAGTTCGTCTATTTACAGATGAATCACGAAAGTGTACTTGTGTAACGACCTCAAGTTTTAAAGCTGCCCACCATTACTTACTTTTATATTGTTAACCGTATCTTTAATTCAATCAACAACTGCTCAATATTAACAATGGCACATGATAGTGATAGTGAACACATTAAGAAAGAGGATGACACAACAGTCACTACAACAACGGTAACTTCAACATCAGGAACTCAACAACAAAAGTCACAATTTCTGTTGGTTGTGTGTTGAGGTTGTGTAACTCATTCTTTTCTTGCCATAGAACTGCTCCTGCTGTGGGTTTAACCTAGTGCTTCAAGAGGTTCCCCTGCTTCTCTCTTTTGCTGAGTGGAGTAGTTATTGGTAGCAAATATATGCGTGACTTGCAAGTTCCTGTCCTGTCTCCATGCTTCAGGGATAACTTCACGGTTATCATCAGAGTGAGCGGAACAATTCAGACTTTTAAGATGACAGTAGAGGGATGATGCTGCATTGAAGTCAGCAGAACCTAGAATTGGTTCGCCAGGATGACAAAGGCATTTTCTACCACCCTCCTGGCTCGAAAAAGTGTATTCAGCGTATGCCTAGCGTTTGCTTTAGCATACGCACACAATTAAAGCATGCTTGAAAATATATTTCTGCCACTGCGTTTGCCAGTGTATGAGTGATAATTTCTATACGCTGACATAAGCTAGTACGATACGCAACAGTTACGATACTGCTCTTGCTGTGGGGTTAACCTAGTGCTTCAAGATGTTCCCTTGCTTCTCTCCTTTGCTGAGTGGAGTAGTTATTGATAGCAAATATATGCGTGACTTGCAAGTTCCTGTCCTCTCTCCATGCTTCAGGGATAACGTCACGGTTATCATCAGAGTGAGCAGAACAATGCAGACTTTCAAAAATGACAGTAGAAGAATGATGCTGCATTGAAGTCAGCAGAACCTAGAATTGGTTCGCAAGATGACAAAGGCATTTTCTACCACCCTCCTGGCTCAAAAAAGTCTAACCCAGATTTCACGTCTTCTTATCCTTCTTCTGATTCTATTATCTTGGAAAAAGTCTATACATACACTATATCAAAACGCTAGCAATACGCCGGCAATACGCTGGCAATACGCTGGTGATAAGCTGGCCGTACGCCAATAACACGCTAGTTGTACGTTATAAGCGTTACTCAATCGTCCGACATACGTCAAGATGTACATATACGATGCAGATGCGTCAGATATACTTTCGAAAAACGTTACCTGTACCTTCATGCCAACGTATGGCAACTTATAACCAGCGTTCTCGACCTACGAGTAACGTACCTATAAAATACCTCCAGTGTATTCCGCGTATGCCTAGCGTTTGCTTTAGCATACGCACACAATATAAGCATGCTTGAAAATATATTTCTGCCACAGCGTTTGCCAGTGTATGAGTGATAATTTCTATACGCTGACATAAGCTAGTACGATACGCAACAGTTACGATACTGCTCCTGCTGTGGGGTTAACCTAGTGCTTCAAGATGTTCCCTTGCTTCTCTCCTTTGCTGAGTGTAGTAGTTATTGATAGCAAATATATGCGTGACTTGCAAGTTCCTGTCCTCTCTCCATGCTTCAGGGATAACGTCACGGTTATCATCAGAGTGAGCAGAACAATGCAGACTTTCAAAACAACAGTAGAAGAATGATGCTGCATTGAAGTCAGCAGAACCTAGAATTGGTTCGCAAGATGACAAAGGCATTTTCTACCACCCTCCTGGCGCAAAAAAGTCTAACCCAGATTTCACGTCTTCTTATCCTTCTTCTGATTCTGTTATCTTGGATCTGGTGAGGTGCCAAATAGATCAGATCATACTGGAGTTGGAGTAAAGATACTTTCATCCTCTCTCATCAGAGGCCCACGACGAACTGAAAAAGTCTATACATACACTATATCAAAACGCTAGCAATACGCCGGCAATACGCTGGCAATACGCTGGTGATAAGCTGGCCGTACGCCAATAACACGCTAGTTGTACGTTATAAGCGTTACTCAATCGTCCGACATACGTCAAGATGTACATATACGATGCAGATGCGTCAGACATACTTTCGAAAAACGTTACCCGTACCTTCATGCCAACGTATGGCAACTTATAACCAGCGTTCTCGACCTACGAGTAACGTATCTATAAAATACCTCCAGTGTATTCCGCGTATGCCTAGCGTTTGCTTTAGCATACGCACACAATATAAGCATGCTTGAAAATATATTTCTGCCACAGCGTTTGCCAGTGTATGAGTGATAATTTCCATACGCTGACATAAGCTAGTACGATAGGCAAAAGTGTGACAGGGCCATTATGAAATAACAGTCATTCACTGAAAGTGTGTCATATGTGCACCACATTTCGTAATGATCTTACTTTCACTACAATTCATGCCATGCTTTTAGCTCGTATGCCTTTCATTGCATAATGTTGCATAAGAATGTGTGTATTCAATAATAAACGTGGATTCCATGTCGAATCAACGTGGCATGTGATTGTCATCCACGAATGCAGTATGATGCCGTGTGTAGGCTATTCGTTGATTCAAACTATCAAAATGCGTTATATGTCTGTATAAATAAATATATATATATACATATATATATATATATATATATATATATATATATATATATATATATATATGCATATATATATATACATATATATAAATATATAAATATATATATATATAAAAATGAATATTTACATGTATAGATGTATATACATATATAAATTATATATAAATATATATATATAAAAAATATATATATATATATACTTATATATACATTAATACATATATATTTATATGTATATATATATGTATGGTATATATATATACATATATATATATATACATATATATATATATATAATATATATATACATATATATATACTATATATATATATATATATATATATATATATATATATATATATATATATATATATATATATATATATTCATATATATATCTATTCATATAAGATAAGGTACCAATGGGTCCATATGGCACCAGTCCGTACCATGTAACAATCATTCAAAGATTTTATTAATAAGTTATCGGAGAGTTCTTTCCTCCTTATAAATTCGTAGGTCGATATTCTTAAATATGCATGAAATCCTGAGATACTGTTTGAGACGAACATCTGGCTCTTTTTTTGATTCACCCAAAATATTTCGATACATGTTATTGGAAGCAACTCTAAATTTATTAAGCGATTTTTGTGTATAATTAACCCATAGATATGGGCAATAAAGTATGCGGCAGTAGGTTTGACACATGCAATGAGTATTGGGAGAAATGTAGTTTAAGACTGTTTGACAGACCATATAAAACTCGCATTTGCCTCAGCATGTCATCGTCATCATTGGAATTTGCATTTACCATAAGCCCTAAATATTTCCATTGTTCAACATAATGCAATTGCATATCATTCAACGTTTCTAATGGACAGAACAGCTTGCGGGTCTTTGGTTGAGTCACAATGCAAACAGATTTCGATGGATTGACCACTATATCATGTTGAGCTCCGAATCAAGAACGAAGGTCCAGAAGTTATTGCAGTCCATTGGCACTTGGTGACATCAGACATAGATCGTCCGCATAAAATACATGGTAAATACAAATATCATTAAGTTAACACCCGGTGCAGGATCATCGACATACACATTAAAGAATTTAGGGAATAAAATTCCACCTTGTCGAACGCCATTAGATACAATAAAATAACGAGACGATTCACCATCCCACTTAACACAGATTAACTGTTTCTGATACCAAAACATTAAAATTCTGACTAAAACCAATGGTATGGCACGGTTGATGAGCTTTTTAAACAGCAACCAATGATTGACATTGTCAAAGGCATTCGACGCATCTAAAAAACATGTGTACACAGGGCTTCCAAGATCTTTATAGTATTGTATTATGCTCTTGGCAGTTTACATACATAAATCCGTTGAGTGACCGGCCCTAAAGCCAAATTGATTGTCGCAGGTAGTAAGATACCCGTCTGCGATATCGAGTAGTGCTAATTCGAAAAGTTTGAACAAGGTGTGACGAGAGCAAGGCGTAACACAAAGAGTCCAACACAGCGGCGAGTCGTCGGTTTTCTATACGCCTAGAAGCACGGATCAAGAAGTTCTTGCCTTGAACTGTGATAACATCGGATGGATGGCTGCGGGTGGGGAGTCTAGCACTGGAATTTTGACGAGGTCGGCTTTTAGAGGAACCAACGGTGGTGTGCTCTGAAGATCGCGTTCCCTTGCTGGGTTGCTTTTTGATACCTTTGGTGACTGCATCGATCATCAACAATTCTTTGAATACAAAGAAAGAAATAACAATGGGGTACTTTATGCGACTAGACAGGAACAGACCTACGATTGCTCGAAGTCATCGATACGTGATTCATTAACCAGCATATAATTCCATCGATGCTGCGCTGATGTTCACGTCAGAACGGATATTTACATACTTTTGACAATACTGCTTGTGGGCTCTTTACCGCAATCAGAAAGCGTATTATATGGAAGATGCTGAGTGTGTTTTGTCACAGATTCGGCAGCAAAGAGCTACTATTGTTAGAGTGTAATCTTCATTTATAAGTTTAGATCCTAAAAAGCTGCAATGCGATTTATTCTCTTCATATTTTGTCTTAAACGGATTTCGAACAATAGAAGAACACTATATGTTCATTGAATGAACAAATCATATTGTGCTAAAGGATGTGAAGCGACTCTGTAAATACAAGTTAATGCATTGCGGTACTGATATCCCCAACCTTTGCATGATGCGTGCAAGGTGTTCCCACTGAGTCTATATATATGCTTACAATCGTAAAATATTTTACTAAGAAGCCCTAACACTACTCAAAGAATACAGCGACGCTTTCGGATTTCCTATCAAAGGCAAGGTTTAAACTTCAGCCATCGTTTTCCCGTATTCTTAAACATGTTAAATCTGACACCTACTTTATCCGCTTCCTGGAGCCTCGATTCGCGATATTGCGTGATGTATTCAAGAAGTACAATAATTAAATGAGATTCTTCGGTGAATACGCGTGCAGCCGGGTGTTAAGGGTCTGTGGGTGGGTGTTTGTCTACATATGCAAGGGCTCGTTATAAGTTCACATTCCAAGAAATATATATAAACATACTGCAAGCTACAATTACCTTGATCCTCGCGTTTATTCACCTATTCTATTATCCATAACCACCGCATTTATGCTATTCATAAGCATGTTAAAATAGTAACACTTTGGGAAAAGTGCTAACAGGATTTGCTTTAATCGGATGAGTGCCCTCCGTCTGTCGTGGGTGTACATTTCATAATCTGCATTGGAATGAAATTGCTCGAAATGGAGAAGCAAAGTGTTTTCAAGTCAAGTGACTATGACTGACTACGACTATAAGTCTACTTTGTAGCTCGAAAACGACTCACGTAGGTCATATTGAATACGAACAATGATTCAATTATATCGCTGGCGTAGTTGAATTATTACTTAACAAGAGCAACTATATTTAGTCAAATCATCACGGGCAGATATTTTAATTTAACAAACAATGCCGTGAAATTAAAAAAGAAAACGAATTCTTTGAAATATCTCTAAAATGAACTATCATGATATATACAAAAATAAAGCAGCTGTTCCAGCTGGCATGGCCCACTGTGCTTAGTCACCACTAATGCTACCTACGTGGCTTGCGGTGGTAAATATTGATGTTATATCAAACATATTGACGGCTTCGGTCCATAATCAAACCATAACAGACGTTGATTGGTAGATGACACATGCATATGCTTGGGCGATTGGTCTTCTCGCCAAGTTGCAATGACATAGGCTTGCAGAGAGTGGTTGAACAATTACACAATTAATACCTCATCTATACTTGAAACTGAAGTATTTCGCTCTCATAAACTAATTAAAGGTTGTCCGAGGGATGTCCATGGCAAACTATTCAGGCACCGTGCATGCATAAAAGAGCTAGCTATCTCATTAGAAATTATTTGTTACACAAGAAACAGTTTCAGTATCAGTCTTCACCATCTGTAACCAACATGCTTTGAAGCAGAAGAGGAACAACATAGCAGATTGATTCTTCAATGGGGATAAATTAGAAATATGTTACTGTGTCTTGTGGAGTGTGGATGACACTTGTAATAGTGGTAGACACTCCAAATAATTTTTCAATGCATCCTTTATTGACTTTAGTGTACATATAAAGCTACCTTAACTAAAGAATTAAAAGGGGCGTCATCGCTCCCTTATAATCTGATGGTGATGATTAGTGAGCTGCATGGATAGACGCCGCGGTTAAACACCATAGTTATACGTTATATACATCGGTAAAACCCAGCGATTTAATGGCACATTGGAGAGCAACTCTGATCGTCATCGACTGAGGGATCCATCCAACTCAAGGCAAAGGCTTCATTCTGATCCTGCACACCAAAACAAGTGAGTATACTGATAATGTGAATTCGCACGATATGTCATATAACGAAGGGATTATAATAGGTGAATGATATACCTGAGGGTTGGTTCCTTGGAGCCCAGGCGTTAGACCAGCGTTATGCACAATGGACTGCAGGTTTGGACAGGCGTTTGAGTTCTGTGCTGGACCAGCTATAAAGTCCCCGCTGTCTCCATCTCTTCCAAAATTACCACAGATACCGCACACGCAGTTTTTCATATTAGGTGGGACACTTACTCCTACTTGCCGATGGAAATCCCACTCGACAACGACTCCGTTCCCTAAAACTAACCCTCTGCAAAACATACATCCAGCGGTTTCATTACACATTGGCATTGAGCTTGCGTCTATTGATTAAGGCGACTTTCTCAAAGATTGTCCAGTGCTACATCGGCATATGAATACATGGCCAATTATGGTAATGAGCTCTAGTTACCCATTGTCAATACTCAAGGCTCTCAATGATAAGATACCTAATTCATATGAACTATATGAAATAAAACGAGTTTGGTAGTTAAGCAGCCCATACATGCAGGAACAAATAATACGTACCACCATACCACCAGCGTATAATTCCGCTTGAATTCCTGCCGTTTGATCGTTGAAGATTGAACCAACGGTGAGTGGAACATCTTGCCCATCTAATGTGATATTTCCAAATCGCTGGTCCATACTTAGTACCTTAAAACAGCCGATACCCACGGTACTGTTATGTACATCATTATCAGCAGTACAATACGCACTGACATTGTACCAATTACCAGAGACCAAGCACTATTAATCTAAGTGAATCGATATCGCTAAAACACTCACAGAAGAGCCAAATTCGACGGTGACTCCAGTCACATACACTTTCTTCAAGTTTCTGCTAAATTCGGGATGAATGTGAACTTTAAACGAAGACGGACCTATGATTAGGCCGTCCTCACAGCCATCTCTCGCGAACACCAGCGGACATCCACCACGCAGGTCTCCATAATGAAAGCCATCGAACGAAGTACAGTGGGGGTCGCCTTTGCAGGAGCACGTGCCTCTCTCTGCACACATCATGAAGCCGATTTAAAAGATAGGATGTAACTAATACAGGAAATGTTCAACAGTCATCAACAAAATTAGTCTTATTCAAGTATTGCTATTACTTGCCTGGTTGGCCGCAAAGATACAGTGGTTTTTCGGGCGCTGGTGGATATTTCACACCCAGACTGCATGACTTCGTGGCCGAATTGGTAGCTGGACATTCCTTGTAAGGGGCACATCGTCGGTTTACCACCTGCCGCCCTGAGTCCAGTGTGGACTTCTCGTAGTAGCAGGTCTCCTGATCAATAAGAAATTCATGCATATAAATATATACATACACACACACGCACTCACACACAGGTACATAAATGAATGGACATATATAATATACATAAATAAACATACTTCTACACATACACACACATACAGTCATATATATATATATATATATATATATATATATATATATATATATATATATATATATATATATATATATATATATATATGTATATATATTAATATATATATATTTATATATATATAAATATGCATATATATATGCATATATATTATGTATATATATATATATAGATATATATATATAGATATATATATATATATATATATATATATATATATATATATATATATATATATATATATATATATATATATATATATTTAATATATACTTAGTCATGTCATGTTGTTATCTGACACCTCGTATTGTTAACAGTAACCTGTAATACCTGCTCGGAGCATTGTCGGTATTGGCCAGTTATCCAGCAAGCAATATCATTGGTGTTATGGCAGGTGAAGCAATATACTTGGTCGTCACACGGAACTGTATAACAATGGCAAAAATATCACGAGTCCACGTAGTACCATTTGTGCAGTAATCGGAGTCATTGCGATAACAAAATCGCCGCACAGGACTGAAATGTAAAATTGCATTATCCATGGAGATACAGATGAAAGAGTCGGTCAGAAAGTGATAAAAGGAAACCCAGTGGCAGTGGCACATTGAACACGGTCACAATATCATTTAATGATGAACACAAAAAGACAAAAAATATTTTTTTTTCTTCATAATAACTCTCATTCGATGCTGCTCCAATCTTAAGGTACCGGGCGAAACAGGACTGCTGTATATCGTCCATTCAACAAGAAATTCCTCAAACAATCTTTCTCACAAGAAAAACATCTACAACGACTGTGATACTAAGTTTGAACATGATGACAACAAAGCAGATGAACATGTAGCGTTTATTAGGATATAGCCGCCCCTAAATATCAAAAGCGTTAGAACCTCTCTGCTCCACATGTACCTGGCTGTCGTAGGTAAGACTACACGAACCGAGATATGAGAACACAAGAAATAGCAGACAAGTATAAAAATCATAACAAATAAGTTTTCTTCATTATGTGATCGTTTATGCTGCCGTTCTGTTACACTGATATCACATAGAAATGCTTCGGATCAATGCTATTATACTCACGCGAAATGCAACTGTGATTAACAGTCAACAACACTACTCACCTGCCTTATCATCAGCACCGCCTAGATACCGGGTAAAATGACTGTAACATTTCAGGGACGGGACCACGAAACAGCCGTTTCTTTGCAAATAACAAGTAAAAAATGGCGTCTTCAAATAAATAAACAAATGCGGTCACTATCAAGTGATAAACAGCTGAACATGTAACGGATATTAGGATGTGACCAGCTCTAAATGTCTAAAGCGTTAGAACCTCTCTGCTTCACATGTACCTGGCTGGCGTAGGTAGGATAATACGTACCTATAAATCAGCACACAAGAAATATCAGGCCAGTTTACGAATCAGAATCATATAAATTGACATGATTATGTAGTTGTATATGCCGTTGTCATTTTACTCTGATAACAGAAAGAAAATTATAAACGCTTCGGATTAATACAACTATACTCACGCGAACGGATACAGTGATAAACAGCGACGAACCAACCTGCAGAATGATCAGCACCGCCTAGACACCGGGTCTATTGGTCTGTTATATAGCGGGGAGCAAGAAACAGCTGTGCCTTCGCAAACAACACGAAAATTATGGGGTCTTTAAAAATGAACATATGCGGTCGCCATCAGGTGATTAACAACTCGCATCTGCCCCTAATCATCGACTCCAGCGACGCTTATAGATTTTGTAATTAAGTAATGATGTATGCAAGCATGTTTCTGCTGCGGTGATAGGTGATAGGCGGCTAAACATATATCGGCAAACGTGCATGATTTCCAAAAACATCAATCCGCAATTATCTAGCGGACTCTCTTTGTATTAACGCAGGAGACGCAATAATACGAACCAGGGGTCATTTGCCTTCGAACGTCACTTCCCGCTCTTTTGCCACATTTGCTCATACTGTAATCTCTTGCTGCTTAGTGTCAAACTCGATGTCGGTTGTGATACAGACACCCGAAGCAAAAAAATGACTCCGCCTGGAATCGTAGTTAATTGTTAACATGATAAATTTTCGGCGAGTTGGATTAATACAGCGAATCGTCTATATTTTACTGCCTACGCACGCCATTGCGAAGAATTCTCGGCCGCGTGTCTATTTAGTAGACAGTACATAACTGTCATGTACTACCGTCCAGACATGGTCTTCTTGAGAGATAAACTTACAACCAAATAACCTATTCGTGATTCACATTTGTCGACAGTGAACTGACTTTATGGTATAATCATGACTAAGCTAAGGCTAAGTCGATATGTAAGTACAATAAGCGCTATCATAGTTTAGTGTTTATCCTACAGACTTTTAATCAGCTCTTTATTTGGTCCCCGGGTCGTCGCCTAATAATCCTTTGTAAGCAGCATAAGCAATTGAGCGATGATCGGCTCAGCTCAGTCTTCAATAACAATTATCATCCACTTTCACGATAACCATCACCATGATAGTCGTTCTCACCCATTACCACTCCTTCAAGATCATTATCCCCATCTACCATCATCACATTATCACCTTCATTCTCATCCTCCATGATCACATCATGACTTCCATTATTGTTTACCTCCATTACATTATTGCCTGCTTATCGTCGCCTACCGTTATATCCAGATAACCGTATCAGAAAGCAGCATACGCAACCAATTGTTCGCATGATTGCAAGCATTTTGTCGATTACGACCCGTTTGCTGTCCCCGCAGTCAGATCAGGTTCTATATGATATCATGAGTTCACATGCTTCTAAACTAAAATCTTAAAGCTAATCGAGCGTAGAATATTGAAAGTCAATTACGCGGGCAATTGATCATTTCGCTTTACGTGCATAACTGCGCTTGCTAATGATAAACGCCAAAGCGGGTCGATACGTGAATGAATTGCAATAATTGCTTTATATACTGGCACTTTGCGTCGTATTTGACACATAAATCGCTAGCATTGGGTCGATTTCAATTTTCAGCCGTACATTGTGAAATTACGTCGCACTTAAATCGACCATTACCACATTTAAGTACCGTCCGCAGGCTGGTGGTCTGCCTTTCTAAGCTAATAGATCTCAAAGCGGCGGATGCCTTAGTACCTCGATGTTATTATGAACATCCTCTTTGTTCTGCTCCTCGTCCATCATCATCATCATCATTACCATCATCAGCACTACCATCATCATCATCATTATAAGAATTATCGTCATAAAAAAATCATCATCATCATAATTTTCGTCATAATCATCATCACTAGGATCGGCCCATTGCAAAATTCAATCGTAGTAATAGGAATTCGGTGACAGTAAATATGTTTGTGTCTCAAAAAGCAAATACATGTAATAAGCCTCTATCTCGTCAACCAAAATGCTCCGTTTCATTTCGCCGCAAGATAATGCAAGCATGCTTTCAACGGCTGAAAACAAATTGAAATTAATTTAACAAACGATCGTCATTTGATTTCCCTACTTTGATGAAAAAGTTTTCTGTGACGATCGTGTAAAGCGAAAGGGGAATGGCTCACAATATCATTTGTGAATTGGAACAATAATGCATTGCGTTCTGTTTGTCATAATCGTCAGCTATCGCTGTTGCCAGGTAACTTTTCATTAATGCGCAAATGAACATGCCAGGGCATAGAAAAGGTTGTCATAATGCCGGTATCCAGCAAATTCATGAGCTCGCAAATAATAGTAGCTGTCAAGCTCATCGTAGCCTTCGTTAATAGATCATGTGACATTTGGTGTGCAAGGTTAATGGCAAGAACGTTTACTAGCGCCATCCAAGCACCTAGATGGAGGTATAAAGGGTAGGAATGATGATGCGGATGGTACTAAAGACATCGAATGCAATGAATGAATACGTCAGAATATTTCCTAGCCTTACCGAATGTATCTCCGTCACCGTGAGTCACTTACGAACAAAATGGCACAGAGACAGGCGAGAATACAGAATGAGACAAATTCACATATCCCGCCTCTCGATCCATCAATACACGGCGCCATCAGTCATGCTTTGTCGACTTTGCTTATTATTGACGACATTCACTACGTTTCGCTAGATGACCATGTTTGACCAATGCGTATCATGATTGATGCCCTTTCGTATGGCTAATTTCAACTTGAATGTGACGACGCTCAGTCGGTAGCATAGAAAACAATGGCAACATCTACATTGCCCGAACGGCACGTTGGAAGACATCCTTAAGCCGTTTGATTAACAAAAACCATGAGCAACCTAACACGTCCCTCATTTCACCCATCATTATCTGTCTAAGTGCATATTGATAATGAGACATACATCTCGAAGTTGCCGGTCGGAAAAGTAGCTATCAAGTACCCGGAAAAGCTGAAATACATCACTTATTATCGATTTTGCTGACCGTCTATTTACCATTACTTTATGTGGTACAAGTACACTCAATCTAACTAGCACATGTATTATCTAAACCATCGATGGATAACGGAGGATGTGAGGCAATCGAGACTGGCAGCACGTTGTTGGATTGCATGTACCTCTGCTGATGTTAGTCGTTCATATGCCTATTGTTTCCCTCTTTGGTCTCCAATTTGTCAGAGCCGGTCCCCATCGCGTGGTGGTTAACTGGTTATGTGTTCAATTCTATGGTGTTGGAAGGTGGCTGGTTATTCATGACTCGGATGATCATTTTAAATGACGGTCTCATATCTGAGATAGGTTGCACCTGACCCGGAATTTTACCAACATCGTGCTGAACATTGGTCCCAGCGGTGAATGTTTGTGCAGGCCAATCTGGTTTGTGTCAAGTAGACTTTTGCACGTAAAGGGTACTGAAGTAACATCCCAATCATCCACATCCGTCAACGTAGAGATTTCGCCTCGCTGTCGAAAGTGACGCACTGCTACTCTTTTGCCAT
>CM067353.1:35692887-35702883 GCA_034190875.2 Urechis unicinctus | reverse complement strand
ATTGTATTATGCTCTTGGCAGTTTACATACATAAATCCGTTGAGTGACCGGCCCTAAAGCCAAATTGATTGTCGCAGGTAGTAAGATACCCGTCTGCGATATCGAGTAGCGCTAATTCGAAAAGTTTGAACAAGATGTGACGAGAGCAATGGGCCGGTAGTTATTTGTATCGCTAGTATCCCCATTCTTATTTTTGATTATTGGTATAATGGCAGACTTCAAGAAAGAAACTGGAAGATACCCATGTTTTAAAAAAACATGAGAACAGCAGTGACACATAGACACATATGCTGTCGTCAGGATTAATAAAATGTTCAGCGGCAAGATCATCTACCCCACAAGATTTTCCTCGTTTAAGCGTCCGTAATGCTCAACGAATGTGAGCTGGGGAGATAACGGTGCTAGTGGTGTAAGTTTCACATTTCATTAGCTCACATGTAGGACCATGTCGTGGCTTGCCCTCATTACGCCAACTTATAAACGTCCGGCTCGCCTGCGTATGCAGGTCTTTAACATAGTCATTAAAACCAGGGACGATATAATCACGACAAGACTTAACTATATATCAATGCATTTAGTACTGGCCTTGCGTACCGCTTTCGATATCTCGCAATACAAACGATCGGTCTGCGCCTTATGATCAGCAGAGGAACATTTTGCATCGGTACAGGTAACTGCATCCGGAAGCGCCACATCCGATAGATAACGTTTCGACAGTTTTTGATAAGCTGCAATATTCGCTGGCGAGGAGCCAGCCCACTTGAACGTCTCCATGGGTTCTTTAAGTTGTTCATTACCAGCAGCTATTTTGTGAAAGCTTATATTAAACGGAAACGAAGCAGCAATTGGCCAATGATCCGAACATGGTAACTTGTCTACAATGTACAGATCTGACAAAATGTTATGCATATCATGACTGCAGATAAAGTGATCCAGCCATGACGTCGACGAGTGTGCATCCCAGACATATGTAAATGTACTAGACAATTACCTATACATTCATAGTCAAATATCACAAGATGAGATTGTGAACACATTTCGCGCAGTTCCGACTCAAACTTAGAGTTTACACTCGCGTTAAAATCACCTATATTAGCTATATTAGGTTTGGGCGGATTCAGACATTGCTTAAAGTTTACCCATATAATCAAGGTAAGACTCCGCGTTAGCGTCACATTGGTAGGGTAGGTAAGCATTTATCAAGAGAATTGAGTCACTGCCTGAGAGTCTAGTAACCGAGAGCAGTCTGTCATCATTATGGCGTTGAAATCGACAACATTCAATTAGTTTCTTGCCAACTAATATGCCAACACCGCTATAGGGACGCCCGCGTATTGTTCGGCCCTTCGTCCATGGCACTGATCCCTACGCCAACAATATTAGGATGAATTATTTGTAATATGTCTAACTCATTGTTGCCTAGCCAAGTTTCCTGCATGAAGATTACGTCATAGCTTTTGCATATATTGTGTATAAGACCACGGCAGTTGAACGAGATTATATTCACGCTAGAGCTGTTAAATCTACAGGGTACATTCAATTACGAAGCAGAAGTGCAAGGTTACAAGATTATTCAAACTATTTACGAACAATAGCACCTGATAGCCACATCATAACGTTAAGGAGTGTATTTATATGCTTTTGGTCAATACGGTAGGAGGTCACAGCGGACGGATAGGCCGGTTTCTTTCATTATATGTTTGGTGACGTCACTTGCTTGCGTTTTTCGTGCAAGCGTGACACAAAGAGTCCAACACAGCGGCGAGTCGTCGGTTTTTCTGTACGCCTAGAAGCACGGAGCAAGAAGTTCTTGCCTTGAACTGTGATAACATCTGATAGATGGCTGTGGGTGGGGAGTCTGGCACTGGAATTTTTACAAGATCGGCTTTTAGAGGAACCAACGGTGGTGTGCTCTGAAGATTGCGTTCCCTTGCTGGGTTGCTTTTTGATACCTTTGGTGACTTCATCGATCATCAACAATTCTTTTAATACAAAAAAAGAAATAACAATCAGGTACTTTATGCGACTAGACAGGAACAGACCTACGATTTTTCGAAGTCAGCGATAAGTGATTCTTTAACCAGCATATAATTCCATCGGTGCTGCGCTGATGTTCACGTCAGAACGGATATATACATACTTTTGACATTACTGCTTGTGGGCTCTTTACCGCAATCAGAAAGCGTATTATATGGAAGATGCCGAGTGTGTTTTGTCACAGGTTCGGCTGCAAAGAGCTACTGTTGTTAGAGTGTAATCTTCAATTATAAGTTTAGATCCTAAAAAGCTGCAATGCGATTTATTCTCTTCATATTTTGTCTTAAACGTATTTCGAACAATAGAAGAACACTATATGTTCATTGAATGAACAAATCATATTGTGCTAAAGGATGTGAAGCGACTCTGTAAATACAAGTTAATGCATTGCGGTACTGATATGCCCAACCTTTGCATGATGCGTGCAAAGTGTTCCCACTGAGTCTATATATATGCTTACAATCGTAAAATATTTTACTTAGAAGCCCTAACACTACTCAAAGAATACAGCGACGCTTTCGGATTTCCTATCAAAGGCAAGGTTTAAACTTCAGCCATCGTTTCCCCGTATTCTTAAACATGTTAAATCTGACACCTACTTTATCCGCTTCCTGGAGCCTCGATTCGCGATATTGCGTGATGTATTCAAGGGTTTGCTGCGGGAGTCCAGAAGTACAATAATTAAATGAGATTCTTCGGTGAATACGCGTGCAGCCGGGTGTTAAGGGTCTGTGGGTGGGTGTTTGTCTACAGATGCAAGGGCTCGTTATAAGTTCACATTCCAAGAAATATATAAACATACTGCAAGCTACAATTACCTTGATCCTCGCGTTTATTCACCTATTCTATTATCCATAACCACCGCATTTATCCTATTCATAAGCATGTTAAAATAGTAACCCTTTGGGAAAAGTGCTAACAGGATTGGCTTCAATCGGAGGAGTGCCCTCCGTCTGTCGTGGGTGTACATTTCATAATCTGCATTGGAATGAAATTGCTCGAAATGGAGAAGCAAAGTGTTTTCAAGTCAAGTGATTATGACTGACTACGACTATATGTCTACTTTTAGCTCGAAAACGACTCACGTAGGTCATATTGAATACGAACAATGATTCAATTATATCGCTGGCGTGGTTGAATTATTACTTAACAAGAGCAACTATAATTAGCCAAATCATCACGGGCAGATATTTTGATTTAACAAACAATGCCGTGAAAGTAAAAAAGAAAACGAATTCTTTGAAATATTTCTAAAATGAACTATCATGATATATTAAGAAATAAAACAGCTGTTCCAGCTGGCATGGCCCACTGTGCTTAGTCACCACTACTGCTACCCACGTGGCTTGCGGTGGTAAATATTGATGTTATATCAAACATATTGAAGGCTTCGGTCCATAATCAAACCATAACAGACGTTGATTGGTAGATGACACATGCATATGCTTGGGCGATTGGTCTTCTCGCCAAGTTGCAATGACATAGGCTTGCAGAGAGTGGTTGAACAATTACACAATTAATACCTCATATATACTTGAAACTGAAGTATTTCGCTCTCATAAACTAATTAAAGGTTGTCCGAGGGATGTCTATGGCAAACTATTCAGGCACCGTGCATGCATAAAAGAGCTGGCTATCTCCTTAGGAAATTATTTGTTACACAAGAAACAGCTTCAGTATCAGTCTTCATCATCTGTAACCAACATGCTTTGAAGCAGAAGAGGAGCAACATAGCAGATAGATTCTTCAATGGGGATAAATTAGAAATATGTTACTGTGTCTTGTGGAGTGTGGATGACACTTGTAATAGTGGTAGACACTCCAAATAATTTTTCAATGCATCCTTTATTGACTTTAGTGTACATATAAAGCTACCTTAACTAAAGAATTAAAAGGGGCGTCATCGCTCCCTTATAATCTGATGGTGATGATTAGTGAGCTGCATAGATAGACGCCGCGTTAAACACCATAGTTATACGTTATATACATCGGTAAAACCCAGCGATTTAATGGCACATTGGAGAGCAACTCTGATCGTCATCGACTGAGGGATCCATCCAACTCAAGGCAAAGGCTTCATTCTGATCCTGCACACCAAAAACAAGTGAGTATACTGATAATGTGAATTCGCACGATATGTCATATAACGAAGGGATTATAATAGGTGAATGATATACCTGAGGGTTGGTTCCTTGGAGCCCAGGCGTTAGACCAGCGTTTTGCACAATGGACTGCAGGTTTGGACAGGCGTTTGAGTTCTGTGCTGGACCAGCTATAAAGTCACCGCTGTCTCCATCTCTTCCAAAATTACCACAGATACCGCACACGCAGTTCTCCATATTAGGGGGGACACTTACTCCTACTTGCCGATGGAAATCCCACTCGACAACGACTCCGTTCCCTAAACTAACCCTCTGCAAAACATACTTCCAGCGGTTATATTACACATTGGCATTGAGCTTGCGTCTGTTGATTGAGGCAACTTTCTCACAGGTTGTCCAGTGCAACATCGGCATATGAATACATGGCCAATTATGGCAATGAGCTCTAGTTACCCATTGTCAATACGCAAGGCTCTCAATGATAAGATACCTAATTCATATGAACTATATGAAATAAAACGAGTTTGGTAGTGAAGCAGCCCATACATGCAGGAACAAATAATACGTACCACCATACCACCAGCGTATAATTCCGCTTGAATTCCTGCCGTTTGATCGTTGAAGATTGAACCAACGGCGAGTGGAACATCATCCCCATCTAATGTGATATTTCCAAATCGCTGGTCCATACTTAGTACCTTAAAACAGCCGATACCCACGGTACTGTTATGTACATCATTATCAGCAGTACAATACGCACTGACATTGTACCAATTACCAGAGACCAAGCACTATTAATCTAAGTGAATCGATATCGCTAAAACACTCACAGATGAGCCAAATTCGAGGGTGACTCCAGTCACATACACTTTCCTCAAGTTTCTGCTAAATTCGGGATGAATGTGAACTTTAAACGACGACGGACCTATGATTAGGCCGTCCTCACAGCCATCTCTCGCGAACACCAGCGGACATCCACCACGCAGGTCTCCATAATGAAAGCCATCGAACGAAGTACAGTGGGGGTCGCCTTTGCAGGAGCACGTGCCTCTCTCTGCACACATCATGAAGCCGATTTAAAAGATAGGATGTAACTAATACAGGAAATGTTCAACAGTCATCAACACCACACAAATAGTCTTATTCAAGTATTGCTATTACTTGCCTGGTTGGCCGCAAAGATACAGTGGTTTTTCGGGCGCTGGTGGATATTTCACACCCAGACTGCATGACTTCGTGGCCGAATTGGTAGCTGGACATTCCTTGTAAGGGGCGCATCGTCGGTTAACCACCTGCCGCCCTGAGTCCAGTGTGGACTTCTCGTAGTAGCAGGTCTCCTGATCAATAAGAAATTCAGGCATATAAATATATACACACACACACACACACACAGGTACATAAATAAATGGACATATATAATATATATATAAACATACTTCTACACACATGGACATTTACACACACATGTATATATATATATATATAAACATATATATATATATATATATATATATATATATATATATATATATATATATACATATACACATTGATATATAATATATATATATATATGTATATATATATTTATATATATATATATATACATATATATATATATGTGTATATATATACATATATATATATATTTTATATATATAAATATACATATCTCTATACATATATGTATATATATGTTATATATCTATATATATATATATATATATATCTATATATGTATCTATATATATGTATATATCTATATATATCTATCTATATCTATATATATATCTATATCTCTATCTCTCTCTCTCTATATCTATCTATATATATATATATATTATATCTATACTTAGTCATGTCATGTTGTTCTGACCCCTCGTATTGTCAAGAGTAACCTGTAATACCTGCTCGGAGCATTGTCGGTATTGGCCAGTTATCCAGCAAGCAATATCATTGGTGTTATGGCAGGTGAAGCAATATACTTTGTCGTCACATGGAACTGTAAAACAATGGCAAAAATATTAAGTGTTCACAAAGCACGTAGTAGCATTTTTTGCAGTAATCAGTCATTGCGGTAACAAAATCGCCACAAAGGACTGAAATGTAAATTTGCATTATCCACGGAGATACAGATGAAAGAGTCGGTCATAAAAAGGAAACCCAGTGGCAGTGGCACATTGAGAGTCGGACAATATCATTTAGTGAACACAAAAAGACCAAAAATATTTTTTTTTTCTTCATAAAACCTCATTCGATGCTGCTCCAATCAGTGCGAAACAGGTCTGCTGTATATGTCCATCCAACAAGCAGAAAAAACATCTACAAATATACTAATTTGAACATGATGACTAAAGCAGATGAACATGTAGCGTTTATTAGGATACGGCCGCCCCTAAATATCAAAAGCGTTAGAACCTCTCTGCTCCACATGTACCTCGCTGTCGTAGATAAGACTACACGAACCGAGATATGAGAACACAAGAAATAGCAGACAAGTATAAAAATCATAACAAATAGTTTTCTTCATTATGTGATCGTTTATGCTGCCGTTCTTTTACACTGATATCACATAGAAATGCTTCGGATCAATGCTATTATACTCACGCGAAATGCAACTGTGATTAACAGTCAACAACACTACCCACCTGCCTTATCATCAGCACCGCCTAGATACCGGTTTAAAATGACTGTAACATTTCAGGGACGGGACCACGAAACAGCCGTTTCTTCGCAAATAACAAGTAAAGAATGGCGTCTTCAAATAAATAAACAAATGCGGTCACTGTCAAGTGATAAACAGCTGAACATGTAACGGATATTAGGATGTGACCAGCTCTAAATGTCAAAAGCGTTAGAACCTCTCTGCTTCACATGTACCTGGCTGGCGCAGGTAGGATAATACGTACCTATAAATCAGCACACAAGAAATAGCAGGCCAGTTTACGAATCAGAATCATATAAATTGACATGATTATGTAGTTGTATATGCCGTTGTCATTTTACTCTGATAACAGAAAGAAAATTATAAATGCTTCGGATTAATACAACTATACTCACGCGAACGGATACAGTGATAAACAGCGAAGAACCCACCTGCAGAATGATCAGCACCGCCTAGACACCGGGTCTATTGGTCTGTTATATAGCGGGGAGCAAGAGACAGCTGTGCCTTCGCAAACAAAACGACAATTATGGGGTCTTCAAATAAATGAACATATGCGGTCGCCATCAGGTGATTAACAACTCACATCTGCCCCTAATCATCGACTCCAGCGACGCTTATAGATTTTGTAATTAAGTAATGATGTATGCAAGCATGCGGTGATAGGTGATAGGCGGCTAAACATATATCGGCAAACGTGCATGATTTTCAAACACATCATCCGCAATTATCTAGCGGACTCTCTTTGTATTAAAGCAGGCGACGCAATAATACGAACCAGGTGTCATTTGCCTTCGAACGTCACTTCCCGCTCTTTTGCCACATTTGCTCATACTGTAATCTCTTGCTGCTTAGTGTCAAACTCGATGTCGGTTGTGATATAGTGACCCGAAGCAAGCAAATGACTCCGCCTGCAATCGTAGTTAATTGTTAACAAGATAACTTTTCGGCGAGTTGGATCAATGCAGCGAATCGTCTTTTGTTTACGCCATTGCGAAGAATTCTCGGCCGCGTGTCTATTTTGTAGATAGTACATAACTGTCATGTACTACCGTCCAGACATGGTCTTCTTGAGAGATAAACTTACAACCAAATAACCTATTCGTGATTCACATTTTTCGACAGTGAACTGACTCTATGGTATGATCATTACTAAGCTAAGGCTAAGCCGATATGTAAGTACAATAAGCGCTATCATAGTTTAGTGTTTATCCTACAGACTTTTAATCAGTCCCAAAAAGCTCTTTATTTGGTCCCCGTCGTAGGCTGATAATTCAATGTAAGCAGCATAAGCAATTGAGTGATGATCGGCTCAGCTCAGTCTTCAATAACTATTATCATCCACTTTCACGATAACCATCACCATGATAGTCGTTCTCACCCATTACCACCCCTTCAAGATCATTATCCCCATCTACCATCATCACATTATCACCTTCATTCTCATCCTCCATGATCACATCATGACTTCCATTATTGTTTACCTCCATTTCATTATTGCCTGCTTATCGTCGCCTACCGTTTTATCCAGATAACCGTATCAGAAAGCAGCATACGCAACCAATTGTTCGCATGATTGCAAGCATTTTGTCGATTACGACCCGTTTGCTGTCCCCGCAGTCAGAGCAGGTTCTATATGATATCATGAGTTCACATGCTTCTAAACTTAAATCTTAAAGCTAATCGAGCGTAGAATATTAAAAGTCATTTACGCAGGCAATTGATCATTTCGCTTTACGTGCATAACTGCGCTTGCTAATGGTTAACGCCAAAGCGGGTCGATACGTAAATGAATTGCAATAATTGCTTTATATACTGGCACATGGCGTCGTATTTGACATATAAATCGCTAGCATTGGGTCGATTTCAATTTTCAGCCGTACATTGTGAAATTACGTCGCACTTAAAGCGACCATTACCACATTTAAGTACCGTCCGCAGGCTGGTGGTCTGCCTTTCTAAGCTAATAGATCTCAAAGCGGCGGATGCCTTAGTACCTCGATGTTATTATGAACATCCTCTTTGTTCTGCTCCTTGTCATCATCATCATCATCATCATCATCATCATCATCATCATCATCATTACCATCATCAGCACTACCATCATCATCATCATCATTATCAGAATTATCGTCATAAAAAATCATCATCATCATAATTTTCGTCATAATCATCATCACTAGGATCGGCCCATTGCAAAATTCAATCGTAGTAATAGGAATTCGGTGACAGTAAATATGTTTGTGTCTCAAAAAGCAAATACATGTAATAAGCCTCTATCTCGTCAACCAAAATGCTCCGTTTCATTTCGCCGCAAGATAATGCAAGCATGCTTTCAACGGCTGAAAACAAATTGAAATTAATTTAACAAACGATCGACATTTGATTTCCCTACTTTGATGAAAAAGTTTTCTGTGACGATCGTGTAAAGCGAAAGGGGAATGGCTCACAATATCATTTGTGAATTGGAACAATAATGCATTGCGTTCTGTTTGTCATAATCGTCAGCTCTCGCTGTTGCCAGGTAGCTTTTCATAAATGCGCAAATGAACATGCCAGGGCATAGAAAAGGGTGTCATAATGCGGTATCCAGCAAATTCATTAGCTCGCAAATAATAGTAACTGTCAAGCTCTTCGTAGCCATCGTTAATAGATCATGTGACATTTGGTGTGCAAGGTTAATGGCAAGAACGTTTACTAGCGCCATCCAAGCACCTAGATGGAGGTATAAAGGGTAGGAATGATGATGCGGATGGTACTAAAGACATCGAATGCAATGAATGAATACGTCAGAATATTTCCCAGCCTTACCGAATGTATCTCCGTCACCGTGAGTCACTTCCGAACAAAATGGCACAGAGACAGGCGAGAATACAGAATGAGACAAATTCACATATCCCGCCTCTAGATCCATCAATACACGGCGCCATCAGTCATGCTTTGTCGACTTTGCTTATTATTGATGACATTCACTACGTTTCGCTAGATGACCATGTTTGACCAATGCGTATCATGATTGATGCCCTTTCGTATGGCTAATTTCAACTTGAATGTGACGACGCTCAGTCGGTAGCACAGAAAACAATGGCAACATCTACATTGCCCGAACGGCACGTTGGAAGACATCCTTAAGCCGTTTGATTAACAAAACCATGAGCAACCTAACACGTCCCTCATTTCACCCATCATCTG
>CM067353.1:35682887-35685387 GCA_034190875.2 Urechis unicinctus | reverse complement strand
GTTATGATAGCTCGGGGGAGTACATTTTCAGTTGTGGGCAGGGAATTCCCGTGTTGGCGTGCTGAGAAAATTCACGAAATAATCCATTTGTGGCTTTGACTAATCATCACCAGGCATAATACTGCTTATACTTTGACGGTACTATTTCCGGTTCAAGTCAAGCAAGAATGTAAAAAGTTAATTGAGAATAGCTATATAACTCAATCCATGCAACTACTCAAACACGCAAGCGCTGGGGGACATTATCTTGACTACATACGGAGTTGATAGTAACCTAAGCATCTTGAATGCACCAGAAGTGGACGTTAGTTGACGATGTCGGTATATACGAGTTTCATCACCCTAACACAAATGTGTTTGGGTTCCATCATGATCAATAAATAGGACACAACATAGGCCTAATTCCTGCAGAACAGTCATGTGGTAACATATCTTAGGCTAGCTATATATCCAGAGCAAAATCGACTTCACACACAGCTTTCAATCACAGCATAGTCAGACATAGTCAGTAGTACAAGAGTTATGAGGTTTTCCACCCAATATTAGGCTCAGCAACATTCATACGAACTGATTGTCGTGTTTACGTCTTAAAGCAGGCTATGGCGGGATTTAGCGCCATTTAATAAACACGTATTGTGTGGTGGATATTCTCGTGAACACCAGGCAATATTTACGAAGAATACAAATGGTTGCATTTCAGAAGTTTAGAAACACATATGAGAAGTATGCATAAACACATTCGACATCTAGGTTGCTGAGGTGCCCGGTGTTGACTTTCGCAATGAGCAATAGTGTTGTTTATCCATCGGCCAATATATATATATATATGTATATATATATATATATATATATGAGGTTGCTGAGGTGAACATATATATATATATATATATATATATATATATATATATATATATATATGTGTATATATATATATATATATATATATATATATATGTGTGTGTGTGTGTGTGTGTGTGTGTGTGTGTGTGTGTGTGTGTGTGTGTGTGTGTGTGTGTGTGTGTGTGTGTGTGTGTGTGTGTGTGTGTGTGTGTGTGTGTGTGTGCAAATCATGGTTTACGGGGACGCGGGCATGATTGCACACCAACATTAGGAGGTCGCACCGAGTTGTGAGGTCGTAACATGCGACCTCACAATGTTTTTTACGTTTGTAAATTCCTTCTTTATTATGCGAATATACCCCTGCGTTAATTCTTTAGTAATATTTGAAATGTCCGCGCAAAACTGTTTTGCGCCCAGTCCTTAGCGTGTATGTAGTTCAGCTGCCTGCGCGTGGTGGCGCTGGCGCTCCTCGGAAACTTCACACACGTTCAGCTATGAATTAGGAGGACACTGTGTAAACCTCGTTTGGATTCAAGAATATGCAGAAAGCTCGATGTGCCAACATTTATACGTTGATTGTCCTCGGGCATCTGTTTGTATTTAAGTTATTTTGGTAACGTCTATTAATCATGATGATGTGGGTCAAACTGCCAAAATCAGGCGCACACGTAACATTGTTTATTGTTTTCTTCTTTATGAGGGACCGATTTTCCTGTACATTTTCCTGTATATTGTGCGAGAAGCGTAAACTCAAACAGTTATCCAATTATTGTCGATAAAGATGTTAAAGATAGAATAACAACTTCAAATGTACTGCGAATCTTGTCAACTAATGATACTTTTGCCCTCAGTAATGGTTGATCAATGTACAAGCCCGCCGAGAGGGGCCACTTGTTTGAGATATGCTTAATGACACAGCTGGGCTCGAATCCAACACCAAACTAGTGGCTGGCAAAACCTGGTTTGTAGATACACGAGATGACCATTGATTATTAATGGTGCACATCATCATTTTGAAAAACAAATCTTCAACCGATTACCTACTACGTTTATTAATGATATTCAAGCCGGGGACCCCAGCTATGTTTATGGCCTATGGAAAGTTCGATTTCAAGTATAACCCATATATGACACAAGGTTCACGCTACAACGCATCCGAACCTTACAAACGGGCGGAGTTCGAGCGATAATACCAGCAAGTACCAGAGGTACGCATGCGAAGTTACTGGTCCAGAACGATGTTCATTTGGATATTTTTTTCTTTACAAATCAGTTCAAGACTGTTTCACTGCGTCTTTATCGATTAAGTGCTCCAAATAACATGAAATAATTGTGAACGAATCATTGTAGCAACCACACACAAATGGAAGCAACATAAACAAATACCGAAAAATGAAAAAGAACAGGTGGGTAGTAGCCCGGGGGGGGGGGGGGGGGGGGGGGGGGGGGGGGGGGGGGGGGGGGGGGGGCACTTGGCCTTATTCTGGATAGGGTGTGCCGCGGGACCTCGAAAACCGTACCCGTCGTACAAGGTCAAAATGGCCAAAGCATACCCCGTCGTACAAGGTATTATGCGAATGTATAACCCCTCGTACAGATTGAAGCTCAAAACATACCCCGTCGTACAAGTATGAGGCCCAAAAAACCTGTCGTACAAGTC
>CM067353.1:35666462-35682787 GCA_034190875.2 Urechis unicinctus | reverse complement strand
AAAACGCATATGAGCAATGGCATTATGCATGACGTATTCTGTAAATTGTCTACGACTACGATACTATTGTCTCAATTATGATCCTAATTATCTATGTGTTGCCATTAAACAATTATAACAGACGGCGACCCTTTGATATGCTTTTAGGGGTGTCTTTTGGAGCAACACGGATAACCATAAAATGGAACATTAACTTGTGTGCACTTGACTTGCACTTGTATTAATATCGCCTAAGTAATCCTTGAACCGTGCACTTAATAACCACGTCTATCATTCTCAGCTACAAGCAACTGCCTTGATCGAACCCACTCGTGCTCTGGCTGCCTTTACTAGCGCACTGACTTATAAAAGTGACATTAGATCCTAATGATAATCCTGGAGCAACATTTTAAATAATGTGACCAGTTACTATGATATTATTTAATTATGTTCGATAGTACATTCATGATAATACATACGATAAAAGGTTACAAACAGCCACTCGGAGATTTGATTTGCATATATAATAACGCTAGCCAGCAACTGTTGCTAATGTTGGAGCTAATGGTGAAGGCTTAGATGTGATTATGGATCTGCTTCAGTAAACAGCTGATATACCAGCATCCTAAATAACCTAATGTGTCCCTTAGGATGAAGTCAAACCTATACATTTAGACGTAAGGGTCATAGTATACAAAGTAAACTCGTATAATTTTGACAGATTTCTTTTGACAGAATCGCATTGCAATTTTACAAACACTTGAAATATAAGTTAAACTAATATTCGATGCCAGGTGACCAACAATTGTTGAGGATTGGACTGTTCAACCGCAACATGGGGAAGCTAGTTAATGATTAGTGGGATCGACGCCTTGTGTAAAGCTGTTAACCTGACAGCAGCCATATTTGGGCAATGCCCAAGATACCAGATCTAGCTATTCTAAACACGATTGAAATGATTGATTTTGGAAGTCGGTTTACATGAACCGATTGTCAGAAGCCTTAAGGCATGCGCCTGCAGTTACATACAGTGACTGACCCTGAACACAAATAGGCACTGCCATTCTCTCAGTTACGCACAAACCAAAAGAATGAAAGACCAGATAGCGTGTCACTTCCAAAGTTTGGCTTGCTCAATGTGGTTAAGCTATGCAGTCGCCAATACGGCGAGAGTAATTTATCGTCCCAAACAAAGGAAAATGGCATTTACTTCTTGATAATGGCTGTTTGATTACAAACGAATCAATAATGACATTTATTATTGTAGAGCTCCGCTCCTCAATTAGTCATATCATGTTATAACCGCAATCATGCACAGCATCTTCATGAAGAGGATCACTTCATATATATATATATATATATATATATATATATATATATATATATATATATATATATATATATATATATATATATATATATATATAGATATATATTTATATAGATATATATACACACAAATATTTATATACATTTATATATTTACTCAATATATATCTATAAAGACATACATATACATTTATACATGATTATATATATGTATGAATATATTTATATATATATATATATATATATATATATATATATGTGTGTGTGTGTGTGTGTGTGTGTGTGTGTGTGTGTGTGTGTGTGTGTGTGTGTGTGTGTGTGTGTGTGTGTGTGTGTGTGTGTGTATGGTACAAGTCGATAGGGCAATAACCATTCATACTTGCTAGTATATCACGAATAAGGATACCAGACACAATGACGAGTATGTGCACATGCAAATATGTGGTTACGGCCTATTGCCCAATTAACAAGCCACGCCAGTGTTGGGAATATATTGTATTGCTACATTATTATTAAGGATTTTTTACTAGCAATCGGGTTGATTGTATGTGTTATTTACTTCTTGGTATGCCTCTGGTTTTAATTCATCAATATTGACCAAGCACTGGTTTATATAATTGTTCCGTGGTAGTGAATGTGTTCGAACCGGTAATTTACTGCATATCGCCAAAACAAACGGGTGAGCTAACTGCCAAAAACTGCCAAGGAGACAAACGAGGCGCGTGGATATCTCGTCAGGCTTTATTGGTGGTTAACCAAGTGTAACGAGATAAGTGTTATCAAAACATAGCAAGTGGCTTGGGTGAAGTCGGTACTATTGGGCTGATTTATACACTTCTTTGGGGTGGGGGGGGATACATTATGCAATGACCAATATGATTCGACATGCAACTGAATGAGTCTTACAACATAGCTCCAACACGTTTAGATACTTCGATCTGAGAAAACACTTATTATTACGTATTCGCTCTTATTGAGTAAGTGATGCTAATTGAATTGTGCTACATATATTATATTTCTATAGAGGATAACTGCATACGACCAAGCACAGCACTATGCTAAAGTTGGAACAAAGCGCTGGAAGTTGCTGGTGTATAATGAATGACGCATTGCAACCGTCTTTACAGCTTTAACTCGCAGCGCTTGTAAGATGACGACCAATCGGTACATAGGTTATGTCGGCGGCTCCTGTACTCTGCCTTGTATGATTAGCTGACAATTTATCAAGCTTACTGCCGGCTCTCTTTTGTTCATACTTATAACTGGCTCCGTGTACAAGAAAACACCAATAGATATACGCAATAGAGAATTCGTCGATTACTATTCAATTACCTTTCACTTACTTTTGACTTCTTTAATATGTAGTCACAGAGCATTACATATTCCTCTCCAAGCTGTGGTATTGACGTAATCATCCTGTTAAAAGACCAATGTATTAGAACCATCGCCATTAAGCAACGCACCCAGTATTCGTTATGTTGTTTATGTTGGATCGGTATGAACACGAAGCACAGCGACTTTTCGAAAGTTTCACTGCGAACCACATTCAATGATGTATGGGCAATTCTGCGAGTGATCCTAGCCCTTAACCAATGCATGTATCACATCACCCTACAGGTTATTGTTAGCATGCCTTGTATTTTCCGCCAACCACTCAAGCTCAATGCTTGTCCATGACCAGGTAGCCTGTAAGTAATCATCACATGTGATCCACATAGGCTATGGGCTAATAAATATCCACTTTCACAAACTCCACCAACCAACTAACCTCAAAATGGCATTTAATGTTGCCACTGCGTAAACTCATACCATGCAACGAACTCATCTGTCAGCGTTACCTACAGTAAGATATTGGGTAAAGAAAAAAGCAATAATCTAGTGCTCATAAAATTAGGAACATATTTGAAGGTAAAATAATATTTACAAACCTAGCAGCAGTTCAAGGGTGCAGAGTCATATATTAAAATGTTCATACCCTCGGGATCAATCCATCCTACAGGGAGTAGTCAAGGATATCAGATCATAAACCCGCACAAAGGGTGATCCAACTTTGCAATCGACTGTAGTGACACAACAACATGACACTACACACACAAGTATAACATTGATGCTAGGGGCATTTGGAATAATGAAGTGTTTTTAATAAAAGCTCCCTCTCAATGTCAATCGGGTTCCCTGTGAAAGAGCATTGAAACATGGTGGTGGATTATAGTAAAAGTTTTTATAGTCAAGTTCAGCCTTTGCACATTGAACTAAATTGCATAGTATTCTTTAGGCATCTATAGACTTATGCTGCGGCTGTGTCAACTAATATGTTATGGCATCATTACGTGAAACATGTTAGTGTTATTGGATGATATCAATGTAATATACTTGTGTGATGAATGTTTGCCAAATTTAATCACTTATTATGTATCAGTTCCATCAATTATTGCAACGGTTTAACTAAAAGTCTATCTGTGTTTTCACTACGCGTCTATGGCTTAGTGTTGATGGTGATGCGTAGTACAAGAAATGGTATGACCCGAAGCAAACGAAAGGTGCCAAGACACCTTGTCAAATTGCCATTTTATTGAATGTTTGATCAGTTTTATACGCCGGTGGGTTTTGCTTTGCGTATGCGTTATTATCACTCAACATGATACTTAGCGCCATGGGAAACCAATAGTCAATTTAGAGAAGACAACTTTGCTTGATGCATGAGCATTAGTACTTACACTGCTCAAAAATCGGGAAAAGAGGTAGAGTGGTTCCATTTTAATGGTAATGCAGCCACCAATGATATGTTGCAAATTCAAAGGTCTTTACAATTATACAATGTATGCATCGTTAAGGTCGTAAACAATTATAAATATGTCAATTTTGCAGACTATAATTAAATTGACAACCTCTAATACTTTTCTTCCGCATAAACCTTCAATAAAACCTTCCACTAGAGTAATAATTTATCCCCAAAAACGGGCTCTCTCGGCCGAATGAATCACTACGGATCATTGCAACACAACGAACCTAAAAATATAAAAATGTGGAGAAGATAAACGAGGCCCATTGATCCCTCGCCTGGCTCGATTGCTAAGTAGCATTGATAAACTAACGTGGCTCGGTTGCAGTCAACAGTGAAGGTGATGACAATGCAGCATCTGCATGAAGAACACATTTGGGAATCCGCAAGAAGTCTCCTTTATTTATTGATATATATATATATATATATATATATATATATATATATATAGATATATATATATATAGATATAGAGATATATATATAAATATATATATATATTAAATATATATATACATATATATATTCATATATGTATATATATACAAATATATATATATATTTATATATATACAAATATATATAAACATATATAAATATATATTTATATATATATATATATTCACATATATATACATATAGAAATATATTTATATATATATAGATATATAAGAATTGTGATATATATATAATATATATATATATACATATATATATATAGTTTATATATATATTTACATACATATATATATCTATGATATATATATATATTTGTATATATATAAATATATATATATGAATATATAATTTATATATATATATATATATATATATATATATATATATATATATATATATATGTATATATATATATATATATCTATATATATATCTATACATATATATATATATATATATCTAAGATTTTTTATTTATACAAGTCCGACCATTTTGGTACAAATCACCAAACATCTTGGCCCATACTTACATTTTGGACGATGATCATGGGGCCAAAATAGTCAGCGTCATCTCATAGGCTTACACAACTGCGCTTCCCCAACAAATTGTAACTTTGTTTGCTACTACTCCGCCTAAGTTTGGAAACTTATTATTCGGTGTAACTATCCACTTTTTTTTGGCTTTAACTGTCATTCCCTGAATTTACATTTTGGCCTTAACGACCATTTTGGCCATGTTGAATAATCGGTCATTATTTGGCTTTGTTCGATGTATATTTGCTTCAAACTTAGATTCATGATTTGTGCGACTTTTAACTTCAATGAACAATTCTTTGTTTCAAATTATCGCTTGAAATGAAGAACATACAAATTTTGAATGAATATATAAATCAGCAGTTTAACGAAAAACTGGCGGCACACGCTCAAATATCTTTACGGGCGGATATAAAAAAAATGGCGATTTTACTGGGAAATGCGGGGTTGTAAGTCTTTGTCAACTGATTTTTGGTGTTTTGTTCTCAATATATAGCAGTTTGATAGTGTTTTATTTAGATAAATAAGAACAAATGAAGCACTTAAGCTTGGAACTCGAGACGCAGATCAGCATTCAAAACGTTTGGAGAATCTCGCTGAATCTCACTGGTTTTCTCGATCTATGATGTGCAATGTTTCAAGTAATAAATGAAATCATATCGTATCAACGGACTGTTTTTAACAAAGGAATGATTAGCCAGATCGTTATATGTTATCAGTTTGCTCATGTCTTAAAATCAAATTGTCCCCACGAACGCATCCGCGGGCTCAAGCTGAAGGTATATTTTGGGATTGTAACAATTCAAGCTTTCCATACCGCATGGAATTTCCGGTACAGGAGCGAGTATAAACAAAGTTTATCGGTCAGCCATGACCATTTTACACGCTCTCTTTACATTTGATTCTAATCTGGTCAGTATGATTCCAACGTTTAAATATTGAATATCATTAATGTGACAATGAACGTTATTGCTGCGGAAAGAAATTTCATGTGCAACAAATTATGAAATACCCGTAGTTTACAGTGGTTAGCGAGCTTCACCGGGCTGTTCCGCACGTGGGCTCTACGGTCTACCGTTCAGACTCACTCTTACCGATCACTTACACTTTTCCAACGGCAAATAATACCCAGATACCACGTTAATAGGACTAGATGCCTGCAGCTTGGTTGGACAGATCTACCGATTACCATTGATTTGTTTTTAAATGTATTTCCTAACGTTCATTTAACCGTATTGACTATTGGCCATTTTAGCGAACGGATTTTGCCCCATCTGTCAGATGTAAACATCGCCTGATCGTGACAGCGGACATGCGCTGGTGGCTCTGTGTTAGTGGGGTGGGGTTACTCTTTCAAATGTGATTTATTTTTCAAAGGTTGAAGATTGATATTTTGCTTTCCACATCCTTGAATTATTTACTTGCATCAGTAATGTTACCCTTAACATGGAAATAGAATGATCTGTTAATATGATGTATCATTGTAATACACTAAAACACGAGTTCTTTATTACATTCCTATAAGTTTGATTATGTGTTATATGATAGTTCAGTCACACTTTTGTTATCAATTAGTCAGCAGAGTGATCCTTTAGATCTCAGAAATAGCTATCCAAAACAACTGTGCTGGTTTGAGTTTACAGCCAAATTTCATTAGCGGCTAGGGAAATAATCCGAACCTAAGTAGGTTTTTGAAGTCAAGAGCCTCTTTTGTCTGGGTATCTGCCACATCAATATTGTTAATAAAATTGTTGTCAAATGTTCAATGTGTGTAATCCAAACAATTGTTCAATAGTACAATCACATCATTTGAATATATCATGTATAAGCTATAAATGCCATGGTCATCTGTCAGATAGTCTTGAACACTGTGCATCTGGTCTAGTGTTGAAGGGTTATTAAGCATATCTGAAGCCCCAAATCACACATGAGGCCTTTTTAGAACAGTGCAGTTCCCAAGATGTAACAAACTGCCTGGTTAGGCATGGCTTGGGAGGTCACTTTTTTTGTTGCCCATCCTGGACCTGTTGCTTGCCACTTATAAGGTATAATTTATGGGACCATTAGGCAGTAACCATTAATAGTTATGCTCCTCAGCACAGTTTTGCCCTGTCCATCTGTCTGCTTGTAAACTTTTGGTGTAACATTTTTTTGATAATGCAAGGCACTCTTATATTGATTGTCACTTACAAACAAACTATCAGCCCTTTGTGACCTTATTATTGTAAAATAATCTCATTAGCTATGTTAACCAAACAGGGAATACCTGTTTCAAATTAAACATGAATCAATCTTATATTGATAATCACTTACAAAGTAAATATCAGCACTGCAATACCTTTTGTTCCTGAGTAATTATCTCAATGGGGAATAATTCTTGATGGCACTTTTCTTACAATGCAAGCTAGAAACTTTACATTGACCAAATCTTGCAAACTTTAACTCATACCTTTATGGCTTTTGATCCCTGACTTGCTAGATAAAAGCAAATTAGATTTGCTTGTTCAAGGACAAATGTAGCTAAGTTATTATTAGCTTATGGTTGTTTGGGTGAATCATTTCTTAAAAATTTAAATTATTAGGCTCAAATGCTTAAACTATTTGCATAACTACTTGGCGATGGACTGTTGTTGCTTGACAAGTGGGTTTGGGGGATATTGTTCAGCCCTGGTGTGTCATTGAATACAATGTCATACTATAAACGCTATGATTAAATGCTGTCATAACTTGTGTCAAAAGCAGCAGAGTTTACTAGCCATCGGCATTCTGTAGTTATTGTAAGGCTGTGAGATTGCCTAGGTGTTTGTGATGACATTTTGCTCAGCAGCATTTGCGATCTGGTAGTGATTAACTGCTTTACCTCCTGTTCTGGGTTTAATATTATGGACCCAGTATCTAAATTTAATCATATTGGAGATACATATCCTCTGTGTTGGTTAATCTGCCCTATTTAGGAAATTTATTTGTTCAAGATGGGCAACAGTATCAGCTGTCCAAACATCACAATTATGCTCATCTAACTCTGCATGATACCTCCTCATATCAAAGGGAGCAGTGTTTTGCTTTAGGACCACTAGGCTCTTACTTAGTGAAAAGACATTTGGTGATTTGAGATAAATGTATAGTTTAACATAAGAATAGTGATGAGGTCATGTGGCTTCATCTACATTACTGACAGCAATGTAGATGAAGCAACATGACCTCCTCACTATTCTACATGATGAGTTACATTTGCAACATTAAGGTCCATGTGCTAAACCACCATAATAATTCTTCTGCATGCATGTTAATAGCAAATTCACAACTTCATCAATATTGTGGCGTCACCAGTTTTGTGGCTCCACCATATTGTGGCTTCACCAATACTGTGGCTTCAATAATATTGCGGCTTCATCAATATTGTGGTTTCACCAAAACGGTGGCTTCACCAATGTTGTGGTTTCACCAATACTGTGGCTTCACCAGTGTTGTGGTTTCACCAATACTGTGGCTTCACCAATACTGTGGCTACACCAATATTTTGGCTTCACCAAATGTTGTGACTTCCCCAGTGTTGTGGCTTCATCAATATTTTGGCTTCACCAATGTTGCGGCTTCAACAGTGTTGTGGCTTTACCATTTTTTTGGCTTCGCCAATACTGTGGTATCAGCAATGAAGTGGCTTCCCCAGTGTTGTGTTTTCACCAATGTAGTAGCTTCACCAATACTGTGGCTTCATCAATATTTTGGCTTCATCATTGTTGTGGCTTCACCAGTGTTGTGCCTTCAACATTGTTGCGGCTTCACCAGTGTTGTGGATTCAATGATATTGTGGCTTCATCAATATTATGACTTCACCAATATTCTGGCTTCACCAATACTGTAGATTCACCAATTTTGTGGCTTCACCAATACTGTGGCTTCACCAATATTGCGGCTTCATCAATATTGTGGCTTCATCAATACTGTGGCTTCACCAATGTTGTGGCTTCATCAGTGTAATGGCTTCAGCAATAATTTGGCTTCACCAATGTTGTGGCTTCACCAGTGTTGTGGCTTCAACATTGTTGCCGCTTCACCAAAATTGTGGATTGAATTATATTGTGGCTTTATCAATATTATGACTTCACCAATATTGCGGCTTCACCGATACTGTGGCTTCACCAATGTTGTGGTTTCACCAATACTGTGGCTTCTCCAATACTGTGGCTTCACCAATGTTGTGGCTTCACCAGTTTTGTGGCTTCATCAGTGTAATGGCTTCAGCAATAATTTGGCTTCACCAATGTTGTGGCTTCACCAGTGTTGCGGCTTCAACATTGTTGCCGCTTCACCAAAGTTGTGGATTGAATTATATTGTGGCTTTATCAATATTATGACTTCACCAATACTGTGGCTTCTCCAATACTGTGGCTTCACCAATGTTGTGGCTTCACCAGTGTTGTGGCTTCAACATTGTTGCCGCTTCACCAAAGTTGTGGATTGAATTATATTGTGGCTTTATCAATATTATGACTTCACCAATATTCCGGCTTCACCAATACTGTGCCTTCGCCAATGTTGTGGCTTCACCAATACTGTGGCTTCACCAATATTGTGGCTTCACCAATATTGTGGCTTCATCAATATTGTGGCTTCACCAATACTGTGGCTTCACCAATGTTGTGGCTTCACCTGTGTTGTGGCTTCATCAGTGTAATGGCTTCCACATTGTTGTGGCTTCACCATCGCTGCAGCTTCACCAGTGTTGTGGATTCAATGATATTGTGGCTTCATCAATTTTGTGACTTCACCAATATTGTGGCTTCACAAACACTGTGGCATCACCAATGTTGTTGCTTCACAAGTGTTGTGGCTTTACCATTATTGTGGCTTCACCAATACTGTGGCTTCATCAAAACTGTGGCTTCACAAATGTTGTGGCTTCACCAATATTGTGGCTTCACCACTGTTGTGGCTTCATCAATATTTTGGCTTTACGAATGTTGTGGCTGCAACAGTGTTGTGACTTTACTAATATTGTGACTTCACCAATTTTTTGGCTTCACCAGTGTTGTGGCTTCGTCAATGCTGTGGCTTCATCAATGTTGTGGCTTCATTAATGTTTTGGTTTCACTGCTGTTTACAAATGTTTTGGCTTCTCTTTTAATTATATCCTGTTGAGATATATCAATCACTGGGGCTTAAAAAGACATGTTATGTCTAATTGTCATAAAACCATCAGAATGACAAAAATGACCGCAACAATGAATATTATCTGTATTGGTTGTGTGTGAGTTTGGGTGATCAGTCGGTTTAAGTAGAAGATTTTTATCAGAGGTTCTGTTTACCCAGGAAGACTGTTAAGCTCCACCTGGTCCTAATTGATGGTCCTGCAGTTATGATGTATGCACCTGTGTACAGTGTCAAATTGATGTACACTTAATCTGCTCTGTATTTATCTGCAATTCATATCAACTCTTCATCACCAGCCCAGCATGACACAGACCTGGGATTCTCTTTATTACCAGTCCATCGTGACACTGACCTGGGGTTCTTATCACCAGCCCAGTATGTCACTGACCTAGGGTTCTTATCAACAACTAATCTTATGACACTGACTTGGGGTTCTTATCACCATCCAAGTATGTAACCAAACTAGGGTTCGCCTAACATGGCATCTTTTTTGTTTGAAGGGGTAAAGTTTCTTGAGGCCGGTTAACATCTAAAATGGCCACCCGTCATCAGGACAGGTCAGGACGGGTGGCCATTTTAGTTAATTTCCAGCCCTGTTGCTGAAGACTGAACTGTAGACTTAATCTGAACATCTGGTGAATGTTTTGTCACAGAATCAACATGAGAGAGTATTATTTTTTACTTCCTGTACTTAATAACAAGAGATTGATCCATGTGACATGTGTATTGATGATCAACCTAATCAGGTTGGCAAGAATTAATGTTGTGTAATGTATTACATAGACTTCCTTTATTTCTTGTGATATAAGACTGATAGACAGTTTGACAAGTTAATTTTATGTGTGTAACAGAATGTGCAACTATAGCTGGTGCACAGCAGGAGAATCATCTTTTGCTGAATCATATGGACAAGCTGTTGTATGGATTCTCTAATTGTCCATATGGAAACCCACCAAGGCTGGACCTCTTGAAAGTCTATTACTGATAGTGCAACATAAGACACTGCTGTCCTCATAGTTCCTGCTGATCATGTTCAAATTTATCTGTAGATATACTTTGCTTGATAATGATATCCTGATCATTGATTTTTGTATATTGTTAACCATTATGAGGTCAATACTTTCAGTCTATTTAAGTCAATTTATTCAGCCAAATCAACTCTGAATGCCTATATTGTGGATACATTTTTTGTAGAATTTAAGTGACCCTAGATAGGCAAGTGAACAGCAATCAAAGTTTAATCATAAACAAAACAAAATCATCTTCTGTCTAGTCCTGACCTTAACAAATCCTTCAGAAAATTGCATGCAGATCCCTCTTTGTTTTTTTCCCCATTTTGTAACTACATGTTATTATGTGACAAACTGAATAAAGGTGATATGTTTAAAACCTAAAGATCGATAATCCATGTTTTAATCGCGTCCTGAGGGGATTTATATCATTCACTCTGAAAGATGGGATTCAGTTAAATTCTCAAAATAAATCTAATGTAAGACAAGACAATCATCTGTCAAATGAACAGATGAAACATGTAATAAAGAATCCACAATGAATCAATTGGAGGTCAGTTTAACACTCCATGAAGCAAATTGTGAATAGATGCATGAACATATGCAGTTGGACACATTATTATATGACATGCTCATACTTTGATAAGTTGCCTAAACTTCTCTGCTGGCTTGCATGATTGCAGTTAAATATTTAACAATACGAAAATAAATCATTGAAACGTATATTATAAGAGCCAGGACTGGGTTCATAACGCTAAGTGATGCTGCCTCCACTGCTCCGTGTCAACTGTCATTCAGCGTATAGCTAGCTGCTCAGAACTTCACCGAAGTCTGTCAACCCGACCGATTTGGGAGACACCCAAATAGCTTCAGCCTTTCATTTACTATATATAACACTTTTTCTTTCATTTAATTGGAACTGATTTAAGATTATCACCTTGTTGTTTATGTTGCACCAAATTTAAGCGGACTTTGAAACTTTGGCCATGTACTGCAAGACTGTCGCCATGTCGCACGGAGATAAATAGTGACAGCTGTTTGGACTCTCCCGATTGAAGGGACGAGGGATGTTGTCCAACATCGTTGACAGACAGATTACAGTGTTCAGAGTGGTTAAATAACATTAAGCTGCCCAAAGCAATCGATATGTATAATAGTTACAGAAATAAAATCAATGATGAAAGTTTAATTATGCATGAGTCGGAATATAAATACGTTAAAATATATGACCCACGTGCATTTTTGACTTGGAATCTTCCGTGCTGCAATATAAGAGACGACAATCTTCAGAATGTTAAGTATCACTAATTCTTGTTAAAACTCGCAGTACCTAAGTATAAAATTGTATCCAAATTAATAACGGGTACGTTGAAGAACTCCCTTTTCTTTAAAATAGGTGACTTTTATGCATATTTTCTCCGTTCCCCGGGTACATCTGCCACTCGGCAAGGTTCGGAACTTTTCGGAGCAAGACATTGCGTCAGCATTTCGTGGAATCGCGCCGAAAATTTAACTTCACTATTTTCTTCATGGCTCGTTGAATATTGTGAATGTACAGTTCAAATTATATATAAACAATGAGAAATTGAAAAAAGTTTATTTCGGATCCCGAAAGACCTAAAAACGCGCAATTCATTTTGTGTAAGCTTGTTTGTAGGAATTTAATTTAAGTCGTTTATGGTTTCATGGACTTTGTAACCCAAGCCCAAGGTTGTATAAACGATGGTCTGTAAGTAGTAGGTTAGTTGGGATAATAATGGTTGGTAATATCGGAAGGCAAAAAGGGCTGGCCAACTCATTTGTATAATTTAATGGCCAATATGGTTGAATATATGAAATGGCCAAAATGGTTGGTTATATGAAATGGCCAATATGGTTGGTTTTTTATAAAAAGTTTCAAAATGGTTGTTTTTTTGCATGACAAAACTATCACGACTATTTTGGTACAACCATTTTGGCCTAAAACTTGTATACTCTTCTAAAATAAGTTTTGAATGAAGATATTAACTTGCAGCTGTTCACGGCAGATGTATAAGATTTTGCATCCGCGATATCACCTAATTTAAGCTCTAAAAAGCGAAATAATCGAATGACCCAAAATGGTCGGTTTTGTCGATATTGTCCAAAATGGTTGCAATTGTAAGTATATATATATATATATATATATATATATATATATATATATATATATATATATATATATATGTATATATAACATACCATAACTTATTTAGCTTATCCTTCACAATTTATTGTGTTATATACATATATATTCGTGTTAAAATGAATGTAATTCACTATTTTGCCAATAAAGTTCCTTCGCCCTGGTATGAATTGTTCGTTTGTTGTGAATATTTAGACACGTATGTAGATAATATAACTAATCATCAACAAAGAGAAAGTATTTCCCGCGGTTTAGCTATGATCAAACATAAATAGGGAGGTTAAACTTGTTTGATTTGCATAATATGAAAGACCCCATTCATCAATCAATGCCACTGATTACAGCCTTATCTATCCTACCTTAGATAAGCGAAGTGCCTTTTGTCTACTTTACCAGCATCTATCTCTTTTAGCTGACTAGACCTAACGATTGATAGATGTGCCGCACTAGTTACCAAAGTGTGGACCATTTCGGTAGCTATGCTCCACTGCACATATGTAACTTAATTAACAATCGATGCAATAGCACAATCATGTTGTCTTAAAAAACACATAACAGCATCAAATATTACCCCAGAAAGGTTAAAGCTCTGTCACTGCAGTGTTCCTTCAGCAACGGCTATTTGTAAGGCGTCACCATAATATTAGTCTTACATCAACAACTTGATGATTGTCTGCGTCGGTTCATCACTCTCGTCTACTGGGTATGTCGCCGTTGTTGAGTGTTTATAAGGCTTTCCGCACAACCAATACTACCCTCTGACACAGTAATGGCATAACGATAATTATGCCTGCTCCAGAGAGGTGCACCTCATTAATCTGCGATAACGAATTAGTTTAACAGTAGCTCCATTTCACACAAAATGTTCATCCATGCGGTTACTTTAACAACACGGATGCCAAATGTTGCTAATTGGGATATTCCTTTCCTATACAGTATGTTGGCGTAATTAGTCTAATTGTTGTGTTGTTAGGCGAAACATTTTGTGATTTCGACATCTACTGCTTACATGACAGAATAACCATTTCGCTGTTGCAAGGCGGATGGAGGAATAATAATATTTTTTTTTCTCAATTATTTGTCTTAAGTTTAAGGTAAGTTCTAAAGACAACGGGTGCACAATAAATATATCAGCTTCGTATTGACAAATTCCCAAGACAGCCATAGAGGTGACTTGTGACCAACCCAATCCAGTAATTGTACCTGATGGATGTGTTTACCAACTTAAGTTTGGAATGTTGCAAGATATTAAAAATGTTCAACGTTTAGTGGGGCTCTGTATTGCCATAGATAACACAATTGGACTCATACGCATAGGGAAATGGAGCTTCATCGGATCAATCTCAATCGTGGATACCTATAACGGTTGCTTTGGCAATCAACAGAATCGTCAATAAACATTTACAAGCTTCAATTGGATTTTTAGCCGTAGTCTTGGGTTCTGCCAAGTTGTACGAATATTCGCGGTGTTTTCGGTTCGCAGTATTCAACATAACCACAAAAATCCTATATGTTCAATTCGAACAGCCTGTGATACAAGACCGATCCTTGAGAGGTACCACTAACAATGCTGGGCCAATCTATTTCTATGCAACTGATCACCGCTCTCTGCTTTAAAATATCCAGTCGTCTATTAATCCATGTTTGCACTGTAGCACTAACACCGGTAGCCAAAGATTTGTTGGCAAGACATTGGTGGTTTAGTCCAACCAATGCTAAAAAAATCACAGTACCGCAATGAATATTCTTCTTCTAAGCATCAATGCATGGCAAAATTAATCGGCCTGAAATGCTGCAAGGATTTGCTACGGGAAACTATTTGTTAAAATGAACTATACAATTCCAAAGCATCGGTGAAGTATGTGCTTGCATTGACCATAAAATGGCATATCAAGAACAAACCTGAATACAAACATTCCTTGTCCCAACTAGCCCTTTTTTATTCATCTGCCACTCATTGCACAATCCAGTCAAGTGCCTGGATCATTGTTTAAGAAGAACGACGGCTTCATATTTGTTTCAAAAGCAGCGCAAAACTTATCCATTCAGTGCGCGATTCCATCTACTAATTATAGAGCGCAAAAATACAAATGCGAGTCATGTCATTGATGAAGTGTGGGACATTCTCATTTGCAAAGTGCATTAATAATTTCGTGTTGTTGACGCATTTTTAGTCAGTTTAAGAATGTTGGTGGAGATGTCGGAGTGTAAAATGTCACCAACGGTATCAAAGCTTTCCTTCACTGCTGTTACGTCACACAGACGTGTGGCGCCGTTTATTATAACTTGGTTGATAAACCACAAGCTTTCGTCACTTCGTTTGATTGCAGAACGTTTATTACCTGCCGTTACATGTTTTGTTATGTGTGACACAGAGTAAACATCACTGCTGATAATTAATTATTTGGCAAACTATTTTAAAACTCCCATAGTGCTTGCTATTTATTGTACCCTACCAATGTACTACAAATTACCATGAAAAGCCACAGAGTACCTGCAAAAACATTGTCACTTTGAACTAACGCATGAACTGATCCGACAAAAAATATCTGACCGCCACAATTATACAAAACGGCATTGTTGCTATAGCTTCAGCAGCCTAACTTCAAAGACGGCTATGTGCTCTGCGTGGCTTTGTCCTTATATCGCGTTCTGACTTAATACTATTGCCGAAATGGTTTCGTGACTCGGAGGATTGTCAAACAATAACGTTAATATATGACGTCCTAGATGCAAGCCATCAAACATAGCAGCTGCTGCATATAAAACACGACCTTATAAATTAGTTAATGCTTGACTTTCTATTAACGCAGAACCAAAACGTAACCTATCATCAACAATTGATTGTATTCGTTATGAAAATTGTCATTCCGACGTAAATTCGCGTACAAATGTGAAGTAAAATCAAGATCAAT
>CM067353.1:35659380-35666362 GCA_034190875.2 Urechis unicinctus | reverse complement strand
AACGACAATTATTTCTCACTTCGGTGGAACAGTGAAATTGTTGTATACCCACCATAAGTTAACCTACATTAATCACCACATAGAGTTGTGTGTATTTTAACAATCAGCCAGACACAGATATAGTACATGATGAATAGAGTCCATGTGAAGCAGTCAATCAAGTAAATGATTTGAGGACCATTTGTTAACAAGCTTTTATTGATACGCTATGTTGGTATCGCTACATCGACTTTAATGCATTGGCTACATGGGTAATTTACTGCTCTGGAACATTCAATTTACGCACAACGATAAAATGACATCACTCTATCGATCTCCGGTAAATATAAGCTTGTGTCTTAACGATCGTATCAGTTTGTACATTAGGGTAAAAAAGTAAAAAAAATGGCCGATATTCATCGCCAGTCAACTTTGTAACGATCAAGCGCGAATCGTTCTCAAGTGGGTATTATTATCGATCGCTGCATTATCGTAGCTTCGCAAGTATAAAAGCCTAGCTCTAAAAAGGGGACAAGATCCTTCTGCACAGATGCCAGAGGTATCTATCACGAAGGCCTTTTGGTGTATTTACGGTCCAAGACGAGATCAGAATCCACATGACGAGGATTGCTGGGTGTATTTAAGTCCACCACATTCTCGATGCACAGAGCGATTCCAAGAGGTGGGTACACGAGCGAGCGAGCACCGCCGAGCTCAATCGAGCAGTCTCTCTCTCTCTCTCTCTCTCTCCTTCTCTCCAGTCCAGCCAGCCAGCTCTCCAGCTCTCATCCAGCTCCAGCCAGCCAGCCTCTCTCTCTCCAGCCTCTCCAGCCAGCCAGCCAGGCCAGCCTCTCCATCCAGCCATCCATCCACACATCTCTCTCCTCGCCAGCCAGCCAGCCTCCAGCCATCCAGCCAGCCAGCCCATCAGCCATCTATCTAGCCAGCTATCTATCTATCTATCTAGCTATCTATCTATCTATCTATCGCCATCTATCTATCTATCTATCTATCTATCTAGCTATCTAGCTATCTATCTATCTATCTATCTATCTAGCTATCTATCTATCTATCTATCTATCTATCTATCTAGCGAGCGAGCGAGCGATCTAGCTATCTATCTATCTATCTATCTATCTATCTATCTATCTAGCGATCTATCTATCTATCTATCTATCTATCTATCTATCTATCTATCTATCTATCTATCTATAGCTATCTATCTATCTATCTATCTATCTATCTATCTATCTATCTATCTATCTATCTATCTATCTATTTACCTATCCATCTATCTATTTATCTTTTTATCTATCTATCGTTTTTTACTTCATATTCTTCTGTTTACTTTGTATTCTTGCCTGGTTTGTTGTGAATAATGTGAATTTTATGAATGTTGATGCAGAGTCCCAGTTGTATTGAGTTATATGTATGCATATGTGAGCTTTTAGTTAATATTTCTCTATTCTTGTATTCTTCTTCTCATGTATGTTTTATGAATGTTGAATAAATAGCCAGAGTTTGTGTTGAGTTATATGTATGCACTTGTGTGTTTTTAGTTCATTTTCCTCTATTTACTTCGTATTCTTGTTTTATTTCACTGGTTTGTTTTGATGTATGTTTTATGAATGTTGAATAAAGAGCCCGAATTGTATTGGGTTATATGTATTTTTGTGTGCGCTTTAAGTTCATATTCCTCTATTTACTTCGTATTCGTGTTTTATATTACTGGTTTGTTTTGATGTATGTTTTATGAATGTTGAATAAAGAGCCCGAGTTGTATTGGGTTATATGTATTTTTGTGTGCGCTTTAAGTTCATATTCCTCTATTTACTTCGTATTTGTGCTTTATATTACTGTTTTCTTATAAATGATCAATTATAACATCATATGCTACTGCCATAAATAAAATATAGCCCATATTCTTTTGGTGCTCGGTTTCTGTATCTGTATGCGTATTGTGTCACGGGTGTTGTGGCTATATTCTCTTGGTGGCTATGTATAGTTGTAGAAACAAGTCAACGACGTTGTAGGGGGCCGAAATATAAACTTCTCTTTATTCAGTTTAAGGTTCTTTCGATGACTGCCGAAAGGTGTGCCTGAAGACTATTGTAGGAGGGGAGGATTGCTTGCTTGAGGGCTTGCTCGGGACTGTCCAAGTTGGCGGGCAGCCTCAGTGTAGTCAGGGTTGACGCTTAAAGCCTTTAATTAGTAGACCAATGAGGGCACGCGTAGCGCGTTCCTCATGGTATGAAGGTTGTAGGGTGTTAAGGAGGTAGGGCTTTAAGGTTTTCTCTGCAGCCGCATATTTTAGATAAATGATCCACGACACGGGCCGTCGAGTCCAAACGCCCTTACAGCACCCTATCCGGGACGATGGTGCGATATATGGATTCTCTGGGCATTATACTTTAAATTCATTTCATATTAAGAGATATAAATTCATTAATACTGTTCCTTAATTCAATCAAATATGTAGCATTCTGTATATTCCTTTCTGTAAAACAAGGGCGTAGCATTGCGGGGGCGTATTGTTCCGGGGGCGAACTGACCCGGCGACATATCGTCCCAACGAGGGCGAACTGACCCGGGAACAAACCGTCTCGGGGGCGAACTGACCCGATATCCCCAATTCTACACCACTTTCTAGGACATAACATCGACATATGATTGGTCTGTTAGAATTATCATATTGATTCCCGTCAAACTGCCATACCATGGGAATTTTCCGGAGAGAGAAGGCACTGTCAGTTTATTTTCTCTTTGGTATCTGGGCCCTTATTTGCCGTCTACTACCCACTGTGTTACCGTCAAGTTTGTCAGTCTGTTCGCTTGTTATTCTATCAATTGTCTCAACTATCTGCTACTCAGCCGTCCAAGCTGACATTAAAACGATCTGTTGGATCACTCGCTGACTGATCACCCTAACATTAACATTTTCAAAGAAATGTTAGAAACATCTCATACCAGCATCGTAAGCTATACATACTAAAGTTTGACTAACATGAAATCACATACACGTGAGACGGACCAGATATGTGTAGCACAGATGTGACAAATAACGCGCCTGTCAGGCCCCAACACTAGTTTGGTACTGTATATGAAATCTAAACGGAACATTGATCAGCAGACATGTTTGTGAGTCACTTTTATCCGTCTTTTGGGTTTATACTATATGACCCGACCAGCTGGCGTTCTACGCGTGACACATTTTTAGTGTTAAATCAAAATTATGACAAAACACCTACCCATATATCATAACGTGGCCCTCTGTACCATCTGTTTTATGAGTAGCCCCAAAGAGCTGATTCTAATTATAAACCACAGTTCTTCAATTTTCTCAGCCGTCGTTGACCAGGCCACTGCATGTCCCATGAGAATTGGGACAGTGTACTAAGCTGCAACTAAAACTCAAAAAGTCACATTAAAGTAATGAAGAGTCCTGTAACAACCTACGCCTGAAGTTCGTGTCCTCCTCATCAGCCTCAGGTGCGTATTGTGCATTTCGACACCACACATAGGGTAATTTCAGAACGTGGCATCGGACGATGTACTTGCTTGATACTTCTATCGGGGCAACTGCTTGAAAGCATAACGTAATCGCGCTTTCGTAATCTCACATTACACCCTCCTTGAAATGAATCAGTAATCTGCAGTGGGATTTATTTATTCATCGACGCAGATGCGACTGCACTATGATGCAACATTGCCTCCTTGGTAATGCGCACATTCTAAGCCGCATCTGCCGGTTGATAAGGGTGAGTGTACGACGCCGGGTGCTAATTAGGCGTCTCCCTAAATGAAGTCTCTGACTCCCGGCAGGCTTTTTCCATACTAGATATATTGCCTCCCTTACGAAGTCTACAAACCTCATATTTCGTTGGTTATAATCTGTTATAATATCCGTGAAATCAATTTGAAATCATTTGCAGTATGGCCAAACAAAGACAAATTTTATTAGATATCGTTGTTACCTTTCAATAATCGGTGGCGGAGTCTATTGATGAAAGCACTTAAATGCAACCGATGCGAGTATAACGAGGACCGAAGGCTTCGTCGGCAAAACCAATTAATAGGTTATGAAGCCAAGCATAGTTGTATATAGTAGGCTTAACTAATTTCTATGCATTTCTTAATCATAATGAAATTCCTACCTGCGGCCCAGCGACCGAAAAATATTGCTCACTTCTTTTGATGAGCTATGGTGATGCATTGTTGTCATGATCGATGCTTCAACACCAAAGTCATTTCGCCTAATTTTCTTACCTTCTAATGATGTACAGGCTAAACTGGCCATGTCTCATTATACTGCTTGGTATTATGAGTCTCTGAGGTACTTTGCCGAACCCATGGAACTTGCTGGATGAACCATATGTCAACAAACGATTGCTGCAAATGTTGCGATACTAGGACTACATAATTGCAACAGGTATCACTACATGAACAAAACTTACGCATTAGCGTTGGAACTATGTTTTAAGGCCACTCATAAGACTAAAGCTTAATGGGCAACGTACTTGCACCAGTTTCGGCAGGTTCTTATCTACGGGGCCAACATTTGACAGGCCATTCAACAGGTTACACTGCCAACCTATTGCATTCTGGTTCTTTATTGGCAGATAAAAACACATAAGCATAAACAAGCTCATGCTCCATGACGGCAACACATAAAGACCCACAAACACTCAAGAAAGCTTAAAAATTAACCACGCTAATTTTCTCAAACATGCAGTAGACACTGTCTTGCTGTGGACGTACTTTCTGCATATCAAGAAGAAAAAATAAGACGTAACATTTATGAAAGAATCGTAGGCTTTGAATATGCATACTCACCCAAAAAAGAATCCTTATTTTGTTTACAGCTGCTATCTAAGGCGATACTTGAACCTATAGATAGTCATATTGTTCCGCTGAATTCCAGTGACAGTAACCTAAGATTACAAAGCAAAAGCAAACATCTGAAAGCACGTTTACTTTCATCCTTCCTGATCCAACCCAGGCTAATGAGAAGATTGCATGTTGTGGATGAAATTTTTTTTGCGAAACAGCCCAATCGAAAAGAGGTGGCATTGAAACGGCAGCATGAAAGTGGAAGGGAACCCCAGATAAGCAAATTGCGTCATTTAATTGCAAGAGACGGGCCCAGGAAAGGAAGGGTCTCATTGATTGCTGCATGAGCTTGCATGATTCCCTCCATGATTTTATTGATTGGACAAAAAAGCGCTGAGGTCCATCAAAATCCAATAAACAAATGCTTGTCGCCACGTTTCTAAAATGGCTGTAATTTATCACGGGCCATTAGTGGAGATAGAAATAATATCACCGACAATTGTCACCAAGTAACATTACTGTTTTCCACATAAATGTTTATATATATATATATATATATATATATATATATATATATATATATATATATATATATATATATATATATATATATATATATATATATATATATATATATATATATATATATATATATATATATATATATATGATATATATTGATTGACTGGTTGATTGTACCTTATACACGTGATAACCATTACTGACATATACTTCTGTTCTTCAATACCGCGTTAAGCGATGCTTAATAGCGTAGACAATATTTTGCCTTTACATACAAGTAGATGAGACGAAAATACACAGAACGTACCGTTTGTGGGACGAAAGTGTCAACCAAGGAGCCAGAACGCGATCAGCTGGCAATATGAGGCCTATTGAAATACCTGCCAAACGTTGGCCGCGAAAATATGAACCTGCTAATTGCCGGACAGTCTGGGTACGTGAGCGCTGCTTCTCCCTAGAATTGTTGACATACTTCCAAAGCGGATTTGCTCTCGTTATCCATGATACTAGATTTACTGTGAATTCTCTGAATGTAAGAGTCACTATATTTGGGGCTATCATTCATAGAAATAGGTTTTATCATTGGTTCCTAATTCCCAAAGGAGGGAAGTTGCATCTAGGTGCGTTTTACAGCGAATTCCGCAGGTTCAGCAAAGAAACTCGGCGACGGACCTTTATACCGAGCAATACAATAAGACTCATACTGTATGTGTATTGTCGGGGGGATCAGCATCCTTGGCGGCTTTGCTTGAGTATGAAAGCATTAGCCGTGACAATAAGGCATTATCCGAGCTCATTAAGATAAGAAAGACATCCACACATATCGTTCGCATTGGGATTACGCTTTAATTAGGAAATGCATAGAAATATGTCATCACCATGCTTAGCTTCATTACCCATTAATTGCCTTTGCAAAAGAATCCTTGGACCCTCGATATATTTATGGTATACCTCTGACGCACGCATTACTCAGGCCCTGTTGTTGGTGGCAGGTGACATTTAAATGCTATCGTCAATCGTCTCCGCCATCAAAAGACAACAACGAAATCTAATATATTAGGTAACCTATTGAATTTGTAGTTTCCAATAGCTTCCATTAAGTCAGGGATCACATTAAGTACTCAAACAAGGCCGGATAAATCTTCTTACACGAAATTTAATGTTAAACAAAACATTGTGGCCTTTATATAAGGTTGCTTTATAGTGCGCGTGCCAGACCTGTTCCATGAATGGTGGGATGAATGATTGAACATATAGATAATCTTGAAATAAATTCAAAGCGGATGACATACTAAACCAACTTAGCAAATCCAATGCTCAATAACAAAATGCAATCATCGTCACAAATAGCAACTGTAGGAATACCTCACGAATTCTTGTGATGCATGTGCTTAACTCAAACAAAAAGGGCGGTTGGTTGGTAAGGATATGCGTAGGTAAATCTTACAAGCTTCAATGTTATTTTTATCTCGTACATACCGCGGTAAGTTATTAGTTCCGTTTGCCCTCACCATTTGAATAACGAATAATGCTTCTATGGATTTCGCATTAAGGGCAGAATATCAGGTCGTATTTTATTTGGCTTTTTGTACAAAAAAAACTTTACTGACTTCACGGATATTTTTACTTACCTTTCGTGTTCATTACCTAC
>CM067353.1:35574380-35656880 GCA_034190875.2 Urechis unicinctus | reverse complement strand
TGGTCATAGGCCAACTTAAAATGCATCATTCTGCATAGTTCGTATGGTGCAGTCGACTGCTCGTTGTTTTAAAGTGCAAGGAGCGTCTTTTTGACTCCCTAATCGTAGATTTATGTGGTGTATGTTAGCCTATGAAAGTTGTCATTTCAAAAATGAAGGCCATTGGCTCCTGCGTTTGTGACAAAATATATGACACCGTCCACGGATAACGTGATTTTGTCCTCGTCTGTTTGAATGGGAACTATGGTAGGTGTGATAATAATCGTTTTTTATACCGTCATCACGTTCATTATATATCGCATATCATGTGGCTTGAAGTTGTTGTTCGCCGAAAATATTATAAATTGTGACCTACTTCTAGCATGTAATGTGAAAACGTCTTCCAAAGGGACCAAGGGATAAAACTGGCAGTGTTGAAATTCAGGTTATCAATGATTGATTCACGATGTGCCTGTATTTTAACGGAAAATATATTTTACTGTGGCTTTTATTTGGTTTAATGATAAAACGTTATCGCAAATAAAAAATGCCACTGCATTCAATAGAGATTACAATGGACATATCGTTTTTGTAATAAATCGAATATAATTCCAATAAATTGTATTTTCCTCGTCTGTGGATAGGTACTTTTAATTGTTTTAAAATTTTAGCTCTGGTTTTGGGAGCGGAGACCTTTCAGGTAGTACCTGTTACAATTAAATATCCAGAACCCAAGTTATATTCTGGCTACTCATGTCATGGGCCTTTGAAGAGTTCAAGGCCTTACATAGGGCACCAACCCTAATAATACAAACTTGATCCTGTCCTTATTAGATATATATTTGTTACTTACACATAGTACAGTGCATAATTGCTATCTTATGTTACTTGTATTATATGTCAAGGAAGAGAAATGTCCTGATCTTTTTCATATACAAATGACTCTTGAAGCGTTGACCTAGATTACAGCAGCGAGTGTTTGTCTCACCAAGAAGAAGCAGTAGTAACCAGTGGGGGTATTCAGCCATACAGGTTTGAGCCTCGAGCTAGGTCCTGGCGCTGCTGACAGAACCACATGAAACCAGTGTGGTATGGTGCAAGTTTGATTACTAAGCTATGGAAAGCCTCCAGGGTAGATTTTTGATATGGTGAAGATATTTTAATGAGGTCTTTGATTAGGGCCATGGAGAGGATGCCATTTTCGGGTAAATCACTGGCTTTGCAGTCTGTACAAAAAAGTTCTATGATAAACCTATTCATAAAATACCTCCATAAGTCATTATTCATAAATACAATTTTGAATATGCAGGACCAGTGCATGCTACTGTCGAACAAGCATACATCTGCATATGGCTGCCCGACGGGTCAAGTCTATATATCAGATCTGTGGAACATACACTGATCACTACCGGCCATGTCAATTTTGTCAACGGGCAAGTGCAAAGTCTGGCCACTTACTCAAGCGGACGGAGACAAGTACGGATTTGTAAATGACTTAAATTAATTGTCTACAAGGGAGGAAATAGCTTTACATAAATTCACACCAAAGATGAAACGTTTCTGAATAGGCAGCTTTCCACAGCTGCAACCAGTTTCTCTTTTACTTTGTTTTCAAAATCAGAACAGAAACATAACTGATGAATTCGACTGTCATGTGGATGTAAGGATGAGTATATAGAAACGGCGTCCGTGGCAACATCTTCTAATGACATATGACGTGGCAACGCCGTCGTTAATCCTCGGCGTGTGGTCAGGAAATTCCGAAATGCGTTGTTTAATTCTGTTTATTTCTTGTTTACTTCAAGTCGGATTGAAAAAAAGAATGCCAGTTATTGATAAGAAAATCACAAACAATACAATCACAAAGTTTCATATTTTAGCCTATACTTGCCCTTTAAGATCAAAGTTAACAATCATCATACCAGACCGACACTGGTGTCGTTGCCAAACTCGAATAATCCAATCGCAAGATCATAATAGCACGTCGCAGGGGCTGCTGGTTGTTTATCAGTAAACCTCGACCATTTGTTAAGATCCTAGTTAGTCACACCCCCTTCTCGCTCTCTCGTTTTATTTACATGCAAGTGGAGGAAGCCTATAAACGACTATAAGCATCTCGGTGTTAATAGAATATTTAGCCATTGCAGTGTGTTCCGCAACACCATAGGGATAGCGGTATTGTCTGCAGATCTTGGTGACCTTCGTATTGACATGGCTGTTCCAATGCGATAATGCCGCTATTTTATTATCCTGCTGAAGCGACGACATGTGAATGGGTCAATACCAGGCACCCTTTGTGGTTGAACATCAAAGGGAATCTATAGTTTATCATCAAATGAGTCATGCCAACAGGCTGGTGTTCTATGGACAATCAAATTGGCACTAACTCATACCGAAATCGCGGTCATGCCCGAAGCAGAATGTAGTCATATTTGATATATCAATCAAGAAGAGGGCTGGCTGACAGTGAAGATAAACATAAGTGTTTATTAATGGAGGCAGCGAATAGTCTTGGTTGATTCATTTATAGCTGGTGTCTGGTTTATTTAATACGGAAACATGCGACATATGACACACTAACATTGATTTAATGCTACTTCATGTAATGGACCTTTCACAACACTAGCAAGACCTTCTGTAAGCCCGTTGTCATTGATTAAGCCAAGTGTGGCACGTATTATTCCCACGGGTAAAGTATAATAAACTCTCGTCAGCAGCGTGGTGCGAAATCATAATGAACGCTTGAATGGCGTTAAATGAGGTCGCATGTTTTTCTTGAAATATAGTCCGGGTGCATTACTCTCGTTTACACATCACCTCACCTAGACAGTAAGTATTTTAGCGCTGATTGCATTAATGCAGAAACGCTCTCGGTAAATTATGCGTCACTCAGTTGAATCAGTTTTCTGTCACATCAGTTACTGAGTTAAGCTAACCATGCGAAGCTGTTTAAGGGTTCATTGATGCGAGAAGGGCTTGCATGACCAACTACGATTCGAGTGTGTCCAATAATTTGACCCCTCTATAGGTACGAACTAAGAGTTGCTCAGTATTTTCTGTCATATTGTAATTGTTGTAACCAACATTAGTCAGCATTAATTTGAGATTATTCATAACATCCTATGTGAAATTCTACCCCAAATACCGGGTCATCTTCTTGATTGCCAACGTAAAGCTACATGTAGACTACGATTCAGAACACGCAAGAGTTTGATTGGCGCACCCAAACATTATGAGCCCATTACCTTTTGTTTATAAACCAGCAAAGATCTCTTATATAAAACTGGAAAATGTCTGTCTATGACGCTCAAACATCTGAATAATTTATTGCTATACGTGGGAATTATAAACAGCATATGGGACATAGTGGTCCGGATCACATAGTTACAAGCATGGATGAAACCATTCTTTTAATAGTCTTTGTCTAGCTGGGGCCGACAATGCCGATATATAGAGATAGATATATATAGAGAGATATATATAGAGAGATAGAGAGAGATATATAGAGAGATATATAGATATAGATAGAGATATATATATAGAAAGAGAGATAGATATCTAATAGAGATAGAGATATATAGAGATATATCTATATATTAGAGATATAGAGATAGATATATATAGGAGATAGATATATATGAGATCTAGAGATAGAGAGAGAGAGATATAGAGAGAGATCTATCTCTATCTCTCTCTCTTCTCTCTATCTCTCTCTAGATATCTCTCTCTCTCTCTATCTATATATATCTATATCTCTATCTCTCTATCTCTATATATATATATATCTCTCTCTATATATATATCTCTCTATATCTCTCTATATATATATATATATATCTCTATATATATATGTACCTACGACATTTGAATGGGTCAACGCGTGGCGCTCATTTTGTTTGGACATCGAACGGCTACTAACGTTGACCATAGTGAACAACGAATATTGTTATTGCTGAATTTGAAACAAGGTCATGAATGATGCAAACGCTATTCGTATTTTGATTTACCCATCTGGCCATCTGCCTGACAGAAAGGTTAACCATAGATATATATCTTTATATATAAATTGATTGATCGTCCATTATTCATATGATAGTCATCACTGACATATTCTTCGTTGACCATCTGTGCAATACCGCGATAAGCGAGGCTTAGTGGCATTGATAATATTTTGCCTTTGCATAAAGTAGAGGAGGCACAAATATGAAAATCGCATCATTTCTTGGATAGAAAGTGTCATCCAAGGAGCCAGGACGCTGTTTACTAGCCATGTGTGGCATGTTGAAATACCTGCCAAACTTTGGCCGCTTAGAAATTAACCTGCCAATTGCTGTACATTATAGGTACGGGGGCGCTGCTTCTCACTAGCATAGTTGACATACTTCTAAAGCCGATTTTCACTCGTTATTCATGGTACAGCTGCGATCCCTCTGAAGTCCTAGTGTTATGATATTTGCGGCAATCATTCACAGAAACAGGGTTTATCATTGGTACGTAATGTCTAAAGGGAACGAAGTTGCATCAACGTACGGCTTACGGCAAAATCCATAGGTTCTGCAAGATCCACGGCGACTGACCATAACACCAAGTAATGCAATAATTCTCGTTCAGCTTACCATGTGTATCATCCAGAGGATTAGCAGCCTTGGCGGAATTGCTTGAGTATGAGAGCATTGTTGGTGACAACAAGGCATTCCCCGAGCTCATTAAGAGATGAAAGACAGCCAAACATATCGTTCGCTGCACCGCAGATTGGGATTACACTTTAATTAGGAAATGCATAGCATTATGCTGAGCGTACAGTGTATCACCATGCTTAGCTTCATTACCCATTCATTGCCCTTGCCCAAGAAGCCTTCGATCCTCGATATATTCATTGGATACTTCTGACACACGCATTACTAGGGCCCTGTCGCTGGTGGCAGGTGACATTTAAATGATACCATCAATCGTCCCCGCCATCTAAAGGCAACAACGAAATCTAATATATTTGGTGACCTTTTGAATTTGTAGTTTCCAATAGCTTCCATTAAGTCAGAGAGCACATTAAACACTCAAACAAAGCCGGATAAATGTTCTTATATGAGGTTTAATGTTAAACAAAGCATTGTGGACATTTTTAAAATAGCGATGGAATGCAGGCTTAGTTTTAAGTTTTCCGGACTCTTGACACATGTGCATTACCTTAACAAAAATGCGGTCCAGGGGCTGGTAAGGATATGCGTAGGTACATCTTACAAGCTTCAATGTTTTACGTCAAAATATTTATCTCCATCATACCCCAGAAAGGGATTTATTCGGTTTGCCCTCACCATTTTGGATAACGCAAGATGTTTCTGCGGATTTCACACAAAGGGCAGAATGTTAGGTAGTATTTTATATGGCTTATCTACAAAATGCACTTAATTTCAGGGATATTATTGCTTGCCTTTCGTGTTCATTTCCTACTGTACAGACTACAACCAACGTTAAAAGGCCACGACATAATTAACATTAGAATCATAAGTGACACGTGCGCTATAGGAAAAGTGTTGTAGGGTCTCTGTTGCCTTAATCGTTAAGGCAGTGACACAGATGTGCCTTACATATTGTTTTGCAGCTCGAATATTTGCTACGCAGTTACATACTTCAGTGGAAAAATAGTTTGCTCCGTTGCCGGTCATATATTCCGAAGAGCAATATCATGTGCATCAGAGCAACGCACAGATTATGTAAACAACAAACTTTAAGCCACCCACCGTTTGTTTCTTCGTGTAATCTTTAGACTTACATCTATACTATCTTTTCTTCGTGCAAATGAAGACCCCACAGGGTCAAATTAAACAGAGAGTATATCAACCTCCAGGCCACTCGATGATATAGACCAAATTAACAATGATCACAAGTATCCTGGTTCAAAGCAAACAGCATTACAATTGCACCTGATCAGACTCCAAGTCACTAGAAATAAAGTTGTTTTTGTTTGCATCTTTAAGTCTGGGGTCTACAGGGCTTGTTGTTCTAGGCAGACTTGTGGTGTAACTGGTACTTGCTGGGGCTGCTGGTATACAGATGCTAGTTATTTATTTTCACAATATAACACTTCATGAAATGTTTCCACACTTACTTTAAGGATACCTGCAAAGGTCAGATCACATAATTCAATGCCAGGCAACTAATGTGAGGCCACATCAGGTGTTCGGCTGAAAACATTCAATATTACATGATAATCATAGTCATGGTTTTTATTGCACAGATGCTCATTAATAATACAATTAAATAGTTATGCAGTTCATAGACTGTTTATTTAATGGCTAGTGTTATTTGTATTAGGTGACCCTGTGGTGATATCTGACACTTTCAAGTCTGTATTTGCACCATCAACTTATTCCCTCTTTTGACAGACCAACATATTGGCCATTGCCTGGATAGGCAACAATCCAATATGCATGTGAAATGGTAATTGATATTTGGTCATGACATCAGACAACTCGTTACAATTTAGATCCAACATCAGAAATATGACTACCCCCAAGTACTGTTATAATTGCAATCTGAGGACCCTTTCACCTTTGAGGTCTATCATATTAAGATAATTATCAATAGTTAAGTTTATGAAACACCAAGTGACAGTGGATAAGCAGCCACTAATATGTGTTGATAAGTTTATAAAACCTACCATGCAAATCATGCAGGCCAGCTAAAACCATCAACTATAATAGCCAAACAAGTCTGTTTTTCAACTTAACCGAACCATCCAACAGTATTGAAACAAAAGCTGCTAACGCCGAAATTGTAGATCAGCTGATTAGCTGATCGCGCTCGTTCCGTCGAGGGAATTGGGTCATGTATATGAATTCGGTCTGGGTAGGGGTAAAACGCGGATTAGGTAATACAGAGCACGCAGTAATAGAGATAGTATACTATTTTATCGACACAACTTGTCTGGGAAATTCGTACTTAACAACAAATTTCCATGCTTTCCGCGATATCACGAAGTTGGCGGTCTAATGTAGAGTTAATGTTTACGAGTTTCGTAATTTATGAAATTATATTTCACCGATCTGTCGCTCTTCGGCGTCATGGCAACGATCCGCGTCCTTGGTAGATTTCATATTGCGAATTTGTCAACGGTTGGCGAATCTGAGTAGGTATCGTTTTTTTAAGTTAGTCTATATGGAATTAACCTGATTTACAAAATCAATTGGACTGCTGTAGTCATTTGCACGATTCACGGCCATTTGACGTGTGTGACAGAAACTGTTGCCATGTTTAAAATACTTGTTTTATGTCATCCCGCTGAATCTATCAACCCTGAACATCCCCATGAACTATTTGACCTGCATTGTTTGGGAAACTCACCTCTTCTCTCCATCCCGTATCTTTTAACAAATACGAAAGAACTCTGTCATGATACTCAGAATACAACAATTTTGTCAGACTTGCACGTACAACATCCTCACATGCTAACGAACTTTTCCAAAACAAATGTGGAAAAGAATACAATAAAGTTTTCTCGGGACAGTTACCACGGTGTAGGATGATGGTCGCCTGGTGGGGCAGGACAGAAGACCTTTCTCGCGTTGGAGTAGGATGCGTATGGAGTTTAAGAACATACAGCGCTACAATTAACTGGGTCACGGGAGTATACGGAGGTGTCTGGGGGTATATGAATCGTTTGGGGGTCTTAGCGTACTGGAAGGGCGCATAGACGCTCGTGTCATTCAGAGCGCGAGAGCAGCTTTATAGTGGGGGACAGCAAAATAACGCTGCTGGTGGTTATGTGATATCAATGGCTATAAGTGAGTGGCTGTTTCCCAATATTAGCATTTAGAGGGGTTATGAATAATCGTGCAAACATTCGTCAATTCTATGAAATCAATAATACTATCACTTATGCTTCCCAATGTAATGGTAGGTAGGGGATTAGGGTTACTTTTGAATCAACATGACACTTTTAGCAGTAAGTTAACACATATCCCATTTTATACCATAGATGGTGCATCCATGACTAATGAGTGACTGATACAGAAATGATCAATAATATACATATTGATAATTCCATATACATTTATATCAGGGTAAAATGATATGCTGAAATGAAAATGCAACATATCAATTGTGATTAAATAGCTCAGTTTACATGGTTAAGTTCCAACCTTTCTGCTTAAACAATTTACTTGCTCTATAGCATGCTATCTACAGTGACTTCATATGCCAATGAACATCATTCTCTGTATATGGGATTCATAACATTATACATCAAAGTCTTAAAAAATATTGATGATAAGTAATATCATATTTAGTAGACATGGGAATTGCATAAAAAAAACCAATAAAGAGTCAGCAGCTACTTTCAAGACTGATTTTAGAGCTGAAATGGTCATATCTTGTTGTACATATCTCATGGGTAGGGTGTACCATGATGATATAGGTGTTTCTTCACATGAGACAGCTTTAGCTAAATATAAGCTAGTTATTGCATATTATGACACATTTTCATGGCAATATCTCCAGAGGTGTAGCAACCACATAGATTTTCTGAATGTTTCAGAATTGCTATGTATTGAATTCAGGATATCTGACACTCATAGGGTGGTTATACGTGAAGTATATTTGTGGATGGGAATGTACTTTTATGACCTATTAATGGAGTTGACAACCTTCCATAAGGTTTTTGTGAAGTTTTAAGTCGTCTACTGTCCAAACATCCACTTATAAAACAAAATTATCATTACAATTAGCGCTGATAAATTATTATGAGGCTCTCACCTAAAGAGGTCTTTGTGCTTAAATGAGCTCCAATTACAGTGAGGCTGGGGCGTTTGAGAAGTCAAGCGTTATTTATGAGGTTGTGTGCTCTTATTAACAGCATGTCACCAGCTAATGTTGGCTCAATGCTTATGAGCAATTTGTAAAGCTGCCCTTCATGAGTGCATGGAAATGTGTAGCAGACACGTAACACACACACACACACACACACACACACACACACACACACACACACACACACACACACACACACACACACACACACACACACACACACACATGCACACATAGTCGTTATTCGTACCATCGCTGCTTTTAAGATGGAAAACGTTCTAAATAATTAACAACTACTAGATATCCTATTCTAGTATGTAAATAGAGAAGTCTTCCTTGTAAAGAAATGTTCGATCTTCAATAAGATTAATCCAAACATAGTTCGTTCGTTTCCAACGAAAGTAACTGAATAGACCCCTGCAGTATCACGTGCGTCTCTATGTTTTGCTGTACTCTTACACATTATTAAATAAAACTTCATTGACATATCTACCGTCGTGAAGTTCAGTACGGGCGTGAATTAATCATGCGGAGTGATGTCACGGCGACTTATTATAGACGAGCAAAATATATACATGTTACCAGCGATATATGGGGAACAATCATAAACATCCTTGCCAATCGATGGGTTGTAAAGATGAATTCAACTAAATCTTAGATCGTATAGAATGTGTGGACAGCGATTGCTATGGTAGGAAATGACAAAAGAGGTGACAACAATATTTTTACTAACTTATACATGTTGTTTATCATTACCATATGAGCCTTGATGGTTTGTTTGCCTGTTTTTATTAGCTTACAATTCAATATTGGATGGGAGAAGACCTTGGGCCAGTGCATCAATTACATATGAGATGCTTATCTGTGGTTATTGGTGCAAACACATTCAGGTAATGTAGGTACAAAAGATAGATAATATAATGCCAGACACTAATAGTTGGCTTGATGAAAATTGGACGTGGGGGGGGGGGAGTGCTTAACATTTAAACACGATTCTTCGTCAGACATAAAGACCAATAAACCATCCACTTTATTCACCAATCCGCTATCTAGCTTACATGGAGGTAATGGCATTTATGGTTTAAGTACGTTATATTTCATACTCGCAAACCATGAAGATAAACGCTCACATAGCAGGGAACAAATTACTTTAATTGCTGAAAAAGGCAAACTACTAACTGTTTGACTATCCGTAAGATTGATATGCACATTGTATAATGATTACTTTTTTGTCTCTTAAAAGACATTTAGCTCAGTGGGATGGATCCAAGTGTTTACTTTGCTTACTCCCAAAAGTATAGCTAAGCGTTTTAAATAACCCAAATATAAAACTGTACCATTAATATGTATGTGTATTGAATTAAATCCTGCAACGGCCATACAAAATATGGGAAACCATTCTATACCATCTGTCCAGTTCAGAATAGATGACGGGTTGAATGTAACTCATCCGTTGTTAGGGAATAATGGTGCTCCCAGCCAGCTGGTTTGCAAGATATTCAGCGTTTGCTCTTCAATAGTACTGCGAATGCATTGCTTTGTACTCTTAGCTGACTACCGTAGACTCCAACAAGGATACGTTTGAGCATTGCTATCTTGGTCCATTGCAAGAGCTGCCTAATGAAGTGGGAATGTATTCTAATTCTACAGTTTTATTTTCGATCAGTCTAATATAGATATTGGAATGAGGCCTTGGTGTTATTTGTTGCTAAGCGTTTTTTGTGTTCCTATGCTACATATCCTCAGCTGAATTGCATGTGAATACTCACGTAGATGATAAATATGTAAGGCAAACTTGTGTCATTGTCTTAAGAATTGAGGTAAAATAGTCTCAAAATACTTTTCTCAGAGTGCAGACATGAAAACATAATGCCACACTCATCCGTAGCTGTACAGACAAACCAACATGTTTCCGACCTGTATAACTATACTTTGTGAAGCCGTTCACATTGATATGGAAGGTCGTTTTCTAATGCTGATACAGAAGGAAATCAACAGAAATGAGCGCAGATCTAATTCGTCGGGGGTAATATAGCGTTATTTGGCATAAGCTGCAGTTCATTGTACAGCGCACAGTGTATTTATTTGATATTTAATAACACTTCTGATTTAATCAATTGACCATGAGATACATAGAACAACATTATGCCTATACATAAGCAGCTGCCACAGAGTGTGTTGTAAAAGCATTTGATCCAAGCGCGAGAGCGTACACAAAAGGTCCTGTTTCTCTGATGCAAACAATTCATTTTTATATACTGTGTCTTCTAATTAATAACAGCGAGAAAACTAATACACAAATACAAATAGCACAAAAGTACCATCGCAACCCTTACAAATGTGTTCTCACGCCATTGTAAACCACGCGGCTGTAATTGGATTGACGCCATAAAGAACCGAACGTGTAACTGAATGAACATCGAGGTTGCGGAACGATTTTATATAACCAGGGCTACTTTTATGTTATGTATTAAGTGTGTATAATCAAGCAATTGAATTTTTCACATTTCATAAGCAAAGAGAAAATCTCACGATCTTATTTTCGCCATCCTTTCGACCTAGTTGTGTGCGCGGAAGGTACAATAGGGACATAAACTTTTAAAACTGCAAGACGGATGTAAGATTTCTCTTTCATTACGTCAGAATTGTATGTTGAAACGAGTGGCATTACAGTCAGTGATGCAGCGTGCAGCTATCGGACGATTACTTCAGCGATATAAGCATAGTCACCTAGTTAATAAAGCAATGTTCCTAATCGTTTATAAGTAGTCAATTCGAAAATTCTTCAACAATACGCACAAACTAAGTGACCGAGGCTAAAACCGGCTCCAAAACCCACGCAGCTGACGGACAGGTCTTGAACTACACCATTACCCTAACATATATTATACTGCAATTTAACGTAATCATCAGAACCAAAAGTTTCGATTCTAGTTATCACACCTAGGAATAGTCCTTTTGTAGCCCCAAAAAGGTAATGACATGATCTATCAAAGTTGATAAAAGGGTTGTGATTTTCACTGAGCTATGTTGATTTTGCTGGATGATTTATGTCAGGAACGCATTAAATAACTTATTATTGCATGGTATGGTATAGTGTAGTGCCTGATGATTTCGCCAAAATAGATCTGATGGCTATGTCTGTTGTTGTTACTTGTTTAATCATAAAAACCATAATAAATTTGAATTTAAGAATTACATATTTTATTCAAAGAATATTGCTTAACACATTTGGCCAAGTCAAAAAAGCTTGATATTCTGCGTGGAGTACATTGAGTAGATACTGATTACGTAGTTTTGATATGTATGCATCTGACAGCATATATATTAGGATGCGACATTAAGTAGTCTGATGCCGTGTGCGTACTTTATTTAATATCGAACTGTTCATGTAGTTGACATCGCGTGCACTTTTCAAGCTTTTAGTAAACACACCGCAGTAAAAAAACATTGGGGAGTACAATTATACTTAGTTAACATCTGCTTTAGATTTGGTCGAAAAGTCTATCGTAAACAGTAACGCAACTAAAACGTGTATGTTTACATATCGCGGAGATGAAGTAAAGTATTGCTTATCTGTGGATGCTTGTTTCAGAGCTATTATTCACTTCATGAGTCGGGATTTTTCCATATCAATACTATGAACGCCAGTGATGGTTGAATCCAAGCTCCTGCCAACAATCGCTGCATTTAAATACATACCAATCGACAAACCTAATATCTATTATAGATGTAAGGCTGTGAGAATCCTATTACTCTGCCCTTTTAATCACCGATCATTTTCAATCGTTTGTTTCCATGTACGGGAAGCAAAGTACGCTGCTTGGATAGAAGTCGGTTGGGTATTTCCGGCAGCCTATGGTAGTGCAACAGCTATTCAAACGAAGTCAACATTCTAATTATAATATACTAGTGAAAGAGGCACTAGATAAAACTCATCTGTAACAGCAGGTCTTGGGGTTGCACAAAAGAAATATTACACGTACGTTTATACAAGGTAGAGATCATTGGTAGTTATTAATCACAATAACTGATCTGAAGCACGCACACACAGCCCGCTCCAAATTGCAAACCACGCCGCTGGGAGGGATAGCCAGAACGCTACCATTAGGCCAATCAGTTGCGTAGATCTCATTTTGAAGATGAAAACGTGCAACTAGTCAGGTTGTCTAACCTAGGAGCGGAATACAAAGGGGAGGAACGAAATACGGAGTATCAATATGCTTATATTAACATATAAATGCAATGCCAATCTAATTTATTGAAATGGAAATTGCACCACCATATGATGGTACGAAGGGCGACACACGGCTGACAGGGATATTCATATTCAGGATATCTCAAGCAATACAGCGAATCGACTTACCTAGCGGTCGCTACATTCGGGGTATTGACATTGGGATGTGCAATAATCTTTCAAGTTGATGAACACGCCAAAGAGAGTTTTATGTTAACAACATATCCATGGCATGATACAAATTGAACCCTGGTATATAACCATGCTGCGCCTTGCTGCGCCATGCTGCGCCATGTTGCGCCACGCTGCGCCATACTGCGCCATGCTGTGCCATAACTTAAATGTCAATAACACCACAAAGGCGATAAGAATGCTATTGAGCCATTTAAAGTCACAGTTGTATCATATTTCGCATGCATTATTGATGTAACTTATGACTGCAGAGCTAGGTGTATCGAACGGCCTGCCTAGAGCTGCCCCCTCAACCCACGCCATGAAACCAAATGCAATCACAATCAATCTACCACCATATATGCTTTGTTGTTATGAATTGGGTACACTTGTAATTGATTCCGCTACATGTTTGGAAAAAGTTTCATCATCACATTAATATGACTCTTCTTGGACTAATGTCCAGCACAGCGGTAGAATGACATCGAACGGCCATCAACACGTTCACTAACTAGTAATATTTATGCAGAAGGCTTTCTAACTAGCGCGGAACAAGCGTGCTGGGATCATTCTGAATGGGTCTTAGACGCACAATGTCATCAAACATGCAACAATTCGTAGGCTTAGAGCCCATAATCGAAACAAAAAAATGTATAACGTGATCCATCTTATAAGGCACGTGGGTTTATGCCTCAGCGTGGCTATTACCACTTACACCTGCGATTTTTGTGTGGATAAAGTGTGCTTTAGAGGATCTTTGATATCCATCTTTCAGTCATTGAATATGAATCCCATATAATGTACCAAAGCAAGACCGTTGTGTGCTGTCGCACCATAGGTGGACAATACCGTGAAAACTCTAACAAATGCGGTCTTGAAGTTGTTGTGCTGTTTCGCCAGATGTCGGTAAAAGCTCGGAGTGATATATCTAAAAGTAATACATGTGGTCACACATATAATGAGATTCTGCACCAAATATTCGTATATTTATTCCACAATATTTGATTATCGTAGCCACCATCAGCCCAATATATTCGTTTCTTCCATTCCTAGCGAAGGACCTAGATTGCAGACGATCCCATAAGCAGGCTTAGTCGACCTCACTGAACTGCTGATGACACCAGCTCAAACAATATTCGTCTGCAACATCTCACATTCATACACATGCGTGGATTAATAATCAAACATGATTGCCATCAATGCCAACACAATATAATTACGAATCCCCCAAAAGTTTTATGCCGATCGATGAATATCAGAAGAAACCCGCAAGTGCACTAATACGCTAGCAAGACAGGTAAGCGATTACACTCTGACGATACATGTGTGCGATTGCTTTCTTTTACCGTTGTCATAATACCTCAGAAAAGGGAACTGAAGCAATGGAAATAGTAGCATAAGCGTAGTTTATTTCGTTAAAGGCTGCACTTAAGGTATAAGAAGTTCCATTTGGAAATAGTATCACTCACAAAGTAATTCAAAAGACAGTTATTAATTTCTGCTGACGATGCTAAACACTTTGTTTGCTTACGTCGGGCTGGCTTCAATATTCTCAAAATCCATCCTTATTTATCGTTAACACCGAAAATTTTCACAAAACGTAATCACATAATTTGAATGCGAGCATGCTTTTAGCTATTTAATATAAGACAATATTCTCAAACAATTTGCATTTTTCTTTCCGTCGGTGTTACCTATGGAGAGCTCTTAGTTAAAGCATTACACGAACAACCCTTGTATAATGTAGACTGTCACTATGGTAGGATGACAACATGTCACGTGCACGCTATGCTCACATGCATTTAATGTGCCGCAATTGGAAATTGTGCACTTATCAAAGACGAGTAATAATGGCGCCATGTTAATAGAGTAGCAATCTAATCCTTGCAATGCTCTGACATAAGCATAACACGCGGTCCATCGAAGCTGCACTTGGAATGATGTGCACTGCAGTTAAAGCGCTTATTACGCCTAAAATTCAGTTGTTAAGAATTGGCTAAATCATGCACCGTGAATGAATCGAATGCCGTTAATTGGACATTATGTTAGATAAAAAGATGAAAATAAGTCAGCTCGGAGTGTGTGGTGATGTGCTTCTGGATATTGCGTTAATGGGTAATCCTGAATATGGCGGGTAAAGTATATATTTTGGCAGGTGAACATTCCTAATCAATAACATATGATGTTTTGCGAACTCCATGTGTTTGTAAAAATATTTCGAACAAGAGTTTTTTGACCTGTTGGCCGACGCTTCGTCAGTAAAATATGGCCTCAGATGTTTCAATAAATGTCTCAACGTATCAATATGCAGAGGAGTATATGTGTGAGAACCTCGATAATGGAATAATATTCAACAATTTTAATCATTAAAGTGTATTGAGGCGCTTCATGCAAAAGAGGACCTACATTTCAGTGACCATCAAATATGGATTCTTGCTAAATAAACATAGTATGATGTCTTGTTTGATAGTATAACCGTAAAATGCAGCTCAGTAGAGCACCGAAACATGTATAATCTACCGTGAATAAAATGTTTAAGCACTCATGAACCATTTATTATCAACAGCAAACGTCTCCTGATGGCGCAGTAGTGTGTGTTTCATTAATCAGTAACCTGTCACATATCTCTACGTTAAGAATCTAGTAAGTACCATTATACCTATGCATATCCCAAATATATGCTCCACGCCAGCTTATCATCGGTTATATCTTTGATTCCAAGGTTTGTTGTTAGCTACGATGGACGATCCCTGTCAGGAACAGCCTTCTATATTTGGAACCGCGGACATAGATGATAGCGTGAATAATCACCCTATAAATATTACATAACGTGAAACGCACGGTGCCTCCTGCAGATGAATGGCATCAACGTATGACATGCAATACTGCAGGTGGCTATCAGAGTGACATAATCTGTTAATAGGGATGGTAACTGCAAAACAATCACTGCCATCGTGTTGCAGTAGATAGACAGCATGACACTTGGTCTGGTGGGTAGTTTGTCATCGATACGTATATGTTGTGTTATCGAACAATTAATCTGATGTTGCATTGGACAACGTCAGTCAATTACCTTTGAAAGCACCAAATATTGCAAAATGTAGAACTGCGTTGGAGGGATGGGTTTAATCATGCCGCAAAAACTGAGCTTGTCTTTTATTGCCCATACATGTCTTGGGAGGCATAGGATTCATTAGCTGCGGGTAATGTGTAAACGTGTTGTATTCATTCTCGTAAATTGTAGTACGAGCCTTGCTTTAGACACAGTGCTCTAATTGGTGCTGCAGTATAGAAACCCTTGTTTCATGTGTGGACACATGCAGTCACATTAACGGACCTAACGTCGCATATATGGTTACAACACACTAGCCGTATCTACAGTTAAGCAAATACATTTGATTGAATATTTCACTCATAATACAGAACTATCAATTAGCGACAGAATAAATAGCACTTCCTAACAGAGATGATTGAACGTCAAGCATCGGCATCTTTCGTTGGGCTGAGGTACAACGCTAAAGCCACTTGCAGTTTTGCCCTGTATGATAATTAACTTACTTACAAGCTGGTTATACCATATATTGTTATTGTAGTAGTGCTTTGCTGATTGTTTCAATAATTATTAAATAACGTTATATTAAATACGGATCAAATAACATTCATGCATCGAAAGATTATGTAGATACTAGGCTGCAACTAACCTGATTACATTATGCTATAAGCTTAATAAATAGCGTGGGTGTTTTTGTTACCGCTATTCACACCATCTTATTAGAACGCTATGAACAAATCCTACTCAAGTGAGATTACATCGTGATGAACGCAGGTAATACCTATCCTTAGGTGTATTAAACATAGTTATTATCATAGAACCCTAGCTACAGGCTGTACCATAGATACATAGATAAAGATGGCTCTTCGTCTTGTTCTATTATGCAGTGCGCTGCGTCCACGTGCTTTATGCGCCCGATATATCTAGCTGTACAATGTTAACAAATTTGCTGCTTTTATTTGAGATAAGTACGTAGAGCCTCGCGTCTTTGCACAAGTGGTTCAGGTGCCTTGACTTGTGCTTTGAACTTTTACGCTTTTTAGAATTAATTCACATATGGACGTGATATAATATGGTCATCATGCCTCTTAAAACATATACTGTGAGTCTGTTCATCTACTGAGTTTTACTCGTTATGGATTGTAGTGTCCACATTGGTTATGCATTTTCAGTGAAGTTGCTTCAAGTATCTGATGCAGATCCTAAAATACATCTTGACATACATTATTACAATGTAAGTTCATCGCTTAGGATTCAACACTGATGCGTATTGCTAGTGCTGCTGTTATTATAATTTTACTACCCAATAATGGAATGGGAAAAATGTTCTATCACCATCACGCTGATAAGCAGATTACATTAACGACAGATAGCTTTATAAGCATTAAGAATAGAAAGCAATAAATAAACCTGTTACATCAGATATAAATAAATTCCATGTCAACTGCGACACGTATGCTTAAGTCGTGAACATTGGCATTGGGACAGATTAATCATTGCTTAAATGTGTGTTGCATATGCTAGTCTGCACAACAATCAGCATATAGGAAAAATCAGCTATATAGGTTTAGAGCGTAAAACTATGTGAAGTGCCTCTACCCTGCAATATAGCTACGTCAGAAAATGCAGTAAGTAGTAAAATACCGTGAGTTTGTTTAACGACATGTGAATAATTCGATTACCTTGAGGATTTTATTTGTATAATAGGGAATGAAAGGTTGCATCTGATCTTATAATGTAGCTAATTCTCATGATAGGAAGTGGACAGAGCACTACTCTATAATTTATATAATGTCAAGGTTTGGCATTGACCTGACAACAGCAATCACCATACGCATGCAAGTACACCATTCTTTATACTCCCCCTCATTGCCTTTTCTGTACCGCCTTCGGCAACTGAAATGCGTGTGATTTCCATAGCATCGCAAACTGATTTTCACTGTGGTTAGGAGCATCGAAAACCTTTACGAAATAAGCAATGACAGCTATGTGTTAATACGATAATCTTTAATAATTTGTAATTTGGTTTTGTTTTTGGGATAAACTTTCAAACAGGAGATGTATATTTAACTTAGATTCTATCCGAGTCCAACTGCGTTAAGCAGTGCGGATAAATCTGCATGGGACGGATTTCGAGCGGTCGGTACAAAGAGTGTACTGTTTCTGATGCCATGCAAATCATCAAGAAATGCCACGACCTCTTCTTTGGGTCTTAAATGACAAGGAAACGGTCGTGAGTAAAGTGGACTGAATAATCTGTGCAGCTCACAGTAATCTAAGCCAGTCGCTCATTAGCGCAAGCTAATCTCATCAAAATGCGTGTTAGGTTGAAGTGCATCGGTCATTTATTTCCAAAGTTACATAAAACTAGCAGCTTCCATCACCCATGCGGTTCAAACAATTTGTGAGTTCGTTCGCGAAATCAGATTCGGAGAGATTGCGTTGTCAAGGTTATGAACGAGTGGGACCTTTTTTGTATCCCCAAAACGTGGCCGTGGCAAGAGCCTTTACTTGATTCATCCAACTAGTGGCGATTGCTGTTTCACTTTTGTTATTTCGTTGACGTCATCACTTGGCAAGCTTGCTCACAAATCGCAAACGACTTCGGCCAGACTCAATTCCCTCATGTACAAAACTGAGATGTCCATTGGTATGTGACTGAGCTGGTTTAACCATAAATATTGCTGACCATCCAGGCGGTACATGCGTTATCCATGAAGCTAATTCTCGTCAACAGAATCAATACTGACCATTTTTTAAGGTTATACACAATGAAACTACGTGGTTAGTATCGCCTCATTGCGCTCTATCCTGAATATAAATCGCAATATGTTAAGCACCAATGTTTGAATGTAATACGTAATTTTATGGTTTTTATAAATTTAAGATAAACAACGCAGGGAATAGCCATTACATTTTTATCACTACCTACTATGGCTTAAAATGTAGGCTAGCTATCTATCAGATATGGGCTAGATTTGATAGCTGGACCTGTGATTCGAATATTAACGTTAAGTCAAAGTATAAAATATGTGAGGGACCAAAACTGACCGTTCTCCCAATGGTGTAGTTCAGGATCCTCGAGTCAGGTGCATGGGTTTTGAAGCCGGTTTTTTATGCAACAGTCGCGTATCAGTTGTACCTAGGCATTTAAGAGAAGTGTCCATGAACGACAATTGTCCTCATTGGTCACCTCCTTTTTAAAAATGACGTAAAAGCTATTTTATTTCAGTCACCAAAAACAGGAATATTCACACTGGTGAGATGTGTTTTATGGCGATATATCTAGCATGACCAAAGGACTTAAAATATTCAGCAACAGACATCTAGGACCATTTGGTTTGTTATGCTATTGTTTGCGTATTTTCTGCTACAGGTTCTTCCATAAATTTGCAATTTTGCAATAACAACATCACATTTTCGTGCAAGAATTTACTTTTCTAGAGTGTATTCTCGTTTGTATCTGATAACGTGCGAAAGGAATCGTGGGAAGTTATTAGCGGACTACTACCTTATATAGGTGAAAGAGTATCAATCCGTTTTACCTCTTATACCGCGGACGATTTATCAATCGAGTAGATGACATCTTATGTTTGTTTGTGACTGTTTATGACTTGATTTATGCATTCAGTGCATATGCCGTAGCAAACGACAGTAATTGGGCATCATATTTCATATTTAATACACTATCGATAATAGCTCCCCTACGCATTTTGTCTAGACCCGAATCATCTAAAGAATAACTACGATTGATTAAACGTTTCATCAATGACTTAATGTGGAATATAACAACTATTTATTGAATTAGTTAAAGACAAAAGTGAGACTTGCAACTTGATATTGTAAATTATTGAGTAGTTGCATATCATTGTCGAACAATGGAATTCCCAGAAAGATTGTCGTCAAATACTCCCGTGTAATGGAATATCAAGCTAATACTTGTTGTCAGCTTGGCATCATCTTGGCATAACCGAGTTATCCCTAGACTGCGATACCTGGACGGCTATGTCATCCATGCGACCACATTACCAGAGGGTTTAAACAATACCTAAGATCTTTGCAAAACCTGAATGCACCATCTGCATCTTTGCGCAATACCGGCGAGTCGGAAAAATGTGGTAAGTCAATATCTGGCTGATATTGACCTGTTATCGATTACATACTAATAAGTTTTCACGGAACGTATCGTGGTTCTTTCGTTTTTGTGCTTTTTTATTATGGCATATCTTGTCGTATACTGCTACCTTATTAAGTTTTCTGAGAAAGAGTATAATAGATGTATTGCTAATATCTCACATGATCCAGGCTCATTGTAAACTGATTAACAGGATATGCTGCTATTCAGTTTTGTGCAATGCCATATCAAATTACAGCTTAATGTAATGGCCCATCTACAAAAAATAAAGATATGACTTTCTCAAAAGCTAATTATATGTGTTGTGGGAGTGATTGCCACAGCCAATGTGCTGCTTTGGAAGTGGAAGAGTATATGCAAAAAGACATTTCCCACAGAGATGTTATCATCACCAAATCTCAGCAGGTCACCAACAAATTGCTACCTGCTAATGATGTGATGATATGTGAATTCCCTTGATTATTTGTAAAGGCTTAGCATCGGTTATTGCCGCTTATCAAACACAATCATTGCACCCTCAATAATATATATACATATGGCTCGACAAGTTAGAAAGATCGATTGCCCCGGGCCAGTTAATCAGTCATTCTAACCATTGGGTTGCCTCATCCGCGCCCAATCGGGCTAGAGCAATGTTTCGCTAGCACGGATGATTAACGTTGCCGTCGATATGAGGCGCGCTGTGGCAAGCGCCAGCTTGTCGTCTGCGCCAAGTTTCCTGAATAATTAATCAAATTTGCAACGTACAGCCAATCATTGCTCTGCGCGCTACAATTAACGCAACATGCCATTCGCTAATTGTTACGCTATTAGCTTTTAGTATCAACCAGCCGGTCATTCGTAATTGCCACCAAACGATCAAACATAGGTAATGCAAATTTATTACACCCAGTCGGACGACACAGTTATCTACATGTAAGAGACAGAGCAGTTGTAATCTGATCCGTAATAGATAAAAGCAACAGTTTTTTTACAATGAGAAACACCCCGTTCGAGCTTTTCGACGTGGTTAATATTTATATAAATATATATACATATATATATATATATATATATATATATATATATATATATATATATATATATATATATATATATATATATATATATATATATATATATATATATATATATATATATATATATATATAAATATATATATATTTGAAACGGTTCCTCATTGCTTAATGAGCTAGGCTTAATGAGGACCAAATTGCTGTGGTAAATAATGGGAATTACTATTATTCTGTCATGAGTTCACATGACACGTTAAAAGCGTTCTCTGGTTTATCAGCATATCTTGAATCTCGGGGTTTTATTGATCGAACATGGATGAACATCTTCGCGAGATAGGTTGTGTTCGTAGTGCTATATTACCGACAAAAGAGGTGTGGTCTATTTGGACTATAATTAGCCTAGCTCACATGAAACATTATAGCTAATGTTCAAAGTAACCAACTAAGATAACAAATATTTGGCACGATATGCCTAATTGAGAGTTCATTATCCCACTAGGTTCCTTGTCGGCCGATTAGCCTATTATATGAGGATCGTGGATCAGACAATGCCACCAACTAACACGCTATAGCCTCGCCCATACAGAGCAAATATTGATGTTATGTTTTTATTGTGCACATGTTTAGTGGATTGTGAACGATAGTGGAGTTTGCAACCGAGAGGGTAACATTGTCCTGAGCTAACCAAGCATATATTAGTATGTGTGAATAATGAGTGATGTACGTATAAGGTACATCAAGGCACTGCGGAATTAAAATGTTTTCCGTACGTTTACACTGATTGTGTAAGTAGATTAATAATCTGTTTTGTTGATATCTAGTTTCTAGCATGCTTGATTCCTTGCCACGGGATTATTTGACTATGTTTGTTCCGGGAAATTCTGTTCGTCTATGAGATTCAAATAAATATCATATTGTATGTCCATCCTATGTGATTGAGCAATGTCATAGGCATCATACTATTGTTTTAGATACAGCTTCGGGCATTCTTGTTTGTTCGGTCGATGATATAATTAAAGATAAATTAAGACGCCGTGTTTATCTTTTGTCTCGATAGAGAATTCTCGATAGTTTTATTTAAATAATGAAATCCCGAATGTGTTGCAGCATTCGGTTACTGAAAATGTGTCCCAATATTATTACCAAATGATTGTTGTTGGGTGAAGCATCCGCACTGCATATAATCATTGAAAACAGGCACATCGATATTCTGCGAACTCTACCCGAACGTACTCGCTGCTTAATAGTTTTCATGCCATGGCAATCATGAGATGGCGGAATCTCACTTTATAGCCACAAACAATGTAGTTTGATTAAAGAAGCGCCGCTATTTTGAAGCAATAGCATCATGATATTGGTGCATATTATCATATGAGGTAGCATCCTCTACAGTCAATACACAAATGCGGTGAAGCTGGACATCTTCATTTTCTTCATTCAGCTATAAACATGTGTTTTAGAAGACTTTTAGAAATTGAATAACATTCGACGCGGTGAGTGGGGTCTGTGTCTGACCAGTTGCATCACATTCATTCAGTCATGATATCATCAAAGAGTTGATAGTTTCGCTCGTAGCTATAAACTCTTTGATATCGTTGCAAGTATAACCAATCGATTGGTAGTAATTACGTTGAATTGCATTCGACAATGGCATTTAACATTAATTGGACCAGCCACAGAGCCAAATATGCTTCTCTGGTTGTCTCTTTTTATCATTACACATGTATGAGGCTATTCCGTGTAACGATGATTATGGTTCGCCATGAACTAAACCCCAAAACAATTGTCGTCATAAATAGATACATAGTTTTCCCTACTTTCAGTGATATATGTCTGTGCTGTTTTGGTGCCATCGATTTTGGATTCGTTTCAGTCATATGCACGATGCACGAGTAGACGCGTACAAATACGCTAAATGGATTCACATTACAAATAATCAAGCGTTAAGTTAGCTGACGTGATTTTGTCAAGCATTGATTCACAAAACAATTTGCACTGTACTAGTGCGCGCGTTTTTAAGGTTGGGCACAATCATGCGTACGAGACATCAGAAGGGATACTTATAGCGTACTTTCCTTATGTGCGATGGCATGTGAAAGATAGCATGTATGCATTATTGAGTATGTAGGTTGAATCGCGATATAATTTTCTGCAGCGCCCATACGTCCATGGTTAATTCTTCGTTAAAAAGTCACCCACTTTTTTGCGATATCCGTTAGATTTCGATGTTAGCATTCGTTTGATTTACGTTCATAAAGTATCGTTTCAAATGTAAAGTCATGTTAAAAGGTATAAAGCGTTGTTAACTTTTACATCATTTAGTTAGTAAAAGCTTGTGTATTGGTGATATAATGGTGCTCTGTCTGCAAGGAAACTATGTGCTTGGTGGTTAAATATCACAAATACGTCTAATCAAGAACAAGAGCGCAGTTATGAACTTATTTATTTAGTCCCGCGATGAAGCATTTATTTACAATGCTAACAAAGGAGAGGAATAAGATAAACGATATAATTTGGTTATTTGGGATTAGACTCTTCTAATCCGGCTTTCCACATTTTATTTCCAAACATTAATGACAAAACCCTCTCAGTATGTAACTTTAGCAATAAATGCGGAATAATACCCTATATTTCTGCGTATAAAAATACTGCTACTAAAGCTTTTGTGATCACCAAAGCTTAAATTTCTACATATCAGAGTGACAATGCGTCGATAATCACATGTACATAATGGTCATCGTGTACATCCTTTGCACACACCATCCACAACGCTGATCCTTATTTACCATCACAATGCACATACTAGCACAGTTAAATCGGATGACAACATCAGAGCAGCGCAAAAACTTTTGTGACATCAACTAAGCCAACTAGCAAACCTAACGCAGAATTATGTGTTTGTCCTTTCTGCAAGCTGAATTTATCGCATCATTCATGCTCGTCTAGACATAGGCATCTCATTTAAGCTTTTCCATCTTTGAAGTTGGATGATTTAATGTGTTTAAGTAGGGGCTATGGCGTCTTATGATGACGATGATGATGGTGATGATGACGTTCTTATTATATAAATGAAGAATACACCGATTTTCGCGTTACATTATTACTTTAGTCGTTATATCCTCGTTAGCGATAACATCTATATCAGTTTTGTACGCCGGCCATTACGACGCCTCTAGACTAACATGCTTTCCAATTCCAAACTAAGAAGCACACAAACCTACTTGTTACCATACTGCTTACGTGACGATAATATACAAAGTGTTTGACTGTCGTGACTAACGTCAGAGTTGATGGAATTTGGTATTGCCATACCAATAGCGTACTAGTAGAATCACAATCACAATATATCTGACACAAAATTCATCGTACTTAAGATTGCTAAATATAATGCATTTGCACTACAATGTTTTTAGCAAGCTTATTTTTTTAACAGCTAAGTCTTCCTCAACATCAAATAAGTATATGCAGAGCATCCCATGTTTGGTCTTTGTAGTTGTCGCTCAGGCTCTTTTTGAGCTTTGCAAGTATGTTCCTCAATAAAGTGATATTATTACTACGTGCCATGACAAAGTCTTCCTCAACATCAAATATGCATATGCAGAGCAACCCATGTGTGGTCTTTGTAGTTGTCGCTCAGGCTCTTTTTGAGTTTGTACCTCCACAAAGTGATATCATTACTGCATGCATGACAATTCGTAATCTCCTCGGCTTCATCGGTGACGCTCTCTTTATTTGATTCTCATTGGTATTATGCATGCAAAGTGCAAAACCCTGTACACTGCAGTGTCGAATGGGCAGTGAAAAAAACTGTAGGTCATGATGAGGGATAATGGTAATCAGGACAAGGTATGCAAGGCGATGGGATTGATTACGGGAGAGATATCAAGCGACTTAGGAACGGGGTAGCTTCTCATCGAGCATAAACTCACCAGCCAAAATACGCTATTATCTCATAGCATTAAGGAAACAAATACAGTCACAATGCGATAAGCACATTCCTCAATGTTATTGTGCATTCAATGGTAGACCACACAACACGTACCGCACACTGTCGCCCTTAGTTTTATTACTTTGGTGCGCAAACGCATTTAGATAACACTTGTGTTTTATTGTTGACTAGTTTTTAGTCACGAAATGTGCTCAGTTTTGTTTGACCATAACTTACTTTGTTCCAATAATTTGTCTAACACTGCGCATAAATCTAGCCTACTAAGTTGCTTAAGCGGATTTCGCACAGTTTCCAACCTAATTCAACGCGTAATACAATTTATGATTTATGCTGGTAGCACTAAAGCCATGTTATTAACCTAGATATCTACGTCCAGGTTTCCTATAAGCATTTTTTCTTGATGAAAATGCCAATTGTGGGCGGATGTTTAAAGGTGCTTTATTCGGGAGCAATGACGTGTTGATTTGGTTAAAAAAAGATGCCTTCCTTGCAAACGTAAACACGTGCGCAACATTGTTCCACGCGCGGATGAAAGTTATAATTTACACCAATCATAATTTTATGTATCTCGTCGGCAGCTTACCATGTCTATATCCGATTCGTTTTCAGCGCGTTCTTTCCATTCAGATTTCTGCTTCATTTATTAGGGAGTAGCGCACGCCATCATATATGAAAGCATTGTCTTTCAGCTTCCGTTATGTCCGCATTGGTTATAACAGTTTATTTTTCCCTGACAATGTAATAATCATGAAAAAAAGTGGTCTACGTATGTATTGTTCGGGTTTCAATACTTATGAGACATGTCAGCGATGCTGCCGAGGATATCTGGGTCGACCAATGTAACTGTTCAATTATATCGAGTCAGACATCCGGCGATGCTTATATCTCAGCCACGCTATACACAGCCTTATCATTCCAGCCATTTTCGATATTGAATTCTGGTGTAAGGCGTATTTGATTGTTCGCTTTGCGTGATCTCAGCTGCCTGTTTAGCCTGGCGACCCGAGTTTAAGAGATACTCAGAGTTATTCCGTTCGTTGCAGTTCTCCCATAGCCATGGTAACCAAGACACAGAGGCTTCTGACATGAGACCGGCGACACGATAAACCTTGGTTACCTTGGTTTGCGTCATTACAAGATTAACCTATGACGTCTACACCAAGTGGGTTGAATATGACAGAGAAGGTGTGCAAGTGATTCCAGTTTACTTTAAATATTTAGCTTGATAACAGTGATGGGTGCAAATTAGGGGTTGTTTTATTTGCGGTGTATCGCAATTTATTGAGTTCCTTAGGTGCTTTTATCAATTTATTCAAGTATCTAAATTAATGTGAACAGAATATCTCTATTAGTATTTATTCAAAACGGTATGGTACAGGCTAGAACAGTTCCCTACAGAACAGGACAATCTGGATAACTTGGGTCTTTGACTGTCTGTCATGATGTATATTCTGTTTGATCAATGACAAAATTAATGACTATGTCTGTCATGATTTATATTCTGTTTGATCAATGAAATAATTAATGTTTGTGTCTGTCATAATATATATTCTGTTTGATCAATGACAGAATTAATCATTTCACTCACCTGCAAAATCTCAGAAGGTGGTTCATACACTCCCTGCGGCCTTCATTGAATTTGTGTTGTGAAGAAAATAATGAGTACCAAGAGAGCACCATCATGATGTTATTAAGGAGTAACTAGTCAAAAGACTGAAATTATGCTTTGTCTGTGCATCCTCCAACTACTTTAATCTTTCCTTTTTGTAATAGTTTTCACCATATGCAATCACATATGAAAAAAGACCGTACTGACTGAAGTGTGGCGCGGAGCATGAATCGGTTTACGGTCCAATGTTACCATTGGCAATCATAGCTACGCTTCAGTACCACTTAACGTCTTTCAGCAAATAAAACGCTGATAACATTAATCGAAGTTTGATGGAGGAAAAGTGATTGACACGCGTTCTTAGACTAAAATAATAATAACTTTCTCGAGCGAAGCAGGACGTTTGCAGGTGAAGGTGACTCGCATAGAAAGGATTCCATGTACCATGATTGAACATTATTTGAAATATCGTACACAACGCGTATAAGTAGCTGTGACGAATTTACAGAGCTTTCAGAATGATCAGGCAAGTTGTTATCAAGCGCAATTACACAAAAGCATTGAATCAGTCGCTCAAGTGTTCACTTCATTATAGTCACCTTTACGTTTGCAGCCGGTCTGCTCAAGCAAACGTAAGTAAAAAATAAATCGAGGGCAAACGTAAGCCGCTCGTATTGCCTTATCTGCGTCAGCATTAAGGCTTAGTGCTGCTCGAGTTATGCCTTAGCCATGACAGGTATCTAGAATGTTGCAGGCGTTCCACACACAATTAACCACTCGGGAATAAATCAGAACAAACTGCATTCTTCTGCTTTTTTGTTATCAACTATATTGCTATTTTTCTTTTAATCTATGTATGTTCAGAATCTAAGGATGCTGTTTTAGGGCAAATATACGCGAGACACTCCAGTGCTGTCAATATATCCCATTTGACATTTGTCCTATCCTGTGCTCTACCTATAAGTGAGTGTTGAGGTGGTATGAATTACAACTTTTACTCATTTGTAATAATATTATCAATTGGGAAACCATTCCGTTGCATTGCTAAATTGATACCTGAAGAAGACCTTGTATATAACGGTATCAGACTGATAAGAGATAGCTGCCTGCTTAGTCTAGGGACCTTATGTTTAGGTCTACACAAAACTACGTTCAATTGTTTCTACTTAATGAGGTGAGTGCCTCATCCTAAGAAAATTGTCCTTCTACATTTACCATATTTTGGTAAGTCGTGCCAGTGCTGCACTTCAATCAATTTAATAAGTTTGCAGGCCTGTTTCTTCTGAAAATGTACAATAGTGCAGGATGTCATATATTCTATTTGATCTGGGAATATGCGACAAGCTGTCATGAATGTGTCACTGCGCCAGCTGCTTGTCGGAGTGATTGATGGCAGCTATTTATGGATCATATGGATACATTGTTTGTGCTGCAACACGATATATGATCGTTATGAAATGAGGTCATTGATAGACGAGGAAAGCCAACATTAACATACTGATAGGCCGACATGCAACAGCTGTTACCAACTGGAGCTCGAATGCCGTGAGGGCGCCTGAACTGTGACTTGTAACAGTGCACAAACCGTGATCATGATGCAACAATTTGATATTGTGTCTTTGTGACAGCAGCCTTAATGATATCGTGATTGACCGATATCCTCTGCATTTTAAGCCGAAAGATATCTTCGGGTCCTCAAATGTACTTCAACCGTGACTTTTGTGCAAGATATCACATCACATTAGTCGCTGGTAACATGATGTGTATCAATGATTAATATGCGTTTCTATGCGTTGACAAAATCGGCTAGAAGATCAAAGCTGTATATGATCCAACATCATATTGATCACTTTTCAAGTGTGATCCAGTGGGGTTTGTGAGATTTGGCATTTTCTGTCATGCAATTGTAATGGTAATATGAGGGGTTTAACATTACTTTCAACAACGAGGTGATATCGCGATGGTGATGCTAGAACAGCTCCCCATAAGTGCCAGCGCCCACTTGGCACAAACCTATCGGCAAACTGCACGGTACTATTGAGCTACCGGATCGGGTGCATTCCGTTTCGGAGATGGGACCGCCATTTACCGTGATCATCCGAGTCATGGGGAGCCAGTCAGGTTTTAACACCTTGGTATCGAACCCATAACCTGTGGGTTGAAAGGCGATCAAATTTCACACTACGCCACGGGAACTGTTTGTTCCGTCATGAAAACTTTTTTCATACAATTTGTCGAATGCTGTACCGTTTTTGCTGGTAATGTGACCCAATCAGTCGGTTGCTTGTACCTTGTGGTCTTGGTAATTATGTGCTATCAACAGTTACGTATTGTGTGCAATAATTAAAACCATAGTTGGTGTACGTGTGTGTAGTTCTGTTTGGTATGTTTAAATTCTTAAATTTTAAACCTCTTAAATTCTACCATTAGTTGTGCATTGTCTGACGTTCCCTGCTGAACAATGTGATGATCCTGATTGTAAAGGTCCAAAAATACTATGCAAATTCTATTATGGACCTTGGTACATTGGTACATGATAAAAGAATATCCCATTACAATTAGATCTACTGCTAAGATCAAAACATTCACTTTCATAGTTGCAGTTGGGTTTGTTTACCCATGCCAAACATTTACCACCACTCATTATGTCGTAACCTCCATTTGTCAAAAGTCGAAGGGTACATTTCATTTACAATACAATGTTTGCTGCAGCTGTGTGGTGACTGCGTGACCATTCAACACACGTATGCATTTGTTAAATATATCAATTCCTCGGTTATTAGACGGTCAAACAAACTAGTTTCTAATGCAATTAATGCTGACAATTACCTCACAGCATTTCAGGCTACAATTCACTTCAAATGATTTCTGGTTTATCGTCTTGTTTGTCTGTCCAAACAATCACTGGTGAGAATACTATCTCCGCCAAGTCGTTCACCCGATGGATGCTTATATTGCTAAATACATAAACTAATCAATCCAAACTATGCCTTAACTATTTTGCTTGAGTTGTTGCGAATGAAACGGGACTCCCATGGTTAAAACATGACAAAGACCTCATTGAATTTTTTGCCGGGAGTCTGTATCATACATAACTTATTAAAAATAGACTTTGTCCAACTTATCTACATGACAACCTGTGTAAGACGATACGAAGATATCATGCTTCACGTCTGACAAGCAAAATATCGCCCATTCTCTTGCATGGAATACGAGTTTTCATGTACATTGGTAAAAACAGCGTGTCGTGCAAAACACGATCTGCATATGGGACATGTAATTGGCACTTGGTCTCGTTTAGGATGGTATGTACATAAGACAAATACGGATCAATAAACATGTTTGCTACAGGAGTATGTATCAACACTAGTATCACATTGTGCTATAACGTGCTTGATGATTTCCTTCTCTTAGAAAAACACAATTGTTATAGGTCGCACATGTTCATGATTCAACTGAGAAAGATCGACGTAAAGAACAGCTAAAAATATACAGCACGCACTTATCTATATTTTGTTGCTTTGGTGTGCGTAGGCAGTACGATGATAGATATGTTTTCATGTTTGACTAGATGGATTGATACCCTCTTCCTGCTAGCCCCTGCGCTTATTATGCACTGTCGTTGAGTTATTGCCTTCAACTGTCCAAGCGTAACAGCATGATAACAGCGTGATTAATCTTCAAAGCTGATTTCACATAAGGTTATGCAAAACGCATTGGCAAACAAATCAATGAGTCACACACGTACAACATTGGTGCTCAACCTCTAACGTCGATAATTCAGTTAACTTAAACCCAACAAGCGAATGCATGGATCGAGTAAAATCCATATAATTGTGCTAGTGCCGTAGTTGCAAGTATCCATTGGTCTCGCTTTACAATACATTGCTGACAAGGCTGTTAAGCATTACTTTATAAAGGGCTTTCATCAACGGCACATTATACACCATTATAACGGACGGTAGGGAACGGGATAAACGTGGGAATGGGAAAAGGTATGACGTCACCACTTTATGTAGATGTAACTGACGGTAGGGAGTGGGGCAAGTGTGGGAATGGGAAAAGGCATGACGTCACCACTTTATGTAGATGTAACTGACGGTAGGGAGTGGGGTAAGTGTGGGAATGGGAAAAGGCATGACGTCATCACTTTATGTATGGGTGAAGAGATTTTGCTGTGTTCGGAAGACGAAGCCATGTGCTTGGGATAATTCAGCCTACAGATATACCTAGAGATTTATTATATGTTCCCAGCTTGGTAAGAACAATCTGTTATTATATTTGACTAGTTTCATAATATTCACTACAGTGTCCGTGGTTGAACGGGCTGCTGTTTTATTAGTGCAGTCACAGAGGAACGGGAGTGTGTCCTCGTTTGCTTATGATTTTTTGAAGCTATAACAGAAGATTCAACGTGATTGGATAGTAATGTGATCATGATTGCAGTTTAACCGTGCCGTGCCGTATCGTACCGTACCGTGCCGTACTGTACTTCAACTGTATCACGCGTCAAGCACATAGGAATAAAGGGGGAAAAATTCTATTCTTAATGTTTTTCGTAGCAACCATTTTCAACAGAAGCGCTTGAGCCAAATACTTTGGGTTTTGCAGAGTCAGATGCACACATTAAATGTGCACACAACGCAGTGCATCATGTCGCATAAGTTGCTGGAAATGTTTGTTCTATTAAATGTATCAGGAACTAGCACAAGCAATCATATATGAAATGATAACCTCTCATCTCCTTGTATTCTAGCATTGGTTATGTACTACCGATCGTTCCCTGCTGATCAATCGGATTATGATGACAATGCTTCAGGTCGGTTTATTAGACTAATTACAAAATGTAGCATCGATGATGCAGGGGATATCTAGAGCGACTAACAATAGTTATTAAGACCCAGCGATGCCAACATATCAGCCAAGCAATACACAGCCTTATTATTCCTGCCATTCCCTTCCAGTAATTGAATTCCGGAGCAGGGCGTATTAGATTGTTCACTTTGCGTGAGCATAGCTACCTATCTAGCCTGGCGACCGCATGATTAGGTCTACTCAAAGCTGCTTCCGTTTGCTAAAGTTCTTCCATTGACTTGATAATCAGGACGCGGGAGCAACTGGATGGGATCCGGGGATATGAAATCCCACTCATTGCGCATTGATTAAATTTCCCTCATATTAAGTTCAAATAATTTGCATGACACGTATCGTTGTCAGTTAGAGACAGAGAGGGTCAACGACGCCGTAAAATGCATTACAATGTGACTTTAGAAACATAGCCTACATAATATGTTGGCTAACCCGAAACCATTACTCAACCGGCCAAGTTATGCAGCGGTATATAACTTACAATGGGAAGAGCAATGTAGATGACAAGTCGCGTTTACTTGGCTAGGTCCTACGTTTACTTGGCTAGGTCCTAAGTATTGGGTGTGAAGATATGAGTGCCGTGGTGGAATCGCATATTTGTCAGCAAAGTATTATTACAGTGTTAAAGGATTGCAGTGATTATGATGATTAAACGGCCCCCAAGATTCCTATGAGTGGCAGCCAAAACACAGTTGCCGTTGTCGTTGAAAAAGGGGAACTTCCGCACACCCCCAATTCAAATATGCGGAATAATATTTCGTGGTTTTTACCTGGCCTCCATGGAAGCAAAGGGATATTTCATTTCTTTCTTATCAAATAAAATCCTATGGTTACAAACACAACAATGTTCCCCTTACACTTTGTCAAACTCTTTATCATCATCAATGTCCCCCAGTTCAACCGATTTCTCCTGAGACTCGTATTGGAGTACTCGGGTGACAGTTTGGATCAGCAAATTGCATAATGTCCCTATGCAGTACCAAGCGGGGCTTACAGAATCATAGGTACATGCATAATACTTCGTTTTGATTTAGGAAAGATCGACATCTGTTTTTGTATTAACTTGCCAGTTATAGTTATCTATGTTATCAATAACGAAAGTATGCTTCAATTTCATCCATCGTAGCCTTACGTTTGTGACAAGACACATATCTACGTACAACTCAGCTTATAAGCAAGGCAAAAGTAATCCCTGTCAATGCATTTCATCAACTATAATAATACAGTTGCGTTGTGACACTTACCAATACATTTTCCTGCACTCAAATGATTAGAGAGAGCAAGCTTCAGTGTAGGCAGTGCTTGGGTGTAGCACCTCTGTCTCTGATTCATCACTATCACTTGATTGATCTGTTTCCTCAGCTGCCAAAACGTCACTATATCTGGAAATACACGGCGCTTCACAAAAGGCAGTGCAATTACACAAATGCATCGAATCAGTTGCTCAAACCTTCACTACATAAGTGACTGTTACGTTTGCAGCCGATCTACTCCAGCCAAGATTGGTGAAAAAATCTCGATGGCAAGCGTAAGCAGCTCGTATTGCCATATCTGCGTCAGCATCAAGGCGTAGTGCTGCTCGAGTTATGCCATAGTCATGACAGGAATCTAAAAGCTACAGGCGTTCCAAACACAATTAACCATAACTCAGAACAAGCTGATTGTTTTTTATCAACAATGTTGCTATTTGCGTTTTAAACTTTGTAAGTTCAGAAACTAAGGATGCTGTTTATGGCAAATGTATTCGAAAACACTCCAGTGCTCTCTGTATATCCCTTTTAACATTCATCCTATATAGTGCTCCTCTCATACGTGAGTTTGAGATGGCGTGAATTTCAACCTTTGCTCAAATGTAATATGATATTTTCAATTTGGCAACATGTCTATGAAAACATTTCCGTTGCTTGGCTTAATTAATGTTTGAAGAAGATCTTATATTTTAAGGCAGTCACATAAAGATGTTATTAACTATGCAATCATTTAAGCACATTTATTTGCAGGCCATTGGCTCACGTCTATTTGATCATTACATTGGATTCGAAACGCTTCTCCACAATCATGAAGCCATTATTAATCCTATATATTAAGGATGCAATCACAATAAACAGCAACGTATATGCATATGAGCATTGCATGCGCACAACTTACTATCATCGCTTTTCGGTGACAATTATATCATTATTTCATAGAATGCAAAGTCATGCTTAATATTCTAAGCGAAGTTTGGTGTTGTGGTATTTGCATTTAGCATCACAACCATCGATTGGTTTTCAATTGCTCCATGCACAACTTGAGATACGGCAGTTGCATCGGAATCTCCTTTACGACGTCTGACACTTAGATTCCGATTTTATGTGTCTGGTATATTTAAATATATATCGTTAATATGGTATGGTACCAATATCACTTTTCGTCCAGCAAGCTTCGATTTAGGTTATCAGCGTTGTATTTGCTGAAAGCCTTGAAGTGGTACTTAAGCGCAGCTATGAGTTCCAGTGGTAACATTGGACCGTAGACGTAAACAGTTCTTCGCACTGAGCACTGTCACCATATGAAACATATACCCATACATCCAAAAAGTCATCTGTTCGGAGATCGATAAATATGGTTTTGAATTGTGATCAACAAAGCGTTGGATTTATAGTTGTTACTGTTGTTCATTCCAGCGGGGTCGAAAGTAGTACTTGACGAATGACGGTATATCAAATGCAATCGAAGTTTTCTTGAATATGTTGACATACAGCCAGTTCGAATGTTGCACTGTTTTGGGGTATCACATTTGAAGGTTTGGATCTGAATTACCCTCTTTGAGTTTGTATCAATATGAAATCCTTTCCAGTGCTAGCATGTGGCCTTTGCATTTTGTATTAATTACATGGAGCTTTCCATGCATATTGATTTTCCGAGGGGGACACATAAAATGCTTTAAAATATACACCTTCTGAAAGTCTAGATCACAATATTATGAATTGGACGGCATTTACAGTATATGAAGTATATTTGTAACAAAGTGTAAAATGTTATCAAAACCTATATACGGTTATCTGCGGGCTTGTTTTCTATAACAAACCTATTGATGAATGTACATTTTCCAAGCCAAATCGGTCAAGATATCGTTGGGTACAATTCGTAAATTTCCAGACAGTGACGTTACACGTGGTGTTGTCGTGAGGATAAACATCCCCATCGTCTTGACGGTTCGTTGACAGTGCACCGCATATACCGACTCTCTTTAGACACGTTGGAGTTGATGGCAGATAGCCACCAAGAAAAGGCAGTGAATACAGATGAAAATCGGCTGGAAGAACCTTTCCTGCCTTTTAGCTACTTTTTACTTTCATTTATTGAGATGTATGATGAATTTATCTCCATCTTGTTGTCAGTACATCAATCCAGCTGTTTCGCGGCATGCAGGCAGTAAATGAAATAGCTTTGCTGAGGTAACAGATAACTCATCTGGTAGTGATAAATAAGAAACAGAGATGCCATACCTAAGCGCTGCCTACCGTGAAGCTTGCTCTCACTAATCATTCGAGTGCAGAATAAATGTTTGGGTAAGTGTCAAAAATCAACTGTAATGCTATGGTTGATAAAATGCATCGACCCGAATCACTTTTGACAGGTCCTGAACTACACCATTACCCTAACATATATTATACTGCAATTTAACGTGATCATCAGAACCAAAAGTTTCGATTCCAGCTATCACACCTAGGAATAGTCCTTTTGTAGCCCCAAAAAGGTAATGACATGATCTATCAAAGTTGATAAAATGGTTGTGATTTTCACTGAGCTATGTTGATTTTGCTGGATGATTTATGTCAGGAACGCATTAAATAACTTATTATTGCATGGTATGGTATTAAGTAGTGCCTGATGATTTCGCCAAAATAGATCTGATGGCTATGTCTGTTGTTGTTACTTGTTTAATCATAAAAAACCATAATAAATTTGAATTTAAGAATTACATATTTTATTCAAAGAATATTGCTTAACACATTTGGCCAATTTAAAAAAGCTTGATATTCTGCGTGGAGTACATTGAGTAGATACTGATTACGTAGTTTTGATATGTATGCATCTGACAGCATATATATTAGGATGCGACATTAAGTAGTCTGATGCCGTGTGCGTACCATAGATGCTGCAAATTTCAAGGGTGATCGACCAGACCAATTATATTCTGATGCCAATGTTTTGTAAGTATGTATATTATTTAATATCGAACTGTTCATGTAGTTGACATCGCGTGCACTTTTCAAGCTTTTAGTAAACACACCGCAGTAAAAAAACATTGGGGAGTACAATTATACTTAGTTAACATCTGCTTTAGATTTGGTCGAAAAAGTCTATCGTAAAACAGTAACGCAACTAAAACGTGTATGTTTACATATCGCGGAGATGAAGTAAAGTATTGCTTATCTGTGGATGCTTGTTTCAGAGCTATTATTCACTTCATGAGTCGGGATTTTTCCATATCAATACTATGAACGCCAGTGATGGTTGAATCCAAGCTCCTGCCAACAATCGCTGCATTGATTAAATTTCCCTCATATTAAGTTCAAATAATTTGCATGACACGTATCGTTGTCAGTTAGAGACAGAGAGGGTCAACGACGCCGTAAAATGCATTACAATGTGACTTTAGAAACATAGCCTACATAATATGTTGGCTAACCCGAAACCATTACTCAACCGGCCAAGTTATGCAGCGGTATATAACTTACAATGGGAAGAGCAATGTAGATGACAAGTCGCGTTTACTTGGCTAGGTCCTACGTTTACTTGGCTAGGTCCTAAGTATTGGGTGTGAAGATATGAGTGCCGTGGTGGAATCGCATATTTGTCAGCAAAGTATTATTACAGTGTTAAAGGATTGCAGTGATTATGATGATTAAACGGCCCCCAAGATTCCTATGAGTGGCAGCCAAAACACAGTTGCCGTTGTCGTTGAAAAAGGGGAACTTCCGCACACCCCCAATTCAAATATGCGGAATAATATTTCGTGGTTTTTACCTGGCCTCCATGGAAGCAAAGGGATATTTCATTTCTTTCTTATCAAATAAAATCCTATGGTTACAAACACAACAATGTTCCCCTTACACTTTGTCAAACTCTTTATCATCATCAATGTCCCCCAGTTCAACCGATTTCTCCTGAGACTCGTATTGGAGTACTCGGGTGACAGTTTGGATCAGCAAATTGCATAATGTCCCTATGCAGTACCAAGCGGGGCTTACAGAATCATAGGTACATGCATAATACTTCGTTTTGATTTAGGAAAGATCGACATCTGTTTTTGTATTAACTTGCCAGTTATAGTTATCTATGTTATCAATAACGAAAGTATGCTTCAATTTCATCCATCGTAGCCTTACGTTTGTGACAAGACACATATCTACGTACAACTCAGCTTATAAGCAAGGCAAAAGTAATCCCTGTCAATGCATTTCATCAACTATAATAATACAGTTGCGTTGTGACACTTACCAATACATTTTCCTGCACTCAAATGATTAGAGAGAGCAAGCTTCAGTGTAGGCAGTGCTTGGGTGTAGCACCTCTGTCTCTGATTCATCACTATCACTTGATTGATCTGTTTCCTCAGCTGCCAAAACGTCACTATATCTGGAAATACACGGCGCTTCACAAAAGGCAGTGCAATTACACAAATGCATCGAATCAGTTGCTCAAATCTTCACTACAGTGACTGTTACGTTTGCAGCCGATCTACTCCAGCCAAGATTGGTGAAAAAAACTCGATGGCAAGCGTAAGCCGCTCGTATTGCCATATCTGCGTCAGCATCAAGGCGTAGTGCTGCTCGAGTTATGCCTTAGTCATGACAGGAATCTAAAATGCTACAGGCGTTCCAAACACAATTAACCATAACTCAGAACAAGCTGATTGTTTTTTTATCAACAATGTTGCTATTTGCGTTTTAAACTTTGTAAGTTCAGAAACTAAGTATGCTGTTTATGGCAAATGTATCCGAAACACTCCAGTGCTCTCTATATATCTCTTTTAACATTCATCCTATCTAGTGCTCCTCCCATACGTGAGTTTGAGATGGCGTGAATTTCAACCTTTGCTCAAATGTAATATGATATTTTCAATTTTGGCAACATGTCTATGAAAACATTTCCGTTGCTTGGCTTAATTAATATTTGAAGAAGATCTTATATTTTAAGGCGGTCACATAAAAATGTTTTTAACTATACAATCATTTAAGCACATTTATTTGCTGGCCATTGGATAACGTCTATTTGATCATTACATTGGATTCGAAACGCTTCTCCACAATCATGAGGCCATTATTAATCCTATATATTAAGGATGCAATCACAATAAACAGCAACGTATATGCATATGAGCATTGCATGCGCACAACTTACTATCATCGCTTTTCGGTGACAATTATATCATTATTTCATAGAATGCAAAGTCATGCTTAATATTCTAAGCGAAGTTTGGTGTTGTTGTGGTATTTGCATTTAGCATCACAACCATCGATTGGTTTTCAATTGCTCCATGCACAACTTGAGATACGGCAGTTGCATCGGAATCTCCTTTACGACGTCTGACACTTAGATTCCGATTTTATGTGTCTGGTATATTTAAATATATATCGTTAATATGGTATGGTACCAATATCACTTTTCGTCCAGCAAGCTTCGATTTAGGTTATCAGCGTTGTATTTGCTGAAAGCCTTGAAGTGGTACTTAAGCGCAGCTATGAGTTCCAGTGGTAACATTGGACCGTAGACGTAAACAGTTCTTCGCACTGAGCACTGTCACCATATGAAAACATATACCCATACATCCAAAAAGTCATCTGTTCGGAGATCGATAAATATGGTTTTGAATTGTGATCAACAAAGCGTTGGATTTATAGTTGTTACTGTTGTTCATTCCAGCGGGGTCGAAAGTAGTACTTGACGAATGACGGTATATCAAATGCAATCGAAGTTTCTTGAATATGTTGACATACAGCCAGTTCGAATGTTGCACTGTTTTGGGGTATCACATTTGAAGGTTTGGATCTGAATTACCCTCTTTGAGTTTGTATCAATATGAAATCCTTTCCAGTGCTAGCATGTGGCCTTTGCATTTTGTATTAATTACATGGAGCTTTCCATGCATATTGATTTTCCGAGGGGGACACATAAAATGCTTTAAAATATACACCTTCTGAAAGTCTAGATCACAATATTATGAATTGGACGGCATTTACAGTATATGAAGTATATTTGTAACAAAGTGTAAAATGTTATCAAAACCTATATACGGTTATCTGCGGGCTTGTTTTCTATAACAAACCTATTGATGAATGTACATTTTCCAAGCCAAATCGGTCAAGATATCGTTGGGTACAATTCGTAAATTTCCAGACAGTGACGTTACACGTGGTGTTGTCGTGAGGATAAACATCCCCATCGTCTTGACGGTTCGTTGACAGTGCACCGCATATACCGACTCTCTTTAGACACGTTGGAGTTGATGGCAGATAGCCACCAAGAAAAGGCAGTGAATACAGATGAAATCGGCTGGAAGAACCTTTCCTGCCTTTTAGCTACTTTTTACTTTCATTTATTGAGATGTATGATGAATTTATCTCCATCTTGTTGTCAGTACATCAATCCAGCTGTTTCGCGGCATGCAGGCAGTAAATGAAATAGCTTTGCTGAGGTAACAGATAACTCATCTGGTAGTGATAAATAAGAAACAGAGATGCCATACCTAAGCGCTGCCTACCGTGAAGCTTGCTCTCACTAATCATTCGAGTGCAGAATAAATGTTTGGGTAAGTGTCAAAAATCAACTGTAATGCTATGGTTGATAAAATGCATCGACCCGAATCACTTTTGACAGGTCCTGAACTACACCATTACCCTAACATATATTATACTGCAATTTAACGTGATCATCAGAACAAAAAGTTTCGATTCCAGCTATCACACCTAGGAATAGTCCTTTTGTAGCCCCAAAAAGGTAATGACATGATCTATCAAAGTTGATAAAATGGTTGTGATTTTCACTGAGCTATGTTGATTTTGCTGGATGATTTATGTCAGGAACGCATTAAATAACTTATTATTGCATGGTATGGTATTAAGTAGTGCCTGATGATTTCGCCAAAATAGATCTGATGGCTATGTCTGTTGTTGTTACTTGTTTAATCATAAAAACCATAATAAATTTGAATTTAAGAATTACATATTTTATTCAAAGAATATTGCTTAACACATTTGGCCAATTTAAAAAAGCTTGATATTCTGCGTGGAGTACATTGAGTAGATACTGATTACGTAGTTTTGATATGTATGCATCTGACAGCATATATATTAGGATGCGACATTAAGTAGTCTGATGCCGTGTGCGTACCATAGATGCTGCAAATTTCAAGGGTGATCGACCAGACCAATTATATTCTGATGCCAATGTTTTGTAAGTATGTATATTATTTAATATCGAACTGTTCATGTAGTTGACATCGCGTGCACTTTTCAAGCTTTTAGTAAACACACCGCAGTAAAAAAACATTGGGGAGTACAATTATACTTAGTTAACATCTGCTTTAGATTTGGTCGAAAAGTCTATCGTAAACAGTAACGCAACTAAAACGTGTATGTTTACATATCGCGGAGATGAAGTAAAGTATTGCTTATCTGTGGATGCTTGTTTCAGAGCTATTATTCACTTCATGAGTCGGGATTTTTCCATATCAATACTATGAACGCCAGTGATGGTTGAATCCAAGCTCCTGCCAACAATCGCTGCATTTAAATACATACCAATCGACAAACCTAATATCTATTATAGATGTAAGGCTGTGAGAATCCTATTACTCTGCCCTTTTAATCACCGATCATTTTCAATCGTTTGTTTCCATGTACGGGAAGCAAAGTACGCTGCTTGGATAGAAGTCGGTTGGGTATTTCCGGCAGCCTATGGTAGTGCAACAGCTATTCAAACGAAGTCAACATTCTAATTATAATATACTAGTGAAAGAGGCACTAGATAAAACTCATCTGTAACAGCAGGTCTTGGGGTTGCACAAAAGAAATATTACACGTACGTTTATACAAGGTAGAGATCATTGGTAGTTATTAATCACAATAACTGATCTGAAGCACGCACACACAGCCCGCTCCAAATTGCAAACCACGCCGCTGGGAGGGATAGCCAGAACGCTACCATTAGGCCAATCAGTTGCGTAGATCTCATTTTGAAGATGAAAACGTGCAACTAGTCAGGTTGTCTAACCTAGGAGCGGAATACAAAGGGGAGGAACGAAATACGGAGTATCAATATGCTTATATTAACATATAAAATGCAATGCCAATCTAATTTATTGAAATGGAAATTGCACCACCATATGATGGTACGAAGGGCGACACACGGCTGACAGGGATATTCATATTCAGGATATCTCAAGCAATACAGCGAATCGACTTACCTAGCGGTCGCTACATTCGGGGTATTGACATTGGGATGTGCCATAATCTTTCAAGTTGATGAACACGCCAAAGAGAGTTTTATGTTAACAACATATCCATGGCATGATACAAATTGAACCCTGGTATATAACCATGCTGCGCCTTGCTGCGCCATGCTGCGCCATGTTGCCACGCGCCACGCTGCGCCATACTGCGCCATGCTTTGCCATAACTTAAATGTCAATAACACCACAAAGGCGATAAGAATGCTATTGAGCCATTTAAAGTCACAGTTGTATCATATTTCGCATGCATTATTGATGTAACTTATGACTGCAGAGCTAGGTGTATCGAACGGCCTGCCTAGAGCTGCCCCCTCAACCCACGCCATGAAACCAAATGCAATCACAATCAATCTACCACCATATATGCTTTGTTGTTATGAATGGGTACACTTGTAATTGATTCCGCTACATGTTTGGAAAAAGTTTCATCATCACATTAATATGACTCTTCTTGGACTAATGTCCAGCACAGCGGTAGAATGACATCGAACGGCCATCAACACGTTCACTAACTAGTAATATTTATGCAGAAGGCTTTCTAACTAGCGCGGAACAAGCGTGCTGGGATCATTCTGAATGGGTCTTAGACGCACAATGTCATCAAACATGCAACAATTCGTAGGCTTAGAGCCCATAATCGAAACAAAAAAAATGTATAACGTGATCCATCTTATAAGGCACGTGGGTTTATGCCTCAGCGTGGCTATTACCACTTACACCTGCGATTTTTGTGTGGATAAAGTGTGCTTTAGAGGATCTTTGATATCCATCTTTCAGTCATTGAATATGAATCCCATATAATGTACCAAAGCAAGACCGTTGTGTGCTGTCGCACCATAGGTGGACAATACCGTGAAAACTCTAACAAATGCGGTCTTGAAGTTGTTGTGCTGTTTCGCCAGATGTCGGTAAAAGCTCGGAGTGATATATCTAAAAGTAATACATGTGGTCACACATATAATGAGATTCTGCACCAAATATTCGTATATTTATTCCACAATATTTGATTATCGTAGCCACCATCAGCCCAATATATTCGTTTCTTCCATTCCTAGCGAAGGACCTAGATTGCAGACGATCCCATAAGCAGGCTTAGTCGACCTCACTGAACTGCTGATGACACCAGCTCAAACAATATTCGCGTGGCTTAATAATCAAACATGATTGCCATCAATGCCAACACAATATAATTACGAATCCCCCAAAAGTTTTATGCCGATCGATGAATATCAGAAGAAACCCGCAAGTGCACTAATACGCTAGCAAGACAGGTAAGCGATTACACTCTGACGATACATGTGTGCGATTGCTTTCTTTTACCGTTGTCATAATACCTCAGAAAAGGGAACTGAAGCAATGGAAATAGTAGCATAAGCGTAGTTTATTTCGTTAAAGGCTGCACTTAAGGTATAAGAAGTTCCATTTGGAAATAGTATCACTCACAAAGTAATTCAAAAGACAGTTATTAATTTCTGCTGACGATGCTAAACACTTTGTTTGCTTACGTCGGGCTGGCTTCAATATTCTCAAAATCCATCCTTATTTATCGTTAACACCGAAAATTTTCACAAAACGTAATCACATAATTTGAATGCGAGCATGCTTTTAGCTATTTAATATAAGACAATATTCTCAAACAATTTGCATTTTTCTTTCTGTCGGTGTTACCTATGGAGAGCTCTTAGTTAAAGCATAACACGAACAACCCTTGTATAATGTAGACTGTCACTATGGTAGGATGACAACATGTCACGTGCACGCTATGCTCACATGCATTTAATGTGCTGTCAATTGGAAATTGTGCACTTATCAAAGACGAGTAATAATGGCGCCATGTTAATAGAGTAGCAATCTAATCCTTGCAATGCTCTGACATAAGCATAACACGCGGTCCATCGAAGCTGCACTTGGAATGATGTGCACTGCAGTTAAAGCGCTTATTACGCCTAAAATTCAATTGTTAAGAATTGGCTAAATCATGCACCGTGAATGAATCGAATGCCGTTAATTGGACATTATGTTAGATAAAAAGATGAAAATAAGTCAGCTCGGAGTGTGAGGTGATGTGCTTCTGGATATTGCGTTAATGGGTAATCCTGAATATGGCGGGTAAAGTATATATTTTGGCAGGTGAACATTCCTAATCAATAACATATGATGTTTTGCGAACTCCATGACAACAAGTGTTTGTAAAAATATTTCGAACAAGAGTTTTTTGACTGTTGGCCGACGCTTCGTCAGTAAAATATGGCCTCAGATGTTTCAATAAATGTCTCAACGTATCAATATGCAGAGGAGTATATGTGTGAGAACCTCGATAATGGAATAATATTCAACAATTTTAATCATTAAAGTGTATTGAGGCGCTTCATGCAAAAGAGGACCTACATTTCAATGACCATCAAATATGGATTCTTGCTAAATAAACATAGTATGATGTCTTGTTTGATAGTATAACCGAAACATGTATAATCTACCGTGAATAAAATGTTTAAGCACTCATGAACCATTTATTATCAACAGCAAACGTCTCCTGATGGCGCAGTAGTGTGTGTTTCATTAATCAGTAACCTGTCACATATCTCTACGTTAAGAATCTAGTAAGTACCATTATACCTATGCATATCCCAAATATATGCTCCACGCCAGCTTATCATCGGTTATATCTTTGATTCCAAGGTTTGTTGTTAGCTACGATGGACGATCCCTATCAGGAACAGCCTTCTATATTTGGAACGCGGACATAGATGATAGCGTGAATAATCACCCTATAAATATTACATAACGTGAAACGCACGGTGCCTCCTGCAGATGAATGGCATCAACGTATGACATGCAATACTGCAGGTGGCTATCAGAGTGACATAATCTGTTAATAGGGATGGTAACTGCAAAACAATCACTGCCATCTGTTGCAGTAGATAGACAGCATGACACTTGGTCTGGTGGGTAGTTTGTCATCGATACGTATATGTTGTGTTATCGAACAATTAATCTGATGTTGCATTGGACAACGTCAGTCAATTACCTTTGAAAGCACCAAATATTGCAAAATGTAGAACTGCGTTGGAGGGATGGGTTTAATCATGCCGCAAAAACTGAGCTTGTCTTTCATTGCCCATACATGTCTTGGGAGGCATAGGATTCATTAGCTGCGGGTAATGTGTAAACGTGTTGTATTCATTCTCGTAAATTGTAGTACGAGCCTTGCTTTAGACACAGTGCTCTAATTGGTGCTGCAGTATAGAAACCCTTGTTTCATGTGTGGACACATACAGTCACATTAACGGACCTAACGTCGTATATATAGTTACAACACACTAGCCGTATCTACAGTTAAGCAAATACATTTGATTGAATATTTCACTAATTTGAATCACATGATACAGAACTATCAATTAGCGACAGAATAAATAGCACTTCCTAACAGAGATGGTTGAACGTCAAACATCGGCATCTTTCGTTGGGCTGAGGTACAACGCTTAAGCCACTTGCAGTTTTGCCCTGTATGATAATTAACTTACTTACAAGCTGGTTATACCATATATTGTTATTGTAGTAGTGCTTTGCTGATTGTTTCAATAATTATTAAATAACGTTATATTAAATACGGATCAAATAACATTCATGCATCGAAAGATTATGTAGATACTAGGCTGCAACTAACCTGATTACATTATGCTATAAGCTTAATAAATAGCGTGGGTGTTTTTGTTACCGCTATTCACACCATCTTATTAGAACGCTATGAACAAATCCTACTCAAGTGAGATTACATCGTGATGAACGCAGGTAATACCTATCCTTAGGTGTCTTAAACATAGTTATTATCATAGATCCCTAGCTACAGGCTGTACCATAGATACATAGATTAAGATGGCTCTTCGTCTTGTTCTATTATGCAGTGCGCTGCGTCCACGTGCTTTATGCGCCCGATATATCTAGCTGTACAATGTTAACAAATTTGCTGCTTTCATTTGAGATAAGTACGTAGAGCCTCGCGTCTTTGCACAAGTGGTTCAGGTGCCTTGACTTGTGCTTTGAACTTTTACGCTTTTTAGAATTAATTCACATATGGACGTGATATAATATGGTCATCATGCCTCTTAAAACATATACTGTGAGTCTATTCATCTACTGAGTTTTACTCTTTATGGATTGTAGTGTCCACATTGGTTATGCATTTTCAGTGAAGTTGCTTCAAGTATCTGATGCAGATCCTAAAATACATCTTGACATACATTATTACAATGTAAGTTCATCGCTTAGGATTCAACACTGATGCGTATTGCTAGTGCTGCTGTTATTATAATTTTACTGCCCCAATAATCGAATGGGAAAAATGTTCTATCACCATCACGCTGATCAGCAGATTACATTAACGACAGATAGCTTTATAAGCATTAAGAATAGAAAGCAATAAATAAACCTGTTACATCAGATATAAATAAATTCCATGTCAACTGCGACACGTATGCTTAAGTCGTGAACATTGGCATTGGGACAGATTAATCATTGCTTAAATGTGTGTTGCATATGCTAGTCTGCACAACAATCAGCATATAGGAAAAATCAGCTATATAGGTTTAGAGCGTAAAACTAAGTGAAGTGCCTCTACCCTGCAATATAGCTACGTCAGAAAAAATGCAGTAAGTAGTAAAATACGTGAGTTTGTTTAACGACATGTGAATAATTCGATTACCTTGAGGATTTTATTTGTATAATAGGGAATGAAAGGTTGCATGTGATCTTATAATGCAGCTAATTCTCATGATAGGAAGTGGACAGAGCACTACTCTATAATTCATATAATGTCAAGGTTTGGCATTGACCTGACAACAGCAATCGCCATACGCATGCAAGTACACCATTCTTTATACTCCCCCTCATTGCCTTTTCTGTACCGCCTTCGGCAACTGAAATGCGTGTGATTTCCATAGCATCGCAAACTGATTTTCACTGTGGTTAGGAGCATCGAAAACCTTTACGAAATAAGCAATGACAGCTATGTGTTAATACGATAATCTTTAATAATTTGTAATTTGGTTTGGTTTTTGGGATAAACTTTCAAACAGGAGATGTATATTTAACGTAGATTCTATCCGAGTCCAACTGCGTTAAGCAGTGCGGATAAATCTGCATGGGACGGATTTCGAGCGGTCGGTACAAAGAGTCTACTGTTTCTGATGCCATGCAAATCATCAAGAAATGCCACGACCTCTTCTTTGGGTCTTAAATGACAGGGAAACGGTCGTGAGTAAAGTGGACTGAATAATCTGTGCAGCTCACAGTAATCTAAGCCAGTCGCTCATTAGCGCAAGCTAATCTCATCAAAATGCGTGTTAGGTTGAAGTGCATCGGACATTTATTTCCAAAGTTACATAAAACTAGCAGCTTCCATCACCCATGCGGTTCAAACAATTTGTGAGTTCGTTCGCTAAATCAGATTCGGAGAGATTGCGTTGTCAAGGCTATGAACGAGTGGGACCTTTTTTGTATCCCCAAAACCTGGCCGTGGCAAGAGCCTTTACTTGATTCATCCAACTAGTGGCGATTGCTGTTTCACTTTTGTTATTTCATTGACGTCATCACTTGGCAAGCTTGCTCACAAATCGCAAACGACTTCGGCCAGACTCAATTCCCTCATGTACAAAACTGAGATGTCCATTGGTATGTGACTGAGCTGGTTTAACCATAAATATTGCTGACCATCCAGGCGGTACATGCGTTATCCATGAAGCTAATTCTCGTCAACAGAATCAATACTGAACATTTTTTAAGGTTATACACAATGAAACTACGTGGTTAGTATCGCCTCATTGCGCTCTATCCTGAATATAAATCGCAATATGTTAAGCACCAATGTTTGAATGTAATATGTAATTTTATGGTTTTTATAAATTTAAGATAAACAACGCAGGAAATAGCCATTACATTTTTATCACTACCTACTATGGCTTAAAATGTAGGCTAGCTATCTATCAGATATGGGCTAGATTTGATAGCTGGACCTGTGATTCGAATATTAACGTTAAGTCAAAGTATAAAATATGTGAGGGACCAAAACTGACCGTTCTCCCAATGGTGTAGTTCAGGATCCTCGAGTCAGGTGCATGGGTTTTGAAGCCGGTTTTTTATGCAACAGTCGCGTATCAGTGTACCTAGGCATTTAAGAGAAGTGTCCATGAACGACAATTGTCCTCATTGGTCACCTCCTTTTAAAAATGACGTAAAAGCTATTTTATTTCAGTCACCAAAAACAGGAATATTCACACTGGTGAGATGTGTTTTATGGCGATATATCTAGCATGACCAAAGGACTTAAAATATTCAGCAACAGACATCTAGGACCATTTGGTTTGTTATGCTATTGTTTGCGTATTTTCTGCTACAGGTTCTTCCATAAATTTGCAATTTTGCAATAACAACATCACATTTTCGTGCAAGAATTTACTTTTCTAGAGTGTATTCTCGTTTGTATCTGATAACGTGCGAAAGTAATCGTGGGAAGTTATTAGCGGACTACTACCTTATATAGGTGAAAGAGTATCAATCCGTTTTACCTCTTATACCGCGGACGATTTATCAATCGAGTAGATGACATCTTATGTTTGTTTGTGACTGTTTATGACTTGATTTATGCATTCAGTGCCTATGCCGTAGCAAACGACAGTGATTGGGCATCATATTTCATATTTAATACACTATCGATAATAGCTCCCCTACGCATTTTGTCTAGACCCGAATCATCTAAACAATAACTACGATTGATTAAACGTTTCATCAATGACTTAAAGTGGAATATAAACAACTATTTATTGCATTAGTTAAAGACAAAAGTGAGACTTGCAACTTGATATTGTAAATTATTGAGTAGTTGCATATCATTGTCGAACAATGGAATTCCCAGACAGATTGTCGTCAAATACTCCCGTGTAATGGAATATCAAGTTAATACTTGTTGTCAGCTTGGCATCATCTTGGCATAACCGAGTTATCCCTAGACTGCGATACCTGCACGGCTATGTCATCCATGCGACCACATTACCGGAGGGTTCAAACAATACCTAAGATCTTTGCAAAAAATGAATGCACCATCTACATCTTTGCGCAATACCGGCGAGTCGGAAAAATGATACTAACGGGTTATCGATTACATACTAATAAGTTTTCACGGAACGTATCGTGGTTCTTTCGTTTTTGTGCTTTTTTATTATGGCATATCTTGTCGTATACTGCTACCTTATTAAGTTTTCTGAGAAAGAGTATAATAGATGTATTGCTAATATCTCACATGATCCAGGCTCGTTGTAAACTGATTAACAGGATATGCTGCTATTCAGTTTTGTGCAATGCCATATCAAATTACAGCTTAATGTAATGGTTGTTATTGGCCATCTACAAAAAATAAAGATATGACTTTCTCAAAAGCTAATTATATGTGTTGTGGGAGTGATTGCCACAGCCAATGTGCTGCTTTGGAAGTGGAAGAGTATATGCAAAAAGAAATTTCCCACAGAGATGTTATCATCACCAAATCTCAGCAGGTCACCAACAAATTGCTACCTGCTAATGATGTGATGAATTATTTGTAAAGGCTTAGCATCAGTTATTGCCGCTTATCAAACACAACCATTGCACCCTCAATAATATATATACATATGGCTCGACAAGTTAGATAGATCGATTGCCCCGGGCCAGTTAATCAGTCATTCGAGCCATTGGGTTGCCTCATCAGCGCCCAATCGGGCTAGAGCAATGTTTCGCTAGCAGGGATGATTAACGTTGCCGTCGATATGAGGCGCGCTGCGGCAAGCGCCAGCTTGTCGTCTGCGCCAAGTTTCCTGAATAATTAATCAAATTTGTAACGTACAGCCAATCATTGGTCTGCGCGCTACAATTAACGCAATATGCCATTCGCTAATTGTTACGCTATTAGCTTTTAGTATCAACCAGCCAGTCATTCGTAATTGCCACCAAAAGATCAAACATAGGTAATGCAAATTTATTACACCCAGTCGGACGACACAGTTAGCTACATGTAAGAGACAGAGCAGTTGTAATCTGATCCGTAATAGATAAAAGCAACAGTTTTTTTACAATGAGAAACACCCCGTTTGAGCTTTTCGACGTGGTTAATATTTATATATATATATATATATATATATATATATATATATATATATATATATATATATATATATATATATATATATATATATATATATATATATATATATATATATTATATATATATATATATATATATATATATATATATATATATATATATATAAATATATATATATTTGAAACCGTTCCTCATTGTTTAATGAGCTAGGCTTAATGAGGACCAAATTGCTGTCATAAATAATGGGAATTACTATTATTCTGTCATGAGTTCACATGACACGTTAAAATCGTTCTCTGGTTTATCGGCATATCTTGAATCTCGGGGTTTTATTGATCGAACATGGATAAACATCTTCTTCGCGAGATAGGTTGTGTTCGTAGTGCTATATTACCGACAAAAGAGGTGTGGTCTATTTGGACCATAATTAGCCTAGCTCACATGAAACATTATAGCTAATGTTCAAAGTAACCAACTAAGGTAACAAATATTCGGCACGATATGCCTAATTGAGAGTTCATTATCCCACTAGGTTCCTTGTCGGCCGATTAGCCTATTATATGAGGATCGTGGATCAGACAATGCCACCAACTAACACGCTATAGCCTCGCCCATACAGAGCAAATATTGATGTTATGTATTCTATTGTGCACATGTTTAGTGTATTGCGAACGATAGTGGAGTTTGCAACCGAGAGGGTAACATTGTCCTGAGCTAACCAAGCATATATTAGTATGTGTGAATAATGAGTGATGTACGTATAAGGTACATCAAGGCACTGCGGAATTAAAATGTTTTCCGTACGTTTACACTGATTGTGTAAGTAGATCAATAATCTGTTTTGTTGATATCTAGTTTCTAGAATGCTTGATTCCTTGCCACGGGATTATTTGACTATTTTTGTTCCAGGAAATTCTGTTCGTCTATGAGATTCAAATAAATATCAAATTTTATGTCCATCCTATGTGATTGAGCAATGTCACAGGCATCATACTATTGTTTTAGATACAGCTTCGGGCATTCTTGTTTGTTCGGTCGATGATATGATTAAAGATAAATTAATACGTCGTGTTTATCTTTTGTCTCGATAGGGAATTCTCGATAGTTTTATTTAAATAATGAAATCCCGAATGTGTTGCAGCATTCGGTTACTGAAAATGTGTCCCAATATTATTACCAAATGATTGTTGTTGGGTGAAGCATCCGCACTGCATATAATCATTGAAAACAGGCACATCGATATTCTGCGAACTCTACCCGAACGTACTCGCTGCTTAATAGTTCTCATGCCATGGCAATCATGAGATGGCGGAATCTCACTTTATAGCCACAAACAATGTAGTTCGATTAAAGAAGCGCCGCTATTTTGAAGCAATAACATCATGACATTGGTGCATATTATCATAGGAGGTAGCATCCTCTACAGCCAATACACAAATGCGGTGAAGCTGGATGTCTTCATTTTCTTCCTTCAGCTATTTAAATATGTTTTAGAAGACTTTTAGAAATTGAATAACATTCGACGCGGTGAGTGGGGTCTGTGTCTGACCAGTTGCATCACATTCATTCAGTCATGATATCATCAAAGAGTTGATAGTTTCGCTCGTAGCTATAAACTCTTTGATATCGTTGCAAGTATAACCAATCGATTGGTAGTAATTACGTTGAATTGCATTCGACAATGGCATTTAACATTAATTGGACCAGCCACAGAGCCAAATATGCTTCTCTGGTTGTCTCTTTTTATCATTACACATGTATGAGGCTATTCCGTGTAACGATGATTATGGTTCGCCATGAACTAAACCCCAAAATAATTGTCGTCATAAATAGATACATAGTTTTCCCTACTTTCAGTGAAATATGTCTGTGCTATTTTGGTGCCATCGATTTTGGATTCGTTTCAGTCATATACCTTACTTCCAGGTTGTCGGAGTAGATGCACGAGTTGCCCACGTAAATACGCTACGCTAAATGGATTCACATTACAAATAATCAAGCGTTAAGTTAGCTGACGTGATTTTGTCAAGCATTGATTCACAAAACAATTTGCACTGTACTAGTGCGCGCGTTTTTAAGGTTGGGCACAATCATGCGTACGAGACATCAGAAGAGATACTTATAGCGTACTTTCCTTATGTGCGATGGCATGTGAAAGATAGCATGTATGCATTATTGAGTATGTAGGTTGAATCGCGATATAATTTTCTGCAGCGCCCATACGTCCATGGTTAATTCTTCGTTAAAAGTCACCCACTTTTTTGCGATATCCGTTAGATTTCGATGTTAGCATTCGTTTGATTTACGTTAATAAAGTATCGTTTTTAAATGTAAAGTCATGTTAAAAGGTATGAAGCGTTGTTAACTTTTACATCATTTAGTTAGTAAAAGCTTGTGTATTGGTGATATAATGGTGCTCTGTCTGCAAGGAAACTATGTGCTTGGTGGTTAAATATCACAAATACGTCTAATCAAGAACAAGAGCGCAGTTATGAACTTATTTATTTAGTCCCGCGATGAAGCATTTATTTACAATGCTAACAAAGGAGAGGAATAAGATAAACGATATAATTTGGTTATTTGGGATTAGACTCTTCTAATCCGGCTTTCCACATTTTATTTCCAAACATTAATGACAAAACCCTCCCAGTATGTAACTTTAGCAATGAATGCGGAATAATACCCTCTATTTCTGCGTATAAAAATACTGCTACTAAAGCTTTTGTGATCACCAAAGCTTAAATTTCTACATATCAGAGTAACAATGCGTCGATAATCACATGTACATAATGGTCATCGTGTACATCCTTTGCACACACCATCCACAACGCTGATCCTTATTTACCATCACAATGCACATACTAGCACAGTTAAATCGGATGACAACATCAGAGCAGCGCAAAAACTTTTGTCACATCAACTAAGCCAACTAGCAAACCTAACGCAGAATTATGTGTTTGTCCTTTCTGCAAGCTGAATTTATCGCATCATTCATGCTCGTCTAGACATACGCATCTCATTCAAGCTTTTCCATCTTTGAAGTCGGATGATTTAATGTGTTTAAGTAGGGGCTATGACGTCTTTTGATGACGATGATGATGGTGATGATGACGTTCTTATTATATAAATGAAGAATACACCGATTTTCGCGTTACATTATTACTTTAGTCGTTATATCCTCGTTAGCGATAACATCAATATCAGTTTTGTACGCCGGCCATTACGACGCCTCTAGACTAACATGCTTTCCAATTCCAAACTAAGAAGCACACAAACCTACTTGTTACCATAGTGGAACTAAACATTTTATGCTATCCACGTATCGACTGCTTACGAGACGATAATATACAAAGTGTTTGACTGTCGTGACTAACGTCAGAGTTGATGGAATTTGGTATTGCCATACCAATAGCGTACTAGTAGAATCACAATCACAATATATCTGACACAAAATTCATCGTACTTAAGATTGCTAAATATAATGCATTTGCACTACAATGATTTTAGCAAGCTTATTTTTTGAACAGCTAAGTCTTCCTCAACATCAAATAAGTATATGCAGAGCATCCCATGTTTGGTCTTTTAGTTGTCGCTCAGGCTCTTTTTGAGCTTTGCAAGTATGTTCCTCAATAAAGTGATATTATTACTACGTGCCATGACAAAGTCTTCTTCAACATCAAATATGCATATGCAGTGCAACCCATGTGTAATCTTTGTAGTTGTCGCTCATGCTCTTTTTGAGTTTTGCAAGCTTGTACCTCCACAAAGTGATATCATTACTGCATGCATGACAATTCGTAATCTCCTCGGCTTCATCGGTGACGCTCTCTTTATTTGATTCTCATTGGTATTATGCATGCAAAGTGCAAAACCCTGTACAATGCAGTGTCGAATGGGCAGTGAAGAAAACTGTAGGTCATGATGAAGGGTAATGGTAATCAGGACAAGGTATGCAAGGCGATGGGATTGATTACGGGAGAGATATCAAGCGACTTAGGAACGGGGTAGCTTCTCATCGAGCATAAACTCACCAGCCAAAATACGCTATTATCTCATAGCATTAAGGAAACAAATACAGTCACAATGCGATAAGCACATTCCTCAATGTTATTGTGCATTCAATGGTAGACCACACAACACGTACCGCACACTGTCACCCTTAGTTTTATTACTTTGGTGCGCAAACGAAATGTGCTCAGTTTTGTTTGACCATAACTTACTTTGTTCCCATAATTTGTCTAACACTGCGCATAAATCTAGCCTACTAAGTTGCTTAAGCGGATTTCTCACAGTTTCCAACCTAATTCAACGCGTAATACAATTTATGATATATGCTGGTAGCACTAAAGCCATGTTATTAACCTAGATATCTACGTCAAGGTTTCCTATAAGCATTTCTTCCTGATGAAAAAATGCCAATTGTGGGCGGATGTTTAAAGGTGCTTTATTCGGGAGCAATGACGTGTTGATTTGGTTAAAAAAAGATGCCTTCCTTGCAAACGTAAACACGTGTGCAACATTGTTCCACGCGCAGATGAAATGAAAGTTATAATTTACCCAATCATAATTTTATGTATCTCGTCGGCAGCTTACCATGTCTATATCCGATTCGTTTTCAGCGCGTTCTTTCCATTCAGATTTCTGCTTCATTTATTAGGGAGTAGCGCACGCCATCATATATGAAAGCATTGTCTTTCAGCTTCCGTTATGTCCACATTGGTTATAAAGTTTATTGTTCCCCGACAATGTAATAATCATGAAAAAAAGTGGTCTACGTATGTATTGTTCGGGTTTCAATACTTATGAGACATGTCAGCGATGCTGCCGAGGATATCTGGGTCGACCAATGTAACTGTTCAATTATATCGAGTCAGACATCCGGCGATGCTTATATCTCAGCCACGCTATACACAGCCTTATCATTCCAGCCATTTTCGATATTGAATTCTGGTGTAAGGCGTATTTGATTGTTCGCTTTGCGTGATCACAGCTGCCTGTTTAGCCTGGCGACCCGAGTTTAAGAGATACTCAGAGTTATTCCGTTCGTTACAGTTCTCCCATAGCCATGGTAACCAAGACACAGAGGCTTCTGACATGAGACCGGCGACACAATAAACCTTGGTTACCTTGGTTTGCGTCATTACAAGATTAACCTATGACGTCTACACCAAGTGGGTTGAATATGACAGAGAAGGTGTGCAAGTGATTCCAGTTTACTTTAAATATTTAGCTTGATAACAGTGATGGGTGCAAATTAGGGGTTGTTTTATTTGCGGTGTATCGCAATTTATTGAGTTCCTTAGGTGCTTTTATCAATTTATTCAAGTATCTGAATTAATGTGAACAGAATATCTCTATTCGTATTTATTTAAAACGGTATGGTACAGGCTAGAACAGTTCCCTACAGAACAGGACAATCTGGATAACTTGGGTCTTTGACTGTCTGTCATGATGTATATCTGTTTGACAATGACAAAAATTAATGACTATGTCTGTCATGATGTATATTCTGTTTGATCAATGAAATAATTAATGTCTGTGTCTGTCATAATATATATTCTGTTTGATCAATGACAGAATTAATCATTTCACTCACCTGCAAAATCTCAGAAGGTGGTTCATACACTCCCTGCGGCCTTCATTGAATTTGTGTTGTGAAGAAAATAATGAGTACAAGAGAGAGCACCATCATGATGTTATTAAGGAATAACTTGTCAAAAGACTGAAATTATGGTTTGTCTGTACATCCTCCAACTACTTTAATCTTTCCTTTTTGTAATAGTTTTCACCATATGCAATCACATATAAAAAAAGACCGTACTGACTTAAGTGTGGCGCGGAGCATGAATCGGTCTACGGTCCAATGTTACCATTGGCAATCATAGCTACGCTTCAGTACCACTTAACGTCTTTCAGCAAATAAAACGCTGATAACATAAATCGAAGTTTGCTGGAGGAAAAGTGATTGACACGCGTTCTTAGAGTAAAATAATGATAACCTTCTCGAGCGAAGCAGGACGTTTGCAGGTGAAGGTGACTCGCATAGAAAGGATTCCATGTACCATGATTGAACATTATTTGAAATATCGTACACAACGCGTATAAGTAGCTGTGACGAATTTACAGAGCTTTCAGAATGATCAGGCAAGTTGTTATCAAGCGCAATTACACAAAAGCATTGAATCAGTCGCTCAAGTGTTCACTTCATTATAGTCACCTTTACGTTTGCAGCCGGTCTGCTCAAGCAAACGTTAGCAAAAAAATAAATCGAGGGCAAACGTAAGCCGCTCGTATTGCCTTATCTGCGTCAGCATTAAGGCTTAGTGCTGCTCGAGTTATGCCAAAGCCATGACAGGAATCTAGAATGTTGCAGGCGTTCCACACACAATTAACCACAAATCGGGAATAAATCAGAACAAACTACATTCTTCTGCTTTTTGGTTATCAACAATATTGTTATTTTTTTTTTAAAACTATGTATGTTCAGAAACTAAGGATGCTGTTTTATGGCAAATATACGCGAGACACTCCAGTGCTGTCAATATATCCCATTTTACATTTGTCCTATCTTGTGCTCTACCGATAAGGGAGTGTTGAGGTGGTATGAATTACAACTTTTACTCATATGCAATGATATTATCAATTGGGAAACATGTCTATAAAAACAATTCCGTTGCATTGCTAAATTGATAACTGAAGAAGACCTTGTATCCGACCGATAAGAGATAGCTGCCTGCTAAGTCTATGGACCTTTTTTTAAGGTCTACGCAAAACTACGTTCAATTATTTCTACTTAATGAGGTGAGTGCCGTATCCTAAGAAAAGTTTCCTTCTACATTTAACATAATTTGGTAAGTCGTGCCAGTGCTGCGATTAAATCAATTTAATAAGTTTGTAGGCCTGTTTCTTCTGAAGATGTCCAATAGTGCAGGATGTCTTGTATTCTATTTGATCTGGGAATATGCGACAAGCTGTCATGAATGTGTCACTGCGCCAGTTGCTTGTCTGAGTGAATGATGACAGCTATTTATGGATCATATGGATACTTTGTTTATGCTGCAACACGATATATGGTCGTTATGAAATAGACGACGACAGCCTACATTAACATAGTGATAGGCAGACATGCAACAGCTGTTACCAACTGTAGCTCGAAAGCCGTGAGAGCGCCTGAACTGTGACTTGTAACAGTGCACAAACCGTGATCATGATGCAACAATTTGATATTGTGTCTTCGTGACAGCAGCCTTAATGATATCGTGATTGACCGATATCCTCTGCATTTTAAGCCGAAAGATATCTTTGGGTCGGTAAATGTACTTCAACCGTGACTTTTGTGCAAGATATCACATCACATTAGTCGCTGGTAACATGATGTGTATCAATGATTAATATGCGTTTCTATGCGTTGACAAAATCGGCTAGAAGATCAAAGCTGTATATGATCCAACATCATATTGATCACTTTTCAAGTGTGATCCAGTGGGGTTTGTGAGATTTGGCATTTTCTGTCATGCAATTGTAATGGTAATATGAGGGGTTTAACATTACTTTCAACAACGAGGTGATATCGCGATGGTGATGCTAGGACAGCTCCCCATAAGTGCCAGCGCCCACTTGGCACAAACCTGTTGGCAAACTGCACGGTACTATTGAGCTACCGGATCGGGTGCATTCCGTTTCGGAGATGGGACCGCCATTTACCGTGATCATCCGAGTCATGGGGAGCCAGTCAGGTTTTAACACCTTGGTATCGAACCCATAACCTGTGGGTTGAAAGGCGATCAAATTTCACACTACGCCACGGGAACTGTTTGTTCCGTCATGAAAACTTTTTTCATATAATTTGTCGAATGCTGTACCGTTTTTGCTGGTAATGTGACCCAATCAGTCGGTTGCTTGTACCTTGTGGTCTTGGTAATTATGTGCTATCAACAGTTACGTATTGTGTGCAATAATTAAAACCATAGTTGGTGTACGTGTGTGTAGTTCTGTTTGGTATGTTTAAATTCTTAAATTTTAAACCTCTTAAATTCTACCATTAGTTGTACATTGTCTGACGTTCCCTACTGAACAATGTGATGATCATGATTGTAAAGGTCCAAAAATACTATGCAAATTCTTTTATGGACCTTGGTACATTGGTACATGATAAAAGAATATCCCATAACAAATAGATCTACTGCTAAGATCAAAACATTTACTTTCATAGTTGCAGTTGGGTTCATTTACCCATGACAAACATTTACCACCACTCATTATGTCGTAACCTCCATTTGTCAAAAGTCGAAGGGTACATTTCATTTACAATACAATGTTTGCTGCAGCTGTGCGGTGACTGCGTGACCATTCAACACACGTATGCATTTGTTAAATGTATCAATTCCTCGGTTATTAGACGGTCAAACAAACCAGTTTCTAATGCAATTAATGCTGACAATTACCTCACAGCATTTCAGGCTACAATTCACTTAAATGATTTCTGGTTTATCGTCTTGTTTGTCTGTCCAAACAATCATTGGTGAGAATACGATACCCGCCAAGTCGTTCACCCGATGGATGCTTACATTGCTAAATACATAAACTAATCAATCCAAACTATGCCTTAACTATTTTGCTTGACTTGTTGCGAATGAAACGGGACTCCCATGGTTAAAACATGACAAAGACCTCATTGAATTTTTTGCCGGGAGTCTGTATCATACATAACTTAAAAACAGACTTTGTCCAACTTATCTACATGACAACCTGTGTAAGACGATACGAAGATATCATGTTTCACGTCTGACAAGCACAATATCGCCCATTCTCTTGCATGGAATACGAGTTTTCATGAACATTGGTAGAAACAGCGTGTCGTGCAAAACACGATCTGCATATGGGACATGTAATTGGCACTTGGTCTCGTTTAGGATGGTATGTATGACAAAATGAACAATCATATCTACATGGTCTTTACATAAGACAAATAGGGATCAATAAACATGTTTGCTACAGGAGTATGTATCAACACTAGTATCACATTGTGCTATAACGTGCTTGATGATTTCCTTCTCTTAGAAAAACACAATTGTTATAGGTCGCACATGTTCATGATTCAACTGAGAAAGATCGACGTAAAGACAGCTAAAAATATACAGCACGCACTTGTCTATTTTTTGTTGCTTTGGTGTGCGTAGGCAGTGATAGATATGTTTTCATGTTTGACTAGATGGATTGATACCCTCTTCCTGCTAGCCCCAGTGCTTATTATGCACTGTCGTTGAGTTATTGCCTTCAACTGTCCAAGCGTAACAGCATGATAACAGCGTGATTAATCTTCAAAGCTGATTTCACATAAGGTTATGCAAAACGCATTGGCAAACAAATCAATGAGTCACACACGTACAACATTGGTGCTCAACCTCTAACGTCGATAATTCAGTTAATTTAAACCCAACAAGCGAATGCATGGATCGAGTAAAATCCATATAATTGTGCTAGTGCCGTAGTTGCAAGTATCCATTGGTCTCGCTTTACAATACATTGCTGACAAGGCTGTTAAGCATTACTTTATAAAGGGCTTTCATCACCGGCACATTATACACCATTGTAACGGTAGGGAACGGGATAAACGTGGGAATGGGAAAAGGTTATGACGTCACCACTTTATGTAGATGTAACTGACGGTAGGGAGTGGGGCAAGTGTGGGAATGGGAAAAGGCATGACGTCACCACTTTATGTAGATGTAACTGACGGTAGGGAGTGGGGTAAGTGTGGGAATGGGAAAAAGCATGACGTCATCACTTTATGTATGGGTGAAGAGATTTTGCTGTGTTCGGAATACGAAGCCATGTGCTTGGGATTATTCAGCCTACAGATATACCTATACTTTATTATGTGTTCACAGCGTGGTAAGAACAATGTTATTATATTTGACTAGTTTCATAAAATTCAATACAGTGTCCGTGGTTGAACGGGCTGCTGTTTTATTAGTGCAGTCATAGAGGACCGGGAGTGTGTCTTCGTTTGCTTATGTTGTTTTGTAAAGCTATAACAGAAGATTCAACGTGATTGGATAGTAATGTGATCATGATTGCAGTTTAACCGTGCCGTGCCGTACCGTACCGTACCGTGCCGTACTGTACTTCAACTGTATCACGCGTCAAGCACAAGGGAATAAAGGGGGAAAAAATTCTATTCTTAATGTTTTTCGTAGCAACCATTTTGAACAGAAGCGCTTGAGCGAAATACTTTGGGTTTTGCAGAGTCAGATGCACACATTAAATGTGCACACAACGCAGTGCATCATGTCGCATTAAGTTGCTGGAAATGTTTGTTCTATTAAATGTATCAGGAACTAGCACAAGCAATCATATATGAAATGATAACCTCTCAGCTCCTTGTATTCTAGCATTGGTTATGTACTACCGATCGTTCCCTGCTGATCAATCGGATTATGATGACAATGCTTCAGGTCGGTTTGTTAGACTAATTACAAAATGTAGCATCGATGATGCAGGGGATATCTAGAGCGACTAACAATAGTTATTAAGACACCCATACATCGAACACCCAGCGATATATCAGCCAAGCAATACACAGCCTTATTATTCCTGCCATTCCCTTCCAGTAATTGAATTCCGGAGCAGGGCGTATTAGATTGTTTACTTTGCGTGAGCATAGCTACCTGTCTAGCCTGGCGACTGCATGATTAGGTCTACTCAAAGCTGCTTCCGTTTGCTAAAGTTCTTCCATTGACTTGATAATCAGGACGCGGAGCAACTGGATGGGATCCGGGGATATGAAAACCCACTCATTGCGCATTGATTAAATTTCCCTCATATTAAGTTCAAATAATTTGCATGACACGTATCGTTGTCAGTTAGAGACAGAGAGGGTCAACGACGCCGTAAAATGCATTACAATGTGACTTTAGAAACATAGCCTACATAATATGTTGGCTAACCCGAAACCATTACTCAACCGGCCAAGTTATGCAGCGGTATATAACTTACAATGGGAAGAGCAATGTAGATGACAAGTCGCGTTTACTTGGCTAGGTCCTACGTTTACTTGGCTAGGTCCTAAGTATTGGGTGTGAAGATATGAGTGCCGTGGTGGAATCGCATATTTGTCAGCAAAGTATTATTACAGTGTTAAAGGATTGCAGTGATTATGATGATTAAACGGCCCCCAAGATTCCTATGAGTGGCAGCCAAAACACAGTTGCCGTTGTCGTTGAAAAAGGGGAACTTCCGCACACCCCCAATTCAAATATGCGGAATAATATTTCGTGGTTTTTACCTGGCCTCCATGGAAGCAAAGGGATATTTCATTTCTTTCTTATCAAATAAAATCCTATGGTTACAAACACAACAATGTTCCCCTTACACTTTGTCAAACTCTTTATCATCATCAATGTCCCCCAGTTCAACCGATTTCTCCTGAGACTCGTATTGGAGTACTCGGGTGACAGTTTGGATCAGCAAATTGCATAATGTCCCTATGCAGTACCAAGCGGGGCTTACAGAATCATAGGTACATGCATAATACTTCGTTTTGATTTAGGAAAGATCGACATCTGTTTTTGTATTAACTTGCCAGTTATAGTTATCTATGTTATCAATAACGAAAGTATGCTTCAATTTCATCCATCGTAGCCTTACGTTTGTGACAAGACACATATCTACGTACAACTCAGCTTATAAGCAAGGCAAAAGTAATCCCTGTCAATGCATTTCATCAACTATAATAATACAGTTGCGTTGTGACACTTACCAATACATTTTCCTGCACTCAAATGATTAGAGAGAGCAAGCTTCAGTGTAGGCAGTGCTTGGGTGTAGCACCTCTGTCTCTGATTCATCACTATCACTTGATTGATCTGTTTCCTCAGCTGCCAAAACGTCACTATATCTGGAAATACACGGCGCTTCACAAAAGGCAGTGCAATTACACAAATGCATCGAATCAGTTGCTCAAACCTTCACTACATAAGTGACTGTTACGTTTGCAGCCGATCTACTCCAGCCAAGATTGGTGAAAAAATCTCGATGGCAAGCGTAAGCAGCTCGTATTGCCATATCTGCGTCAGCATCAAGGCGTAGTGCTGCTCGAGTTATGCCATAGTCATGACAGGAATCTAAAAGCTACAGGCGTTCCAAACACAATTAACCATAACTCAGAACAAGCTGATTGTTTTTTATCAACAATGTTGCTATTTGCGTTTTAAACTTTGTAAGTTCAGAAACTAAGGATGCTGTTTATGGCAAATGTATTCGAAACACTCCAGTGCTCTCTGTATATCCCTTTTAACATTCATCCTATATAGTGCTCCTCTCATACGTGAGTTTGAGATGGCGTGAATTTCAACCTTTGCTCAAATGTAATATGATATTTTCAATTTGGCAACATGTCTATGAAAACATTTCCGTTGCTTGGCTTAATTAATGTTTGAAGAAGATCTTATATTTTAAGGCAGTCACATAAAGATGTTATTAACTATGCAATCATTTAAGCACATTTATTTGCAGGCCATTGGCTCACGTCTATTTGATCATTACATTGGATTCGAAACGCTTCTCCACAATCATGAAGCCATTATTAATCCTATATATTAAGGATGCAATCACAATAAACAGCAACGTATATGCATATGAGCATTGCATGCGCACAACTTACTATCATCGCTTTTCGGTGACAATTATATCATTATTTCATAGAATGCAAAGTCATGCTTAATATTCTAAGCGAAGTTTGGTGTTGTGGTATTTGCATTTAGCATCACAACCATCGATTGGTTTTCAATTGCTCCATGCACAACTTGAGATACGGCAGTTGCATCGGAATCTCCTTTACGACGTCTGACACTTAGATTCCGATTTTATGTGTCTGGTATATTTAAATATATATCGTTAATATGGTATGGTACCAATATCACTTTTCGTCCAGCAAGCTTCGATTTAGGTTATCAGCGTTGTATTTGCTGAAAGCCTTGAAGTGGTACTTAAGCGCAGCTATGAGTTCCAGTGGTAACATTGGACCGTAGACGTAAACAGTTCTTCGCACTGAGCACTGTCACCATATGAAACATATACCCATACATCCAAAAAGTCATCTGTTCGGAGATCGATAAATATGGTTTTGAATTGTGATCAACAAAGCGTTGGATTTATAGTTGTTACTGTTGTTCATTCCAGCGGGGTCGAAAGTAGTACTTGACGAATGACGGTATATCAAATGCAATCGAAGTTTCTTGAATATGTTGACATACAGCCAGTTCGAATGTTGCACTGTTTTGGGGTATCACATTTGAAGGTTTGGATCTGAATTACCCTCTTTGAGTTTGTATCAATATGAAATCCTTTCCAGTGCTAGCATGTGGCCTTTGCATTTTGTATTAATTACATGGAGCTTTCCATGCATATTGATTTTCCGAGGGGACACATAAAATGCTTTAAAATATACACCTTCTGAAAGTCTAGATCACAATATTATGAATTGGACGGCATTTACAGTATATGAAGTATATTTGTAACAAAGTGTAAAATGTTATCAAAACCTATATACGGTTATCTGCGGGCTTGTTTTCTATAACAAACCTATTGATGAATGTACATTTTCCAAGCCAAATCGGTCAAGATATCGTTGGGTACAATTCGTAAATTTCCAGACAGTGACGTTACACGTGGTGTTGTCGTGAGGATAAACATCCCCCATCGTCTTGACGGTTCGTTGACAGTGCACCGCATATACCGACTCTCTTTAGACACGTTGGAGTTGATGGCAGATAGCCTCCAAGAAAAGGCAGTGAATACAGATGAAATCGGCTGGAAGAACCTTTCCTGCCTTTTAGCTACTTTTTACTTTCATTTATTGAGATGTATGATGAATTTATCTCCATCTTGTTGTCAGTACATCAATCCAGCTGTTTCGCGGCATGCAGGCAGTAAATGAAATAGCTTTGCTGAGGTAACAGATAACTCATCTGGTAGTGATAAATAAGAAACAGAGATGCCATACCTAAGCGCTGCCTACCGTGAAGCTTGCTCTCACTAATCATTCGAGTGCAGAATAAATGTTTGGGTAAGTGTCAAAAATCAACTGTAATGCTATGGTTGATAAAATGCATCGACCCGAATCACTTTTGACTTGCTTATGAGCTCTGTTGTATATAGCCATGTGTCTTTTCATAGTCAATTTATAAACATAGACATCTTGCAAGGCTATGGTGAATGAAATTGTAGCATATGTTTAGTATTGATAACATAGATGGCTACTGTAGTCCCTACAGACACAGCGGTCATTATTCTTTGATAAACGGAATATTCTACAGGTACCCAAGTTTCTGTAAGTCCCTCTCAGTACTGCAAAGGGATTCAGTGCAACTTGCAGACTCAATCTGTAACCAGGGCACCAAATACGTGCCTCATGAGGAATCGGTTGAACTGGTGGACAGTGATGATGATATGGAGTACGAAGAAACAATCAAATATCTCTTTGCTACCATGGAGGCCAGGTAATACCAACGAAAGAACTTATTTTGAAATTCCATTCAGTATATTTGAATTGGGGTTGCATGGAAGTCACAAACTGTAGGGCTGAATATGTTCAGGCATGTTCATATCCCAAATACATCCATGTCAACTTCTGAGAAGCTACCAAGTTCCAGCTGCAAGGCGACTTTGGCGGAGCTAGCATGTTGAGTGGCAAATTGACAACAAACCCACGCGTCATCATAACGTACCCTCTCAATCATCACGTTTATGCAGTAACCCCCTACAGCTGATATAAATTATAAACCCCAACTTCCCAGACCCACTAGTGACCTATGTGTCACCTGCTACCTCCCCCTCTCCTCATGCATACCTCATATCCGAGTGACTTCCAAACATTGTTGTCAAGTCTGTCAAAGTACCAATTTTGTTTGGTGTCTATACGCATTGATCAAAAATGAAGCACGAATGTTATTTTGACATTTATTACTGAGGCCGTAACAAATTTCAAATGCACACACATAGTTACCCAATTCCAACCAATATTGGCATATAATATAACTTATAGTATGGCTGTCGTCAAATATGAATAACATCGATTTGTTTTTGACTATGTACATCAGTTAATTGCTGAAGTGTTTAAGCTCAGGCATAAATACCCAAGCTACAGACTGGCTAAGGTCCTAGCAGAGGACAGGGATGTCTCATCACCTATTGCCTCCCAGTGTGAGAAAACTGAAAAAGATCTTCTTTTAGGTGCTCACAGGTGTTGATTCAACCGGACCAAGAAAGTATCCATAGCTCCATTCTAGATATCCTGTATATTTGCCACCCAGATCGGGGAATGATTCTGGTATAGTTTCAACCAGACAGGCCGGCAGTACTTTCCGTTTCTTCTTGCCCAGGCTGTGCCATACCAAGAATATAGACGCGCGGTAGGCGTGATACCTGAATAATCTGTAGCAATATGTCGATTAGTAGTCTAAGGTTTTGAAATAAGATGTATATTTCGACAAATTGTCATGTGTCAACCATTCTCTCACTTTGTTATCTTATTGTTTGCCCTGCTTATTGATTTTCTGTAACCATTGTTGTTATCAATTCATAGCAGTGCGAAATATAATGTAACTATGTAAGCAATTAATATTTTACACAGCGTGGTTTTTGTTCCCTCAGCGACTAATGATATGATTTTTCAACAAAAAACTGTCCTTTTTTGGTGGCAATATTGGATAACTCATTGGTAGAGACCTTCTCGCCAGCAGGTCCATCAATTTCAATAGATTTTAAATTTGGACGCGAACATATTTGTCCAGGCAGCTTGACATGAAGGAACCCGGCATGGTTGTTGATTTCCATTCCTCCGTTATAGCCATCACCCACTCACAATCATCTGCAGCACAGGCATTCTCTGGCATTGGGATGACAGCTACACTGAAGTCAGGGGGAACTGGTAAAGATTATAGACTGTCATTGTAATTATAGTTATACAGTTCAATGAAATAATGTAAAAGGTTATATATATGTATGTATATACATAAATATTAAAATTTATATATATAAGTATATTTATATATATACTTATAAATATACATATATATTTATATATATATCCATACATATTAATATATATAGTCATATATACGCATATAAAAAATGTATATATATAGATATACATATATAAATATATATACATTCATATAAATATTTATACATATATATATTTGCATATGCAAATACGTATATTTACATTTGTATATACAAATATATCTATATACATCAGTCTGCATGCAAGTGCGTACAACGGCAGCACAAATAAAATGTACTGCAGGCGATATGATGTGAGTTGTCCAACCATACAATGCATGAGACATTCTGGTATAATGTAATTTATTCGTAGATTTGATTAATCATTGACGGAAAACAATCATTGACTGTATTTTGTTTCTTCGATGTTACGAGAGTTTCATTATCAAGATAATCATCAAGTAGCATTAACCCCTTTAGTCAATTGAACTTTCTCACCTACTCGATCCCATCTCTTTCCGTTCCATGGCCTTACATTCGATCCGATAATAGCCCTGATTAAACAAGAGCGTGACAGGCGTTTTATCATCCAGTGTCCGATATTATTGTTTTATTGAACAAATAGCTTTAATGGATATGATCTCTACATCAGCAGTTTCGATGTATGTGCTTTACGGCTTAGCATCAACACTCTACTAGATTTCATTTATCCATTTTACATTTACCATGGCGGCAATATGGTTGCATCGTTCGCAGCTTAAGCCCTGGGAGTAAGGCCTTCTGAATGGAGCACCTTAAAGTATCCAACATCAGCATGGGAAACCTTGATGGAGATAAACATTTAGCAGAACAAATATGATGCAGTTTTTTTTAGTTATCAGACGCCATCTAGCCTAATGGTATAGCTTTGATACCGGCGATATATATCATAAGTTACATTAAGTGTTCAATCGACTTGGTTGGTTAAGTTAACAGGGTTACTTGCCCAGTCAATTGTGTACATTTGTTGTGTTAGACAAGGTATGGAACCTTAAGAATCACCATTGGTTGCGGAAACAACCCATTTGTTAGATCATATCATGCTAGTTGGTAGGGTACATTTTACTTTTATGCATATGCATTTTTTTTCATTGCAGTAATCTGCATTGTATGCTGGATTTTGGGGTAACTTTATTTGACAAATGTTGTACTGATTCCTTATTAGCGAAATTATAACTGTACAATTCCGCAATCAATGGTTATTAAACTTTGCCTTCTCTCCTGTATAGAGTTGCGCAAACAATACAACCATATTTTCGTGACGATACAACGAATCTCTATATGAACGTACCCAATCTATCCGAACGTCTATGATTATCAGTAATAACATAAAATGACATGTCCGCTTTACTTATTGTCGCAGGTATTCTTCAGCTACAGGTGACAATACGCCTGTTATGCTCGCATCTTATAAAGATTATTAATTATATTGTTACATTAATTATTTTCTCGCTGTAGTGGTAATGAGGACAAGGAGATGATGAATGACGTAAGATATATCAACTAACGAAAGACGGAGCATGATGGTTAAATACCTGGATCGGTTAGGGACTAGCACATACTATCACGCAGGAAAGGAAATTCTCTCGTTTTCTTTAAAGGTATCAACAGTTATGTATTTTCCGATCCTCAAAAAATGATGTTCGTAAAAATAGCTAATTATGAAACATCTTGCATACTAATCTCGGTTCTGTAATGTTATTCGTTTCCCTGCTATTGAAATGTGATGGTCAGATCAGTTTGCTCAATTAATTATGTAACATAGCACCGATGCTGGGGGGATATCTAGTACCAACACTAGTTATTTAGTCGCATCATAGATTAGACACCCGGCCATGCTTGCATCTCAGCCTCGCAATACGCAGTCTTATCAGTCCAGCTATTTCCTATAAGCAAACGAATACCGGTGCTGGGTGCCTTAGATTGCTGACTTCGCGTGATCACACCTACTTGCCCAGCCTGGCGACCACAAGATTAGGTCCACTAAGAGCTACTTCCGTTCGCTTATGCACACGGCAATCAGGACGCAGGGGCTGCTGATTGGAGGTAGGCGACACGCAGAACCAAGTTAATCATACTAATCATTCATTACATTTCTACCTGGAACAATCCTGCTACTCGTCATATGCCTGCTAGTGCATGGGCCAACCAATGTATTTGCAACACAAACAGTTGGTGTTCGTAAAACTTCTTCTCTACACACAACGTGTTACTTATACATGCTGTATTGGATGGATGTATTAATTCCGCTTAAACTGTCTAACATCCATTGCATTTACCCCAATATTCACTTATGTGTGATGGTACACTCTCATGACATGGTCAATGTAGATGTATAAACCACACTACTGTATACAGCGATGTTGATATCAAAATATATGCTATGGTACGAAACCAACGTCGAACAACCCTCGACTTTGCATAATTGAGTTCGTAGACATGGCGTTTTCTCTCAGGTCATTTTTGTGAAGTGAAACGAGAAGTGAACTTTATCAGAGATTTATCAGAAGTTTTATATCAGACATCATGCCTGGCAGGCCTTTAACTTTTACCAGACATACCAGACAGCAAAGAAAAAAGAACGGAGAAAGATAATAGCATAATTTTCATGAAGGCCATTTTTGAATACATACGACATCAACACATCTTTGATATGCTAGCGTCCAACTGAGTATACTTGTGGCTAGATGCATATATAAGCGGCGCTAACAAAATCGTCTGTTAGTGATAGAATTAGTCAGAAAATGACCAAAAGTCTGTTGATTTAAGTTTTGTGCTTGCTTAAAACCATTTCGAATTTTATGCCCAGTTATAAATTCAAGACCATTGTGGCAAAATAACATGATATTACCTTATTATATGTCCAATCATGTCGAACCTGAGCATTAAACACTAAATCTGGAATAATAAGACATGATTGTTTTTTCCTCGACGTCAAACTCTGCTCTCACCTTAAAATATACAAATGATATTTTGCTCCACCGTCTATAGTTCAATTCATTGAGCGTATCCAATGATAGTATACAGTATGTTGTACGTTTATTCCTGCTAATATAAATCCAGCAAACCAGAGAGAAGCAGTATTCTATTAACATCAATGTACACAATTAATATCAATACCATGCATTAAAATTTAAAAACTATTTCAGGTGTCTCGGTTATTCAAGCTTACAGGAGAGAATAACAAACTAGATTGCCTGCATGCTGTCTGCATGCTGCTAGCTGTGAAGAGCAGTGCATGTGCATACAATCAATGATATTAACGCATTGAATTAAACAATCATACAACCGCTATACATTTGATTGGTGGATTTAATGCATAGCAATATCAATGTTACGGATGTAGCTTCGTGTTTGTAATTTTCTGTTGGATTATTCCTGTATTGCTTTTATTAGTTTGAGCCCGTATGTGTTTTCATTACCAAAAGGCAGCTCATCTTGGAAGAAAATCAATCCGGATGTTACGCGTAGACCGTCTTGGGGATGTTCTCTACATTAACATCCTCACTGTGAGTCGTTGTAGCTAACCATCAACGCTGGGATGCCTCAATAGCTATAATATCTCTCATTATGGTGAAAACATCGCTAATATCCCATGCTGAGGAAGAGGTATGAATGATTTGCTCAGCAGCATAGGCTCTATGGATAATGCAATAAGAAGATTTTGCTTGATAGGAGCGCAATTATCACGTGACTATTTTCTTGAGATTCTCGTTTCGTCACGCAAATAACTGCAACAAAGTTTGTATTCATTACTAAGAGAGCATCCTTCACAGTTTTATTTGGCCAAATTAGATTATAAAGATAGTATAATAATATGCGTTGGTTTTGAAAGCAAATGTGCTAAAGGTTAATTGAATGTCGGTGTAGTAGGTTGGGCTAGATATGTTTTCATATGGATTCCAATTTGCCTAGCTTATTAATATAAATGAGCTTACATTTAAATATAACGAATTACGCTTTGTAACTTCGAATATGAATGTCTATTTTGATAGTGAATTGTTTTTCTTCTGGCTTTTGAGTTCGGGGTATTTATACACTAACATCTTTCTCTGTGAATTGTAAAAAAACATTTCGCTTTTATGTGAAATGCTCACAATATAAATTGAGCCGTCTTTAAGTTCTCGTGCAGCATCATTTCTTATCTTAGTGCATCTTCCTTATCAGCAAAGATGACCAGAGCAGAATGGGAAAGGAGAACCGAGAATAACATTTTAACTGCTGCAATTGAGTCTATTCACAGTTACTGCTTTATACACTAGCAAGAAATATCTCAGTTTCAACATAGGGTTATCTCTGAAACACTCTGTGTTGTTGGAATTAGATCGCTCAGAGGGGAAACTCTTGCATGCGTTATGTTTCCAAATAAGTCTAACAAATTGACCTAAACAATAAATATGTAAACCTAACATTGTTGTGATTATTAGATGGATCAACAAGGAACGATAGGTAATGCATGACCTTGCTAGCATGTAATAAGCGGCGAGATGATCTTGTCATGATTGATTGCTCGGGCTAGTCCCTAATAGATCTAGTTTAATGCAATTAAACTTTCAAACGCTATCGCTAACAACGCATACGTAATACCTCTTTCCGTTGGTAATGCTAATGACAACACATGGATACTGTTGCCGATGTATATAGCAAAGCAGAGCTTAGCGCATTACTTGGGTGACCGATTGACTGCCTGGTGTACGTGTGTTATACCCGTACACAAACGATTGACTCAGGTAATCAGCCGCAATGATGTAGCACCAGGCGAATTCTATGAATTATGTTTGCATTAAGAACGATATCAACTCCCAAGAGCCACACTAGTTCTAATTTTAGATGCTGTTGGTAAATGAACTGCTTCGATTTGCTCACCACCTATCGATATTGTCAGTTCATTTAACATTAAATGTGTTTAAATCCAAGATAATTGTCATCTAATGGCAGCCCTTTATATAGTAATGTTTAAGCCTTATAAGCAACGTATCACACAGCGGGACTTATGGACACATGCAACGGCGGCATTAGCACAATTATATGGCTATTGATCGATCAATACATTTAGTAGTAGGGTTTATTTACCGATTTTTCGGTGTTATTGTTCGAATAGTAATGTTGTGTGTTGGGTAATTACTTTTTTCACTGTTTGATTTGTTTGCCAATGCGTTTTACATAACCCACTGTGAAATCAGCTTGGAAGGTACATCACGCTGTTATCATGCTAATAAGGTATCATATATATCCAATGCAGCATAGCAGCATGTCAACAGTACAGTGCATTCACGCTTGGTAATACTGCTGCAACACCCCACGGCGCATACAGTACATTTGCCTCATTGGTAATGATTGTGTTGTGTAAGACTGAGCAATGTATATACATGCGATAGCTTCGCTACCGATTCTATCTAGCACTACCGCACATAATCATCGGTCGCTTGCTATGATAGAATAACCACGCAAGGCGACTTTTAATCATCTTCTCTATGGAAGGGTATGGCACCAATATCACATTGATGAATAACGACCACGGTTCGTGCACTGTTGCTAAACACATCTCAGGCACTTTATCCGTATTGGTGCTCCAGCTGGTAGCGGTTGTTGCCGTCTGCATTAATAAACTCACTTCTTCACGATCATATCTCGTGTTGCAGCACGATTCGCATAACTATATAATCCGTACATTCCCTCCGACAAGCAGCTCGCGCGTATTGACGCGTTTATGGTCCGCATTTCCACAAATTCCGAGCTCAAATACAATATAAAACAGTCAGCACTTTTGCACAGAAGAAAAACGTGTAAACATTTATCGAATTGAGTGAACTGCGACACTGTCACGACATAGCAATTTATGCCGAGTTTAGAAGGACAACTCACCTCATTAAATACTAAAATGATTGCTTTGTTAATGACTACTATATACTACTGCTGAAATATGCTAGGTATTCTTCAATTCGTTATTTAGCAATGCAACAAAAATATTTGCATTGACATTTTGGCAAATTGACTATGTCATTTCATGTGAAGCAACGCCGCCTCAACACTCACTAATAATTGATATATAGAGCTGAGCTGTTGTCATGCAGGATTATAAATTAGCTTTCATAAGTGGATTATATCCAATTTGTCAGTCATGATATTGTGCTAGAATGATAAATAACACTTAGATTGTCGGTCTTAAGTGGTCTTATTAATGCGATAAAACTGCAATGACCACTCATATTCTGGGGATGATTGGCCCCTGTTATATTAAGATTACCTTAGCAGCGTGGCAAACCTGGTCTACTGAACAATGATATTATTAAGTATGGGACACTTGATGAGCATTTATTTACATAGTAACTGCAGCAATGAATTGCATAATCCCGCTTGCTGTATTTGTTACATGGAAAAAGTAAAATCACAAATATTCACGAATCAGAGATATCTCGTCATTGACTACTTGTAGCGAGGCGATGATAAATTGTGACACGCGAGTGTTGAGCAGCAGGTGAGTCAGCCATCTAAATATATCGATGTCATAGCAGCAAATAGTGAGGGTAAGGGCCAAGAGCAATGTGACTATTTTAGATTTCATTAAATTGGTTTATTTGCGTTTTCCATATTTCAATCGGATTACTCGGATTTCAGTAAAATAAGGATTCGCGAAAACAATTAAGTACTATATTAGTCGTTCGGCACCGTAAGAATTCAATCACAGAGATGTCGCTGTCGGGATACTAGTCTGACAACAAACGCATCACATTTGATTTGACTGACGCGACAACATGAAACCTTGGCGACATTTGTTCTGTAAGTTAAGAGTGAATTTAGATAAGTGTGTAAATTTAGTAAATATATATATAAATGCAAAGGCCCCGGCACACGATTTACAGGTCACTATAGCTGTCTATTGGTAACAATCGATATCAAAACGATATATATTTTCGAGCACCAAGGAACCTTTTATTCATGTCATATTCTATAGATCAAATTTTTCCAACCAACTTACAATGAATGTTGTAACATTTCGAAAATTATAAAAATGTCCTCATATCATTACAGTTATGGTGCTAAAAACACACGTACTTTTTGTACAGACCTGGTAAGCACCAAAAGTGTCCCCCAACACACCAGCTTGGGGTACAAAATCCCCAAGCCCACCTCATAAAATTTATTATATCGCTAACATCGAGGTCCAGAATGAGAATTAAAATGTCAATCAACTTTGGATGCATTCTGGAGTCTAATGGCGTATTGAAAACAACTACATACATCAACCATGTAAACTTGTAAGTGTCAGCGACAACTAGGCGTGAACCTGTGGCATTTATTATGCTGAAAACTACTGCAGAACAGACGGCTTTTGCTGGAAGTTTTTCAAGAGATGGGCCTGAATATATATATATATATATATATATATATATATATATATATATATATATATATATATATATATATATATATATATATATATATATATATATATATATATATATATATATATATATATATATATATATATATACATATATATATATACATATATATATATATTTATATATATATGTATATGTATAATTGATATATATATACTTATATATATATACATATATATATGTATATATATATATATATATATATATATATATATATATGACTAAATATATTTATATTTATTACTAAAACAATTAATCCGGGTTGTTGACACATTTCTAACTGCCTGTTGTAACTACACACAATATCAGTGTACCCCTGCATCTATTGTCCCAAAGTTATCTCACCTTCGCGATGCATATGATAATTAGACAAGGTATCGATGATACTACCAGACATGTAATGTGTATGTCTATGCGCACTTCCACGGCAAGAACATGATTACCTGCAGGCGATATGTTGCGAGACATTAAGGTATATGGTATTTTGATGGCACTTTTGAAAATCAAGGCGAGGCAGATAACAACTATAATCCTTGGTTGTTTCTATGATGTCATGAGATTTTTTCCTAATTATGATCATATAATACGTACCTACTAAGTCAATTGTACTCACTCACGTCATCAATCCCATCCCTTTCCATTCCATGGCCTTAAAACCATTCCTGTGCCGATAACAGCCCTAATTACTCTAAGACAAGAGCCTGACTGATGTGTTTTTACCCAGTAACTGACGAAAATAAACGGAACAGATGAGGCGTTTTGTCCGATATCATTGTTTTATTGAACGAATAGCTTTAATGACTATGATTTGTACATCAGCATTCTCGATGCGTGTGTTTGATGGGTTAGCATAAATACTCGACTATATACCATTAATCCATTATACCTATAACCATGGCTGCAATATGGTTTCATCGTAAGCAGCTTTAATCCATGGGGATGAGATCTTGGTAACCATTAGCAATATTCCCTAAGGCATAACAATACATCAAAATATGATATGATAACATACTGTAAATAGAAATAATGGTATTGGTAGCCATTAAGTCGTTCTTAGATGCCTATTAACAAAATAAAACTTATTTAAAGCTATGTAGTCTAATGGGATTTAATGGGAGCCTGCTTTAAATGATTTATGATAATGTTTTAGAGCATAATGGTTTTAAGAGTGACATCCGATAACATACTTTCAATGTCGAAAGTATTGTAGCAGCTTTTCAACACATTCACTGTCAATGTTGATTGGAGGTACATCGTAGCCGCATGATCTTCTTCATATCATACCAGTCTACGTATTGTATTTGTGCTTTACAAATCGAGGCATCTAGGTACCACCCTCATACACACTGCATCTTGCGAATGACGAAATGAGGGAACATGTGACTATTTTAGATTTCATTAAATTGGTTTATTTGCGTTTTCCATATTTCAATCGGATTACTCGGATTTCAGTAAAATAAGGATTCGCGAAAACAATTAAGTACTATATTAGTCGTTCGGCACCGTAAGAATTCAATCACAGAGATGTCGCTGTCGGGATACTAGTCTGACAACAAACGCATCACATTTGATTTGACTGACGCGACAACATGAAACCTTGGCGACATTTGTTCTGTAAGTTAAGAGTGAATTTAGATAAGTGTGTAAATTTAGTAAATATATATATAAATGCAAAGGCCCCGGCACACGATTTACAGGTCACTATAGCTGTCTATTGGTAACAATCGATATCAAAACGATATATATTTTCGAGCACCAAGGAACCTTTTATTCATGTCATATTCTATAGATCAAATTTTTCCAACCAACTTACAATGAATGTTGTAACATTTCGAAAATTATAAAAATGTCCTCATATCATTACAGTTATGGTGCTAAAAAACAAACGTACTTTTTGTACAGACCTGGTAAGCACCAAAAAGTGTCCCCCAACACACCAGCTTGGGGTACAAAATCCCCAAGCCCACCTCATAAAATTTATTATATCGCTAACATCGAGGTCCAGAATGAGAATTAAAATGTCAATCAACTTTGGATGCATTCTGGAGTCTAATGGCGTATTGAAAACAACTACATACATCAACCATGTAAACTTGTAAGTGTCAGCGACAACTAGGCGTGAACCTGTGGCATTTATTATGCTGAAAACTACTGCAGAACAGACGGCTTTTGCTGGAAGTTTTTCAAGAGATGGGCCTGAATATATATATATATATATATATATATATATATATATAGATATATATATATATATATATATATATATATATATATATATATATCTATAGAGAGATATATATATATATATATATATATATATATATATATATATATCCTATATATATATATATATATATATATATATATATATATATATGTATATAATTGATTGCTATCTATACTTATATATATATATATACATATATATATGTATATATATATATATATATATATATATATATATATGACTAAATATATTTATATTTATTACTAAAACAATTAATCCGGGTTGTTGACACATTTCTAACTGCCTGTTGTAACTACACACAATATCAGTGTACCCCTGCATCTATTGTCCCAAAGTTATCTCACCTTCGCGATGCATATGATAATTAGACAAGGTATCGATGATACTACCAGACATGTAATGTGTATGTCTATGCGCACTTCCACGGCAAGAACATGATTACCTGCAGGCGATATGTTGCGAGACATTAAGGTATATGGTATTTTGATGGCACTTTTGAAAATCAAGGCGAGGCAGATAACAACTATAATCCTTGGTTGTTTCTTCTATGATGTCATGAGATTTTTTCCTAATTATGATCATATAATACGTACCTACTAAGTCAATTGTACTCACTCACGTCATCAATCCCATCCCTTTCCATTCCATGGCCTTAAAACCATTCCTGTGCCGATAACAGCCCTAATTACTCTAAGACAAGAGCCTGACTGATGTGTTTTTACCCAGTAACTGACGAAAATAAACGGAACAGATGAGGCGTTTTGTCCGATATCATTGTTTTATTGAACGAATAGCTTTAATGACTATGATTTGTACATCAGCATTCTCGATGCGTGTGTTTGATGGGTTAGCATAAATACTCGACTATATACCATTAATCCATTATACCTATAACCATGGCTGCAATATGGTTTCATCGTAAGCAGCTTTAATCCATGGGGATGAGATCTTGGTAACCATTAGCAATATTCCCTAAGGCATAACATACATCAAAATATGATATGATAACATACTGTAAATAGAAATAATGGTATTGGTAGCCATTAAGTCGTTCTTAGATGCCTATTAACAAAATAAAACTTATTTAAAGCTATGTAGTCTAATGGGATTTAATGGGAGCCTGCTTTAAATGATTTATGATAATGTTTTAGAGCATAATGGTTTTAAGAGTGACATCCGATAACATACTTTCAATGTCGAAAGTATTGTAGCAGCTTTTCAAACACATTCACTGTCAATGTTGATTGGAGGTACATCGTAGCCGCATGATCTTCTTCATATCATACCAGTCTACGTATTGTATTTGTGCTTTACAAATCGAGGCATCTAGGTACCACCCTCATACACACTGCATCTTGCGAATGACGAAATGAGGGAACATGTCATATCGACTAACTCATTGCCCACATTACCAGTACGGAGAGATTATCCATGATCAGACATACGCTTGACTGGCGACTCAATAGCCAGTAACCGAAAAATTTCACCGACATAAATCATAAAAGATGAGACGCAGTAAATTGACGTTTTCGTTGTGTATGTTTTATTCAACAAGCAACTTTGGTAGACATGTTTTCATCATACGAATCCTCACAGTCCGGTTTTCTACTGGTAGTATTTCTAAATAAATAATTAATAATTATACCCTGCATACATTTTAAGAATGCCAGAACATACGTAACATACAATTAAAGTAAGGTTGACCCGTTGCGCCTTTACACTGCAATTTGAGATATGATCTCAAATCATCATCACTATCATTATCGTCATTAAAATCATCATGATCATCATGATGATCATCATAATCATCATCATCATAATCATGATCATCATCATCATTATAATCATTATCGTCATTATCATTATCATCATCATCATCAGCAGCAGCAGCAGCAGTATCATTATCACATATAACTACATGCACATAGCATACCTGTTAATTCCAATGTCCCCAAATGTGTTTGCAATATTTCCACATACAATTACTTGATGCCTGCTTATATTGTGACACTACAGTATTGCAATATCCATTGCTTGTGCAGCATTATTACCTTGTTTATTATTACACTGATGTGCTGGATCAAAAGACACTAATTACCTCAATTCCTTAAATGAAAAATATTAAATCATCCGTCATTAGCAGCTCTGTCATCTTTTCACCACGAACATCAGTAATGAAATATATTTCTCAATTATAACCCAAGCCAATTTCTGTCACTACTAATCGCTTATAACTATGACGATTAGCTCATGCTTCGTCATTCCATGGATATATAGTGGCAAATATGTTACATAAACCATGGTAACCGTGGTTCATCATGTCGCCGGTCTCCAGTAATAAGCATTTGTGTCCTGATTACTATCTCCAAGGGAGAACTGCAACGGACGGATGTGGCTCTTAGAATCTATTAAATTGGGGTCGCCAGGCTAGGCAGGTAGCTAAGAGCACGCAAAGCCAACATTCTACCACGCCTTACATCGGAATTAAATTGCTCAAATGAAATGGTTGGAATTTTGAGGCTGTGTATGGTGTGGCTGAAATAGAAGCATCGCTTATTTTGCACACCCGATATGATTGAATAACTAAAGCCTAGATATCCCAAACAGCATCACTGAAACGTTTCATAACTAGTGAAACCCGAAAGATAAACTATCATAACCAATGTGGGCTTAAAGGAAGCGGCAAGACAATGCTTCATATATGATGGTGTGCGCTAGTACCTACTTGATCTTGTCTTAAGTGAATTCCGGACAACATGAAATGAATCGACTATAGACTGGTCAGCTGTCGATTGGATGCATAATCAAGTGATATGGATGTTTGACGAGTTTGTTGGTGATGCATCCGATTTAGCGGGGCTTGCAGCCTTAATGCTCGGTGCCATAGGTAATATATAGATCCTTCTTGATCGGTGATGCTGGTGCTTCATAAATCTCTCTGATGTTCTTGCCAAGCACCAATCGCGTCGGTGTATTGAAACTGCTAAGGTGTTGTATTTATAGAAAAACTCAATCATTCCAGGAACTAATGTGATATGATATGCCGTGTACGATACACATTGTCTTTACACATATGTCAATTCAATGAACAATTTATGTATAAAATACAAAGAATACCTATTCATCAAAGACACATTGGACTCCTGTATTAACAGGCTGTGTTATGGTTTTGCATTTGCTGCAATAGGTCACTTGTTTTTATTATCTTTTGCCAGCCAGCAAGACCGATATTTTGGAACCAAATGCTCTATCGAGCCGACATTCACCTCTACTGGATGCCAATGTTGCATGATCGCGACAGGAGATGTTTGGGACTGCAACATGTCAAGAAGGGAGATAAATTAGTTTGCTGCTAGTTCGATCAACTCCTAACAAGCATGGACGATACGATTGCTTTAGTGAAATTAGACCAAACGATTTCACGTTTCGCAGAAATATTTGTTTTATTAAGTACTTTGCAAATGTTGGTGCAGCAATCATAGCTTTCATCGTCTGCTTAAACATCACAAAACTCATCAAACATCAATATCGTTTGCTTATGTATTGCATTGACATCTGACATGTCTAAAGTCGATTCATTTCCTGCGCGTGTTATCCACTCGCTAGGCAGTACATGGGCGACAGCCCCTGGTTGGACACGTGCAATACACAGCCTTATCAATCCAAGCGTTCCCCATAAGCAAGTGAATTCCTGCGTCGAACGTATTAGATTGTTGGCTTTGCGTGCTCACAGCTATCTGCCCAGCCTGGCAACCTCGATTTGAGAGATACACAGGGGCTACTGGCAAGAGACCGGCAACACGATAAATCATGATTACAATGGCTTGCGTCATTTCAGGATCTACCTTTGACGTCTAAACTAAGTAGGTTATACTGAAAAGAGAATAAGGTAGGATTTGCGCAGAGTGATTCAAGTACACTTGAAATGTGAGCGTGATAACAGTGATGGGTGACACTTGGAGGATAATTACCATACAGCTGTAACTACAGTATTCTTTTGAGGAGATCATTTTATCGCAAGTGTTGAAGTCATTTTTTTATCGATGTATTGAGTTATACGTTTCACATGTAATTGTACCATTTCATTGCCAAGTATTACAAGGGAGTATCTAATTCGATGCAAACACAATGCATGAATCTCCATAAGCGCTATGATTTAAAACGGTGCAATGCAGATTGAATCTATGTCATCATACGGCTTGCAGTACATTTCCCCATTAAATAGGACAGTCTGAGATTAACGACATCCATGCGACTGACGGTATAATAATGCTAAAATTATGTGACTGTGTCATTTAATATAATGCGTGATCAATAAACGAATGAATTGTAAAAAGCAACTGCATAAACCTCAGAAGGCGGTGCACGCACTCCCTGTATTATTTACCTAATTCTTATGCGGACAAAATGTCGAGTATGATGAGAGTGCTCCCCCTTTAAATAAATAATGATCCAGTAATTTGTTTACAATTAATGAAATCCTATGTTGTTCAAAAAGCTTTGTCGTAACAACCGCAACACAATTATCGCTGTCTATGACGAATTTAATGACAATGATATAATAGAATTCCGTTCATTTATCTGCAAACATTAATCTTGGTGATTTCATGTTAACAAGCTATAGTTTTCGCCATACCCGCAACATGAATTGTATTTCTTCATTAAGGTTGTCCGTAATACTAACTAAATGATGTTAAACTAAACAAGCCGAGCTTTGTGCTACCATCGTATTGACTCTGTTAGGTTATGGCTAAAACGAATCCAAAATCAATGGACCCTGAACAGCACGAATATCCACTGAAATATAGAAAAATATGTCGACATTCATAAGTCATTTATAGGTGCAGTTCATAGCGAACTATAATCACCGTTACAAGGGTTCCGAAGCTCCATCAATTACTTAGCGAGCGATATAATGATTTCTATGGCAACGCGCAAGCACATAGGATAGGCATCAAATGTGATATGAATGGCTAGAGCAGATTTTTGTGTTTTGGGTTGTTACTGACCCTGCATTTTATCCAAATGTAAACAAATCGTACTAATAGCTGAGTGAATATATCTGGTCTGCCTTCAACCAGCGGTAGATCACGAGAACTCGTTCTTTTATCAAGCTTGAGAACTCACCATGTACACTTTCGCCAAGCAACACTTCGACGCGTTTTTACTGCGACAGTGTTCTATGCATTGCTAGAACTGTTGCTAACACTGTTGCTCCATTATGATACCCACGTACCACCTTCAAGCCATTGCAAGCACGTTAAGCTATGTCTGTCGTAAAGCGATATTTTTACATATAATTACTTGAATAAAGTTGAACAACAAATTCAGTTTTTTTATGATATGTGCCCTCTTCTCAACATGTAAGTTTCCAATTCCATGTTACAATTTAAACTACCCTCGATTACAGCGAGCGATGAGCAGGCGTGTAAGGACCTCCAAGTGCTTATCATCGCTGGTCTCCGAATATTGAGCTATAACGTCAGAACCGAACTTAATTATGAGCACAAAATACCTTAGTATAATCGTAAATGTACAATATTTCCCTATCCGTTCAATTTTCCAAACGTTTTCGGGCCCGGTGTTTATCCAGTTCGAGCTTCGGATGAATCAGCATGGTTCACAAAAGCGTGGGAACTCTTTTGTAAGCTTTGCATATGTTTCATCCAACACTGCGAAACTGTGGATTGTCCATAGGCGCGTTGCTTGAAGAGGGTTCTGCCTATGTAATATTCTTGTGAGGATAAATAACACGCATCCAAGATGAAGTTTTGATTGACAACATCCTGAGTACGCGTGTCGGTTCGTATCAATTAGAGCGTCGCTTGATTGTCATTAACTTATGTAATCAACGGCAAACGACACGCTAGGCAGCAAGTTGTAATATCTACGATTATATCAACATACCTATATAACCACTATTTTGCGATGATTTTCTTCTGTAACATAATTCAAAAACCTACTCTCGTAGTTATATATACACATGTATTCAGAGATAAATATTTCTGTGTATATATAAATATATATATATATATATATATATATATATGTATATATGTATATATATATTATATATATATATATATAAATATATGGATATATATGTATATACCTAGATATATATATATACATTTATATCAATAAATATATATATATATATATATATATATATATATATATCTACATGTGTATATACATATATATATATTTATATCTATATATATCTACATGTATATATATATATATTAGATATATATATGTATATATATATATTTATCTATATATATAATAATTTATTAATATATATATATAAATATATCTATGTATGTATATACCTAGATATATATATATATATATCAATAAATATATATATATATATATATATATATATACTACATGTGCATATACATATATATATATATATTTATATATATATATATATCTACTTGTATATATATATATTTATATATATATATATATATATATGTATATATATTGATATATAAATATGTATATATGGGTTAATATCTGTGTATATTTGTATGTATTTCGTTGATATTGGCTATATTTAATATGATGTTACAGGGGTTTTGTAGCATACAGGATGCTACTGTAGTGCTTGTACATATTGTACCCTTGTTTGCATACGATATGTCTCTGGGCCCTTTAAAAACCTTGACATTTAGGTACTGTTCTTACCACACGACAGCATCAAATATGAATAGCGAGGCCTTATGATGCCACCTGATGCCGTTTTTCAGATTCATATCGACAGGTGAGTTGACGACGTCATTCACACAACAGCTTTTGGGGTGGGTGTTTTTGTGTAAGATTCAGCCCGATTATGGAATAACTATTCGTTGCACGCCAGAATTCGTTGTTATTAGGGGGTTTTCTACCGTAAAATTTCCTCAATACTAGGAGAGCAAGTAATGTATGCAATTATTGTCGTCATGGGACGGGTATTAAGGCATGGTAGCATTGCTTAAGCATCTGGTGAATAATCCAATTGTTTGAAGCGTTCTCAACCAGAATACGTTCAATCCCGATGCATAGACTGGCGATCGTGAATCGCTTAATATTCATGTAATATTGCGTTCGCATCATGCGACATCGTATAAACAAATGAGCAATAACCAGCCTCAAATGCAAAATATTATTGATGCACATCCGTCTCGTTCTAAAGCTTGGCTTTCGCTTATCAATAACAACTGTAACACAGTATGTATTGCAATGGCGGTGTAACGAACGGTAAATACCAAATGACCCGGGAACAGTTCATTACTGGGTAATAAGGAACTTGGGTGGGAATTCGATCGTCAAGTATATGCCGACTGACAGCAACGC
>CM067353.1:35509380-35569380 GCA_034190875.2 Urechis unicinctus | reverse complement strand
TCCGAGCTCATTAAGAGACGAAAGACAGCCAAACATATCACTCGCTGCACCGCAGATTGGTATTACGCTTTAATTAGGAAATGCATAGAAATATGTCGAGCGTACAGTATATCAACATTATCACCATGCTTAGCTTCATTACCCATTAATTGCCTTTGCAAAAGAAGCCTTCGACCCTCGATATATTTATTGAAAACTTCTGACGCATGCATTACTCGGGCCTTTGTTGTTGGTGGCAGGTGACATTTAAATGCTATCGTCAATCGTCTCAGCCATCAAAAGGCAACAACGAAATCTAATATATTAGGTGACCTATTAATTTTTTAGTTTCCAATAGCTTCCATTAAGTCAGGGATCACATTAAGCGCTCAAACAAGGCCGGATAAATATTCTTACACGAAATTTAATGTCAAACAAAACATTGTGGCCTTTATATTAGGTTGCTTTATAGTGCGCGTGCGAGACCTGTTCCATGAATGGTGGGTTGAATGATTGAACATATAGATAATCTTGAAATAAATTCAATGCTGATGACATACTAAACCAACTTAGCAAATCCAATGCTCAATAACAAAATGCAGTCATCGTCACAAATAGCAACTGTAGGAATACCTCACGAATGCTTGTGATGCATGTGCTTAACTCAAACAAAAAGGGCGGTTGGTTGGTAAGGATATGCGTAGGTAAATCTTACAAGCTTCAATATTATTTTTATCTCGTACATACCGCGGTAAGTCATTAGTTCCGTTTGCCCTCACCATTTGAATAACGAATGATGCTTCTATGGATTTCGCACCAAGCGCAGAATATCAGGTCGTATAGCTTTTCTATAAAAAAAACTTTACTGACTTCACGGATATTTTTACTTGCCTTTCGTGTTCATTACCTACTGCACACACTACCACCAGCGTTAAAAAGCTACGACGTTATTAACATTAGAACCATAACGCAGTCTTGTGACACTTAAGACACGTACGCTCTATCAAAAATGTTGTAGGGTCTATGTTGCCTTAATCGGTTAAGCAGTGACACATATGCATCTAACATATTGGTCTGTAACTCGTATATTTGCTACGCAGTTACTAGCGTCCGTTTGCGTCGATGCCAGTCATATATTCTTAAGAGCAATATTATATGCACCTGAGCAACACGCAGATTATGTAAACAACAAAATCGAGGCCTCCAACCGATTCCTCCTTCATGAAAGTTTTAAGCTTCAACTATATTTTCATCATAGAAATGACAACACAGAATCAAAGTACACAGGGAGGGTATAAGCCTCCAAGCCTTTCGATGATATGGACCAAACTAACAATGACCACAAGTATCCTAGTAAAGAGCTGCGATTGCAAAGCAAACATCAGTCCGTATGTCAGTATCAGCCATAAGCAAATACGTCTTTTAATACCGGTGCAGTTACTAAATCATTTTCAGCCGAGGATATGTTATATATGTAAAGTTAACAATGGACCATTTGCAGTCAAATAGGATTACTTACTTGCTAGTATTAGGTCAATTCTATTTGGAATAGTGTTGGTGACGCTTCTTTCTCTGTATGCCGCTCTGGTTGTACCCTGCTCTGTACATTTTCGACTAGGACCAATTGTTCAATATATGTTGCCCAAGTCAGTGCTTGACACCTTGAGCCTTTTCTATTGGTTGCAGTAGCAATTAAACAAGATCATAACAACAGTTAGTAAGAGCACAATGCGCATTTCAGGGCTTTGGATCATGTGACACGTTATGAGTGTATGCCAATTCGTAATACACAAGTAACTCACACACTGTGCATTCATGAGATGGCGCTCGATAAAATTTCTATTGAACTATGTGGCTTTTCATTTTATTAACGTCATATCAAAATATAGAGATAACGGCTGGCTTTGATCTAAAACACAATTAACCTTAACAACGTCGCGTGGCCTAAAACAAACTAAATTGATTGTTTACCTGCACTACCACATGATTTTCTCTGTTTGGCTGCGCTCTTTGTATAGGCATAGCGCAGTTGAATCCGCAGTATTGAATGTATTCATAAGTGAACATGTCTACCATCAGTGAAATGCAACATACAATGTGAACATACTTTGCAGTGTGATGCGGCATGTATGATATCGCCAGGTGCTTTCTCGTTTCTTAGTATCTGCGAGCGCTACGCTGAGAGCAAGCATGTACGTAACAAGAAATTTGTAAGATAGTAATTCTAAACATAGTGGGCTGGGTGGCATTCATTCAATGTGCGTAATTGCGTAATTGCGCCTATGAAAGATGTCATTTTGGTTTATTTTCATGAGCATTTCCCTCACATTTTCGGACCGTTTTGGCATATGTGCCAAAAATGAAGGCCATTGGCTCCTGAGTTTGTGACAAAATATATGACACCGTCCACGGAAAGCGCGATTTTGTCCTCGTCTGTTTGAATGGGAACTATGGTAGGTGTGATAATAATCGTATTTTATACCGTTATCACGTTCATTATATATCGCATATCATGTGGCTTGAAGTTGTTGTTCGCCGAAAATATTATAAATTGTGACCTACTTCTAGCATGTAATGTGAAAACGTCTACCAAAGGGACCAAGGGATAAAACTGGCAGTGTTGAAATTCAGGTTATCAATGATTGATTCACGATGTGCCTGTATTTTAACGGAAAATATATTTTACTGTGGCTTTTATTTGGTTTAATGATAAAACGTTATCGCAAATAAAAAATGCCACTGCATTCAATAGAGATTACAATGGATATATCGTTATTGTAATAAATCGAATATAATTCCAATAAATCGTATTTTCCTCGTCTGTGGATAGGTACTTTAATTGTTTTAAAATTTTAGCTCTGGTTTTGGGAGCGGAGACCTTTCAGGTAATACCTGTTACAATTAAATATCCAGAACCCAAGTTATATTCTGGCTACTCATGTCATGGGACTTTGAAGAGTTCAAGGCCTTACATAGGGCACCAACCCTAATAATACAAACTTGATCCTGTCCTTATTAGATATATATTTGTTACTTACACATAGTACAGTGCATAATTGCTATCTTATGTTACTTGTATTATATGTCAAGGAAGAGAAATGTCCTGATCTTTTTCATATACAAATGACTCTGGAAGCGTTGACCTAGATTACAGCAGCGAGTGTTTGTCTCACCAAGAAGAAGAAGTAGTAACCAGTTGGGGCATTCAGCCATACAGGTTTGAGCCTTGAGCTAGGTCCTGGCGCTGCTGACAGAACCACATGAAACCAGTGTGGTATGGTGCAAGTTTGATTACTAAGCTATGGAAAGCCTCCAGGGTAGATTTTTGATATGGTGAAGATATTTTAATGAGGTCTTTGATTAGGGCCATGGAGAGGATGCCATTTTCGGGTAAATCACTGGCTTTGCAGTCTGTACAAAAAAGTTCTATGATAAACCTATTCATAAAATACCATTTTTAATATGCAGGACCAGTGCAAGCTACTGTCGAACAAGCATACATCTGCATATGGCTGCCCGACGGGTCAAGTCTATATATCAGATCTGTGGAACATACACTGATCACTACCGGCCATGTCAATTTTGTCAATGGGCAAGTGCAAAGTCTGGCCACTTACTCAAGCGGACAAGTACCGGAGACAGTATTTTCATAGGATACGGATTTGTAAATGACTTCAATTAATTGTCTACAAGGGAGGAAATAGCTTTCCATAAATTCCACCAAAGATGAAGCGTTTCTGAATAGGCAGCTTTCCACAGCTGCAACCAGTTTCTCTTTTACTTTGTTTTCAAAATCAGAACAGAAACATAACTGATGAATTCGACTGTCATGTGGATGTAAGGATGATTATATAGAAACGGCGTCCGTGGCAACATCTTCTAATGATATATGACGTGGCAACGCCGTCGTTAATCCTCGGCGTGTGGTCAGGAAATTCCGAATTGCGTTGTTTAATTCTGTTTATTTCCTGTTTACTTCAAGTCGGATTGAAAAAAGAATGCCAGTTATTGATAAGAAAATCACAAACAATATAATCACAAAGTTTCATATTTTAGCCTATACTTGCCCTTTAAGATCAAAGTTAACAATCATCATACAAGACCGACACTGGTGTCGTTGCCAAACTCGAATAATCCAATCGCGAGATCATAATAGGACTTCGCAGGGGCTGCTGGTTGTTTATCAGTAAACCTCGACCATTTGTTAAGATCCTAGTTAGTCACGCCCCTTCTCGCTCTCTCGTTTTATTTACGTGCAAGTAGAGGAAGCCTATAAACGACTATAAGCATCTCGGTGTTAATAGAATATTTAGCCATTGCAGTGTGTACCGCAACACCATAGGGATAGCGGTATTGTCTGCAGATCTTGGTGACCTTCGTATTGACATGGCTGTTCCAATGCTGAAGCGACGACATGTGAATGGGTCAATACCAGGTGGTTGATATAGGTATTGTCATGCCAACAGGCTGGTGCAGGATCATGGTGCATTCACCTTAGTCGTATTGACATAAGGTTTATTAATGGAGGCAGCGAATAGTTCTTGTATTATTCATAGCTGGTGTCGAATACGGAAACATATGACACACTAACATTGATTTAATGCTACTTCATGTAATGGACCTTTCACAACACTAGCAAGACCTTCTGTAAGCCCGTTGTCATTGCTTAAGCCAAGTGTGGCACGTATTATTCCCACGGGTAAAGTATAATAAATTCTCGTCAGCAGCGTGGTGCGAAATCATAATGAACGCTTGAATGGCGTTAAATGAGGTCGCATGTTTTTTTGAAATATAGTCCGGGTGCGTTACTCTCGTTTACACATCACCTCATCTAGACAGTAAGTATTTTAGCGCTGATTGCATTAATGCAGAAACGCTCTCGGTAAATTATGCGTCACTCAGTTGAATCACTTATCTGTCACATCAGTTACTGAGTTAAGCTAACCATGCGAAGCTGTTTAAGGGTTCATTGATGCGAGAAGGGCTTGCGTGACCAACTACGATTCGAGTGTGTCCAATAATTTGACCCCTCTATAGGTACGAACTAAGAGTTGCTCAGAATTTTCTGTAATTGTTGTAACCAACATAAGTCAGCATTAATTTGAGATTATTTATAACATTCTATGTGAAATTCAACCCCAAATACCGGATCATCTTCTTGATTGCTAACGTAAAGCTACATGCAGACTACGATTCAGAAATAATCACGGAGAGATGACAACGGCCGCTTGAACACGCAAGAGTTTGATTGGCGCACCCAAACATTATGAGTCCATTACCTTTTGTTTATAAACCAGCAAAGATCTCTTATATAACACTGGAAATGTCTGTCTATGACTCTCAACATCTGAATAATTTATTGCTATACGTGGGAATTATAAACAGCATATGGACATAGTGGTCCGGATCACATAGTTACAAGCATGGATGAAACCATTCTTTTAATAGGCTTTGTCTAGCTGGGACAATGCCAATATATATATATATATATATATATATATATATATATATATATATATATATATATATATATATATATATATATATATATATATATATATATATATATATATATATATATATATATATATATATATATATATATATATATCATATATATATATATATATATATATATATATATATATATATATATACACACGTGGCGCTCATTTTGCTTGGACATCGAACGGATACTAACGTTGATCATAGTGAACAACGAATATTTTTATTGTTGAATTTGAAACACGGTCATGAATGATGCAAACGCTATTCGTATTTTGATTTACCCATCCGGCCATCTGCCTGACAGGAAGGTTAACCATAGATATACATCTTTATATATAAATTGATTGATCGTCCATTATTCATGTGATAGTCATCACTGCCATATTCTTCGTTGACCAACCGTGCAATACTGCGATAGGCGAGGCTTAGTGGCGTTGATAATATTTTGCCTTTGCATAAAGTAAAGGAGGCACAAATATGCAAATCGTATCATTTCGTGGATAGAAAGTGTCATCCAAGGAGCCAGGACGCTGTTTACTAGCCATGTGTGGCATGTTGAAATACCTGCCAAACGTTGGCCGCTTAAATACTAACCTGTCAATTGCTGTACAGTATAGGTACGGGGGCGCTGCTTCTCACTAGCATAGATGACATACTTCTAAAGCAGATTTGCACTTGTTATTCATGGTAAAGCTACGATCCCTCTGAAGTCTTAGTGTTATGATATTTGCGGCAATCATTCACAGAAACAGGGTCTATCATTGGTATGTAATGTCTAAAGGGAATGAAGTTGCATCAACGTACGGCTTACGGCAAAATCCATAGGTTCTGACCATAACACCAAGTAATGCAATAATTCTCGTTGAGCTTACCATGGGTATCATCCGGAGGATTAGCAGCCTTGGCGGAATTGCTTGAGTATGAGAGCATTGTTGGTGACAACAAGGCATTCCACGAGCTCATTAAGAGATGAAAGACAGCCAAACATATCGTTCGCTGCACCGCAGATTGGGATTACACTTTAATTAGGAAATGCATAGAAATATGCTGAGCGTACAGTGTATCACCATGCTTAGCTTCATTACCCATTCATTGTCCTTGCCCAAGAAGCCTTCGATCTTCGATATATTCATTGGATACTTCTGACACACGCATTACTAGGGCCCTGTCGCTGGTGGCAGGTGACATTTAAATGATACCATCAATCGTCTCCGCCATCTAAAGGCAACAACGAAATCTAATATATTTGGTGACCTTTTGAATTTGTAGTTTCCAATAGCTTCCATTAGGTCAGGGAGCACATTAAACACTCAAACAAAGCCGGATAAATGTTCTTATATGAAGTTTAATGTTAAACAAAGCTTTGTGGACATTTTTAAAATAGCGATGGTATGCAGGCTTAGTTTTAAGTTTTCTGGACTCTTGACGCATGTGCATTACCTTAACAAAAATGCGGTCCAGTGGCTGGTAAGGATATGCGTAGGTACATCTTACAAGCTTCAATGTTTTACGTCGAAATATTTATCTCCATCATACCCCAGAAAGGGATTTACTCGGTTTGCCCTCACCATTTTGGATAACGCAAGATGTTTCTGCGGATTTCACACAAAGGGCAGAATGTTAGGTAGTATTTTATATGGCTTATCTACAAAATGCACTTAATTTCAGGGATATTATTGCTTGCCTTTCGTGTTCATTTCCTACTGTACAGACTACAACCAACGTTAAAAGGCCACGACATAATTAACATTAGAATCATAAGTGACACGTGCGCTATAGGAAAAGTGTTGTAGGGTCTCTGTTGCCTTAATCGTTAAGGCAGTGACACAGATGTGCCTTACATATTGTTTTGCAGCTCGAATATTTGCTACGCAGTTACATACTTCAGTGGAAAAATAGTTTGCTCTGTTGCCGGTCATATATTCCGAAGAGCAATATCATGTACATCAGAGAGCAACGCACAGATTATGTAAACAACAAAATTTAAGCCACCCACCGTTTGTTTCTTCATGTAATCTTTAGACTTCTTTCATCTATACTATCTTTTCTTCGTGCAAATGAAGACCCCACAGGGTCAAATTAAACAGAGAGTATATCAACCTCCAGGCCACTCGATGATATAGACCAAATTAACAATGATCACAAGTATCCTGGTTCAAAGCAAACAGCATTACAATTGCACCTTTTTGTTCTTGCTTGGGGGCAGGCTAAATAGAGGGTTGCATGTCAGGATGAGTTATAATCAGGCGAGGCTTTAAAGGCAGCATGGTAAATAATGCTTGACAATAAGATACACGCGACGGGGTTATAAAATTTCACAAGATAATGAGAGGTAATAAAAGTGTCATTAACCGACAGTACTTAATTATTTTATTTATGTAATGTTTATATAATGCGGATTCAATAAGTCTGTATGTCAGTATCAGGTATAAGCAAATATGCCTTCCAAATTCCTGTGCAGGTACTAAATCGTTTTAAGAAGATGATATGTTATAAATCGAAAGTTAATAAAGGATCATTTCCAGTCCAATAGGATTACTACCTTGCTAGTATTAGGTCAATTATATCTAAATAAGTGTTGGTGGCGCTTTTGTCTGTGTATGCCGTTTACGACAGGACAAATTATCCAATATATGTTGCTCAAGTCAGTTCTTGACACCTTGTGCGGTTTCCAGTGGTTGTAGTAGCATTTACACGAGGTCATAACAGCTGCTTATAACAGCGCAATGCGCATGTCACTGCTTTGAATCATGTGACAAACGTCAAGCGATTGCGCTCGATAAAATTCGTACTCCACTAGGCGGTTTCTCTTTACATCCCTGTCATTGTGTAACGAGAGAGGTATCGGCTGGTTTTGATCTAAAGCATCATTAACCTAAACACCGCCTCCTGGCCTAAAATTTTATCATTCTCCTGCACTATCACATGATTTTCTGTGTTTGGCTGCGCAGTTTGTATTGGCGATAGCGCATTTGATGCCACATTATTACATGAGTTCATACGTGAACACATATACCATCAGCTTAATGCATTACACGATGTGAATAGATTTTGCGGATCGAAGCGGCAGCAGCTCGATGGAGGCATGTATGATATTGGCAGGTAGTTTCCTGTTATCTGAAAGCGCTACGCTGAGAACAAGCATGTATGCGATAAGAAGATTGTAGGATGGTCCATATTCTAAAAACGTATCAAAGCGCTTTTAAATATTGATACGTGTGAAAATTCTAAATTGGATACAGAGAATGGCATTGCCGTGTTAACATTGCTATTTATAGCTTTACACAATACACAATTAGCTCATTGCACCCACATTAAAGCAAATATTCGTGTATATGCATGCAAATTTCGATCGAACACTTGAGTGTCATGAATATTTCAATGTGACCTTTCCCAATCGCATTTATTCTAATTTGCCTGCTCGGAAAGTGCCCTGATGGTGATTGATTCATTATGCGTTATCGTGCTGCGTATGTCGACTAAGCTAGCAAAAGCAATGCAATGGGCATCAATGAGAGGAGAGTACAACAATGCTTCTCGCTGCCTGCAATACAGACTGTAAGTTGAATAACGCGGTACCTAACGCATAATAGATCAAAGAAAATAGCATGCAGATCATAGTGCGTTTACATGCCTAACAGACTATTATTATACAGAAATACTACGACCCGGTGCTGCTTACGTAGATGCGAGCTGCAATGTTCATAAGTCCTATAAGTATATATATATATATATATATATATATATATATATATATATATATATATATATATATATATATATATATATATATATATATATATATATATATATATATATATATATATATATATATATATATATATATATATATATATATATATATATATATATATATATATATATATATATATATATATATATATATATATATATATATATATATATATATACGAATGCGACTATTTTAGACATGTAGCAAATAACCAACCATTTTGGGACATTGGAGGCGACAAAACATATAGTCAATATAATGATCATTTCTTGTTTTCTGTTGGTCTGTCAGTAGCATGTTTCGGTTTCGTAAACTTATTTTGGATTTTCATTGTTTTATTAAACTTATTAAACTTATATTTTGTGTACCAAAATGGGTGTTCCAAAATAGTTCGGGTATTAGGGACACGTATAAAAATAACTATTTTGGAACATAGCAAAAAACCAACTATTTTGGGACATAACAAATAACCAACCATTTAGGGACATAACAAAAAACCTTCTATTTTGGCACATAACAGAAACCCAAACGCTTTTGGACCCATCAAAAACCGACCATTATGCGACAGTGTGGTGAACTTGTTGTGACGGGAATTAAATGTTTGCATCTATGCCATTGGATATGTCTTTCATCCCTGTCTGTATGGCGGGGAATCTTAATTTGAAATGATAATGAGTGATAGAATTAACGTGCAGTTAAGGGGCAATGCATGTTTAATTAACAACGATTCCTTTAAGACATATCGCAAGAAGTACTATCCAAAGTAATTCAAACATGGAGGAGCAAAGGCTCTAAATGTCTGGCGCTTTCGAGTGCCGGGCCCGGCGCATGTATAGATATATCTACACCGAGATACGCACACTGTGAAACTGGAAGTCGTACAGGAACTCGTGGGATGGAACGCGCAATATGTGCAATATGTGTCAAGAGTCTGAATATGAACTTGACAGGGGTCGGCTGTCTTATCATTGAGAAAACACGAGCACAGTTCAGTAGCATTCCACATTCCTTCCACATCCTGTCCGAGAACTGTACGCTCCGTAGTTAAGCGATATTCGATGTTGCAAGCGAGGTTAAGCCCCAATCTTGCACACACTCTGCATAAGGATTTATTATATCGAATGGTCATCCTCTGCTACTAATATAACAACACCGATGTAGTTATAGTAATAGACGATTTATATAAATCCCTGTGGCTCCCGATGTTTAGCTCGATATGGTTGTTTGTTTGTCCATGAAGGCGTCTCCGTGGTTCATCATAACGCTTAATCGCTCGAGCTCTGTCGTATGCACTCTTTCATTTTTTTCTCATCCAATGTAGCTCACTGACAGGCATGTTTTTTTTGTTCTAGTTCATAGAAATATACGCTAATTACTTATGATGATAATCGTACTATCGCTATGTTATCTCTATTATATCGTTTTTTACTGTCAAACGCTATGATGAAATATCATTGCATCATTAACTGAATCAACTGGGCATGTGTAATATTGTCTATAAACTATATAATGATTGAAAAGGTCACTTGTATGAAAATTATGAATGTTTATTGACATTTCAAGCATAATTAAGAGTTTGTGGCACATCCATTTGGAACTAGCACTGCTCATTACAATTATCCATAGTTAATGACATTTCAAGCATAATTTAGAGATGGTACAAGGCCCATTGGAACTTGCGCTGCTCATTCATAATTTCTTCCCAACTTTTAACTAGGGAACAACCCATTGGCAGCTGTGACTTAAGAACTTCTTTGTTCCCTGAAACAATCAACATGTACACATATTAAGCAAATTGCTTGGCACCACTAATCCAGAAATAACAGTTCTATTATTCAACCAAAACTGGAGGCAAGAGATGTGTGGTTCAGATTGATGGGTCATCCCACAGAATGTTAGGTAGTGTCCCTTGCTGGTACAGCTATAACCTACCATTTGTCTGATTGAATGATTTAGAACAATTACAGGTGTCAAAGTGAGGTTGGGTGGCACATGCATTCTGTATAAGATGGTGACCTGAAATGTTTTACAGACTAAATTGCTGTTGATCACAAGATTGCAGCACTTCAGCAGAATTGACCAGGACATCTTCAGAAAGATGCACAGAACAATAAGAGAAATTATTTTAGAGCTACACAGACTGTACATTTAGTCAGTGAAGCTACAATGTTTGTAGTAATCTGTCTGCAGTGCAATGCCGAGAATAGAAGATATAACTTACTGATAAAGCATAAGATAAAGTTACTTAATCATGAAATATCACATGGCAGTGCATGGCTAATCTACAAGCTTAAATAACAATTAAGCCCACACCACAATTGTGCAACAATTGTATATAATATATGACAACTACCATAAAAGAGATACTGGGAATTATCTTTCTGTCAAATGTATCCTGATTAATTCAATACATTCTGAAGTATATACACCATACCTGGGAGTAGTTTCCTTAGACTGGGGAGCTGAATATATCTTCTGAAGGCAAGCTGTAGAACTTGGGTGTGTCTTGTATCCCATTAGAAGCGGTCTGCATGTGCATTGATATATTGTTGTCATGTTTCGCTATTAGTTTCTAGTTAGAGCAGACTTGTAATGACTTTCATAATATAGCACAGACCTTTATAGACCATGCAGTAGGTAGTGCCCTTTATATGAAGATCACTTAACTAGAATTCGTTTATAAAGAAACCTTTCTTTGGTTTATACCTTGTCACTAGTTAACAGATCACAGAGGAATGAAAAATTCTCACTTGTATCGTTGATGCATGTTCTGCTCGAGACATCCTGATCTGACTCCGAGTCACTAGAAATAAAGTTGTTTTCGTTGGCATCTTTAAGTCTGGGGTCTACAGGGCTTGTTGTTCTAGGCAGACCTGTGACATAACTGGTACTTGCTTGGGCTGCTGGTTCAGTATCTAATAAACAAAAGCACATACATTTTACAATATGCATTGCACAATTAATATAATTGACACATTAAAGACTATGCATTAATTCACATATGAGGAACAATGTTTGTATCACTGCATATTTCTGCCATTGCTTCACATTTGTTCATGATTATGTGACCTGCATATTGTGTGAGTTTTCAAAACCATTTGATTGATCATATGATGAAAATCGGAACATGTTCAAAAAATGTCGGTATGGTTGTGGTGCAAAATTGAAAAATACTTCATCATATAATGTCTATAATGTCTCTCGATACAAGCAAACAAACCGACTGTGTCAAGGCAATCCATTTGTGCCAAGTACACACCAACTTTAGTTATGGTCAATTAAGGCAGTGGTCTCTGATAGGTTCCAAGCTCACATCTGACATAGATATCTTTATTAATGAAACATATATGGTAGATTTGTGGGCATATACATATCTGGTTGGTTCAGAATAGAATGTCTTCCATATTCACAGCACATAGGCCCAATACTTTAACAGAGCTCTATAAATATGATAATGCATTTCAATTTGCATCTTTTATTAGAGAACTGAATTTGAATGGAAGCTTGGAGAGCAAGGTAGTTAGAAGATAGAGAGACCTGGTATACAGATGCTAGTTATTTATTTTCACAATATAACACTTCATGAAATGTTTCCACACTTACTTTAAGGATACCTGCAAAGGTCAGATCACATAATTCAATGCCAGGCAACTAATGTGAGGCCACATCAGGTGTTCAGCTGAAAATATTCAATATTACATGATAATCATAGTCATGGTTTTTATAGCACTGATGCTCATTAATAATACAATTAAATAGTTATGCAGTTCATAGGCTGTTTATTTAATGGCTAGTGTTATTTGTATTAGGTGACCCTGTGGTGATATCTGACACTTTCAAGTCTGTATTTGCACCATCAACTTATTCCCTCGTTTGATAGACCATCACATTGGCCATTGCCTGGATAGGCAACAATCCAATATGCATGTGAAATTGTAATTGATATTTGGTCATGACATCAGACAACTCGTTACAATTAGATCCAACATCAGAAAAAGGACTACCCCCAAGTACTGTTATAATTGCAATCTGAGGACCCTTTGACCTTTGAGGTCTATCATATTAAGATAATTATCAATAGTTAAGTTTATGAAACACCAAGTGACAGTGGATAAGCAGCCACTAATATGTGTTGATAAGTTTATAAAACCTACCATGCAAATCATGCAGGCCAGCTAAAACCATCAACTATAATAGCCAAACAAGTCTGTTTTTCAACTTAACCAAACCATCCAACAGTATTGAAACAAAAGCTGCTAACGCCGAAATTGTAGATCAGCTGATTAGCTGATCGCGCTCGTTCCGTCGAGGGAATTGGGTCATGTATATAAATTCGGTCTGGGTAGGGGTAAAACGCGGATTAGGTAATACAGAGCACGCAGTAATAGAGATAGTATACTATTTTATCGACACAACTTCTTTTCCGTCCATGTCAGAATGCATTTGTCGGGGAAATTCGTATTTAACAACAAATTTCCATGCTTTCCGCGATATCACGAAGTTGGCGGTCTAATGTAGAGTTAATGTTTACGAGTTTCGTAATTTATGAAATTATATTTCACCGATCTGTCGCTCTTCGGCGTCATGGCAACGATCCGCGTCCTTGGTAGATTTCATATTGCGAATTTGTCAACGGTTGGCGAATCTGAGTAGGTATCGTTTTTTTAAGTTAGTCGATATGGAATTAACCTGATTTACAAAATCAATTGGACTGTTGTAGTCATTTGCACGATTCACAGCCATTTGGCGTGTGTGACAGAAACTGTTGCCATGTTTAAAATACTTGTTTTATGTCATCCCGCTGAATCTATCAACCCTGAACATCCCCATGAACTATTTGACCTGCATTGTTTGGGAAACTCACCTCTTCTCTCCATCCCGTATCTTTTAACAAATACGAAAGAACTCTGTCATGATACTCAGAATACAACAATTTTGTCAGACTTGCACGTACAACATCCTCACATGCTAACGAACTTTTCCAAAACAAATGTGGAAAAGAATACAATAAAGTTTTCTCGGGACAGTTACCACGGTGTAGGATGATGGTCGCCTGGTGGGGCAGGACAGAAGACCTTTCTCGCGTTGGAGTAGGATGCGTAAGGAGTTTAAGAACATACAGCGCTACAGTTAACTGGGTCACGGGAGTATACGGAGGTGTCTGGGGGTATATGAATCGTTTGGAGGTCTTAGCGTACTGGAAGGGCGCATAGGCGCTCGTGTCATTCAGAGCGCGAGAGCAGCTTTATAGTGGGGGGCAGCAAAATAACGCTGCTGGTGGTTATGTGATATCAATGGCTATTAGTGAGTGGCTGTTTCCCAATATTAGCATTTAGAGGGGTTATGAATAAGCGTGCAAACATTCGTCAATTCTATGAAATCAATAATACTATCACTTATGCTTCCCAATGTAATGGTAGGTAGGGGATTAGGGTTACTTTTGAATCAACATGACACTTTTAGCAGTAAATTAACACATATCCCATTTTATACCATAGATGGTGCATCCATGACTAATGAGTAACTGATACAGAAATGATCAATAATATACATAGTGATAATTCCATATACATCTATATCAGGGTAAAATGATATGCTGAAATGAAAATGCAACATATCAATTGTTATTAAATAGCTCAGTTTACATGGACTTGTTAAGTTCCAACCTTTCTGCTTAAACAATTTACTTGCTCTATAGCATGCTATCTACAGTGACTTCATATGCCAATGAACATCATTCTCTGTATATGGGATTCATAACATTATACATCAAAGTCTTAAAAATTATTGATGATAAGTAATATCATATTTAGTAGACATGGGAATTGCATAAAAAAACAATAATGAGTCAGCAGCTACTTTCAAGACTGATTTTAGAGCTGAAATGGTCATATCTCGTTGTACATATCTCAGGGGTAGGGTGTACCATGATGATATAGGTGTTTCTTCACATGAGACAGCTTTAGCTAAATATGAGCTAGTTATTGCATATTATGACACATTTTCATGGCAATATCTCCTGAGGTGTAGCAACCACATAGATTTTCTGAATGTTCGGGGTCCAAAATTGCTATGTATTGAATTCAGGATATCTGACATTCATAGGGTGGTTATACGTGAAGTATATTTGTGGATGGCAATGTACTTTTATGACCTATTAATGGAGTTGACAACCTTCCATAAGGTTTTTGTGAAGTTTTAAGTCGTCTACTGTCCAAAAATCCACTTATAAAACAAAATTATCATTACAATTAGCGCTGATAAATTATTATGAGGCTCTCACTCCAAGAGGTCTTTGTGCTTAAATAAGCTCCAATTACAGTGGGGCTGGGGCGTTTGAGAAAACTGTTGGTTTGATGTCTACATTTATTTTAGCAAAAGTTTGCAATTAGAATGAGCTACACAATATGTAAAGTTTTTTTACAATCAGACCATTATTATTATTATTTGCGACACTAGTTTTTCACTTATCAATGGTCAAAACAAAACCTCTCGGATTTGCGCATTACCTCTCGGTTAGCGCATTAAAAAAAAAAGATTGCGACCTGTATCGCGGATCAAAAAATTGTTACATACATACATACATTATGACAAACGTGACTAACCAACAGAACTTGGCGGAGCGAATCGCCAAGGCCGGCTTGACTCCACATAGCTAAAATAAAGTACCTCAAACATTGAACAGATTCCATTTATATGTCAGATTGAGTATACTACACAATATATACAATCTATCCTACCAGCGTTGTCATAATGTCACAGTGGGCGATATTTGAAAACCCAGGCTGAGAACCCAGGTTGTCGAGTCACTTTAGCGACATTATATATATTTTCTCGCTATCATCTGGTTGACTTAGGTATAAGCGTTTAAAATAATGCCATAATATATTCAAGAGTTGTGGTTTTTTCTTACTAAATCGTAAGATATTCTCGGCCAGCAACGCAACTTCATCTCAAAGCACGAGGTGCCTTACGAATTATCCGACCAGCCGAAGCATTTCTGTTCGTCCGGGCGAATTTATATCTGTCTCCAGCTCATTGGAAAACGTCGAAACCTAATATATATATTTTTTATTCCCCCTATCGAATGTCACGTGGATAAAATATATATGTCTTTATATATATATATATATATATATATATATATATATATATTATTTGTTTATAAATATCCATACAGAGAGAGAGAGTGTGTGTAGAAAGAGAGAGAGAGAGAGAGAGAGAGAGAGAGAGAGAGAGAGAGAGAGAGAGAGAGAGAGAGAGAGAGAGAGAGAGAGAGAGAGAGAGAGAGAGAGAGAGAGAGAGAGAGAGAGAGAGAGAGAGAGAGAGAGAGAGAGAAAGCATTATCATCAGCGAGTGCTTGTCAAAGGTCTTTCAATACCATGGGATTTCTGAGAGCGAGATTTATTGAGTCTTACCCCAATAGACAATTGGTTCTTCAGGAGCACTTCCTGTAGAAGCGTTTTCAGGCCCTGTTATTTGCTCATGAGACGCTCTCTTGAGATGGTCCCAATTTCACTCCCCGGAATTGTCATAATATAATTATGGCGGTTCAATGTCTAGGGATGATTACTTAGCTTAAAAAGTTGTCATTCGATGCATTGCAAAAACAATACGCCCTTGAAACTGACAGCTGCTTGTAATAATACATGTAGTTGATGCTGTCTTTGAACATCGTACGAATTCTAACGTTGACCATAGTGGACAAACTAAATGATTATGGCTTAATGTGAAACACGGTCATGAATGATGCAAACTCTATTCGCATTTTGGTTAACCTATCCGGCCGTCTGAGCGACCGAAAGGATAAACATAGGTGTGAATCACTGGTGGAGGCATAGAATAGACTTGATTGATTGATTCAGTTGTTGTACCCTGGCAAATCTATACCGAGGCGTAGTTGACCCTATATTATATAATGTCACTGGCTATCACTACATCCTTCTGTTAGGCCATTGTCATTGCTTAATCAATGTGTGGCGCGTGTTATTCCCACCATGCGATCGCATTTCAAAAGGCGATTTTGAACGTGTTATGTGTACTCATGACAGAATAATAGTAATTCCCATGATACAATCTCTTCAGCAATTTGGTCCACATAACGCCTAGCTCATCACACAATGAGGCACGGTTTTAAATACCACTTCTACTGAGCGTAATCATGCATAAAAGCAATATTCCGCTACGCTTTTATTAGAGCAGTTTACAACAGTTTTGAAAGATTAAAAACAGGAATACAACCAAGATGATTTAATATCTGTCAGCGTGATATTGATATGTCCATTTAGTCGCTTTCCCTTAATGACCCTTGGTACAGATCCACAATTGTCTCCTATAAGCTTCTCAGCGGATAATGACAGACCAATCAGGGCTGGATGGCCCAATATGAGATTGATATTCTTGAAATAAACCCGTGGACATAGCTCAGGACAACGTTTAACCTTTCCCACACCGTAGGTATTTAAGCGAGATCGGCCTGTTTTGTAGACAGTTTCTATTTGTCCATGTTTCATTGTAGTCCACCTTAAAACTATGGTGTTCTACTTAGTGGATACTATTTCTATGTCTCATATCACCGACGTTGTGGTGATACCTTTTCCATGCACTTATTGAAAACGTTATTTTTCGAACGTTTATAACCACGACTGATAATGTTTGCAGATGTTGTTTTTGTCCATAACTATCAGTAAAGCAATGGCATAGGTTATGCCAGTAATAGACTGCAGTGATCTTTATACACGTAATTCCAAACATAACAATTTACCCACATAGCTAGTGCACTATAAGCGGAACAAGCTAGAAAAACTTGTACCTGGATCCTCTCCGTGAAGCTTATAACACAGAAATGTCCCTATTAATGCCATCAGCTGATTGGGACTTCACGCACAGCTAATCTGTATCGTTAATTGGTCACATCGGCTATTGATAACAACTAATCATGCAATGTTCCGTTCGCAATTACAACAGAAACGTGTATGGACATTCTGTGCTGGCATGACGAATTGTAATGTGTCTGTTTCAAATTATGCCACTTCTCTGAGGGCAGGAACTACTAATTGCTCAGTATTGAGTAACTATCGCCAATCCGTATTGATGTCTGATCAATCATCTTATTTCATGCGTACTCTCTCACCGAACGACAGGTTTATTATACATCCTTTGATTGCAAAATAAAATGGCATGTAGACTACAACTCAGTATTGATTTGATCAATAGGGTCGCTTCAACATGCAAGCGGATGATGGTTACATTCTGCCATGTACTGCTGAACAGTCATCTACTTTCATACTGTAATGCACCTCTAGGACTGTCAACCTATATATCCCTCTCCTTTATTTCTGTTTACTACAAGTGCATTTAAGGTTTTTCATCTGGATAGAAGTCAAGCGTTATTTATGAGGTTGTGTGCTCTTATTAACAGCATGTCACCAGCTAATGTTGGCTCAATGCTTATGAGCAATTTGTAAAGCTGCCCTTCATGAGTGCATGGAAATGTGTAGCAGAAACGTAACACACACACACATGCACACATAGTCGTTATTCGTACCATCTCTGCTTTTAAGATGGAAAACGTTCTAAATAATTAACAACTACTAGATATCCTATTCTAGTGTGTAAATAGAGAAGTCTTCCTTGTAAAGAAATGTTCGATCTTCAATAAGATTAATCCAAACAGAGTTCGTTCGTTTCCAACGAAACTAACTGAATAGACCCCTGCAGTATCACGTGCGTCTCTATGTTTTGCTGTACTCTTACTATTATGAAGACACATTATTAAATAAATCTACATTGACATATCTACCGTCGTGAAGTTCAGTACGGGCGTGAACTAATCATGCGGAGTGATGTCACGGCGACTTATTATAGACGAGCAAAATATATACATGTTACCAGCGATATACGGGGAACAATCATAAACATCCTTGCCAATCGATGGGTTGTAAAGATGAATTCAACTAAATCTTAGATCGTATAGAATGTGTGGACAGCGATTGCTATGGTAGGAAATGGCAAAAGAGGTGACAACAATATTTTTACTAACTTATACATGTTGTTTATCATTACCATATGAGCCTTGATGGTTTGTTTGCCTGTTTTTATTAGCTTACAATTCAATATTGGATGGGAGAAGACCTTGGGCCAGTGCATCAATTACATATGAGATGCTTATCTGTGGTTATCGGTGCAAACACATTCAGGTAATGTAGGTACAAAAGATAGATAATATAATGCCAGACACTAATCGTTGGCAGTCTGGGGTATGATAATTTTTATGAAAATTGGACGGGGGGGGGGGGGGGGGGGGGGGGAGTGCTCAACATTTTAACACGATTCCTCGTCAGATATAAAGACCAATACACCATCCACTTTATTCACAAATCCGCTATCAGCTTACATGAAGGTAATGGCATTTATGGTTTAAGTAGGTTATATTTCATACTCGCAACCCATGAAGATAAACGCTCACATAGCAGGGAACAAATTACTTTAATTGCTGAAAAAGGCAAACGACTAACTGTTTGACTATCCGTAAGATTGATATGCACATTGTATAATGATTACATTTTTGTCTCTTAAAAGACATTTAGCTCACTGGGATGGATCCAAGTGTTTACTTTGCTTACTCCCAAAAGGATAGCTAAGCGTTTTAAATAACCCAAATATAAAACTGTACCAGTAATATGTATGTGTATTGAATTAAATCCTGCAATGGCCATAAAAATATGGGAAACCATTCTATACCATCTGTCCAGTTCAGAATAGATGACGGGTTGAATGTAACTCATCCGTTGATAGGGAATAATTGTGCTCCCAGCCAGCTGGTTTGCAAGATATTCAGCGTTTGCTCTTCAATAGTACTGCGAATGCATTGCTTTGTACTCTTAGTTGATTACCGTAGACTCCAACAAGGATACGTTTGAGCATTGCTATCTTGGTCCATTGCAAGAGCTGCCTAATGAAGTGGGAGTGTATTCTAATTCTACAGTTTTATTTTCGATCAGTCTAATATAGATATTGGAATGAGGCCTTGGTGTTATTTGTTGATAAGCGTTTTTTTGTGTTCCTATGCTACATATCCTCAGCTAAATTGCATGGGAATACTCACGTAGATGATAAATATGTAAGGCAAACTTGTGTCATTGTCTTAAGAATTGAGGTAAAATAGTCTCAAAATACTTTTCTCAGAGTGCAGACAGTATTAGAGACATGAAAACATAATACCACACTCATCCGTAGCTGTACAGACAAACCAACATGTTTCCGACCTGTATAACTATACTTTGTGAAGCCGTTCACATTGATATGGAAGGACTTTTTCTAATGCTGATACAGAAGCAAATCAACAGAAATGAGCGCAGATTTCATTCGTCGGTGGTAATATAGCGTTATTTGGCATAAGCTGCAGTTCATTGTACAGCGCACAGTGTATTTATTTAATATTTAATAACAGTTCTGATTTAATCAATTGACCATGAGATACATAGAACAACATTATGCCTATACATAAGCAGCTGCCACAGAGTGTGTTGTAAAAGCATTTGATCCAAGCGCGAGAGCGTACACAAAAGGTCCTGTTTCTCTGATGCAAGCAATTCATTTTTATATACTGTGTCTTCTAATTAATAACAGCGAGAAAACTAATACACAAAGACAAATAGCACAAAAGTACAATTGCAACCCTTATAAATGTGTTCTCACGCCATTGTAAACCGCGGCTGTAATTGGATTGACGCCATAAAGAACCGAACGTGTAACTGAATGAACATCGAGGTTGCGGAACGATTTTATATAACCAGGGCTACTTTTATGTTATGTATTAAGTGTGTATAATCAAGCAATTGAATTTTTCACATTTCATAAGCAAAGAGAAAATCTCACGATCTTATTTTCGCCATCCTTTCGACCTAGTTGGGTACGCGGAAGGTACAATAGGGACATAAACTTTTAAAACTGCAAGACGGAATTGTATGTTGAAACGAGTGGCATTACAGTCAGTGATGCAGCGTGCAGCTAATCGGACGATTGCTTCAGCGATATAAGCATAGTCACCTAGTTAATAAAGCAATGTTCCTAATCGTTTATAAGTAGTCAATTCGAAAATTCTTGAACAATACGCACAAACTAAGTGACCGAGGCTAAAACCGGCTCCAAAACCCACGCAGCTGACGGGCAGGTCCTGAACTACACCATTACCCTAACATATATTATACTGCAATTTAACGTGATCATCAGAACCAAAAGTTTCGATTCTAGCTATCACACCTAGGAATAGTCCTTTTGTAGCCCCAAAAAAGTAATGACATGATCTATCAAAGTTGATAAAAGGGTTGTGATTTTCACTGAGCTATGTTGATTTTGCTGGATGATTTATGTCAGGAACGCATTAAATAACTTATTATTGCATGGTATGGTATTGAGTAGTGCCTGATGATTTCGCCAAAATAGATCTGATGGCTATGTCTGTTGTTGTTACTTGTTTAATCATAAAAACCATAATAAATTTGAATTTAAGAATTACATATTTTATTCAAAGAATATTGCTTAACACATTTGGCCAAGTCAAAAAAGCTTGATATTCTGCGTGGAGTACATTGAGTAGATACTGATTACGTAGTTTTGATATGTATGCATCTGACAGCATATATATTAGGATGCGACATTAAGTAGTCTGATGCCGTGTGCGTACCATGTAAGGTGTACTTAGATGCTACAAATTTCAAGGGTGATCGACCAGACCAATTATATTCTGATGCAAATGTTTTGTAAGTATGTATATTATTTAATATCGAACTGTTCATGTAGTTGACATCGCGTGCACTTTTCAAGCTTTTAGTAAACACACCGCAGTAAAAAAACATTGGGGAGTACAATTATACTTAGTTAACATCTGCTTTAGATTTGGTCGAAAAGTCTATCGTAAACAGTAGCGCAACTAAAACGTGTATGTTTACATATCGCGGAGATGAAGTAAAGTATTGCTTATCTATGGATGCTTGTTTCAGAGCTATTATACACTTCATGAGTCGGGATTTTTCCATATCAATACTATGAACGCCAGTGATGGTTGAATCCAAGCTCCTGCCAACAATCGCTGCATTTAAATACATACCAATCGACAAACCTAATATCTATTATAGATGTAAGGCTGTGAGAATCCTATTACTTTGCTCTTTTAATCACCGATCATTTTCAATTGTTTGTTACCATGTACGGGAAGCAAAGTACACTGCTTGGATAGAAGTCGGTTGGGTATTTCCGGCAGCCTATGGTAGTGCAACAGCTATTCAAACGAAGTCAACATTCTAATTATAATATACTAGTGAAAGAGGCACTAGATAAAACTCATCTGTAACAGCAGGTCTTGGGGTTGCACAAAAGAAATATTACACGTACGTTTATACAAGGTAGTGATCATAGGTAGTTATTAATCACAATAACTGATCTGAAGCACGCACACACAGCCCGCTCCAAATTGCAAACCACGCCGCTGCTGGGAGGGATAGCCAGAACGCTACCATTAGGCCAATCAGTTGCGTAGATCTCATTTTGAAGATGAAAACGTGCAACTAGTCAGGTTGTCTAACCTAGTAACGGAATACAACGGGGAGGAACGAAATACGGAGTATCAATATGCTTATATTAACATATAAATGCAATGCCAATCTAATTTATTGAAATTGAAATTGCACCGCCATATGATGGTACGAAGGGCGACACACGGCTGACAGGGATATTCATATTCAGGATACCTCAAGCAATACAGCGAATCGACTTACCTAGCGGTCGCTACATTCGGGGTATTGACATTGCGATGTGCCATAATCTTTCCAGTTGATGAACACGCCAAAGAGAGTTTTATGTTAACAACATATCCATGGCATGATACAAATTGAACCCTGGTATATAACCATGCTGCGCCATGCTGCGCCACGCTGCGCCACGCTGCGCCATGCTGCGCCACGCTGCGCCATAAACTTTAATGTCAATAACACCACAAAGGCGATAAGAATGCTATTGAGCCATTTAAAGTCACAGGTCTATCATTCTGATTTCGCATGCATTATTGATGTAACTTATGACTGCAGAGCTAGGTGTATCGAACGGCCTGCCTAGAGCTGCCCCTCAACCCACGCCATGAAACCAAATGCAATCACAATCAATCTACCACCATATATGCTTTGTTGTTATAAATTGGGTACACTTGTAATTGATTCCGCTACATGTTTGGAAAAAGTTTCATCATCACATTAATATGACTCTTCTTGGCCTAATGTCCAGCACAGCGGTAGAATGACACCGAACGGCCATCAACACGTTCACTAACTAGTAATATTTATGCAGAAGGCTTTCTAACTAGCGCGGAACAAGCGTGCTGGGATCATTCTGAATGGGTCTTAGACGCACAATGTCATCAAACATGCAACAATTCGTAGGCTTAGAGCCCATAATCGAAACAAAAAAATGTATAACGTGATCCATCTTATAAGGCACGTGGGTTTATGCCTCAGCGTGGCTATTACCACTTACACCTGCGATTTTTGTGTGGATAAAGTGTGCTTTAGAGGATCTTTGATATCCATCTTTCAGTCATTGAATATGAATCCCATATAATGTACCAAAGCAAGACCGTTGTGTGCTGTCGCACCATAGGTGGACAATACCATGAAAACTCTAACAAATGCGGTCTTGAAGTTGTTGTGCTGTTTCGCCAGATGTCGGTAAAAGCTCGGAGTTATATATCTAAATGTAATACATGTGGTCACACATATAATGAGATTCTGCACCAAATATTCGTATATTTATTCCACAATATTTGATTATCGTAGCCACCATCAGCCCAATATATTCGTTTCTTCCATTCCTAGCGAAGGACCTAGATTGCAGACGATCCCATAAGCAGGCTTAGTCGACCTCACTGAACTGCTGATGACACCAGCTCAAACAATATTCGTCTGCAACATCTCACATTCATACACATGCGTGGCTTAATAATCAAACATGATTGCCATCAATGTCAACACAATATAATTACGAATCCCCCAAAAGTTTTATGCAGATCGATGAATATCAGAAGAAACCCGCAAGTGCACTAATACGCTAGCAAGACAGGTAAGCGATTACACTCTGACGATACATGTGTGCGATTGCTTTCTTTTACCGTTGTCATAATACCTCAGAAAAGGGAATTGAAGCAATGGAAATAGTAGCATAAGCGTAGTTTATTTCGTTAAAGGCTGCACTTAAGGTATAAGAAGTTCCATTTGGAAATAGTATCACTCACAAAGTAATTCAAAAGACAGTTATTAATTTCTGCTGACGATGCTAAACACTTTGTTTGCTTACGTCGGTCTGGCTTCAATATTCTCAAAATCCATCCTTATTTATCGTTAACACCGAAAATTTTCACAAAAAGTAATCACATAATTTGAATGCGAGCATGCTTTTAGCTATTTGATATAAGACAATATTCTCAAACAATTTGCATTTTTCTTTCTGTCGGTGTTACCTATGGAGAGCTCTTAGTTAAAGCATTACACGAACAACCCTTGTATAATGTAGACTGTCACTATGGTAGGATGAAAACATGTCACGTGCACGCTATGCTCACATGCATTTAATGTGCTGTCGATTGGAAATTGTGCACTTATCAAAGACGAGTAATAATGGCGCCATGTTAATAGAGTAGCAATCTAATCCTTGCAATGCTCTGACATAAGCATAACACGCGGTCCATCGAAGCTGCACTTGGAATGATGTGCACTGCAGTTAAAGCGCTTATTGCGCCTAAAATTCAATTGTTAAGAATTGGCTAAATCATGCACCGTGAATGAATCAAATGCCGTTAATTGGACATTATGTTAGATAAAAAGATGAAAATAAGTCAGCTCGGAGTGTGAGGTGATGTGCTTCTGGATATTGCGTTAATGGGTAATCCTGAATATGGCGGGTAAAGTATATATTTTGGCAGGTGAACATTCCTAATCAATAACATATGATGTTTTGCGAACTCCATGACAACAAGTGTTTGTACAAATATTTCGAACAAGAGTTTTTTGAGCTGTTGGCCGACGCTTCGTCAGTAAAATATGGCCTCAGATGTTTCAATAAATGTCTCAACGTATCAATATGCAGAGGAGTATATGTGTGAGAACCTCGATAATGGAATAATATTCAACAATTTTAATCATTAAAGTGTATTGAGGCGCTTCATGCAAAAGAGGACCTACATTTCAATGACCATCAAATATGGATTCTTGCTAAATAAACATAGTATGATGTCTTGTTTGATAGTATAACCGTAAAATGCAGCTCAGTAGAGCACCGAAACATGTATAATCTACCGTGAATAAAATGTTTAAGCACTCATGAACCAATTATTTTCAACAGCAAACGTCTCCTGATGGCGCAGTAGTGTGTGTTTCATTAATCAGTAACCTGTCACATATCTCTACGTTAAGAATCTAGTAAGTACCATTATACCTATGCATATCCCAAATATATGCTCCACGCCAGCTTATCATCGGTTATATCTTTGATTCCAAGGTTTGTTGTTAGCTACGATGGACGATCCCTGTCAGGAACAGCCTTCTATATTTGGAACCGCGGACATAGATGATAGCGTGAATAATCACCCTATAAATATTACATAACGTGAAACGCACGGTGCCTCCTGCAGATGAATGGCATCAACGTATGACATGCAATACTGCAGGTGGCTATCAGAGTGACATAATTTGTTAATAGGGATGGTAACTGCAAAACAATCACTGCCATTGTGTTGCAGTAGATAGACAGCATGACACTTGGTCTGGATGGTAGTTTGTCATCGATACGTATATGTTGTGTTATCGAAAAATTAATCTGATGTTGCACTGGACAACGTCAGTCAATTACCTGTAGAACTGCGTTGGAGGGATGGGTTTAATCATGCCGCAAAAACTGAACTTGTCTTTCATTGCCCATACATGTCTTGGGAGGCATAGGATTCATTAGCTGCGGGTAATGTGTAAACGTGTTGTATTCATTCTCGTAAATTGTAGTACGAGCCTTGCTTTAGACACAGTGCTCTAATTGGTGCTGCAGTATAGAAACCCTTGTTTCATGTGTGGACACATACAGTCACATTAACGGACCTAACGTCGTATATATAGTTACAACACACTAGCCGTATCTACAGTTAAGCAAATACATTTGATTGAATATTTCACTCATAATACAGAACTATCAATTAGCGACAGAATAAATAGCACTTCCTAACAGAGATGATTGAACGTCAAGCATCGGCATCTTTCGTTCGGCTGAGGTACAACGCTTAAGCCACTTGCAGTTTTGCCCTGTATGATAATTAACTTACTTACAAGCTTATGTTGTTATTGTAGTAGTGCTTTGCTGAATGTTTCGATAATTATTAAATAACGTTATATTAGATATGGATCAAATAATATTCATACATCGAAAGATTATGTAGATACTAGGCTGCAACTAACCTGATTACATTATGCTATAAGCTTAATAAATAGCGTGGGTGTTTTTGTTACCGCTATTCACACCATCTTATTAGAACGCTATGAACAAATCCTACTCAAGAGAGCTTACATCGTGATGAACGCAGGTAATACCTATCCTTAGGTGTCTTAAACATAGTTATTATCATAGATCCCTAGCTACAGGCTGTACCATAGATACATAGATTAAGATGGCTCTTCGTCTTGTTCTATTATGCAGTGCGCTGCGTCCACGTGCTTTATGCGCCCGATATATCTAGCTGTACAATGTTAACAAATTTGCTGCTTTCATTTGAGATAAATAAGTACGTAGAGCCTCGCGTCTTTGCACAAGTGGTTCAGGTGCCTTGACTTGTGCTTTGACCTTTTACGCTTTTTAGAATTAATTCACATATGGACGTGATATAATATGGTCATCATGCCTCTTAAAACATATACTGTGAGTCTATTCATATACGGAGTTTTACTCTTTATGGATTGTAGTGTCCACATTGGTTATGCATTTTCAGTGAAGTTGCTTCAAGTATCTGATGCAGATCCTAAAATACATCTTGACATACATTATTACAATGTAAGTTCATCGCTTAGGATTCAACAATGATGCGTATTGCTAGTGCTGCTGTTATTATAATTTTACTGCCCCAATAATCGAATGGGAAAAATGTTCTATCACCATCACGCTGATCAGCAGATTACATTAACGACAGATAGCTTTATAAGCATTAAGAATAGAAAGCAATAAATAAACCTGTTACATCAGATATAAATAAATTCCATGTCAACTGCGACACGTATGCTTAAGTCGTGAACATTGGCATTGGGACAGATTAATCATTGCTTAAATGTGTGTTGCATATGCTAGTCTGCACAACAATCAGCATATAGGAAAAATCAGCTATATAGGTTTAGAGCGTAAAACTAAGTGAAGTGCCTCTACCCTGCAATATAGCTACGTCAGAAAATGCAGTAAGTAGTAAAATACCGTGAGTTTGTTTAACGACATGTGAATAATTCGATTACCTTGAGGATTTTATTTGTATAATAGGGAATGAAAGGTTGCATGTGACCTTATAATGCAGCTAATTCTCATGATAGGAAGTGGACAGAGCACTACTCTATAATTCATATAATGTCAAGGTTTGGCATTGACCTGACAACAGCAATCGCCATACGCATGCAAGTACACCATTCTTTATACTCCCCCTCATTGCCTTTTCTGTACCGCCTTCGGCAACTGAAATGCGTGTGATTTCCATAGCATCGCAAACTGATTTTCATTGTGGTTAGGAGCATCGAAAACCTTTACGAAATAAGCAATGACTGCTATGTGTTAATACGATAATCTTTAATAATTTGTAATTTGGTTTGGTTTTTGTGATAAACTTTCAAATAGGAGATGTATATTTAACGTAGATTCTATCCGAGTCCAACTGCGTTAAGCAGTGCGGATAAATCTGCATGGGACGGATTTCGAGCGGTCGGTACAAAGAGTCTACTGTTTCTGATGCCATGCAAATCATCAAGAAATGCCACGACCTCTTCTTTGGGTCTTAAATGACAGGGTTGGGAAACGGACTGAATAATCTGTGCAGCTCACAGTAATCTAAGCCAGTCGCTAATTAGCGCAAGCTAATCTCATCAAAATGCGTGTTAGGTTAAGTGCATCGGACATTTATTTCCAAAGTTACATAAAACTAGCAGCTTCCATCACCCATGCGGTTCAAACAATTTGTGAGTTCGTTCACTAAATCAGATTCGGAGAGATTGCGTTGTCAAGGCTATGAACGAGTGGGACCTTTTTTGTATCCCCAAAACCTGGCCGTGGCAAGAGCCTTTACTTGATTCATCCAACTAGTGGCGATTGCTGTTTCACTTTTGTTATTTCATTGACGTCATCACTTGGCAAGCTTGCTCACAAATCGCAAACGACTTCGGCTAGACTCAATTCCCTCATGTACAAAACTGAGATTCCCATTGGTATGTGCCTGAGCTGGTTTAACCATAAATATTGCTGACCATCCAGGCGGTACATGCGTTACCCCAAAGCAATTCTCGAACAGAATCAATACTGAACATTTTTTAAGGTTATACACAATGAAACTACGTGGTTAGTATCGCCTCATTGCGCTCTATCCTGAATATAAATCGCAATATGTTAAGCACCAATGTTTGAATGTAATATGTAATTTTATGGTTTTCATAAATTTAAGATAAACTACGCAGGAAATAGCCATTACATTTTTATCACTACCTACTATGGCTTAAAATGTAGGCTAACTATCTATCAGATATGGGCTAGATTTGATAGCTGGACCTGTGATTCGAATATTAACGTTAAGTCAAAGTATAAAATATGTGAGGGACCAAAACTGACCGTTCTCCCAATGGTGTAGTTCAGGATCCTCGAGTCAGGTGCATGGGTTTTGAAGCCGGTTTTTTATGCAACAGTCGCGTATCAGCTGTACCAAGGCATTTAAGAGAAGTGTTCATGAACGACAATTGTCCTCATTGGTCACCTCCTTGTTAAAAATGACGTAAAAGCTATTTTATTTCATTAACCAAAAACAGTAATATTCACACTGGTGAGATGTGTTTTATGGCGATATATCTAGCATGACCAAAGGACTTAAAATATTCAGCAACAAACATCTAGGACCATTTGGTTTGTTATGCTATTGTTAGCGTATTTTCTGCTACAGGTTCTTCCATAAATTTGCAATTTTGCAATAACAACATCACATTTTCGTGCAAGAATTTACTTTTCTAGAGTGTATTCTCGTTTGTGGAATATAACAACTATTTATTGCATTAGTTAAAGACAAAAGTGAGACTTGCAACTTGATATTGTAAATTATTTAGTAGTTGCATATCATTGTCGAACAATGGAATTCCCCGACAGATTGTCGTCAAATACTCCCGTGTAATGGAATATCAAGTTAATACTTGTTGTCAGCTTGGCATCATCTTGGCATAACCGAGTTATCCCTAGACTGCGATACCTGTACGGCAATGTCATCCATGCGACCACATTACCAGAGGGTTCAAACAATACCTTAGATCTTTGCAAAAAATGAATGCACCATCTACATCTTTGCGCAATACCGGCGAGTCGGAAAAATGTGGTAAGTCAATATCTGGCTGATATTGACGGGTTATCGATTACATACTAATAAGTTTTCACGGAACGTATCGTGGTTCTTTCGTTTTTGTGCTTTTTTATTATGGCATATCTTGTCGTATACTGCTACCTTATTAAGTTTTCTGAGAAAGAGTATAATGGATGTATTGCTAATATCTCACATGATCCAGGCTCGTTGTAAACTGATTAACAGGATATGCTGCTATTCAGTTTTGTGCATTGCCATATCAAATTACAGCTTAATGTAATGGTTGTTATTGGCCCATCTACAAAAAAGTAAAGATATGACTTTCTCAAAAGCTAATTATATGTGTTGTGGGAGTGATTGCCACAGCCAATGTGCTGCTTTGGAAGTGGGAGAGTATATGCAAAAAGAAATTTCCCACAGAGATGTTATCATCACCAAATCTCAGCAGGTCACCAACAAATTGCTACCTGCTAATGATGTGATGATATGTGAATTCCCTTGATTATTTGTAAAGGCTTAGCATCAGTTATTGCCGCTTATCAAACACAACCATAGCACCCCCAATAATATATATATACATATTGCTCGACAAGTTAGATAGATCGATGGCCCCGGGCCAGTTAATAAGTCATTCGAGCCATTGGGTTGCCTCATCAGCGCCCAATCGGGCTAGAGCAATGTTTCGCTAGCAGGGATGATTAACGTTGCCGTCGATATGAGGCGCGCTGCGGCAAGCGCCAGCTTGTCGTCTGCGCCAAGTTTCCTGAATAATTCATCAAATTTGTAACGTACAGCCAATCATTGGTCTGCGCGCTACAATTAACGCAGTATGCGATTCGCTAATTGTTACGCTATTAGCTTTTAGTATCAACTAGCCAGTCATTCGTAATTGCCACCAAAAGATCAAACATAGGTAATGCAAATTTATTACACCCAGTCGGACGACACAGTTAGCTACATGTAAGAGACAGAGCAGTTGTAATCTGATCCGTAATAGATAAAAGCAACAGTTTTTTTTACAATGAGAAACACCCCGTTTGAGCTTTTCGACGCGGTTAATATTTATATCAATATATATATATATATATATATATATATATATATATATATATATATATATATATATATATATATATATATATATATATATATATATATATATATATATATATATATATATATATATATATATATATATTATATATATATATATTTGAAACCGTTCCTCATTGTTTAATGAGCTAGGCTTAATGAGAACCAAATTGCTGTCATAAATAATCGGAATTACTATTATTTTGTCATGAGTTCACATGACACGTTAAAATCGTTCTCTGGTTTATTTGCATATCTTGAATCTCGGGGTTTTATTGATCGAACATGGATAAACATCTTCTTCGCGAGATAGGTTGTGTTCGTAGTGCTATATTACCGACAAAAGTGGTGTGGTCTATTTGGACCATAATTAGCCTAGCTCACATGAAACATTATAGCTAATGTTCAAAGTAACCAACTAAGGCAACAAATATGCGGCACGATATGCCTAATTGAGAGTTCATTATCCCACTAGGTTCCTTGTCGGCCGATTCGCCTATTATATGAGGATCGTGGATCAGACAATGCCACCAACTAACACGCTATAGCCTCGCCCATACAGAGCAAATATTGATGTTATGTATTCTATTGTGCACATGTTTAGTGTATTGCGAACGATAGTGGAGTTTGCAACCGAGAGGGTAACATTTTCCTGAGCTAACCAAGCATATATTAGTATGTGTGAATAATGAGTGATGTACATATAAGTTACATCAAGGCACTGCGAAATTAAAATGTTTTCCGTACGTTTACACTGATTGTGTAAGTAGATTAATAATCTGTTTTGTTGATATCTAGTTTCTAGCATGGTTGATTCCTTGCCACAGGATTATTTGACTATTCTGCGAACTCTACCCGAACGTACTCGCTGCTTAATAGTTCTCATGCCATGGCAATCATGAGATGGCGGAATCTCACTTTATAGCCACAAACAATGTAGTTCGATTAAAGAAGCGCCGCTATTTTGAAGCAATAGCATCATGATATTGGTGCATTTTATCATAGGAGGTAGCATCCTCTACAGTCAATACACAAATGCGGTGAAGCTGGACATCTTCATTTTCTTCATTCAGCTATATAAACATGTGTTTTAGAAGACTTTTAGAAATTGAATAACATTCGACGCGGTGAGTAGGGTCTGTGTCTGACCAGTTGCATCACATTCATTCAGTCATGATATCATCAAAGAGTTGATAGTTTCGCTCGTAGCTATAAACTCTTTGATATCGTTGCAAGTATAACCAATCGATTGGTAGTAATTACGTTGAATTGCATTCGACAATGGCATTTAACATTAATTGGACCAGCCACAGAGCCAAATATGCTTCTCTGGTTGTCTCTTTTTATCATTACACATGAATGAGGCTATTCCGTGTAACGATGATTATGGTTCGCCATGAACTAAACCCCAAAATAATTGTGTCGTCATAAATAGATACATAGTTTTCCCTACTTTCAGTGAAATATGTCTGTGCTATTTTGGTGCCATCGATTTTGGATTCGTTTCAGTCATATACCTTACTTCCAGGTTGTCGGAAATAAGATGCACGAGTTGCCACGTAAAAGTACGCTAAATGGATTCACATTACAAATAATCAAGCGTTAAGTTAGCTGACGTGATTTTGTCAAGCATTGATTCACAAAACAATTTGCACTGTACTAGTGCGCGCGTTTTTAAGGTTGGGCACAATCATGCGTACGAGACATCAGAAGAGATACTTATAGCGTACTTTCCTTATGTGCGATGGCATGTGAAAGATAGCATGTATGCATTATTGAGTATGTAGGTTGAATCGCGATATAATTTTCTGCAGCGCCCATACGTCCATGGTTAATTCTTCGTTAAAAAGTCACACCACTTTTTTGCGATATCCGTTAGATTTCGATGTAAGCATTCGTTTGATTTACGTTCATAAAGTATCGTTTCAAATGTAAAGTCATGTTAAAAGGTATGAAGCGTTGTTAACTTTTACATCATTTAGTTAGTAAAAGCTTGTGTATTGGTGATATAATGGTGCTCTGTCTGCAAGGAAACTATGTGCTTGGTGGTTAAATATCACAAATACGTCTAATCAAGAACAAGAGCGCAGTTATGAACTTATTTATTTAGTCCCGCGATGAAGCATTTATTTACAATGCTAACAAAGGAGAGGAATAAGATAAACGATATAATTTGGTTATTTGGGATTAGACTCTTCTAATCCGGCTTTCCACATTTTATTTCCAAACATTAATGACAAAACCCTCCCAGTATGTAACTTTAGCAATGAATGCGGAATAATACCCTCTATTTCTGCGTATAAAAATACTGCTACTAAAGCTTTTGTGATCACCAAAGCTTAAATTTCTACATATCAGAGTAACAATGCGTCGATAATCACATGTACATAATGGTCATCGTGTACATCCTTTGCACCAACCATCCACAACGCTGATCCTTATTTACCATCACAATGCACATACTAGCACAGTTAAATCGGATGACAGCATCAGAGCAGCGCAAAAACTTTTGTCACATCAACTAAGCCAACTAGCAAACCTAACGCAGAATTATGTGTTTGTCCTTTCTGCAAGCTGAATTTATCGCATCATTCATGCTCGTCTAGGCATACGCATCTCATTCAAGCTTTTCCATCTTTGAAGTTGGATGATTTAATGTGTTTAAGTAGGGGCTATGACGTCATTTGATGAAGATGATGATGGTGATGATTACGTTCTTATTATATAAATGACGAATACACCGATTTTCGCGTTACATTATTACTTTAGTCGTTATATCCTCGTTAGCGATAACATTAATATCAGTTTTGTATGCCGGCCATTACGACGCCTCTAGACTAACATGCTTTCCAATTCCAAACTAAGAAGCACACAAACCTACTTGTTACCATAGTGGAACTTAACAGTTTATGCTATCAACGTATCGACTGCTTACGAGACGATAATATACAAAGTGTTTGACTGTCGTGACTAACGTCAGAGTTGATGGAATTTGGTATTGCCATACTATACCAATAGCGTACTAGTAGAATCACAATCACAATATATCTGACACAAAATTCATCGTACTTAAGATTGCTAAATATAATGCATTTGCACTACAATGTTTTTAGCAAGCTTATTTTTTGAACAGCTAAGTCTTCCTCAACATCAAATAAGTATATGCAGAGCATCCCATGTTTGGTCTTTGTAGTTGTCGCTCAGGCTCTATTTGAGCTTTGCAAGCATGTACCTCAATAAAGTGATATTATTACTACGTGCCATGACAAAGTCTTCCTCAACATCAAATATGCATATGCAGAGCAACCCATGTTTGGTCTTTTTAGTTGTCGCTCAGGCTCTTTTTGAGTTTTGCAAGCTTGTACCTCCACAAAGTGATATCATTACTGCATGCATGACAATTCGTAATCTCCTCGGCTTCATCGGTGACGCTCTCTTTATTTGATTCTCATTGGTATTATGCATGCAAAGTGCAAAACCCTGTACAATGCAGTGTCGAATGGGCAGTGAAAAAAACTGTAGGTCATGATGAAGGGTAATGGTAATCAGGACAAGGTATGCAAGGCGATGGGATTGATTACGGGAGAGATATCAAGCGACTTAGGAACGGGGTAGCTTCTCATCGAGCATAAACTCACCAGCCAAAATACGCTATTATCTCATAGCATTAAGGAAACAAATACAGTCACAATGCGATAAGCACATTCCTCAATGTTATTGTGCATTCAATGGTAGACCACACAACACGTACCGCACACTGTCACCCTTAGTTTTATTACTTTGGTGCGCAAACGCGTTTAGATAACACTTGTGTTTTATTGTTGACTAGTTTTTAGTCACGAAATGTGCTCAGTTTTGTTTGACCATAACTTACTTTGTTCCCATAATTTGTCTAACACTGCGCATAAATCTAGCCTACTAAGTTGCTTAAGCGGATTTCTCACAGTTACCAACCTAATTCAACGCGTAATACAATTTATGATATATGCTGGTAGCACTAAAGCCATGTTATTAACCTAGATATCTACGTCAAGGTTTCCTATAAGCATTTCTTCTTGATGAAAATGCCAATTGTGGGCGGATGTTTAAAGGTGCTTTATTCGGGAGCAATGACGTGTTGATTTGGTTCAAATAATTATTGAGCAATGATAGATGCCTTCCTTGCAAACGTAAACACGTGTGCAACATTGTTCCACGCGCAGATGAAAGTTATAATTTACACCAATCATAATTTTATGTATCTCGTCGGCAGCTGACAATGTCTATATCCGATTCGTTTTCAGCGCGTTCTTTCCATTCAGATTTCTGCTTCATTTATTAGGGAGTAGCGCACGCCATCATATATGAAAGCATTGTCTTTCAGCTTCCGTTATGTCCGCATTGGTTATAACAGTTTATTGTTCCCCGACAATGTAATAATCATGAAAAAAAGTGGTCTACGTATGTATGTTCGGGGGTTTCAATACTTATGAGACATGTCAGCGATGCTGCCGAGGATATCTGGGTCGACCAATGTAACTGTTCAATTATATCGAGTCAGACATCCGGCGATGCTTATATCTCAGCCACGCTATACACAGCCTTATCATTCCAGCCATTTTCGATATTGAATTCTGGGTGTAAGGCGTATTTGATTGTTCGCTTTGCGTGATCACAGCTGCCTGTTTAGCCTGGCGACCCGAGTTTAAGAGATACTCAGAGTTATTCCGTTCGTTACAGTTCTCCCATAGCCATGGTAACCAAGACACAGAGGCTTCTGACATGAGACCGGCGACACGATAAACCTTGGTTACCTTGGTTTGCGTCATTACAAGATTAACCTATGACGTCTACACCAAGTGGGTTGAATAGGACAGAGAAGGTGTGCAAGTGATTCCAGTTTACTTTAAATATTTAGCTTGATAACAGTGATGGGTGCAAATTAGGGGTTGTTTTATTTGCGGTGTATCGCAATTTATTGAGTTCCTTAGGTGCTTTTATCAATTTATTCAAGTATCTGAATTAATGTGAACAGAATATCTCTATTCGTATTTATTCAAAACGGTATGGTACAGGCTAGAACAGTTCCCTACAGAACAGGACAATCTGGATAACTTTGGTCTTTGACTGTCTGTCATGATGTATATTCTGTTTGATCAATGAAAAAATTAATGACTATGTCTGTCATGATATATATTCTGTTTGATCAATGAAATAATTAATGTCTGTGTCTGTCATAATATATATTCTGTTTGATCAATGACAGAATTAATCATTTCACTCACCTGCAAAATCTCAGAAGGTGGTTCATACACTCCCTGCGGCCTTCATTGAATTTGTGTTGTGAAGAAAATAATGAGTACCAAGAGAGCACCATCATGATGTTATTAAGGAATAACTTGTCAAAAGACTGAAATTATGGTTTGTCTGTGCATCCTCCAACTACTTAAATCTTTCCTTTTTGTAATAGTTTTCACCATATGCAATCACATATAAAAAAAGACCGTACTGACTGAAGTGTGGCGCGGAGCATGAATCGGTCTACGGTCCAATGTTACCATTGGAAATCATAGCTACGCTTCAGTACCACTTAACGTCTTTCAGCAAATAAAACGCTGATAACATAAATCGAAGTTTGCTGGAGGAAAAGTGATTGACACACGTTCTTAGACTAAAATAATGATAACTTTCTCGAGCGAAGCAGGACGTTTGCAGGTGAAGGTGACTCGCATAGAAAGGATTCCATGTACCATGATTGAACATTATTTGAAATATCGTACACAACGCGTATAAGTAGCTGTGACGAATTTACAGAGCTTTCAGAATGATCAGGCAAGTTGTTATCAAGCGCAATTACACAAAAGCATTGAATCAGTCGCTCAAGCCTTCACTTCATTATAGTCACCTTTACGTTTGCAGCCGGTCTGCTCCAGCTAACGTTAGTAAAAAAATAAATCGAGGGCAAACGTAAGCCGCTCGTATTGCCTTATCTGCGTCAGCATTAAGGCTTAGTGCTGCTCGAGTTATGCCAAAGCCATGACAGGAATCTAGAATGTTGCAGGCGTTCCACACACAATTAACCACAAATCGGGAATAAATCAGAACAAACTACATTCTTCTGCTTTTTGGTTATCAACAATATTGTTATTTTTCTTTTAAACTATGTATGTTCAGAAACTAAGGATGCTGTTTTATGGCAAATATACGCGAGACACTACAGTGCTGTCAATATATGCCATTTTACATTTGTCCTATCTTGTGCTGTACCGTTAAGGGAGTGTTGAGGTGGTATGAATTACAACTTTTACTCATATGTAATGATATTATCAATTGGGAAACATGTCTATAAAAACAATTCCGTTGCATTGCTAAATTGATAACTGAAGAAGACCTTGTATCCGACCGATAAGAGATAGCTGCCTGCTAAGTCTATGGACCTTTTTTTAAGGTCTACGCAAAACTACGTTCAATTATTTCTACTTAATGAGGTGAGTGCCGTATCCTAAGAAAAGTTTCCTTCTACATTTAACATAATTTGGTAAGTCGTGCCAGTGCTGCGATTAAATCAATTTAATAAGTTTGTAGGCCTGTTTTTTCTGAAGATGTCCAATAGTGCAGGATGTCTTGTATTCTATTTGATCTGGGAATATGCGACAAGCTGTCATGAATGTGTCACTGCGCCAGTTGCTTGTCTGAGTGAATGATGACAGCTATTTATGGATCATATGGATACATTGTTCATGCTGCAACACGATATATGGTCGTTATGAAATAGACGACGACAGCCTACATTAACATAGTGATAGGCAGACATGCAACAGCTGTTACCAACTGTAGCTCGAAAGCCGTGAGAGCGCCTGAACTGTGACTTGTAACAGTGCACAAAACGTGATCATGATGCAAACAATTTGATATTGTGTCTTCGTGACAGCAGCCTTAATGATATCGTGATTGACCGATATCCTCTGCATTTTAAGCCGAAAGATATCTTTGGGTCGGTAAATGTACTTCAACCGTGACTTTTGTGCAAGATATCACATCACATTAGTCGCTGGTAACATGATGTGTATCAATGATTAATATGCGTTTCTATGCGTTGACAAAATCGGCTAGAAGATCAAAGCTGTATATGATCCAACATCATATTGATCACTTTTCAAGTGTGATCCAGTGGGGTTTGTGAGATTTGGCATTTTCTGTCATGCAATTGTAATGGTAATATGAGGGGTTTAACATTACTTTCAACAACGAGGTGATATCGCGATGGTGATGCTAGGACAGCTCCCCATAAGTGCCAGCGCCCACTTGGCACAAACCTGTTGGCAAACTGCACGGTACTATTGAGCTACCGGATCGGGTGCATTCCGTTTCGGAGATGGGACCGCCATTTACCGTGATCATCCGAGTCATGGGGAGCCAGTCAGGTTTTAACACCTTGGTATCGAACCCATAACCTGTGGGTTGAAAGGCGATCAAATTTCACACTACGCCACGGGAACTGTTTGTTCCGTCATGAAAACTTTTTTCATACAATTTGTCGAATGCTGTACCGTTTTTGCTGGTAATGTGACCCAATCAGTCGGTTGCTTGTACCTTGTGGTCTTGGTAATTATGTGCTATCAACAGTTACGTATTGTGTGCAATAATTAAAACCATAGTTGGTGTACGTGTGTGTAGTTCTGTTTGGTATGTTTAAATTCTTAAATTTTAAACCTCTTAAATTCTACCATTAGTTGTGCATTGTCTGACGTTCCCTGCTGAACAATGTGATGATCATGATTGTAAAGGTCCAAAAATACTATGCAAATTCTATTATGGACCTTGGTACATTGGTACATGATAAAAGAATATCCCATTACAATTAGATCTACTGCTAAGATCAAAACATTCACTTTCATAGTTGCAGTTGGGTTCGTTTACCCATGACAAACATTTACCACCACTCATTATGTCGTAACCTCCATTTGTCAAAAGTCGAAGGGTACATTTCATTCACAATACAATGTTTGCTGCAGCTGTGTGGTGGTGACTGCGTGACCATTCAACACACGTATGCATTTGTTAAATGTATCAATTCCTCGGTTATTAGACGGTCAAACAAACCAGTTTCTAATGCAATTAATGCTGACAATTACCTCACAGCATTTCAGGCTACAATTCACTTAAATGATTTCTGGTTTATCGTCTTGTTTGTCTGTCCAAACAATCATTGGTGAGAATACGATATCCGCCAAGTCGTTCACCCGATGGATGCTTATATTGCTAAATACATAAACTAATCAATCCAAACTATGCCTTAACTATTTTGCTTGACTTGTTGCGAATGAAACGGGACTCCCATGGTTAAAACATGACAAAGACCTCATTGAATTTTTTGCCGGGAGTCTGTATCATACATAACTTATTAAAAATAGACTTTGTCCAACTTATCTACATGACAACCTGTGTAAGACGATACGAAGATATCATGCTTCACGTCTGACAAGCACAATATCGCCCATTCTCTTGCATGGAATACGAGTTTTCATGAACATTGGTAAAAACAGCGTGTCGTGCAAAACACGATCTGCATATGGGACATGTAATTGGCACTTGGTCTCGTTTAGGATGGTATGTATGACAAAATGAACAATCATATCTACATGGTCTTTACATAAGACAAATAGGGATCAATAAACATGTTTGCTACAGGAGTATGTATCAACACTAGTATCACATTGTGCTATAACGTGCTTGATGATTTCCTTCTCTTAGAAAAACACAATTGTTATAGGTCGCACATGTTCATGATTCAACTGAGAAAGATCGACGTAAAGACAGCTAAAAATATACAGCACGCACTTGCCTATCCTTTTGTTGCTTTGGTGTGCGTAGGCAGTACGATGATAGATATGTTTTCATGTTTGACTAGATGGATTGATACCCTCTTCCTGCTAGCCCCAGTGCTTATTATGCACTGTCGTTGAGTTATTGCCTTCAACTGTCCAAGCGTAACAGCATGATAACAGCGTGATTAATCTTCAAAGCTGATTTCACATAAGGTTATGCAAAACGCATTGGCAAACAAATCAATGAGTCACACACGTACAACATTGGTGCTCAACCTCTAACGTCGATAATTCAGTTAATTTAAACCCAACAACCGAATGCATGGATCGAGTAAAATCCATATAATTGTGCTAGTGCCGTAGTTGCAAGTATCCATTGGTCTCGCTTTACAATACATTGTTGACAAGGCTGTTAAGCATTACATTATAAAGGGCTTTCATCACCGGCACATTATACACCATTATAACGGACGGTAGGGAACGGGATAAATGTGGGAATGGGAAAAAGTATGACGTCACCACTTTATGTAGATGTAACTGACGGTAGGGAGTGGGGCAAGTGTGGGAATGGGAAAAGGCATGACGTCACCACTTTATGTAGATGTAACTGGGAAGAGAGTTTTGACGTGTTCGGAAGACGAAGCCATGTGCTGTGCTTGGGATTATTCAGCCTACAGATATACCTAGTGATTTATTATATGTTCCCAGCTTGGTAAGAACAATCTGTTATTATTATTGACTAGTTTCATAATATTCAATACAGTGTCCGTGGTTGAACGGGCTGCTGTTTTATTAGTGCAGTCACAGAAGACCGGGAGTGTGTCCTCGTTTGCTTATGATTTTTTTAAGCTATAACAGAAGATTCAACGTGATTGGATAGTAATGTGATCATGATTGCAGTTTAACCGTGCCGTGCCGTATCGTACCGTACCGTGCCGTACTGTATCACGCGTCAAGCACATAGGAATAAAGGGGGAAAAATTCTATTCTTAATGTTTTTCGTAGCAACCATTTTGAACAGAAGGGCTTGAGCGAAATACTTTGGGTTTTGCAGAGTCAGATGCACACATTAAATGTGCACACAACGCAGTACATCATGTCGCATTAGTTGCTGGAAATGTCTGTTCTATTAAATGTATCAGGAACTAGCACAAGCAATCATATATGAAATGATAATCTCTCAGCTCCTTGTATTCTAGCATTGGTTATGTACTACCGATCGTTCCCTGCTGATCAATCGGATTATAATGACAATGTTTCAGGTCGGTTTGTTAGACTAATTACAAAATGTAGCATCGATGATGCAGGGGATATCTAGAGCGACTAATAATAGCTATTAAGACACAACATACATCGAACACCCAGCGATGCCAACATATCAGCCAAGCAATACACATCCTTATTATTCCTGCCATTCCCTTCCAGTAATTGAATTCCGGAGCAGGGCGTATTAGATTGTTCACTTTGCGTGAGCATAGCTACCTGTCTAGCCTAGCGACCGCATGATTAGGTCTACTCAAAGCTGCTTCCGTTTGCTAAAATTCTTCCATGGACTTGATAATCAGGACGCAGGAGCAACTGGATGGGATCTAGGGACATGAAAACCCACTCATCGCGCATTGATTAAATTTCCCTCATATTAAGTTCAAATCATTTGCATGACACGTATCGTTGTCAGTTAGAGACAGAGAGGGTCAACGACGCCGTAAAATGCATTACAATGTGACATTACAATGAAACATAGCCTACATAATATGTTGGCTAACCCGAAACCATTACTCAACCGGCCAAGTTATGCAGCGGTATATAACTTACAATGGGAAGAGCAACGTAGATGACATGTCGCGTTTACTTGGCTAGGTCCTACGTTTACTTTGCTAGGTCCTAGGTATGGGGTGTGAAGATATGAGTGCCGTGTTGGAATCGCATATTTGTCCGCAAAGTATCATTACAGTGTTAAAGGATTGCAGTGATTATGATGATTAAACGGCCCCCCAGATTCCTATGAGTGGCAGCCAAAACACAGTTGCCGTTGTCGTTGAAAAAGGGGAACTTCCGCACAACCCCAATTCAAATATTCTGAATAATATATCGTGGTTTTTACCTGGCCTCCATGGAAGCAAAGGGATATTTCATTTCTTTCTTATCAAATAAAATCCTATGGTTACAAACACAACAATGTTCCCCTTACACTTTGTCAAACTCTTTATCATCATCAATGTCCACCGGTTCAACCGGTTTCTCCTGAGACTCGTATTGGAGTACTCGGGTGACAGTTTGGATCAGCAAATTGCACAATGTCCCTTTGCAGTACCAAGCGGGGCTTACAGAATCATGGGTACATGCATAATACTCCTTTTTGATTTAGGAAAGATAGACATCTGTTTCTGTATTGACTTGTCAGTTATCTATGTTATCAATAACGAAAGTATGCTTCAATTTCATCCATCGTAGCCTTACGTTTGTTACAAGACACATATCTACATACAACTCAGCTTATAAGCAAGGCAAAAGTAATCCCTGTCAATGCATTTCATCAACTATAATAATACAGTTGCGTTGTGACACTTACCAATACATTTTCCTGCACTCAAATGATTAGAGAGAGCAAGCTTCAGCTTTGGCAGTGCTTGGGTGTAGCACCTCTGTCTCTGATTCATCACTATCACTTGACTGATCTGTTTCCTCAGCTGCCAAAACGTAACTATAAATGGAAATACACGGCGCTTCACAAAAGGCAGTGCAATTACACAAATGCATCGAATCAGTTGCTCAAATCTTCACTACAGTGACTGTTACGTTTGCAGCCGATCTACTCCAGCCAAGATTGGTGAAAAAAACTCGAGGGCAAGCGTAAGCCGCTCGTATTGCCCAATCTGCGTCAGCATCAAGGCGTAGTGCTGCTCGAGTTATGCCTTAGTCATGACAGGAATCTAAAATGCTACAGGCGTTCCACACACAATTAACCATAACTCAGAACAAGCTGATTGTTTTTTATCAACAATATTGCTATTTGCGTTTTAAACTTTGTAAGTTCAGAAACTAAGGATGCTGTTTATCTGAAACACTCCAGTGCTGTCTGTATATCCCTTTTAACATTCATCATATCAAGTGCTCCACCCATACATGAGTTTGAGATGGCGCTAATATCAACCTTTGCTCAAATGTAATATGATATTTTCAATTTGGCAACATGTCTATGAAAACATTTCCGTTGCTTGGCTTAATTAATATTTGAAGAAGACCTTTTATTTTAAGGCAGTAACATAAAGATATTATTAACTATGCAATCATTTAAGCACATTTATTTGCAGGCCATTGGCTCACGTCTATTTGATCATTACATTGTATTCGAAACGCTTCTCCACAATCATGAGGCCATTATCAATCCTATATATTCAGGATGCAATCACAATAAACAGCAACGTATATGCATATGAGCATTGCATGCGGACAACTTACTACCATCGTTTTTCGATGACAATTATATCATTATTTCATAGAATGCAAAGTCATGCGTAATATTCTAAGCGAAGTTTGGTGTTATGGCATTTGCCTTTAGCATCACAACCATCCATTGATTATCATCTGCTCCCTGCACAACTTGAGATACGGCAGTTGCATCGGAATCTCCTTTACGACGTCTGACACTTAGATTCCGATTTTATGTGTCTGGTATATATAAATATATATCGTTAATATGGTATGGTACCAATATCACTTTTCGTCCAGCAAGCTTCGATTTAGGTTATCAGCGTTGTATTTGTTGAAAGCCTTGAAGTGGTACTTAAGCGCAGCTATGAGTTCCAGTGGTAACATTGGACCGTAGACGTAAACAGTTCTTCGCACTGAGCACTGTCACAATATGAAACATATACCCATACATCCAAAAAGTCATCTGTTGTGAGATCGATAAATATGGTTGTGAACTGTGAACAACAAAGCGTTGGATTTATGTGTTACTGTTGTTCATTCCAGCGGGGTCGAAAGTAGTACTTGACGAATGACGGTACATCAAATGCATGCGAAGTTTCTTGAATATGTTAACATACTGCCAGCTCGAATGTTGCACTGTTTTGGGGTATAACATTTGGAAGTATTGATCTGAATTACCTTCTTTGAGTTTGTATCAATATGAAATCCTTTCCAGTGCTAGCATGTGGCCTTTGCATTTTGTATAAATTACATGGAGCTTTCCATGCATACTGATTTTCCGAGGGGATACATAAAATGCTTTAAAATATACATCTTCAGAAGGTCTAGATCACAATATTATGTATTAGACGGTATATACAGTTTATGAAGTATATTTGTGACAAAGTGTAAAATGGTATCAAAACCTACATACGGTTATCTGCAGGCTTGGTTTCTATAACAAACCTATTAATGAATGTGCATTTTCCAAGCCAAATTGCTCAAGATATCGCTAGGTAAAATTCGCAAATTTCCAGACAGTGACGTTACACATGGTGTTGTCGTGAGGATAAACGTCCCCATCATCATTCTATAACTAATTATGAAACATCTTGCATACTTATCTCGGTTCTGTAATGTTAGTCGTTTCCCTGCTATTTAAATGTGATGGTCAGGTTGGTTTGCTCAATTAATTATGCAACATAGCATCGGTGATTGGGGGGGGGGGGGGAGGAGATATCTAGTACCAACACTAGTTATTTAGTCGCATCATAGATTAGACACCCGGCCATGCTTACATCTCAGCCTCGCAATACGCATCCTTATCAGTCCAGCTATTTCCTATAAGCAAACGAATACCGGTGCTGGGTGCCTTAGATTGCTGACTTCGCGTGATCACACCTACTTGCCTAGCCTGGCGACCACAAGATTAGGTCCACTAAGAGCTACTTCCGTTCGCTTATGCACACGGCAATCAGGACGCAGGGGCTGCTGCTTGAAGGTAGCCGACACGCAGAGCCAAGTTAATTATACTCATCATTCATTACATATCTACCTGGAACAATCCGGCTACTCGTTATATGCTTGCTAGTGCATGGGCCAACCAATGTATTTGCAACACAAACAGTTGGTGTTCGTTAAACGTCTTCTCTACAAACAACAAAATTTCTGTTTGTAGAGAAGACGTTTAACGAACACCAACTGTATACAGCGATGTTGATATATGCTATGGTACGAAATTAACAACCCTCGACGATGCATAATTGAGTTCGTAGACATGGCGTTTTCCCTCTGGTCATTTTTGTGAAGTGAAACGAAAAGTGTACTTTATCAGAGTTGGTTCGATAAGAAGTTTTATATCAGACATCATGCCTGGCAGGCCTTTAACTTTTACCAGACATACCAGACAGTATGTTTCATTATGCAAAGAAAAAAATATGAAGAAAGATAATAGCATAAATTTTCATAGATAACCAAGATGGTCGTTTTTGAATACATACGAGATCAACACATCTTTGGTAAGCTAGCGTCCAACTGAGTATACATGTGGCTAGTTGCATATATAAGCGGCGCTAACAAAATCGTCTGTAAGTAATAGAATTGTTCAGAAAATGACCAAATGTCTTTTGATTTATGTTTTGTGCTTGCTCAAAACCATTTCGAATTTGATGCCCAGTTATAAATTCAAGACAATTTTGGGCAAAATAACATGGTATTACCTTATTATATGTCCAATCATGTCGAACCTGAGCATTAAACACTAAATCTGGGACAACAAGACATGATTGTTTTTTCCTCGACGTCAAACTCTGCTCTCACCTTAAAATATACAAATGATATTTTGCTCCACCGTCTAAAGTTCAATTCACTGGGCGTATCCAATGATAGTAGGCATTATGTTGTACGTGTATTCCTGCTAATATAAATCCAGCAAACCAGAGAGAAGCAGTATTCTATTAACATCAATGTACAAAATTCATATCAATATCATGCATTAAAATTAAAAACTATTTCAGGTGCCTCGGTTATTCAAGCTTACAGCAGAGATTAACAAATTAGATTGCCTGCATGCTGTCTGCATGCTGCTAGCTGTGAAGAGCAGTGCATGTGCATACAATCAATGATTTTAACGCATTGAATTAAACAATCATACAATCGCAATGCATTTGATTGGTAGAGTTAATGCATAGCAATATCAATGTTACGGATGAAGCTTCGAGTTTGTAATTATCTGTTGGATTATTCCTGTATTGTTTTTATTGGTTGGAGCCCGTATGTGTTTTCATTACCAAAAGGCAGCTCATCTTGGAAGAAAATCAATCCGGTTGTTACGCGTAGACCGTCTTGGGCATGTTCTCGACATTAACATCCTAACTGTGAGTTGTTACAGCTAACCATGAACGCTGGGATGCCTCAATATCTATAATATCTCTCATTGTGGTGAAAACATCGCTTATATCCCATGCTGAGGAAGAGGTACGAATATTTTGCTCAGCAGCATAGGCTCTATGGATAATGCAATAAGAAGATTTTGCTTGATAGGAGCGCATTTATCACGTGACTATTTTCTTGAGATTCTCGTTTCGTCACGCAAATAACTGCAACAAAGTTTGTATTCATTACCAAAAAAGCATCCTTTACAGTTTTATTTGGCCACATTAGATTATAAAGATAGAATGATAATATACGGTGGTTTTGAAAGCAAATGTGCTAAAAGGTTTATTGAATGTCGGGGTAGTTGGTTGGGCTAGATATGTTTTCATATGGATTCCAATTTGCCTAGTTTATTAATATAAATGAGCTTACATTTAAATATAACGAATTACGCTTTGTAACTTTTGATTCGAATATGAATGTCTATTTTGATAGTGAATTGTTTATCTTCTGGCTTTTGAGTTCGGGGTATTTATACGCTAACATCTTTCTTTGTGAGTTGTAAAAAACATTTCGCTTTTATGTGAAATGCTCGCAATATAAATTGAGCTGTCTTTAAGTTCTCGTGCAGCATCATTTCTTATCTTAGTGCATCTTCTTTATCAGCAAAGATGACCAAAGCAGAATGGGAAAGGAGAACCGAGAATAACATTTTAACTGCTGCAATTGAGTCTATTCACAGTAACTGCTTTATACACTAGCACGAAATATCTCAGTTTCAACATAGGATTGTCTCTGAAACACTCTGTGTTGTTGGAATTAAATCTCTCAGAGGGGAAAATCTTGCATGCGTTATGTTTCCAAATAAGTCTAACAAACTGACCTAAACAATAAATATGTAAACCTAACATTGTTGTGATTATTAGATGGATCAACAGGGAACGATAGGTAATACATGACCTTGCTAGCATGTAATAAGCGGCGAGATGATCTTGTCATGCTTGATTGCTCGGGCTAGTCCCTAATAGATCTAGTTTAATGCAATTAAACTTTCAAATGCTATCGCTAACAACGCACACGTAATACCTCTTTCCGTTGGTAATGCTAATGACAACACATGGATACTGTTGCCGATGTATATAGCAAAGCAGAGCTTAGCGCATTACTTGGGTGACCGATTGACTGCCTGGTGTACGTGTGTTATACCCGTACACAAACGATTGACTCAGGTAATCAGCCACAATGATGTAGCACCAGGCGAATTCTATGAATTATGTTTGCATTAAGAACGATATCAACTCCCAAGAGCCACACTAGTTCTAATTTTAGATGCTGTTGGTAAATGAACTGCTTCGATTTGCTCACCAACCTATCGATCTTGTCAGTTCATTTAACATTAAATGTGTTTAAATCCAAGATAATTGTCATCTAATGGCAGCCCTTTATATAGTAATGTTTAAGCCTTATAAGCAACGTATCACACAGCGGGACTTATGAACACATGCAACGGCGGCATTAGCACAATTATATGGCTATTGATCGATCAATACATTTAGTAGTAGGGTTTTATTCTACCGAATTATCGGTGTTATTGTTCGAGCAGTAATGTTGTGTGTTGGGTAATTATTTTTTTCACTGTTTGATTTGTTTGCCAATGCGTTTTACATAACCCACTGTGAAATCAGCATGGAAGGTACATCGCGCTGTTATCATGCTGTTACGCTTGGACAGTTGAAGGCAATAACTCAACGGCTGCAAATATTAAGCACTGAGGCTACCAGGAAGAGGGTATCGATCTAAATGGTCATGCGTGAAAACATATACATTATCGTATTGCCCGCGCACACCAAAGCCACAAAAAGATAGATAACTGTGTGCTGTATGTTTCTTAGCGTCCATCTTTCTCTTGCCATCGATCCCATATCCCAACATCTGTCATTATAACCACTACAAAACGATAATAACCCTAATAAGACGTGGAAGCGTAAATACCCAAAAAGTATAACACCCAAGAGATGTTTTCGATTTTTAATGTGTTATCGAACCAATAAGTGGACATGTTTTCTATATCATGATTTATGATGCACGGGTTGGCGTCTTAACATGAACGGTAGGATTGACGCAGCATATCCAAATGTACATAAGTTGTAGCATAACGACACTATGGCTGTATATTTTGCCCCTCTCTAGACGCAGGACTCTTAATACAGCTAAATAGTCGTCAGAAATATTCGTCACAGTTTAAATTATCGTTACATATAAGGTGATTTACACCTTGATCACTTGTTGCACATATAGTAGCCATGGTAAAAATTTATTTTTGAAGTCGTTCTCGGTGGGCCTTTTCAAAATTGTATTTGAAAATGTTTGCCTGCGTCTGAGATTTATCTGAGCCTGTTTAAAACAGTTTGTTATTAATTATTATCATACAGTTGGACAGCCAATAAGGTATCATATATATCCAATGCAGCATAGCATGTCAACAGTACAGTGCATTCACGCTTGCTAATACTGCTGCAACACCCCACGGCGCATACAGTACATTTGCCTCATTGGTAATGATTGTGTTGTGTAAGACTGAGCAATGTATATACATGCGATAGCTTCGCTACCGATTCTATCTAGCACTACCGCACATAATCATCGGTCGCTTGCTATGATAGAATAACCACGCAAGGCGACTTTTAATCATCTTCTCCTTGGAAGGGTATGGCACCAATATCACATTGATGAATAACGACCACGGTTCGTGCACTGTTGCTAAACACATCTCAGGCACTTTATCCGTATTGGTGCTCCAGCTGGTAGCGGTTGTTGCCGTCTGCATTAATAAACTCACTTCTTCACGATCATATCTCGTGTTGCAGCACGATCCGCATAACTATATAATCCGTACATTCCCTCCGACAAGCAGCTCGCGCGTCAAATACAAAAAAAGTCAGCACTTTTGTACAGAAGAAAAACGTGTAAACAACATTATCGAATTGAGTGAACTGCGACACTGTCACGACATAACAATTTATGCCGAGTTTAGAAGGACAACTCACCTCATTAAATGCTAAAATGATTGCTTTGTTAATGACTACTATATACTACTGCTGAAATATGCTAGGTCTTCTTCAATTCGTTATTTAGCAATGCAACAAAAATATTTGCATTGACATTTTGGCAAATTGACTATTTCATTCCATGTGAAGCAACGCCGCCTCAACACTCACTAATAATTGATATATAGAGCTGAGCTGTTGTCATGCAGGATAATAAATTAGCTTTCATAAGTGGATTATATCCAATTTGTCAGCCATGATATTGTGCTAGAATGATAAATAACACTTAGATTTTCGGTCTTAAGTGGTCTTATTAATGCGATAAAACTGCAATGACCACTCATATTCTGGGGATGATTGGCCCCTGTTATATTAAGATTACCTTAGCAGCGTGGCAAACCTGGTCTACTGAACAGTGATATTATTAAGTATCGGACACTTGATGAGCATTTATTTACATATTAACTGCAGCAATGAATTGCATAATCCCGCTTGCTGTATTTGTTACATGGAAAAAGTAAAATCACAAATATTCAGGAATCAGAGATATCTCGTCATTGACTACTTGTAGCGAGGCGATGATAAATTGTGACACGCGAGTGTTGAGCAGCAGGTGAGTCAGCCATCTAAATATATCGATGTCATAGCAGCAAATAGTGAGGGTAAGGGCCAAGAGCAATGTGACTATTTTAGATTTCATTAACTTGCAAAACAAAATGGAAAATTGGTTTATTTGCGTTTTCCATATTTCAATCGGATTACTCGAAATTCAGTTAAAGAAGGATTCCTGAAAAGGATTCCTGATCTGAGTGGCGAAAACAATTAAGTACTATATTAGTCGTTCGGCACCGTAAGAATTCAATCACAGAGATGTCGCCGTCGGGATACTAGTCTGACAACAAACGCATCACATTTGATTTGACTGACGCGACAACATGAAACCTTGGCGACATTTGTTCTGTAAGTTAAGAGTGAATTTAGATAAGTGTGTAAATTTAGTAAATATATATAAATGCAAAGGCCCCGGCACACGATTTACAGGTCACTATAGCTGTCTATTGGTAACAATCGATAACAAAACGATATATATTTTCGAGCACCAAGGAACCTTTTATTCATGTCATATTCTATAGATCAAGTTTTTCCAACCAACTTACAATGAATGTTGTAACATTTCGAAAATTATAAAAATGTCCTCAAATCATTACAGTTATGGTGCTAAAAACACACCTACTTTTTGTACAGACCTAGTAAGCACCAAAAGTGTCCCCCAACACACCAGCTTGGGGTACAAAATCCCCACGCCCACCTCACAAAATTTATTATATCGCTAACATCGAGGTCCAGAATGAGAATTAAAATGTCAATCAACTTTGGATGCATTCTCGTATTGGAAACAACAACATACATCAACCATGTAAACTTGTAAGTGTCAGCGAACTAGGTGTGAACCTGTGGCATTTATTATGCTGAAAACTACTGCAGAATAGACGGCTTTTGCTGGAGGTTTTTCAAGAGATGGGCCTATATATATATATATATATATATATATATATATATATATATATATATATATATATATATATATATATATATATATATATATATATATATATATATATATATATATATATATATATATATATATATTATATTTATTACTAAAACAATAAATCCGGGTTGTTGACACATTTCTAACTGCCTGTTGTAACTACACACAATATCAGTGTACCCCTGCATCTATTGTCCCAAAGTTATCTCACCTTCGCGATGCATATGATAATTAGACAAGGTATCGATGATACTACCAGACATGTAATGTGTATGTCTATGCGCACTTCCACGGCAAGAACATGATTAACTGCAGGCGATATGTTGCGAGACATTAAGGTATATGGTATTTTGGTGGCACTTTTGAAAATCAGGGGCGAGGCAGATAACAACTATAATCTTTGGTTATCTGATGTTATGAGATTTTTTCCTAATTATGATCATATAATACGTACCTACTAAGTCAATTGTACTCACTCACGTCATCAATCCCATCCCTTTCCATCCCATGGCCTTAAAACCATTCCAGTGCCGATAACAGCCCTAATTACTCTAAGACAAGAGCCTGACTGATGTGTTTTTACCCAGTAACTGAAGAAAAAAAACGGAACAGATGAGGCGTTTTGTCCGATATCATTGTTTTATTGAACGTATAGCTTTAATGACTATGATTTGTACATCAGCATTCTCGATGCGTGTGTTTGATGGGTTAGCATAAATACTCGACTATATACCATTAATCCATTATACCTATAACCATGGCTGCAATATGGTTTCATCGTAAGCAGCTTTAATCCATGGGAATGAGATCTTGGTAACCATTAGCAATATTCCCTAAGGCATAACAATACATCAAAATATGATATGATAACATACTGTAAATAGCAATAACGGTATTGGTAGCCATTAAGTCGTTCTTAGATGCCTATTAACAAAATAAAACTTATTTAAAGCTGTGTAGTCTAAAGGGATTTAATGGGAGCCTGCTTTAAATTTTTTATGATAATGTTTTAGAGCATAATTGTTTTAAGAGTGACATCCGATAACATACTTTCAATGTCGAAAGTATTGTAGCAGCTTTTCAACACATTCACTGTCAATGTTGATTGGAGGTACATCGTAGCCGCATGATCTTCTTCATATCATACCAGTCTACGTATTGTATTTGTGCTTTACAAATCGAGGCATCTAGGTACCACCCTCATACACACTGCATCTTGCGAATGACGAAATGAGGGAACATGTCATATCGACTAACTCATTGCCCACATTACCAGTACGGAGAGATTATCCATGATTAGACATACGCTTGACTGGCGAATCATTAGCCAGTAACCGAAAAATTACACCGACATAAATCATAAAAGATGAGACGCAGTAAATTTCCGTTTTCGTTGTGTATGTTTTATTCAACAAGCAACTTTGGTGGACATGTTTTCAACATACGAATCCTCACAGTCCGGTTTTCTACTGGTAGTATTTTCAAATAAATAATTAATAATTATACCCTGCAAGAACATACGTAACATACAATCAAAGTAAGGTTGACCCGTTGCGCCTTTACACTGCAATCTTAGATATCTCAAATCATCATCAATATCATTATCGTCATTATGATTGTCCTCATTATGATTCTCATTATTATCATCATCATCATCATCATCATCATCATCATCATCATCATCATCATCATCATCATCATCAGCATCAGCAGCAGCAGCAGCAGCAGCAGCAGCAGCAGCAGCAGCAGCAGCAGTATCATTATCACATATAACTACATGCACTTAGCATACCTGTTAACTCCAATGTCCCTAAATGTGTTTGCAATATTTCCACATGCAATTACTTGATGCATGCTTATATTGTGACATTACATTATGGCAATATCCATTGCTTGTGCAGCATAATTACCTTGTTTATTATTACACTAAAGTGCTGGATCAAAAGACACTAATTACCTGATTTCCTTGAATGAAAAATATTAAATCATCCGTTATTAGCAGCTCTGTTATCTTCTCACAATTCAGAAAGCCTGTAGAAGATGTGTGTGCCTAGACGAACATCAGTAATGAAATATATTTTCCGAGCCGGAAGTCATCAAGGCTAATCACACGGCTTGCTGTCATCTAATGTTGCATTAATTGTGTTATTGTTTGGTCGATGCGACAAGATTTTATAAGCTGCATGTGCGTATGATATAGTAACCAGGTATATCTGTATCAAGATGTGTTCTGTGACGGTAAATGTGGATCAGCATTATTAAAGGTTATTTCACACCAAAAAATTATTAGAAGTTCTAATTGTATCAGTACAATGCATATATAATGTTTCTGTATCGACGCATTGGTATTCAGAGTATGGGGGTAAACTTTGGTCGATATACTTTGCTGCCAGTGCTTCATTAAAAGAATATTAGGGTGTTTAACGCATTGATTGATAAGGTATGACAATGGTGACAGTCTGCGTCATTCTTTATGGGATGGTTTTCTGATGGTCTGATGTTCACGCGGCTGATTATATCATATATCATTTTTCTTGCAAATCTCCTGTTCAGCGCTTGTCGTGTTTGTGATAACCATCGAGACAAATCTAGATAGACCGGCTTTAGTAATAAATAGTCCCAATAGACAGAAATTTGACTTTATTGTAGTAGGTGGGAAATGCGGACTTGATGAGTGTACTCGAAAAATGACAAATTAGTTCGCAATGAGCATGATGAATGCAATATTCGTTATTTTGTACAGCACAGCATATTCTTTTCAAGACTTTCCATACTCAAGACTGACGCTATGGATGAACGTGAACGCTCTGGAAGGGTTGCAGAATATGAGATGAATTATCATCCAACATTTTTGTGGGAGCGTCCAATAGATGCTCCCCTTATGTCTTTCTCAGCAATGCATTGCTATCTTGTAGCGGATGAAAAGGAATGTTAGGGCGAAGAGCAATGTGACTCATTTGAAGTTTTTATATGGAAAATACCAAATGCAAATGAAATCAAATATATCAGTAATTCAATTTTAACCCAAGCCAATTTGTCAACCCAGACGATTAGCATTCTTCGTCATTCCATGGATATATAGTGCAAATATGTTACATGCACCATGGTAACCGTTGTTTCATCATGTCGCGGTCTCCAGTAATAAGCATTTGTGTCTTGATTACCATGTCCAAGGGAGAACTGCAACGAACGGATGTGGCTCTGAGTATCTATTAAATTGGGGTCGCCAGGCTAGGCAGGTAGCTAGGAGCACGCAAAGCCAACATTCTACCACGCCTTACAACGGAATTCAATTGCTCAATTGAAATGGTTGGAATGTTGAGGCTGTGTATGGTGTGGCTGAAATAGAAGCATCGCTTATTTTTCACATCCGATATGATTGAATAACTGAAGCCGAGATATCCCCAGCAGCATCACTGAAACGTTTCATAAGTAGTGAAACCCGAAAGATAAACTATCATAACCAATGTGGGCTTAAAGGAAGCTGCAAGACAATGCTTCATATATGATGGTGTGCGCTAGTACCTACTTGATCTTGTCTTAAGTGAATTCCGGACAACATGAAATGAATCGACTATAGACTGGTCAGCCGTCGATTGGATACATAATCAAGTGATATGGATGTTTGACGAGTTTGTTGGTGATGCATCCGATTTAGCGCGGCTTGCCGCCTTAATGCCTGGTGCCATATGTGATATATAGATCCTTCTTGATCGGTGATGCTGGTGCATCATAAACAGCTCTGATCTCTTGCCAAGCGCCAATCGCGTCGGTGCATTGAAACTGCTAAGGTGTTGTATTCATAGAAAAACTCAATCATTCCAGGAACTAATGTGATATGATATGCCGTGTACGATACACATTGTCTTTTCACATATGTCAATTCAATGAACAATTTATGTATAGAATACAAAGAATACCTGTTCATCAAAGACACATTGGAGTATTAAGTAATAGGCTGTGTTATGGTTTTGCATTTGCTGCAATAGGTCACTTGTTTTTATTATCTTTTGCCAGCCACCAAGACCGATATTTTGGAACCAAATGCTCTGTCAAGCCGACATTCACCTCTACTGGATGCCAATGTTGCACGATCGCGGCAGGAGATGTGTGGGACTGCAACATGTCAAGAAGGGAGATTAATTAGGTTGCTATTAGTTCGATCAACTCCTAACAAGCATGGACGATACGATTGCTTTAGTGAAATTAGACAAAAAGATTTCACATGTTTCGCAGAAATAATTGTTTTATTAAGTATTTTTTAATTTATCATTTCAGACTCAAACTTTGCTAATGTTGGTGCAGCAATCATAGCTTTCATGTCTGCTTAAACATCAATATTACCACAAAAACTCATCAAACATCAATATCGTTTGCTTATGTATTGCATTGACATCTGACATGTCTAAAGTCGATTCATTTCCTGCGCGTGTTATCCACTCGCTAGGCAGTACATGGGCGACAGCCCCTGGTTGGACACGTGGACACGTGCAATACACAGCCTCATCAATCCAAGCGTTCCCCATAAGCAATTGAATTCCTGCGTCGAACGTATTAGATTGTTGGCTTTGCGTGCTCACAGCTATCTGCCCAGCCTGGCAACCTCGATTTGAGGGATACACAGGGGTTACTGGCAAGAGACCGGCAACTCGATAAATCATGATTACCATGGCTTGCGTCATTTCAGGATCTACCTTTGACGTCTAAACTAAGTAGGTTATACTGAAAAGAGAATAAGGTAGGATTTGCGCAGAGTGATTCAGGTACACTTGAAATGTTAGCGTGATAACAGTGATGGGTGACACTTGGAGGACAATTACCATACAGCTGTAACTACTGTATCCTTTTGAGGAGATCATTTTATCGCAAGTGTTGAAGTTATTTTTTATCGATGCATTGAGTTATACGTTTCATATGAAATAGTACCATTTCATTGCCAAGTTTTACAGGGAGTATCTAATTCGATGCAAACAAAGTGCAAGAATCTCCATAAGCGCTATGATTTAAAACGGTGCAATGCAGATTGAATCTATGTCATCATACGGCTTGCAGTACATTCCCCATTAAAAAGGACAGTCTGAAATTAACGACATCCATGAGACTGACGGTATAATAATGCTAACATTATGTGACTGTGTCATTTAATATAATGCGTGATCAATAAACGAATGAATTGTAAAAAGCAACTGCATAAACCTCAGAAGGTGGTGCATGCACTTCCTGTATTCTTTACCTAATATAATTACTTGAATAAAGTTGAACAACAAATTCAGTTTTTTATGATATGTGCCCTCTTCTCAACATGTAAGTTTCCAATTCCATGTTACAATTTAAACTACGCTCGATTACAGCGAGCGATAAGCAGGCGTGAAAAAGACCTCCAAGTCCTCATCATCGCTGGTCTCCGAATACTGAGCTATAACGTCAGAAACGAACTTAATTATGAGCACAAAATACCTTAGCATAATCGTAAATGTACAATATTTCCCTATCCGTTCAATTTTCCAAACGTTTTCGGGGCCGTTGTTCATCCAGTTCGAGCTTCGGATGAATCAGCATGGTTCACAAAAGCGTGGGAACTCTTTTGTAAGCTTTGCATATGTTTCATCCAACACTGCGAAACTGTGGATTGTGTGTCCTTGCTGCTGTCAACTGCTTGTGGTTTAGAATTGTCCATAGGCGCGTTGCTTGAAGCGGGTTCTGCCTATGTAATATTCTTGTGAGGATAAATAACACGCATCCAAGATGAAGTTTTGATTGACAACATTCTGAGTACGCGTTTCGGTTCGTAACAATTAGAGCGTCGCTTGATTGTCAGAAACTTATGTAATCAACGGCAAACAACAAGCTTCGGCAGCAAATTATAATATCTACGATTATATCAACATACCTATATAACCTCTATTTTGCGACGATTTTCTTCCGTAACATAATTCAAAAACCTACTCTCGAAATTATATATACACATGTATTCAGAGCTATATATTTCTGTATATATATATATATATATATATATATATATATATATATATATATATATATATATATATATATCTAGGTATATATATATATATATAGAGAAATATATATATATATATTATATATATATATATATATATATATATATATATATATATATATATATATATATATATATATATATATATATATATATATATATCTAGATATATATATATATATATATATATATATATATATATATATATATACATGTGTATATACATATATATATATTATATATTATATATATATATATTTTATATATATGTGTATATATATACATATATATATATATTTTATATATATATATATACCTATATTTATTATATATATATATATATATATATCATATATAAATATATATATATATGTATACCTAGATATATATATATATATATTTATATATATATATTTATATATATATATATATATTTATTTATAAAATATGTATATATGGGTTAATATCTGTGTATATTTGTATGTATTTCGTTGATATTGGCTATATTTAATATGATGTTAAAGGGGTTTTGTAGCATACAGGATGCTAGTGTAGTGCTTGTACATATTGTACCCTTGTGCTTGCACGCGATATGTCTCTGGGCCCTTTAAAAACCTTGACATTTAGGTACTGTTCTTACCACACCGGCAGCATCAAATATGAATAGCGAGGCCTTATGATGCCACCTGATGCCGTTTTTCAGATTCATTTTGACAAGTGAGTGGACGACGTCATTCACACAACAGCTTTTGGGGTGGGTGTTTTTGTGTAAGATTTAGCCCGATTATGGAATAACTATTCGTTGCACGCCAGAATTCGTTGTTATTAGGGGGTTTTCTATCTTTAAATTTCCTCAATACTAGGAGAGCAAGTAATGTGTGCAATTATTTTCGTCATGGGACGGGTATTAAGGCATGGTAGCATTGCTTAAGCATCTGGTGAATAATCCAATTGTTTGAAGCGTTCTCAACCAGAATACGTTCGATCCCGATGCATAGACTGGCGATCGTGAATCACTTAATATTCATGTAATATTGCGTTCGCATCATGCGACATCGTATAAACAAATGAGCAATAGCCAGCCTCAAATGCAAAATATTATTGATGCACATCCGTCTCGTTCTAAAGCTTGGCTTTCGCTTATCAATAACAACTGTAATACAGTATGTATTGCAATGGCGGTGTAACGAACGGTAAATACCAAATGACCCGGGAACATTTCATTACTGGGTAATAAGGTACTTGGGTGGGAATTCGATCGTCAAGTATATGCCGACTGACAGCAACGCTCAACAATGGTTCTTTGAGACCAGAGACCTTTTTCCTCGAGCAAAATCACTGCCTTTTCGACGGACGGGTATGTATGCATCGTACAATACACATAGCTTTTGATATATATCGCATTGTAGAGCGATGCTATGCGTGACAATACATATTCAGCGGGACGTCAAAATAGTACAGTTATAATGTAAGATGACCTTTCCAAGCTGTACCCAGACCAATATTGAATATAGATATAAAAAAAACCTCTTGAGCACCGACAATTAAGCGCCCGTGGTAATTGGTAATTAAATACCATTTATTCATTCCAGCGACGAATGGCTAAAGTGAGATCCTCGAAATGTGGTAAATGAGGAGTGATCTCTTATCAAAATTCCATGAGCCGTTTTGTAAGGTCATGGGCTGATATTGGAACAGTGAACTTCTACCCTTGTGGTTATTGTTATGGTGGTGCTGTGTAAATGCTTGGTATAAGCATTCATTGCTTATTCGGAATTGCTTGATTGTATATAAATGTAGCAAATATGTGGTCGGAACATTGAAACGACAATTATTTCAGGCCACTCATAAGACTAAAGCTTAATGGGCAACGTACTTGCACCAGTTTCGGCAGGTTCTTATCTACGGGGCCAACATTTGAAAGGCCATTCAACAGGTTACACTGCCAACCTATTGCATTCTGGTTCTTTATTGGCAGAAAAAAACACATAAGCATAAACAAGCTCATGCTCCATGACGGCAACACATAAAGACCCACAAACACTCAATAAAGCTTGAAAATTAACCACGCTAATTTTCTCAAACATGCAGTAGACACTGTCTTGCTGTGGACGTAATTTCTGCATATCAAGAAGAAAAAATAAGACGTAACATTGATGAAAGAATCGTAGGATTTGAATATGCATACTCACCCAAAAAAGAATCCTTATTTTGTTTACAGCTGCTATCTAAGGAGATACTTGAACCTATAGATAGTCATATTGTTCCGCTGAATTCCAGTGACAGTAACCTAAGATTACAAAGCAAAAGCAAACATCTGAAAGCACGTTTACTGTCATCCTTCCTGTTCCAACCCAGGCTAATGAGAAGATTGCATATATATATACATACATACATATATATATATATATAGAGGAAAGGATATATATATATATATATATATATAGATATATAGATATATATATATATAGAGATATATATATATATATAATATTGATATATATATAGGTCCATATATAGATATAAATGCTATATATATATATATATATATATATATATATATATATATATATATTTATTGTTATATATATATATATATATATGTATTTATATTGATTGACTGGTTGATTGTACCTCATACACGTGATAACCATCACTGACATATACTTCTGTTCTTCAATACCGCGTTAAGCGATGCTTAATAGCGTAGACAATATTTTGCCTTTACATACAAGTAGATGAGACGAAAATACACAGAACGTACCTTTTGTGGGACGAAAGTGTCATCCAAGGAGCCAGAACGCGATCAGCTGGCAATGTGAGGCCTATTGAAATACCTGCCAAACGTTGGCCGCGAAAATATGAACCTGCTAATTGCCGGACAGTCTGGGTACGTGAGCGCTGCTTCTCCCTAGAATTGTTGACATACTTCCAAAGCGGATTTGCTCTCGTTATCCATGATACTAGATTTACTGTGAATTCTCTGAATGTAAGAGTCACTATATTTGGGGCTATCATTCATAGAAATAGGTTTTATCATTGGTTCCTAATTTCCAAAGGGAGAGAAGTTGCATCTACGTGCGTTTTACAGCGAATTCCGCAGGTTCAACAAAGAAACTCGGCGACGGACCTTAATACCGAGCAATACAATAAGACTCATACTGTATGTGTATTGTCGGGGGGGATCAGCATCCTTGGCGGCTTTGCTTGAGTATGAAAGCATTAGCCGTGACAATAAGGCATTACCCGAGCTCATTAAGAGAAGAAAGACATCCAAACATATCGTTCGCATTGGGATTACGCTTTAATTAGGAAATGCATAGAAATATGTCGAGCGTAC
>CM067353.1:35316724-35504880 GCA_034190875.2 Urechis unicinctus | reverse complement strand
AAAGAATACATTGGCACTGAATGATACAATGGGCAGTATATTCACTTTAAAGCAGCACAGTTACAAATCGATTGCACGGTACAAATACATGATGCTAATGCAAATTAGTGTTTTAAATCAAAAGCATACATGCTCGATGAAACTGTTTTAGCAATGGAATTTCTAACTACCTAATCACTAGACTTATCAGATTACTCAGTTACAAAGAATTATTATCACCCGTCCATAAAGCGAGTGAGATGATTATATTGTGACCAAATAGGTAAAATGTATTTCAACGATATAAACAGGAGTAGCAATCTATTCAATTTTTCCATGGGCTTCAACATAATATATTGAATTGCTAAGAATCTGTTTTGGAGGCAATCAATACATGCCACAATATCTTTGGATAGTAAAATTATCGTCGTAAAGTATCGTCGCATAGAAATCGGGAGATATGTTCGCTAAGTTTAGTGAGGTGTGTTTCCAGCGTGTCACGAAATTGTGTCGACTACCTTTTCCAATCACAGGTAAAAATACCGTAAGCTTAATTATCGTAGTTAATGAAATGATTATGTTCAGGCCTGCAAATTATCATGTGGGATGAAATATAGGCCGATGAAAGTGGTTCTATTAAATCGACTTGTCGGCAGTCTACACAATGTCAATTAGTTTGCCCAAAACCAAATATATTAATTCCAGTGGTGGTCATGAGAATATGAGAGTGAACTGTATGTTGGTTTTTTTGGCCACAATCGTGAAATGTTGCGGATATGGGGTGCGAGTACAAATAGTCACAAAGCTACAATCTCGTTTGGGTTCGGGCCATCATTCTAACTGTGGAATTCAATCGTGGAAATGTGCGGGATGTGTTACAACATTGTAGAAAGCGGCATAATATATGGCTTCTTTGCCAAATATGTATTATCTCTATAGTGATTGGTAACTGTAGCGATGCGACAATTACACACCATTGCATGTAGAACGCAATACGTGCATTCGCCATTATATACCTGAAGGCCGCACCCGTTTTTGAGTGGATATATTCACTATGTCACAAAGTACAATTTGAAAAGAGCTCTAAAAATAATATAATTCAATTCCTATCCATCAATCAAATGTCGCCGGCTTTCTGCAGTAACTTAGATGATGTGACGCACGCTGTCATTATCCATCTCGCGAATCATACGATGCATCACAGGCTAATTCGATTTTCATTTCAGCTGTTAGTTAAGACCCGTGCCATATTGTTATTTAAGCCATGAGTTTAGTCACATGCTCTATGAATTCAATCAAGATTACGGGTACCGACATTACTTGCATGTTTAGAGTATTGAATCGATATAGTATATACTGGAACGTATATATCATACAAAATACGTGTCACTTGAGTCGATCGGGTGGGTATTTTGGATATTTGCCATGGCAAGTATTGCTTCTACATTGATAAAAATGGTTATTCACTTGATTGTGTAGGCAGCCACAGAATCAATACACAATCGAATATTAAAATCTCACTTCCTTACCATTTATATACCTGAGGATTTACACTGTGACATTGATTGGATGGTTAATAAAGAATATATTCTTAGAAAGCCAGGCGACCATCATCCTGCACGGTGGTAACTGTCCCGAGAAATCTTTATTGCATTCTTTTCCCTTAAAAGGTTTTAATTGTCAGTTTCTTGTCCGGTAGTGACAAAACCAACTGTCATGGAAAAGTCTGACAAAACTTTCATGGTTAGAAAACCCCAACAGGATATGCATTATGTCATGTTGCGGTTTGTCAGGTTGGAAGTAGCATAATTTGGTGGAGGATCGTTTTGAACTGGTTGTGTCATGTCGAAAGATAAATGTTCTATTCCCCAGATAGATTCCTATCGTTTACGTAGTACGAATATCTCCTCGAATAACACCCGTTTAGTCGCATTCTGAGTATCACAACAGAGTTCTACCGCATTTGTTAAAAGATACGGGATGGAGAGAAGAGATGAGTTTCCCAACCAATGCAGGTCAAATAGTTTATTGGGATGTTCCAATAAGCAGGGTTGATAGATTCAACGGTATGACATAAATTATTTAAAAAGTAATTTAAGCATGCCAACAGTTTCACTCACACACGCCAAATGGCTGTGAATCGTACAAGTGACTGAAACAGTCCAACTGATTTTGTAAATCAGATAAATTCCATATCGACGAACTTAAAATACGTGACTTGCCAACCTTTGACAAAGTCGCAATATGAAATCTCCCAAGGACGCGGACCGTTGCCATGGCGCCGAAGCTATATGGCGTTGGGAGATTTCTCAGTGAAAATAAGCAGAATACATGGTGTCTTTAAATTGACCGTACCGCTTTATTCTTGGTTCTACAGAAAGGATAATGATACGGATGTGCTGAGGAGAGTCTCCTTTGTGTGGATCCGAGTGATAATCGTAAAGTTATTTGAGTTTCGGTGAATTATCCGGTTTTGAAGCGGCAAAATCGCGATTTAAAACATTTAACTCGAAAATCTGATCGATTATCACTCGGATCGACATATCACTTTCATTCTTCTACATTTTGGTATAATTTATATAGCAATCGTATGGAGAATATATAGGTACGGCCCTTTTTCCTTAGGTACATAAATCACGACACAACTTTTAGGGCCCCGAAAAAATACCACTTTTCGTCATTTTCGTCGGCGATTAGCACCACATTAAATACCAGCAAGAAAAACGAAAATTGTACCAAATGAAAAGCTATTCTTCATTAATAATATATTAAAAGAACAAAATGTATCATTGCGTTATTTGTTGTCAATGGTCATTTACATGAGACTACCAAACGGCCTAAAAACGGCCTTGTCCAAACGAGATCGGCGCCGCGTTTGTCCGCCCTACTAATGTTGCAGCACGGACGATTCCATGTCAAAAATGCTTGTAGGGCACGTATTTATTCTCTGATTCGTGGATAATCAAATTACTATCATTTATGTTATTGCTGTAACTATTATACATATCGATTGCCTTGGGCAGCTTCATGTTATTTAACCACTCTGGACACTGTAATCTGTCTGTCAACGATGTTGGACAACAATCCTCGTCCCTTGAATCGGGAGAGTCCAAACAGCTGTCATTAGTAATCGCCGCGTGACACAGCGACAATCTTGCGGCCCTGTCGGGTTGACGGCTTCTGTGAAGTTCTGAGCGGCTATATTTACGCAGCATGAACCTGTAGAGGTGAAGGCAGCATCACGGAGCGTTAAGAATCCAGTCTTCGCTCTTATATTATACGTTTTAATGATTTATTTTCGTATGGTTAAATATTAACGGGAATCATGCAAACCAGCCGTATAGTTTCAGGTCGAACAGTAATGTCTTGTAGGGCAGTAGGGCTAGGCAACAGGGCACTTATCAAAGTATGTTCCTGTCATATTATGTCGTGTCCAAATGCATATATTCCTGCATATATTCACAATATGCTTCATCCAGCGTCACACTGACCTCAAACTGATTCATTTTATATTCTTTATTACATGTTTTATACCTTTATTGGACATTGAATTAACGTTGTGAATCTCATTTCTCTATGTGAATGATATAAATCCCCTCAGGACACTTTGAATAAAACATGGCTTAAACAATCTTTAAGTTTTAAATATATTGCCTTTATTCAGTTAGCTACATAATTACAAGTAGTTATAAAATAAAATAAATACATCAGCATCTGCAGGCAATGTGCTGAAGGATCTGTCAAGGTCAGGAATAGGTAGACAATGAATTTGTTTTGCTGATGATTAAACTTTGATTGTAGTTCATTTGCTTATCTAGGGTCACCTAAACTCTACCAGACATGAATCCGCAATATAAGCATTCAGAGATGATTTAGCAAAAGAAATGGACCTCAATTGACTGAATGTATTGACCTCATAAGGATCAGTGATCAGGAAATCAAGCAAATAACTGAGGGCATTAGAACAGATAAATTTGAAAATGATCAGCAAGAAATACCACATCAGCATCTTATGTTGCACTAGCAGTAATATACTTTTAAGAGTCTTGGAGGGTTTCCATCTGGACACAATTAGTGAGTCCACAACAGCTTGCCTGTACGATTCAGCAAAAGATGATTCTCCTGCTGTGCACCAGCTATAGTTGCACATTCTGTTACACACATAAAATTAACTTGTCAAACTGTCTATCAGTCTTATATCATAAGAAATAAAGGAAGTCTATGTAATACATTACAAAACATTAATTCTTGCCATTACACTGATGAAGCCACAACAATGGTGAAGCCACAGCATTGGTGAAGCCACAGTATTGGAGAAGCCACAGTATTTGTGAAGTCATAATATTGATAAAGCCACAATATAATTCAATCCACAACTTTGGTGAAGCGGCAACAATGTTGAAGCCACAACACTGGTGAAGCCACAACATTGGTGAAGCCAAATTATTGCTGATGCCATTACACTGGTGAAGCCACAACACTGGTGAAGCCACAGTATTGGAGAAGCCACAGTATTGGTGAAACCAGAACATCGGTGAAGCCACAGTATTGGTGAAGCCGGAATATTGGAGAAGTCATAATATTGATAAAGCCACAATATAATTCAATCCACAATTTTGGTGAAGCGGCAACAATGTTGAAGCCACAACACTGGTAAAGCCACAATATTGGTGAAGCCGAATTATTGCTGAAGCCATTACACTGATGACGCCACAACATTGGTGAAGCCACAGTATTAATGAAGCCACAATATTGATGAAGCCGCAATATTGGTGAAGCCACAGTATTGGTGAAGCCACAAAATTGGTGAAGCTACAGTATTGGTGAAGCCAGAATATTGGTGAAGTCATAATATTGATGAAGCCACAATATCATTGAATCTACAACACTGGTAAAGCCGCAACAATGTTGAAGGCACAACACTGGTGAAGCCACAGCAATGTTGAAGCCAAAATATTGATGAAGCCACAGTATTGGTGAAGCTACAACATAGGTGAAAACACAACACTGGTGAAGCCACTTCATCGTTGATACCACAGTATTGGTGAAGCCCAAAAATTGGTAAAGCCAAAATATTGATGAAGCCACAACATTGGTGTAGCCACAGTATTGGTGAAGCTACAGTATTGGTGAAACCGCAACATTGGTGAAGCCACAGTATTGGTGAAGCCACAGTCTTGGTGAAGCCACAATATTGGTGAAGTCATAATATTGATGAAGCCACAATTAAATTCAATCCAAAGCACTGGTGAAGCCGCAACAATGTTGAAGCCACAACACTGGTGAACCACAACAATGTTGAATCCAAAATATTGATGAAGCAACAGTATTAATGAAGCCATAGTATTGGTGAAGCCACAACACTGGTGAAACCACCACAATGTAGAAGCCAAAATATTGATGAAGCCACAATATTGATGAAGCCACAGTATTGGTGAAGCTACAACATTGGTGAAACCACCACATTGTTGAAGCCAAAATATTGATGAAGCCACAGTATTAGTGAAGCTACAAAATAGGTGAAAGCACAACACTGGTGAATCCACAAAATTGGTGAAGCCACAATCTTGGTGATGCCAATATATTGGTAAAGCCGGAACACAGGCGAAGCCACAACACTGGTGAAGCCACAACAATGATGAAGCCAAAATATTGATGAAGCCACAGTATTGGTGAAGCTACGACATTGGTGAAAACACAACACTGGTGAAGCCACTTCATTGTTGATACCACAGTATTGGCGAAGCCAAAAAAATGGTAAAGCCACAACACTGTTGAAGCCGCAACATTGGTGAAGCCAAAATATTGATGAAGCCACAACACTGGGGAAGTCACAACATTTGGTGAAGCCAAAATATTGGTGTAGCCACAGTATTGGTGAAGCCACAGTATTGGTGAAACCACAACACTGGTGAAGCCACAGTATTGGTGAAACCACAACATTGGTGAAGCCACAGTATTGGTGAAACCACAATATTGATGAAGCAATATTATTGAAGCCACAGTATTGGTGAAGCCACAATATGGTGGAGCCACAAAACTGGTGAAGCCACAATATTGATGAAGTTGTGAATTTACTATTAACATGCATGCAGAAGAATTATTATGGTGGTTTAGCACATGGACCTTAATGTTGCAAATGTAACTCATCATGTAGAATAGTGAGAAGGTCATGTTGCTTCATCTACATTGCTGTCAGTAATGTAGATGAAGCCACATGTCAACCTCATCACTATTCTTATGTTAAACTATACATTTATCTCAAATCACCAAATGTCTTTTCACTAAGTAAGAGCCTAGTGGTCCTAAAGCAAAACACTGCTCCCTTTGATATGAGGAGGTATCATGCAGAGATAGATGAGCATAATTGTGATGTTTGGACAGCTGATACTGTTGCCCATCTTGAACAAATAAATTTCCTAAATAGGGCAGATTAACCAACACAGAGGATATGTATCTCCAATATGATTAAATTGAGATACTGGGTCCATAATATTAAACCCAGAACAGGAGGTAAAGCAGTTAATCACTACCAGATCGCGGATGCTGCTGAGCAAAATGTCATCACAAACACCTAGACAATCTCACAGCCTAACAATAACTACAGAATGCCGATGGCTAGTAAACTCTGCTGCTTTTGACACTTACAAGATATGACAGCATTTAATCATAGCGTTTATAGTATAACATTGTATTCAATGACACACCAGGGCTGAACAATATCCCCCAAACCCACTTGTCAAGCAACAACAGTCCATCGCCAAGAAGTTATGCAAAAAGTTTAAGCATTTGAGCCTAATAATTTAAATTTTTAAGAAATGATTCACCCAAACAACCATAAGCTAATAATAACTACATTTTTCCTTGAACAAGCAAATTTAATTTGCTTTTATCTAGCAAGTCAGGGATCAAAAGCCATAAAGCTATGAGTTAAAGTTTGCAAGATTTGGTCAATGTAAAGTTTCTAGCTTGCATTATAAGAAAAGTGCCGTCAAGAATTATTCCCCATTGAGATAATTACTCAGGAACAAAAGGTATTGCAATGCTGATATTTACTTTGTAAGTGATCATCAATAAGAGTGATTCATGTTTAATTTGAAACAGGTATTCCCTATTTGGTTAACATAGCTAATGAGATTATTTTACAATAATAAGGTCACAAAGGGCTGATAGTTTGTTTGTAAGTGACAATCATATAAGAGTGCCTTGCATTATCAAAAAAATGTTACACCAAAAGTTTACAAGCAGACAGATGGTCAGGGCAAAACTGTGCTGAGGAGCATAACTATTAATGGTTACTGCCTAATGGTCCCATAAATTATATCATATAAGTTGCAAGCAACAGGTCCAGGATGGGCAACAAAAAAAGTGACCTCCCAAGCCATGCCTAACCAGGCAGTTTGTTACATCTTGGGAACTGCACTGTTCTAAAAAGGCCTCATGTGTGATTTTGGGCTTCAGATATGCTTAGTAACCCTTCAACACTAGACCAGATGGACAGTGCTCAAGACTAACTGACAGATGACCATGTCATTTATAGCTTATACATGATATATTCAAATGATGTGATTGTACTATTGAACAATTGTTTGGATTACACACATTGAACATTTGACAACAATTTTATTACCAATATTGATGTGGCAGATACCCAGACAAAAGAGGCTCTTGACTTCAAAAACATACTTAGGGTCTGATTATTTCCCTAGCCACTAATGAAATTTGGCTGTAAACTCAAACCAGCACAGTTGTTTTGGATAGCTATTTCTGAGATCTAAAGGATCACTCTGCTGACAAATTGATAACAAAAGTGTGACTCTGTCCAAGACTGAACTATCATATAACACATAATCAAACTTATAGGAATGTAAAAAAGAACTCATGTTTTAGTGTATTACAATGATACATCATATTAACAGATCATGCTATTTCCATGTTAAGGGTAACATTACTGATGCAAGTAAATAATTCAAGGATGTGGAAAGCAAAATATCAATCTTCAACCTTTGAAAAATAAATCACATTTGAAAGAGTAACCCCACCCCACTAACACAGAGCCACCAGCGCATGTCCGCTGTCACGATCAGGCGATGTTTACATCTGACAGATGGGGCAAAAGCCGTTCGCTAAAATGGCCAATAGTCAATACGGTTAAATGAACGTTAGGAAATACATTTAAAAACAAATCAATGGTAATCGGTAGATCTATCCAACCAAGCTGCAGGCATCTAGTCCTATTAACGTGGTATCTGGGTATTATTCGCCGTTGGAAAAGTGTAAGTGATCGGTAAGAGTGAGTCTGAACCGTGAACGGTATAGCCCACGTGCGGAACAGCCCGGTGAAGCTCGCTAACCACTGTAAACTACGGGTAATTCATAATTTGTCGTACATGAAACTTCTTTCCGCAGCAATAACATTCATTGTCACATTAATGATATTCAATATTTAAACGTTGGAATCATACTGACCACATTAGAATCAAATGTAAAGAGAGCTTGAACAATGGTCATGGCTGACCGATAAACTTTGTTTGTACTCGCTCCTGTACCGGAAATTCCATGCGGTATGGAAAGCTTGAATTGTTACAATCCCAAAATATACCTTCAGCTTGAGCCCGCAGATGCGTTCGTGGGGACAATTTGATTTTAAGACATGAGCAAACTGATAACATATAACGATCTGGCTAATCATTCCTGTGTTAAAAACAGTCCGTTGATACGATATGATTTCATTTATTACTTGAAACATTGCACATCATAGATCGAGAAAACCAGTGAGATTCAGCGAGATTCTCCAAACGTTTTGAATGCTGATCTGCGTCTCGAGTTCCAAGCTTAAGTGCTTCATTTGTTCTTATTTATCTAAATAAAACACTATCAAACTGATATATATTGAGAACAAAACACCAAAACTGAGTTGACAAAGACTTACAACACCGGATTTCCAAGTAAAATCGCCATTTTTTTTTATATCCGCTCGTAAAGATATTTGAGCGTGTGCCGCCCGTTACTCGTTAAATTGCTGATGTATATATACTTTCAAAATTTGTATGTTTTTCATTTGAAGATATAATCTAAAACAAACAATTGTTCTTTGACGTTAAAAGTCACACAAATCATGAACCTAAGTTTGAAGCAAATATACATCGAACAAAGCCATATAATGACCGATTTTTCAACCTGGCCAAAATGGTCGCTTAGGCCAAAATGTAAATTCATGTGAAGGTATTTAACACAAATTTAAGTGGATAGTTTGCCCGAATAATGCGAATCCACCTTAGGCGGAGTAGTTGCAACCAACGTTACACTTTTGGGGGGGAAACGCAGTTGTGTAAGGCTAGGAGATGACGCTGACTATTTTGGCCCAATGATCATCGACCAAAATGTAAGTATGGGCCAAAATGGTCGGTGAATTGTACCATAATAGTCGGACTTGTATAAATATATATATATATATATATATATATATATATATATATATATATATATATATATATATATATATATATATATATATATATATATTTATATATATATATAATTATATATAAATTTACATTCATACATTCGGGCACTTTAAGTTCTACCAACGAAAAACAGTGTTTGCAGCAATATATATTTTCCAATGCAGCTGAACGCCATAGTGATGATGATGATAACTTCGAGTTATAATGAAAGAATATATATATATATATATATATATATATATATATATATATATATATATATATATAGATATATATAGATATATGTATATATATATATGGCATATAAATATATATATATTTTTATATATATATATACATAAAAAATTTATGTATATATAAATATCTCTATATATGTACACATAAATATAGATGTAAATACATATATATGTATATACATATATATATATTTATATATATATAAAAATTTTAATATATACATATATATATATAAATATAACAACATATATATACATATATATACATATATATGTATATATATATGTATATATATATATGAATATAAATATATATGTATATATCTATATATGTATATGTATATGCTTATATATATATGTATATGGTTATATATTTATGTGTAAATATACATATATATATATATATGTATATATATATATGTTTATATAAATATATATTTATATACATATATATATATATGTATATATATATATATATATATATATATATATATATATATATATATATATATATATATATATATATATATCACGATGCTGATTATCTCAACAAATAATACAAAGACGGCCTTACTGATGATAAAGCTGACGGCCGCAGTTACAAAGCTCAATAGGGTAATGTGTCGATGATGGTAATCAAGATCTCTAGTCTCTTGTGACTGAGCGACTGTATATTGATCACAGACCACCGCTATAGGCATAACAAAACGCTGTATGTCGTTGATGCGTTAGCGAAGATTACGTGTAACATTTGGCTGCATCATAGAATATTGCAGTCCAGAATTTGTATTGCTTACATACGATTTGGCCTATATTTGTATCTCTTATTATTTACTCCAACCTACACTACTGACGGAGGCTGTTCATGATGATGAAAGCTATAATTGCATGCGTATTGCACAATGGCAACCCTAATAAAGCTAATGTCTTGCAATTATATTCCACATACATGTGTGCGTGTGACAAGCGAGGACATAGGCATGGATACACACCAACCAACCGAGGACACACATACAACCGAGGACGTCCTCGGTTTTTAACTAGTGATTAAACGTTTAAAATGCACTCTATATGCTGTTTTATGCCTTTTCGTGAAATTTCACTCGAATCGGAATATGTCCTCGCTTGGACTGCAAATTTCTTGTCTTCCGCGTACAGTCGCTTGGCATTCAAGATAACCACACACACATCTAGCGCGTCCTCGCTTGTATAGCAACATGCATGCCTTGAGTGTGTCCTCACTTGTATAGCAATATACTTGCCGTGAGTGCGTCCTTACTTGTATAGCAATATACTTGCCTTGCGTGGGTCCTCATTTGTATAACAATTTTCATGCCTTGCGTGTGTCGTCATTTGTATAGCAATATACTTGCTGTGAGTGTGTCCTCACTTGTATAGCAATATACTTGCTGTGAGTGTGTCCTCACTTGGATATTAATATACTCGCCGTGAGTGTGTCCTCAATTGTATTGCAATAAACATGCCTTGAGTGTGTCCTCACTTGTATAGCAATATACATGCATTGAGCGTGTCCTCACTTGTATAGCAAATATACATGCCTTGAGTGTGTCCTCACTTGTATAGCAATATACATGCATTGAGTGTGTCCTCACTTGTATAGCAAATATACATGCATTGAGTGTGTCCTCACTTGTATAGCAATATACATGCATTGAGTGTGTCCTCACTTGTATAGCAATATACATGCATTGAGTGTGTCCTCACTTGTATTGCAACATACATGCATTGTGTGTTTCCTCACTTGTATAGCAATATACATGCCTTGAACGCAAGAAGTGAATCCATTAATTTCACAAACAAAGTATGTATGCCCTCTTTTCCCTAAACATATTTTCCTACACTCATTATGTGTTTTTATCCAAACAATCCAAAGCTGTTGTAAATCCATAGAAATATATAAGTTCAAACTTATCATGTATATCGACCATTGAGTTTGGTGGGAGCCTGGTGAACCAAAGCCACAGAAGTTTATTTATTCACCAAAGTTAAATGTCAACACAAAACAAATAGTGTACCACAGAGCTTTGCAGCAATGTTTTCCCTATCAGACAGCAGACCAGAGATACAACAAAAATTTTTGCCTGATCAACATGTTTACAAAGTTGTACCATGTTACTGGTAAAACTCCTTGACACAAATTTTAAACAAACTAATTTCTGCTTAGCTGCTGTTAATAGAGATGCACATGAATATTAAGTAGGCCTTATTAAAGGTTAATTAATATATTTTATAAAGAAGATCGATGTTGAGCTTGAACATATATAGGAGAGCGAGTACAGCAGTTGTTTTATCGTAGGAATATCAGTTAGCCTATAAGTGAAGGCATAAATGAAGGCATAACTTGACTTGAGGAAATGAATGTACACAGCTAAAACATATTTGCCATACAATATGTCATCACTAATGACATACATTAATATCCTCATAACAACATCGTGTTACAGGTGTCTATGTAGCTACTATAAACTAATGGCAGAGGTGGATGATTATGTATGCTGTGTGGAGATTCTAATTATTATTTTACTAACGCATACATCTGTACAAAGGCTTACAGTCATTATTAACAATTTCATTAAATTTATTGTAACCCATGAAAACCATTTGAACATGGATAAATCAACATTGTTATTTTAAAGGTGTTACAGGTATACATCACACAGATAGTTTATTCCGTGGTGCTGGGAACATCTCGGGCAGAAGATAAGTTTCTTCACCAGTCTGTGCTGTCAAAATAATGCATGTGCCTGCATTCAGGGTCAAATATTGGTAATGTGACAGATTGGTTTCCGTCAGTTGGGTGCAGTCATCAATGGCGTCAGAAGGATGCGCAGAATTGTCTTCAGTACCAAGAGTTTGTTCAGGTTCAGCTATCTGACAGGCATCCCTCGAACATCCAGTGACATATATATTTTTCAACCATATCATCGTCATATCTAGCCATAGCTGCTTCCAAAATCTGTATATCAATAAAGAAACTAATTATATCGGTGCTATTTGGATACAATTTATGCACAAAACAACCAAACCACTTTGGTCTATTCAATATTATATGCATAATAATTGTTCATTGGCCACAACCACTCCTTGCCTTCGTTGAATCTATCAGCTATATCAATCTTCTGAATCATCACATTTATACAGAATTGGCTACATGGTCGAAATGTACAATATCTTCTTAGCAAGACAAGGGACTATATAATTAATATTAATGCAACAAAAAGGTCACCGAGTCTCACACTCTGCTTCTCTCTCTTGATATAGCCCTATAGGCAGGACTGCTGTTCTTGGGCTGAGGTGGGAGGGGATCACTTGTCTCACCATGCGAGGGGCATGTAGTCTTATAAAACCCAAATTCAAAGTTTAGGCCTTCCATCATTCTCAAACCACAAGGAGCTATTAACAGTTACAAATACGCATGCGATACAATAAAGCCTCATGCGAAATATTCCAACTTGAGAGGGAGGGTCAGGACACACAGCCATTAATGTTTGGTATGTTAGGATTCCGCTAGATAGCCCCCTGTTTTTACAGTATATTCCATTACATTGGATTGCGTTTTCTTTACCAGCCCGCTCTTAAGCATACAATCGCGCAGGCTCGCTACAATTAGTTTGGTCGCAAATACTTTCAAGCCCTCAAGTCCGTTTGTTGACAAAGAAGTAAAACCAAGAATGTAGATCTTGGCACCTTTTTGCTGGCGCGACGTAGGGTCGGATGGGATTATGACGACATCACTATGTAGCCCTGTAGGGTTTATCAGCTCGCCGTGTGGGGGAAAATACGAAAACGAAGAGATAAGAAGAAATCAAGGATTAAAAGAAACTAAGATTCAACCCATTAATTTTAGTTCAATTGATTCATGTGTTTTTTTATAAAATCTGTCATATGATCCAATTTCTCTAATAAAACCAAGGATCTTAGACAATTCATAAAGACTTTGAACATATACGGCGTGCTTTGATATATACCACGCAACCGTGCTTTATATTTGGATAGATTCTAGGCATCTATCAAAACTTCATCAACGACGGCTTCCAGAATTGCGTTTTTACGCGTCGATTCGCTTTTTTGTCGTTTCTCCCAAACTACCTGCTATGGATTCAACATGCTGTTCCGAAACCCCGTCTTCCAGTCGTGGTTTTCCAGCCACCTCTTCTTACGCATTTATGTCCCATGCATGGTCCTGCTCGGATATAATTCTAGGATGTTCCAATTGTGTCGAATCCCTAAATGGTCGTCCAATCCCCTGTAGTGTACCAACTCTAGTGCCCTCTAGATCCCAAATGTGTGCCCAGTGATTATTCGAGACATGAGGCCTAAAGGGGATATGAACGAGGTTAGGCTAGTAGCGGCTTTCAGAGAAATCAGGCTCAGGCGAAATTGAATAGAGCTCATGGGGGAGACCTGGCCAGCAATATTATAAGCCATGTATGCGTCGCGAAGATCAATAACATACGATTTCCGGGATACAATTTATGTAGGTTATGGATGATGTGGATGTACACATCGGACGTATTTACGACACCACCCGCGAATGACGAAGGCGACATCAATGGCTACTTCGAAAATTACGTCAGGTCAATGAGACGACACTTGTTCCAGGTAGTCTAGCTGAACGTCGTGCGCTGGGATGCTGCAGATCATATATTCACAATAACATTATCCTGTATGGTGGCGAGTGAAATATATACCCCTGCAACCAGGCGACTGTTAAGACAGCCAGTGTCTATCAACAAGCCAGTATAGCACTGTCATTTGATTACCCCAGATTGCTATTCCTATAAGCAGAACTGTACACACATTAAAGAGACTGTTCAGCCCCATATAAGGAAAGTGGTTGCCTAGCAAGCTGCTTGGTAACAGCACCTTGGAAACCAAAAATGTTACATTTTCAGACTTTCAGTCGCTACGCGGCGCTGTGTGGTCTCAGGGAAAAAGATCCTTGCTTCGACAGTCGCCATTTATGTTGTCGGACATTATCCTTCCTGCTTGTCGGTCTAATGTGTGCACACAATATGCCCACAACTTGAATGAGTGAAGATTTTATGAAATCTACATTATGTAACTAAAGCGGAAGAATACACATCGTTAGCGAGGTAAATTCAGAGCGCGTTATGATTTACAGCTAACATTCGTGTAGTTCATGGTTTTAGGGAGGCACCGTTATCGATGGAACGACATAACTGAATAAAACAGATCTCCACAGTATATCATGAACATTTCCAGTCAAATAATAATGTTAAAAACTTATCAACATAACTTTCATCATGTAAACTCGGCGGCACAAATTAGAAGATGTCATTATTAACGTCTGCGTTAATCGCAGTAATGTAATAACGAAATGATCCCTGATTGCCTTATATGTGGCTGAACAGTCTCTTTAACTGTAAACGCGACTCTACAAGCATTTTCGTCAGTAGACAGAAAACTATAACTATCGTTCGCCGATTTAGCCACTCCAAATTCCCGCATGGCGGATTTACAAACGAGCACGCTTTGTCGAGTCAAACGAACGGGAAATGTCGTGGTCATGGCCCATACTCAGCGATTGCTGCAGCTCCGAAATCGCACTACAAACACATTGGTAGCGTTGCGGCTTTCTTCTGCATAATAGTAAATAATAATTTCAAACACATTCTGAAATAGCTGTTTAAATGTCCCCGATGGCAACATTCGCCGCCCTGGTCGCGTGATGTTATCGGTTAGCGAAGCTGCTGCGTGTGGCTGCTCCCTCTCGATAGCTGATTTGAGAGAAGACTTCCTGCAGCCGCAATGAAATAGAAGTTATATATGCGTCATGCTGTAGAAACTAAGGAAAAGATGATCGGCATAGACGGGAACGCCCTCTTTGTATATGTTAAAGGATGTGTATCCCTTCAGCAGATTGTTCATCCACTAGTCGACTCTCTGGTTGTTGGTTTATCTCATAATTATCCCTAAAACTGCCACGGAAACCGAATGGAATGCCGGTGCATACACACGCTTAATTGGGCTGAAGGAATTCCAAGAACCCCGCTGCGCAGAGCTGGGGAAGCATTAAATGGCGTGACATCATTAAAAACATTAGCTAGGTGAACAAGCAATATCGAAACCGATTACGCATTAATATGCAAAAGCGAGGAAGATAAATGGAAGCTGGCCTGGAAGGCCGGAAGGCCTGGGTGTCAGGAGTAAGGAAGAGGCAAAGAGAAGAAAAACAACAAGGCATAACGAAAGGGTTTAAAATAGGAGGTAAGTGGGAGGGACCAAGAAGGACAGCCGAGTCCAGGCACAGCTGAGTGTGATCTCGAGAAAGAGCGCGCGGGTATTTACGACGATGGAGGTCGTAAACCCTGCGGGAGATGAGCTGAGACAGGAAAAGGGCGCACGAGGATGGCGAACGGAGAGCGCGCCAGCGGGCGATAAACACGAGAAAGGAAGGGGCTAATTACTAGCTATTAAAGACTCAATAGCACAATCATTATGATCAGGTATTTAAGCGACTGCGTGACGATCTACCTCTAGAGGCCTATTGTTTAGATTAGGCGGACTATGTCTGGCAGCTGGCGAGGAATAGCGGCGCGACGGGAATGTCGGGCCCTAATGTCATCCCATGATACCAGGTTCAGGACAACTATTTGTCCCTGTTTACGTGGTGATCCAAGACGATTTAACTTTTGACGCGGATGACCTCAAGGCTAGGGTCACTGTCCATTGCAGATATGTTTGCCGCTTCGCTAACATAACATCTCTGCAATAGTTAACGGAGCGCATGCGATTCTGCCCGGTTTTGACCTATGGCCTTAGGGCGATAACAAGCAGCGCGCTTCAAACATAAACAAACATGAATGGAGCTTATCGGGGAAGCTCGGAAGAAAGCCCTTCTGTGTTGAGTTTCTAATGTGCCGCTATATCAAAATCAGTTTGAGAAAATTTGCCGGAAAATGAGCGATAATCATCATTAACGCCTAATTATTGAGTTACGTCCTGGATGTATATTCCCACAGAGATTTTCGGTGCAGTGCTCGAGGGAACTCAAGGTTGTAGGTTCTAGCACAGGGATTTGCATTGGCCTGCCGGCCGCTATCTTCTATGTATACATAAAAGCTAGCGGCCGGCAGGCCAATGCAAATCCCAGTGGGTTCTATGGTTCTGTTTGACAACCAACAGTACACGTTTCCACAACATCCAATTTCTGCTAAGCAACATGAATTGTGTTAATTTGAATTATTGATTTACTAAACAAACATCGCTGTCGGGGAATTTATGTTGCCATACTACATCTCCCAGCATCAAAACCACAAAAAAACTGAAAAATTGTGACACCGGGTTTTCTGATGATATATAAATTCACCCCGTACCTTGGTTCTTCATCAGGCTGTAAAAAATATAGGAGATCGACAATGACTCGTCATAAAATTACAAACTTTCAATTGTTAATGTGCATGTATAAGCGTAATCCAACAATTACCGCTAAAAATCACATATTGAATACTAGAGGCAAATACTTCAAAATAATTGAGGTTCTACCGCGGGTGGTGTCTCATCATGTGGAGGTTAGTGGTGATATGCCGCTAATTTGGGTCGTTTTGGTGGGGTTTTTTTGCATTTTGGCATACAAATGGGTCGTTATTTATAGAAGACAGGTATATCAATGGGTCGGGTTTTTGGGCAATGACCTGGTATTCCGGGTACGTATTTTTGACAGCGACTATAGCAATGGATATTTGTTTTGTGATGGGTATCCAATACGATGCTCAACATTGAGCGTATGCTCAAGTCCCCTGGGTTAATGGTGGCCAGTCCTATCAGTCAGCGTGGGTGCGTTGTTTCAAAGACAAGTTTTATGGCATGATAAGCAAACAGAAAGGTTAGGTCCCTACATTCTCCTTCCACTGTTTCCTGCAATATTGTCTACCTCATGGGCCGTACGTCCTGGGGCGATCGTCGATAGCCTGTGGCCCGAGTCACACATCTGTTTATTCAGTGGCCGCTATTTAATTAACTAACTTGCCGTTACGAACCAGAGCATCGTTGGGACTGACCACAGTATCAGCAAAGTTGCGAAGCTTAATAAACGTACTTTTTCATTGTGAATCGTTAGTTGGTATATGGATGGGTCCCTTGTAGCCCCTCGAGGTGGTCTAGATATGATTTGTGATCATTAATCATGGTATATGTATTGGTGACCCTTTTTAAAAAAATTGTATATATATTGGTCTTTTTCAGATGTAAGTGGGCAGCAAGGAATACTTTTTAATTTATAACTTTATTATACAATATCACATAAGAATCGTAGTTCGTTAACTTAAGTGCAAAATGATCATCAATAATATGTACTATGGCATATCAAAGAATAATCTATAAAATATAACCCAAGGAGCCAATGGTATTCAATAGAGTAGGTTAGTTGTAAAATTGTTAATAACGGAGGTTTTAGCTGTGGGAGGCAGAGGAGAGATGGAAGTGGTAGACTCAACTCTTCAAGTCGCCTAGAATTTTGATAGCCTCCCCTGGAAGACCCTGGTGCAATGCCCCAGAGGCGCCGCCCCGCCGGATACTATGACCCGAGTAGAGGTCAGGGTTGGAGATGATGGTGCCCAATATTTCCCGGAGCTCGGAGATAAAAACCTTGTACAAAAGAGGGGCTGGGCATTCCCTATCACTGGGCCTTGTCATGAGAGCGGGGCCCTGAAGTGAGGCGTTACATGTGCAGCTGAATACGTGCGTCACTGTAACACCCGCTGATAGTGCTGAATAGTTTTGGACCAGCGAATTTGTGTTACGACCCCGTGGCTTAGGCCGCCAGAATGTACAATGAAATCGCACCGTCTGAAGGCTTAAGAAGGCTTTAAAAGCAGCCGTAAAAGTGTGTGGGGAGGGGGGCGATGTTCGTAGGACTTTCTGATCATCGTGAAGAATAAAACCAAACAAGCAGCCCAGAAGCATTTATTTTGCGCGGGGACGTTAGGTCAAGCTTTGATCTAACGGCGAGGAGGATGTCAGGGGGAATCAAGCGCTTACGCTTAACAGAGGTGCCTTTGTCTTTGGCTATTCAGAGGACAGCGACAAGTTATCATCAATGGGGTCAGGGAAACCTAATTCTAAGTGCATTATTCTAATTACATCGAGGTTCTGCTTGACGAAGCTGAATGCAACTCTGTCTGCAAAGTGTGCCGCATATCTACAAAGCGTGGTGGTGGATTTTGTTGGTAACAGATGTCGTTGCAGAAAGTTAGGAAGGACCTTTCTGTTGCTCCGATAGCATTGTATTTGGCCTATGATAAAAAAAACTTTGATAGGCAAATACTAAGTCATTCAGCTCTGCTTCAATTTCATATAGGACTGAATCTGTTTGAAGACTGATTGATATGATGAAAAGGACATGTCGATTCTGTCGTTACAATTTATGAGTTGAAGTAATCATCCTGAGCGCATTCGAAAATGAGTACAGATTTCGTCATGAAGCGCATTGATTTCATTGGGGGCCCGCTTCCGAAACTCCCTTGAAGGAATATATGGTCAATTTCCTCAATATAGGTTCTTCGACAGATGTATAGAAGACTTCGCTTTTAAATAGCACATGAAAATACTATACCTGCCCTCGGTCTGATGACATGCGTTCCTGGTCCGCGACATTCAATGTCATTGCTTTAATGCTTATCTGTTTGAACATTTGGGGAAAGGGTTTTGATACAAGTGTGTAATCTATCAACAAGCATGGAGGTTTCTGATTGGACAAGGGCGTTTACAACAAGATGACGACGCAGATTACGTTTGCAAACTGCACAATACATTTAATGTGTGCAATATTGAGGGTCACACACACGACCACCTGTGACCTACGTTACACTCCTCAAAATAAGGGTTGTTGCAGGGTTCCAATGGTTCAATATGGTACTCAAATATGGCACAATGTTTGGTCTTAGGTTACATATACAACCAAACCGTATTGATCGTACTGTTTACCACTCGCGCCAGACTGATTTTGATCGTACTGTATACCACGCCTTAGAACTTCTGGCCTTAGTTGTGTGCGCTAAGCTACGGGGGCCTTTATTGGAGCGTCAACGCTTAATGTTAGTCGTGGATAACGAGGCCGTATCACCGCTTTGAACTCAAGTCGTTCCTGTTCGCCTTACATACAGCGTTTGTTGATCTACTCCAGCCTTTGGTTCTCCGGTATACATAATAAACTGGCCGACCATCTTAGCGGGTGGCACTTGTCCCCGGACCATCAATACGAGTTCAACAGACTATCCACTTTGCCTCCCACCTCAAACCGCTTCTATGGCATTCGTGTTGAATCCGACCCTTCATTCGGCCTCCGTCGAGGCTTATCGCGCAGGCGGTCTTACGACCTGCTTCAGCACCGCGGTAGTTGGTTCTCCGACTTAATCAGCGCTTTCTCTCGTTCACTCATCAGCAGTGTATTTCAGTCACTCAAACCTTGTGTCACGGTTTGTTGCCTTGATACTGCTTTAGACAATGCTATCGTTTCGACCCCCTATTAGACATTTTTGTTATCCATTTACGCTTGTTGTAATGTTCTTCCCTCCTCTTTCTTCTTCTCGCCCACGTCTTCTCATTCATTGGCCGGTCCCTTGGCGGCCTTCCTGACCATCTCTCATTTTCCCATTCAGCTTTCGTAGTCTCTCTGTTCTTCTTTGCCTTTTCCCTACTCAAAACACCCGACATGATGTTAAACGTAGCTTTTAGATAACCGATTTGTTGCATGGCACATTTGTGCACTGACCAATTGGCGGACCAGTCAAATATACTTCTTTAAATAGTTCATATGTGAAACCGGTGGTCGACGCGAAGTGCGCCACGAACATATCCCTGCGTGTCCGACGCTGCTGCTGTGGCCTATTTCACGTACCCGGCCGACGGTAGTCCGAAGCTGACTATCCTACCGTAAACGACTTAGTTAAAACGTCCAAGTTAATAGTCGACTAAAGCGTTTCACGAACGATTTCGGTTGTCGACTTAACAACGTCGATTATGCCTAGCCAACTACGCGCGTTGCCAGGGGATTTCCCAGGGAAACCCGGGATTCCCACATTTGTTATCGTCTATTAGCAACACTGAGTTGAAAGTGGAATTTTTATCTTCCAGGAGCAATTTATTTTCTTGAGGTTCTGAGGAATAATTAACTGTGTAGTTGCTTAATTGGGCTTCGGTCCCTGTGATGTTAATATGTGATACAGGAGATCGTCAGCAATAAAATCGCGTTTGTGCAGCACGTGTGCCTCTTTTTTATTGGTGGGAACGGTGCCATATTTAAGGAGTCGTAAAAGTATACTGCATTGAGGATCAAGCCTCTGCATGGTGACGCCATAACTGCTCGCGGCTTAAATTAGTTTTCGCTTGGTTTGTAAGCCGATGTCGAAGCTCAGCGCATTGAGTCCGCTTATCAGTACTGCGCATATGACTTCGGTCGAATAAATGTCCTCTGAATCTAAAGATAGTGAGGCAAGCTTATCTGATCACGAGGGAAGACAGATAACTTGCTTGCTACAGTGGCGTGAATAGTGCACATGGATTCATGCACGATTTCGTCTTCCGATTCACCTGACTGAGAGATAAGCGATGGGATAATGAATGGCGCGTCGTGAAACTCAACCCGAAGTGTTGTGGCTAACCGCGTTGACGGCTTGCTAATTACTACGGGATGATGAATCGCTGATAACAAGTCCGGCTTGTCCGGTCGCAATTGAGGGGAGTTAGAAGAAAACAGTGAAATTGTCGTAAGGGAAAGCGGATATTTAAGGGTGTTAGTAACAGGGGTGAACGTATCAAGATCGGGAAAACGATCGATGACGTCATCAGAATTGGTGCGGGTGATGTCATAGCGGCGTCGACTTAACGCGTCTGGTACAATGTTGTCCTTCCCTTTAACATGACGCACTTCAAATTGAAATTGCCCTATGAATGTGACCCCTCTTGCTAGTCTACCCTGAGGCTGCTTTATCCCTAATATCCATTTGAGGGCTAAATGATCAGTATGTTATCGGAATTTCTGTCCATCAAGATACACTCTGAAGCGCTGAATACCATATACTACAGCAAGAAGTTCCCGTTCTGTAGTTGAATAATTTGCTTCAGATTTAGTGAGACCTCTACCTGCAAACCCTATCGGTCGTAGCCAACAGTATCTATTAGTATAGGGTGCGAAAGGGGCCAGGTGCGGGATCCCGCAAGATCAGCGGTGGCTTAATATGTTTTGTGGTACTTTTGGAAGCATTGCATGAGGCACATGTCAAGACGTATTCGTTGATGTCTCTCACCATGCCATCCCAAAAATATCGCGGTCGCATGACAGAGGCCATTTTTTTGCGGCACCGAGGTGGCCTCCGAGAGGACTATCATGGTGGCGTTTCAAGACATGTGACTTAAGATTTGGAGGGACTACAAGCTGTGCTGACGCTAGCGTGGGTTTGGGGCCATGTGACGTAAAAATGTGAAAACCAATAAGTCGTCAACTATTATGTAGTATTCTTGTCTCAATAGCAGTGTGCGAGATTCCGCCGCATCTGTGGGCAGTGTGCCATGTTTCAGGAAGGACAGTAATTGCTTATAATCAGGATCAAATCAGGATGCTTCCTTATATGGGCTTTACTAAGGTCAATATCTCCCATGTCTTGTTTGATTTTTGTTCAAGCGTCGGTCTTAATTTTTCTAGTTGATTTTTAGTTTTTTAGATGAGAGGTGAGTGATGATACAATGCTTGCTAGGGATATTGGGGAAACGTTTTGGTAATTGTTGAGTTTATTGTCCAGGTAGGACGGGTCATTCGGTTCTATTGTGTCAAGATCGGGGTATTTATCGATTACGTCGTCGGTCTCTGTCCTATCGTGCGCGTATGTGCGGCGTGAAAGAGCATCGGGTATGACGTCACGACCCTTCACGTGTCGCGCCGTGTAATTGAATTGCTGAATAAAGGTGACCCGACGGGCCAGTCTGCCTTGCGACTGCTTCAGATTCAGTATCCATTTTAGGGCTGAATGGTGAGTATGCAGCTCGAATGGTTTGCCTTCGAGGTATACGCGGAAGTGTTGAACACCCCAAACCACGATCTCCTGCGCATCGGCTTCTTCTGCAGGCTGGGATTTGCCTCTGCAACACTCTGATCGCTTTCTGGCATATTCGGGCCATTACACGAGGAAATATTATTACGAAATGTCATCTCTTAAATATTACAAAAACATTTTCTGTTGTGTGTGATTAGAATAATAATAATCATTTTAAAAACCGTTTTATAGGCCCAATATGAGGCATTTATCCGGGGACGTTTCATAGCCGTCAAGCGTTTCCAAAAATGGCGGCAGTCAGATGTGAAGACGAATTTGTTAACGAAAATCGACTGAAAAAAGCAATAGAAATTTACACGCCGGGATTGGAAATGACAGACAAGCAGCGAGAGTGTTTGTAGAAGTTGTTCTTGGGAAAAGACTTTGTTGCTAATCTACCAACCGGGTATGGGAAAAGCCTGATATACCATTTGCTCCCAGATTTGCTGCTGCCCCCCCCCCCCCCCTGCCCCGCGATGGGAGTTCACATGTATTATGGAAAAATAAAAAGACACACAGCCAAACTTGAACGGCTAATGTTAGAATAAGATTTGCCAAAATTTAATACTTGTGACTGCAGGGCCTTGGTTATATAACCTAAATAACTGCAGCGTATAACGTCAAGAAAGTTCATAATCAAAGACATCAAAATGCGCCTTTGTGCACAGTAAACACAGCTTTATTTCCCACAGAAGGGCTTACTTCCGAGCTTCCCCGATAAGCTCCATTCATGTTGACCATTCTTGTTTGTTTATGTTTGACGCGTGCTGCTTGTTATCGCCCGGTCAGAGGTTACAACCGGGTCAAATCGCAAGCGCTCCGTGAACTATTGCAGAGATGTTATGTTAGCATTGCGTCAAACATGTCTGCCATGGAGAATGCCCAAACCACAGCTAAAAGCTCTTGCTACGTTGTGCTATAGTTTGATTCCGCTTTGTTGAAGGCTCGGCCTGCGTAACCTATTGGTCTAATATTTCCGTGTACTTCTTGACTGAGGCAAACACCGATGCCTTGCTTCCTGACGTCAGTGGCCACAATAAACTTTCGAAAAGTCTGGAAAGGCAAGTATTTGGGAGCTTGTAAGAATGTTTTTCAGGGCATTATATGCCTTGTCACATTCCTCAGACCAGATAAACGGGGCATCCTTAATAGTGAGGTTATACAGAGGCTTGGCAATGATGGCGTAATTTTGAATGAATTTCCGAAAGAAACCAGTTAGACCATCAATTTTGTCGGGGTTTGGAGAGATTCCTTCTGGTTGCAGTGTGTGACCTAAATATTTTTCTTTTGACAGCTAGATCTTGGGAAGTGTAATTTTTTTCAGAAGGTACGAACTGTCGATTCGTTGCACATTCGGCATTGATTGGCATTGATTAATTTGGGGATGAATTTACATCGCAGGTAAGGGGGTAATTTGTGAATTATACGATTGGAAATAAAGTTCAGTTCAGCTCTCGTGTCTACTTTGACTATTGAGTTCATTTTAGCGCTATATTTTGCCCCAGCTATTTGCACAAGAATTTGGTTGCCAGTGAACGGATTAATCTTGTACTTACAGCGATCATGGAGGCTGACGTTGTCCTCGTTATTTCCTTGTGGCTCGCTGTCGTGGTCGGGGGTGACAGCGAGCCTTGCTAGTTTTCCTGCTGACGGACCCAACATGAGGATCGGATGTGTCCCGTTTTCCTGCAGTAGGGTGTCTGGTCGTTGAATCTGCAGTCCCTGGCAGAATGGCCACGCTTCTTGCAGATGTCGCAGAAGATGTTCGGTTGAGGACCATTTAATTTGGATTTGAAAGTCCTTGGTTGGTTGATCACCTGTAGCTGTGTAGTCACGGGGGCGAGTCCGTTATCAGCCCAGCTAGCATGACGGTTGCCTGAGGATGTACGCTGCTTTAACCACGTATACAATGAAAGCATATGGCGTGGTGTTCTGCTACCCACCACGTTGATGGGTCTTCTCCATCACATGCGTTCTGATGTGAGGAAGGAGGCATAAGGTTTACTTGTTCACAGTTTCAGGCTCTGTAACGTTTAGCTGTGAAAACAGAGAGCCGATTTTTGCTGTAAGACTCGACCGATTCATTGGTCTGCTTGCTGCACACGGTTATGAAGTTTTAACCTATTTTGGGCCGCATACAATTGCGGGCCAAATTTGTCGAGAAGGGCAGTTTTCAGCTGTGTGTATGATGTAGATGAGTCAGGCAATTACGTTACCCACTGCCAGGCTGGGTCGTGTAGCAACGTTGGTAGTATTTGGCACTTTTGAGTGTTTGTATATCAATATCGGCGGCTTTGATGGGTGCGATTGTGTTCTGTATGCTTTTACCGTGTGATGGGCAAACTATCAAAAACGGCATCATGGAGATCAGGAGTTATCAAAAGTAAAATATACGGTCTGCCGATGCTGTGAAGAGATCACAGGTATGTGTGTGTTTGTGTATGTGTGAGTGTGTGTGTGTGTGTGTGAGAGAGAGAGAGATAGAGAGTGAGAGAGAGAGAGAGAGAGAAAGAGAGAGAAAGAGAGAGTGTGTGTGTGTGTGTGTGGATGTGTGCGTGATCCAATGTGTAAATCAGAAAATTAACATTGGGAATGCTATGTAAATGTCAAGTTTTTGAGTGGGTCGTATATGAATACTGCCTAACAGCCTTTTGGAATATTTCAAAAGCTACCACTGCCTGTCACACTATACTGTACAAAAATAGAGTGGTATCTGCCATGATCTTCAAGGTCACATGCCGGATGCGCGCATCTACATCAAACGGCGAAAACGTGTTGAGAAAGGTGTAGAAGGCAGTTATTTACAATAACCCACTTAACCTTGCACGCGATGATTTCAATAATGTAGTTCCTTTGTTACCCAAGTCCCGGTCATATGTAGTTCTTCCATTCAAAGTTTGGGGCGGTTTATTGTATTGAAGTAAGACTGACGTTATTGACTTTTGCGTCGCGTTTCCAGATGGCTGATAAAGCATGGTGTGGATGAAAAGATTGCTGTCATAACGCGGCAGTATATTGCTTCAGAGCACCATAACAAGTGATACACAGCAATATATATACATTGCAGTAGGATTGAAGTTGCTCCCAGTGTCGAAAACATATATTGCAATTAATATAGACAGCCGCTCCTATGCATGCAATTGTTGAGCAACACTGAATGCAGGCTGCAGCGCACTTTGTTTGATGACGAGCTTTATTTTATACCTTTGTCAAGGAGCGCTGTAGTGATGCGCTTGAAGCAGTTGAATATTTGGACCTTTGCTATTCACGCCTAGGGAATTTATCTGAACGAAGTAACATTCGATTAATGATTATGCAATTCATATGCACATTAGAAGGCGGAGACGATAACAAAGGATAAACGGTTTATGATAGTTTTTAATTAATATATACCAGATAAAAAAATCCTATGATTCTGCTTTTATATGATATTTTCAATCCAATAAACTTTCAACACGGGCCGGTAGACTGAAACGTCTGTGAGCAACAGTCTTGTGCCCGGTTGTTTATACGACGTGTTGACAATATCCATATGTCCCAGTTATCATCATCCATCAACACCCCATAATAATTGCTTCTTTTGTCAGTCCTGACACGTTCTGGCGAATAGTATTGCAATTTGCCCAGGCCTTACGATTAGCTGCTCACAGCTTCTTCAATGAATAAGGTCACTGACATGCAAAGTAGTCACGAAAGGGCTCTTATATGCTTTACTCTTGTGTGTTTACTGATCGATAGTATTGTAATCATTGAGCACACATTATGAAGATAATTATCTATATTTGCAGCTATCTCTAACAAGCACGGTACGTCAGTCAAATCCATCCTTCGGCATATACATAAAAAGAATATCACACTGACCCGTGTATGGATATGCAGCATAATTACTCTGATGCGGATATAATATTACTAGCCACGCAACAAAATGATGTGTATCGGTTTGTCGGCTTATGATCAGTATCGCCACATCAAACAGCATATCGGTAAGATCTCGTGCAACATTTGATGCACGAGACGTGGTAAATAAATAACGCCCTCAAATGGCTTTGTTATAGACCAAGCGGTTGAAAATAGTAAACTCATGATCAAAAAGTGACTGCTTGTCTGCAGTCATTATGTAATGTTTTCTGACTAACCTATAGCAACAGCACCAACATAGGTGTCGGCTCAACGTGGGGCTTTGCGATGGCATGTAAAACGAGCTAATGAAAATGTAACAGATCACAGAACGTGCAACCACTACTGAGAGTAAGAAACGGAACCTTTGCATTATAAAAGAATGATGAATGTTAGAGAAAATGCTTATACCCTCACGGTAATGGTGTAGTCAGCTGATTCATAATTCCTATTCCATCACAATTTTACATTGTATTTAATCTTAAGAAATCGTCGAATGCTTGACGAGCAGCAATAGCTGAAGCATCAGTTGGCATCAGCTTAGAGTACAATGCAAGGGGCCATTATGCAATATAACTCGAGGATATGCCAATACGTTTATGGTACTTAAACCACTGCCAAATAGTTAACTTTGCTTGAATATTGCCGTGATAACGCTTAGATTTATAGAGGAGCCTCGTGGTCATCGCGAAATAGTCCCCGAGCAATAGCTTTAGTAGTATAGATGTTAGCGGTACTGGCGCACCTATCTCATATGATTATGGCACACCTATCTCATATGGGTGCAACCCAGAAAAAAACACACATATACAGGGGGTGACTCACATGAGCCAGCGAACCGCTCGCACCTCCCCACACCATATGGTACCATATGAGCCCAGTCCTTCCAGCCCCTATGGTATAGGCCCACACCAGTAGTTAGTCACCATAGAGGCCATTGAGTGATAAATATCTGCGACCATGGCTGTAAGTTCCATTTTTCATGCGGTTGAGGTCCTGTATAAACTGGGCAACCTTAGCGTCGTTCTTCTCGATAAAGTCGGGATCGGGACGAGCGGTTATCAATCTCATCGTAAAGAGCTTCCAACAGTAGAAAGCCCCCGTCGGCCTCTCTGTGGTCCCACTCGGTCTTCCCAACCAAGGACCGTGATGCTCCTGTTCCAAGCCCAGGCAACTATTAAACCTCCCGTTCGCACTATAGTCGCCGTCTTCATGACCCTCCACCCCCGCCCACCCCCAAGCCACCGTCTCCTTATACTTCTTCTGATCCTTGTGATACACCTGGTTATACGTCCCAGCTCTCCCCAGGTCATCAAAGGAGCACAACCTGAAAACGCAGTCGACAAACACCCCGATGGTCGCCACCGGACTGCGGTGCAGCCCCAACAGAACCTGAGGCTTATGCATATTCGGAATCACCCTCCCAGGACTCCGAGTGTAGGGGCACTTTATCTCGAGCAGCACAACCTCCTCAGGATGCCCCAGACAGACAGCATCCACTCCAGCCTGCCGGATTGGGAGCACACAAAAGCCATCTGGAGAGTAGGCCGTCGCGCCGCCCTCAATATAGATATTATTTCCGTAGACCTTGGTGTCGTACACCTTCTCCAATACCGCAATTGCAACCTCCTCAAAAGTCGTACCCCAGAGGCAGGGTGCGCTAAAGCGAACACCCTCGTTGCTAGTTTTTTCTGTCAGCTTCTTGCTATAGCTGCTGAAGTAGTTTTGCCCTATGATATAGTAGTCACTTCCTCCAACGCAGCCCTTCCTCGTGGTCTCCCACTGGTCCGTATTTTGTTTGACTCCAGTATGATCGTTGCAGAAAGATTTTATCGCCGCCTCCATTATATCTAGCAACCCCCACTCTTCAAATGGACTGTCAGGGTATTACCTTAGCAGGTCTAGGGGGCGATTCTGCCGCTTTCAAACATTTTGCTTTAATGTCACTTTTCATTTGACTATATTTCATGATCTCGACCGAAACGAGCTTAAACTCATCATCTGAGATATACCCATCTTCAAGCGCCGCCGATACAATGTCAGCATTGTTATTTAATTTGCTCTGACGGAGAATGCGGATCTTGTCATGCTTTTTAAACTTAATGGTCAGCCGCCTACTGATGGATTTTCCAGCAATTACAAGTAGCCCACAAGCGGCTCCAGTAGCACCCAACACTGTGGCAATAGGAATGACAACTATTGTAGACATTACACCTGCACCACTTGCGCCAAGACACATACCCACAGCAACTAAAGCAGTGTCTACAGCGTCCACTGAGTTTACTGCACACCTATATTTTTTGTACATAGCACCATTAGTTTCAATTTCTTTCTCAAGGTATTGCTTCTTAAGACTGATCTCATTCAGCCGATAGGAGTGCCCCAGATCACATGGAGGAGGCTCCGGATTTAACAGTGCAGTCGTTGGTTGTTGTTTCAAACTGCCTTTGTATACATAAGTCTATATATCAAGTTCAATTAGGAATGAAGCTACAGACCAAGTCGCCCCTCTGTTTTGTGTGGTTGTATAAAAGTTAATAACGTTGCCTTCTTTTAGCTGTAAAGACTGGTCTAAAGTTATTACAACAGCGCGTTGGTTAGCAGGCTTACTTATTCCTACCACTTGATTCGTTCCATTAATAACAGGAACGACTGCTATAGGACCAGCATCAGCACCAACACCCAAAGACAACCCCATACGAATGATCTTGCCATTACATAACATGGTATATCCACAGCTTGAGTCTTGTGAGTCTCAACCCTTAGCTCCAAACGACCACTCATATCCTCTGCGAAGGGGGCCACTTGCTTCTGCCCATATAGTAATGAGTGGTTTCGTCTTTTCATCTACGTATCGTCTCAGGTACCTGTTCTGCTGTCTATATTCAGCATCAATATACTTTTTATGAACAGCATCCTTCGGTGAAATCGTGTCTCCCAACTCAACGATTTTATTATCTCCCATTTCAAGGTCTCCAGTCATAGTACCACCACTTTTATCCATTTTTTTGAGTCACCAATAGATACATAGGTCTTTTATGGCATATTCCGAGATGTCGGCACCCTGAACAGTGCTTGCCGGTTTTTGCCTAGGTCCATAAATACTCGTTTTTATTGACATCTTGTAAATTCAAGAACAACGCTAACAGGTAAGTCGTGGTTATCTAATAGCCTTCCTTTATTATCGCGTAACTGAACCTTTAACTCATGCACTGTTCCCCTAGTGACACGCTTACATACAGGATTAGTGAAGTTCGTGGTTATAATATCACCGAAAGAGCCACCCTCTAAGCCAACAACTTCAAGAAGCGCACCATCTAGCATGTTGTGTGTGGTACTGACTTTATCGAGGTGAACATAAATTGTGTTAAAGATGCTAAAGTTGATGGGCCGGTCACCTATGTAAGTACATAAAGGTATCCACCCCCCACTGAGGCCGTCAAGACCCAACATTGTTAACACTCCGCCTGTTATGTGCGCACCCCCATTGTCTGGAACTGTTAGGGTAATAACCCCATTTACAGCATCAACCTCCAAACCGATACCTAATGGTGTAATATGCTCCTGAAGAAGGCTTAAGCTCCAGAGGCCTGGATTTAATGTAGCATATCCTCGCTCTTCTGAAGTCCTTGACCGCCAACACATAGATCGCCCGCAGTGTTGTCAATAGGTTTTTGCAGGGACACAGCGCCGCCGCTTTGAACATTTGACAGAGTGTGATACATAGCACTATGAATAAACAAGCCTTTAGTTTCAATAGAAAAGCTACCCCATATGGTGCGGGCGGGGTGTATCCAGCCACATATGGTGTGGGAGATAAACTAACCCGACAAACAATTCAAGTTGTTCACAATGGTGGTACATTCACAGCAAAGTTTCCTGATCTATTCAGTAACTATAAGGTGCCACCGGTAACAGCGGACAAAGTAGTAAAAGACTGGTTGACAAATCCAATGCAGTTTTGGCAGAACCAGTTAAACTTTGCAGTGTGGTGTGCATCAGCCGGCTGCGGCGTGTCCTCCCAGGACCACCTCGAGGCTGGGATTCCACTCATAAAGGCTCTCTATACCTTTCACCTTTATTACACAGTGCGTCGCCTATTAGCAGAACTGCAAGCGTCTCTACCTCAGGATCATGCCTATGACCCCTATAACAATACATATGACAAGAGGGCATATGATAGACTCTGCACTAACTTTGGTGTTCAACCAAACACAGACTGGCGCCAGAAGGCAACCGTAGCTAATAGTGGCCTTGGTATCTTATATGCACATGATGCGTATGGTTACGGGAGTGTCGTCAAGGTTGCTGGTCGAAACGTTCGTTATGACCCTACACGGATGGCCTTTGAGGTGGAAAAGGATACAAAGCCAGGTTTTGCCCACGCGAGTAACCTACAATACTTTCAGGAGAAAATGGGTGCTGTTCTACATCTAGCACAGGGACCTGAAGCAGACGAGTCCTGGAGTACCTTCATACTGAACACGTCTGAGGGCTTTACACAGACCGGCGTTGAGCTAATTAACGACAGCATTCCGACCTATGTCTGGGCCATTCTTAGTGCTCAGGCGCAGACCCGCTCAGAGATACTAGGTGTTGGAACGTCCTTTGATGCCCAAAAACAATTTCAGGCTAACGTTGAGGATGCCATCAACACCCCAGTGGATATTCCGTCATCCATCCGACGGTATCAGAACGTCCTACATAATGCCTCCTCAAAGGTTGATTATGTGTTTGGAACGGGCCTGTACATGGCTCCATCGGATATGAGCCTCGCAATTGGAAACGTTGTTGGGTACAACAATCTGATTACCATTGCAACTGAGGAACAGCAAATCGGCAGCAATACTGATGTCAACGCGGTTGTTGCTCTTCCAGATAGAGGAAGCTTTGACCCTCAGCCCGCCGCCCCAGACCCTCCACCCGCCGTCGAAGACCCTTCACCCGCTGCTCTGCCATCTACGCACGAGGATGAGAAAACAGCTCTCATTGTAGGCGGAATCGCTATAGGCTTAGCTGCGCGTTGGTTTGCTACGTAGTAAGTCACGGAGTATCAGGAGGATAACTCCCCCCACCGCCACAGCTGCGGCCCATACATGTTCTGCAATCCAACCAGCCACCTTTGCAGCTGACGTAAGCAGCCATGATACGATGGAGCCAATAATTCCTGGAAGGGCAGCTGCTGCCTTACCGGCAAGACCCTTCAAAACGTTTGCCAAGGAGTTCAGCTGTTTTTTAATCCATTCCTTTACCCCGGGCTTATCAGCTGGCGTCGGCGTTGGTGCTGGGGTTGCACTAGTGCTCCCTCCATCCGTCAAAGCAACTACCAGGGTCGAGATTGCCAATCCAATCGCAGTTAGGATGGAGGCAATTGTTATGCCCTGCTCCCGGAACAGGGTGCGTACACGCTCAGCTAGTGTTGTGTCCTCGTTAAGAAGTCTGTTGATCGTTTCCATGATGCGGTTAATTTGGGTCCTTAGACGTTCACGGTTTACAGAGGCAGCCTCAATACGGGCACTCCGCAGGTCCTGCAGCTCTGCAAGCTCATTTGCTTGGAATCTCCATGCTCGACTATCACCCCTCCCTTCCTCCTCCAGGCTTGCCATTTTAGCTTCCCGCTGTTTTATATCACTTTCTAACTCAATTATCTTAGCTAGGTTGTTGACCAGCTCACCCCTCTGGGTCTACATAGCCTTGTCAAGCCCTATTAGCTCTCTGAGTGTTAGTTCGTTGTCTGTTTGTGTACCTAGGTCTTGGATGGTGTTATGAACGTCCTCTATGAAGCTTGTTTCTTCCACACCACCTTGCTCTGTCACGGCTTCAGGGCCCCTCATTTCTAAATTCTCTGCGGCTTTAGCAGCTGCTTGGTCAACGCCTTGGAGGGCTGTTGCTTCCTTTTCTGACACCACTTGTGAGGCTCACTCAGTGAACCCCAAACCATCACGGACAACCTTAGCCCCTACTCTACTTTTACCTATTGTTCCAAGTAAAAGCGGGGCTTTAGTACGAGAATTTGTAATACTTAAGTCAGGGTAGTCCTTCAAACGTAACTGTCCTCTAACAAGTTCAAACTTTGTATAATCGCAGCCGAGGGAGGGTGTGTGGCCTTTTTCAGCTAATGCATCGTAATAATCATTGACAGCGCCTATAACGAGTCGGCCTTCTGGTGGTATAGACTGATCCAGCCCAATGTCCCCTTCTGTAACAGGTGGGAGAGTGGCCTCTGGGAGAGTCTCCTCATCATCAAAGTTAGTGTCATTCCTCTCCCATCCCCCCTCCTCCTCTGGGTCGTCAAATGTTGGGTTATCAAACTCCATGTATGTGTGTTAAAGATATAAATGTAATTTAACATTCAACGTGACGAGTGCTTACGGACGCAAACTAAACCCACACCGACGGATACGCGAACCCCTCGGGGTAAAGGGCGTGCGACAGTCTGTAGTCGTTACAAATAATCCAAGCACTATTGATCAGAACCAACAACTGCTGGTTCGCTTCCCCAATCTAGGTGCAGAAGACGTCATTGTTCCAGGGACAGCACGGCTGGCCTTTACAATCACGCTGACCTCAACTGATGTTAACCGCAGCGTTGTGCAAAACTTGGGCCGTGCCGTGGTTAAGAAAATGACAATCAAGATTTCTGGCAATGAGGTCATGTCTATTGATGACAGCGATATGTACCACTGTTACCACGACTTGTGGCGGACAGCATAGGAGAGACAGGGCCTTCAGTACCAGGGCATTGACACATCAGATGATAGAAACGCAATTAAGATACGACTGGGGGCAGGAGACAAGGTTGATACCGAGGAAGAGGACAAGGCCGTAGCCGATGTGTATGGTAACAGGTTCTACGTTCCGCTTGATTTTGAACTCCTCGAGAGCCACATGCCATTCTACCAGAGAGCGCTTAATGACAGAGTGGAATACGAGCTCACGTTCAACGACTACAACCGCGTGATTCACGCAACAAGCGACTCCAGCTACAAAATTGATGGCATCTCACTGGAGTATGACATGGTTACCCAACCAGAGTAGGCCCGTATGATACGCACCCAGTACACAGGTCGACTCTCGATTCTGTATGACCGCGTGCTTCGTCACAGGAAGCTTGTATACAATAAAAGAGATACACTGTGGAACATCAACCTGAACATGCCGGCTCGCAGCATGAAGGGCATCCTACTGCTCTTTGAAGACTCAGCCAATGTCTCATACGCCAGGAAGACAGAGTCGTTCTACAACCCAAAGATTACGAAGGTCGAGGTGACCATTGAGGGCATCCCCAATCAGCTCTATGCCCAGGGCATGCGTGGCTACCAGCAGTGGGACGAGGTGAAGAAGGCCTTTGCAGCAACGAGTAAACGAGACCCCAGTGTAGCAATAGCTGCAAAAGACTTGGCATTGTCGGACGTGTCCCTAGGAGAGTACCTAACCACTAAGTATGCTCTGTGGCTCGACTTAAGGACGAGTGATGACGACCAGCTGCACGGTAGTGGCAGGGCTGTTGAGAATGCGTCTGATGGCATCACCATACAGATCACGAAAAGGGCAGAGGCGGCCGGTGCATTGAACGTTTATATGTATATTGTAATGGATGCACAGCTTAACATTAAAGATGGCAGGTTCGTCAGCGCAGTCTACTAAGTTTACATTTCCAGATGGTCCCTGTTCGGCAATTGTTTGTGGGCAGACAGGATGTGGGAAAACCGCATTCATCCTCGACCTACTTGGAGGGCCCTTCTTTGGTGCCTTCGAGCATATTGTAATCCTCTGCCCTACCATACGTTTCAACGAGGCCTATCGGACGCGGTCATGGGTGTGGGATGATTCAGAGGTGTACGTGGTTGATCCAGGGGAGCGGCTCCATGACCACCTGAGGGCTTTCTACCATTGTTTTAAGGGCGAGCCAACCCTGTACATTATTGATGACTGTTCGGCAACAAAGGCCCTAACCAAGAAGAAAGACATGTTATCCGAACTGGCCTTTAGCGGCCGCCATGCGCAGCAAAGTGTCTGGGTCCTCACCCAAAAGTACAACTCTGTGCTGAAGGACTTACGTGAGCAGACTCGCTGGATGGTGCTCTTTCACACCAAGGACCGTGACTCGTTTGAAAACGCCTTACGTGAAAATGATGTAATTCCAACAAAGGAGGAACGTGCCACAGTACGCCAACTACTAGCAAAGACCAAGCACGCAAAACTGCTGCTGAGGACTGATCAGCCTACTGCATATGCCGTCGATTGAAGTGATATTGGCCTTGATAGCAGCCGCTGCCTCAGTAATCAATTTAGGTTTCTTCATCTGGGTAGCGGTCTTTGCAGTATTTTGAAGCTCGAAGGCGTATACGTATATTCATGGATCTTGATACCATTATTGATAAACTCCTTGAACAGGACTCGACTAGCTTAGTGGAGATAAAGTCTGGGGGAGCGGAACCTAGTTGCACCCCAGGTGTAGATATGTCTTCTAAGAGAGATAGGCTTGCTGCCGTCATAGCCGGCGGTCAGGCCCGTCAGTACCTTGGTTTGGAGCACCTTACAATTGACCAGGTTGAATCAATGTCTGATGAAGAGATCATAAAGCTGTATGTGAGATACGAGGCTCGGCTAGGTGCCAGCATGACACGTACTCTAGGTCAGACACTGCTACAGCTGTACTCAGGTATTTCTTGTATGTTTCTACCAATCCCACCAGAACACCAGCCAAGGCTAATTACAGACCTCGAGACGGATCCGTTTGTTGGACACGCGCTAAGCACTGCCACTTGTGAGCTATATCATCGCTATGGTATGTTTTTAGCTCCCTTAACTGCGGCTTTAACAACAGTTAAGCACTGTCAATTTAGAAAAACAAGCACCGAAACAACAGGGGCCGGTGGAGAGGAAGACACCACTTCCGCGCTATAGCATGTGTTTAACTCTGATATAGCATGTGCTTAACTCCGCTATAGCATGTGCTTAACTCCGCTATAACAGGTGCTTACTAAGAGCTATCAATTGGACAAATAAATTTAGTAAGTAAACATGGAAGAAACGAACACGAATCAAGGGGAGACAACACCGGTGGAGATAACGTCAGTGACAAAAAACGCTAAAAGGGTTGCGGCAGGACGAAAGGGTGCTGCAGCTCGAAAAGCCAATCAAAATAAGCTTCTGAGAGAGCTCCGAGAGGCTAAGGCAGCGCTTACAGATGGTAGAGACGAAGCTGTCGAGCCAATATCAACGAGCAAACCTATGGAAAGGTGGACGTGGCCAACATGGGCTGTGCCTTTGGTTGTCGGCGTTGTTGGCGTGTTGGCATTGTATTGCTACAGGCACCAGATGGTAGCCTCACACCCTAAACAGGTTGTGGTACAAAAGCCTCCAGACGCTCATTTAAAGGATCCGTTTTATATGGAATAAGATGACAACACCAATTACTGATGGAAAAATGCTCGTAAACGCTTTGTACCACGGTGTAGTTGTTTCCGGTATTTCAATAGGCTATGCCAAGCTTGCTAAGATGGCTCTGGGTGGTGGGGTGCCACGTCTTGATTTCACCCCACGGGACCTGGCTATGGCTGTTGCCGATGTATCACTAGCTATGGCCACAAAGGATATGCTAATTAAATACTGGAAAGGCATTACAGCTATCAAGAAGCTTGCAACAGAAGCGAGGGTTTCTGAGGAAGTTGCCAGGGGGTGGCTAACAAAGCAAGCTATATGGCAAACCTACCTGCCGGTGCTAAAACACATTCCCAGGCCAAAGTTTGATGTCCTAGTCCCTAATGAGGTTCACCAAGCCGATCTCTTATTTCTTCCTCATGACATTGTGAAGCGCCGGACTTACAAGTATGCCCTAACATTGGTTGATGTGGCCTCGCGCTACAAAGCGGCTGAGCCATTGACTACAAAAGAGGCCCGCTGCATTGGCCTAAACTACTTCAGGTGGACCCCGGACCGGAGTTTATGGGTGCAGCGAATCAGCTGTTAGTAAAACATGGCGTATCAGTCAGGCGTGGCCGTGTGAATATCCATCGAGACCAGGGTATAGTGGAACGCTTTAACCGAACCCTTGCTGAACGACTCTTTGGTCACCAGTATGCCGTAGAGTTAAGGGATACTGGAAAACGATCGACTGAGTGGGTTTCTCGACTGCAGTCTGTATTCTCTGCGATAAATAATGAGGTGACACGCTTGACTGGAAAAAAACCTAAAGATGCTATAAAGGCAAAACGAGTTGCACAAAAGCCCTCTGCAGTCGTACCAGGGCGCCCTCTGGGGGTCAAAGAGCAAAAGCTTCCCTATGATGTTGGCGTTCGCTACCTCTACCAGCCTGGTGAGGCAGAGCAAGACCACCGGCGGCGGGCCACTGACCCTGTGTGGTCGCTCAATGTTTACCGGATTGGAAGCTCTGTCACTAAATCTGGTGAGCCTGTACTATACTATTTGCTGGATGGACCTCTCCGTGGCTTCGTAAAGGAGGAGCTGCTTGTGGTGCCGTCCGATACCCAGTTGCCGCCAGACGGTATTACCAATTAGACTAATAGATATCTATATATATAACAATGGTAGTATTTGACAATAAGTGCCCATGGATATTACTCGGAAAGAAAGTCCCTGTAACAGGCCCTGTACGCAAGAGCAAGAGTTTTGTGGATTACACAGATATAAGATAAAACATGGTGTCATTAATCGTCTTTGTGCGGGTTGTCAGAAGGCTATAAAAAATAATAAGGTAGGATTGTGTATGGATTGTGGGTTCGATAAAGTCAACCACAGTCGTCTTCGTCTTGCCCAAAAATTGCTTCACAACGGCCTATAGCTGGGGACACTGACTCGCCAGTCGGCGCCACTGAACGGGGATTCCCCACTGTATAAAAATAGAAATCTTGTGGCGCTGTCAACAACATGGTTTGGCGGCTAGGCCTATGTGCGACGAAGCTTGGCACCTTGTCAGAGACGGGTGTTTACTGCATAGGTCAAAGTCCGCTCGCTGTATTGTTGTTGCCTTTGTGTATCAACGAATTCCCTTTTAGACTAATGGAACTGTATAGTAAATATAGTAACTCATAATCAGCAAGCACGTGAAGCCCAAAACGATTATGTTTCAATTCACGGTTTTCAGCCTCCTTATCCACGCTCTAAGGTTGCACTCAAAGCACTCCAAGTACGAAATGAATATGACCGTACATACAAGGAGATGTTGGTTAGATTAAAGGCTGGGGTGGCACGCACCCCTGTCCCCACTGCTGCCCCACGCAGACCAGCCCCTGCCCCACGCAGACCTGTCCCTGCCCCACGCATCCCCACAACCCAGTCCCCAGTCCCCACAGCGCGTCTTGCCTTCAAGAAGACTAAGTGGGCTGTTAAAAACCATTTGCGTGGATGGGTGATGAACGTTCCTGCGTCTCACCCCCTTAGCTCGGACCTTATGATGTTCTTTAAGGGCATGCGTCGGAAGATGCATAAAGTTTTGACTGGTGAGCTGGAAGAGCTAGGTGGAATCAAGTGTCAGTTTGCCCTTAAGGTAAGACTCTCCAAGCACGCCGATGATGACAGCACTGAGTATTTTGAGCCTGTATTGCGTAATAAGCAGCAGGCGGTTCTCTCCCTAGAAGATATTAACGATGAGCTGGACCAGTGCAATGCTAATATCCAAGAGCGGTTGGAGAAGTGGACCAACCAAGGTTCTGGCTGGGAGTTTCAGGCGGTCACAACTCTGTGGATAGATATTGCTAACTACCAGCCATTGAAAGGTGGCTCCTACCTGAAACTACCGAGAAAGCTGGCGGTAAAGAAGGCAATTAGAAACGTAAAAAACACAAACGACCCACACTGCGTTCTATATTCCATTGAAGCGGCTCTGCACCCGGTTGCCAAGGACCCGCAGCGGCCATCGAAATATAACATTAAGCCGCTCTTAAGACTCTTAGAAGGAAAAGGCGTGGACTATCCAACACCTATCTCGCAGATTGAGAAGATAGAAAAACATGCTAAAGTAGGCGGCTTGAATGTCTTTGGCTGGGATGGAAAGGCCACCATCGTTCACCGTATCAGCAGACAGCCTGGTCCATGTATAAACCTCATGCTGATTGAGGAGGACGGTAGGTTTCATTACACGCAGATCGAAGACCTGAACCGCCTGCTGTATGACCAGAGTAAGTACGAGCACCGCAAGTTCTTCTGCGAGCGATGCTTGCATGGATACACCACTGAGAAACTGCTCCTGGCGCACAAACCTGAGTGCATGGGTATCGGGCAGACTGCTGTGCGAGTTGACATGCCTGAGGAAGGGAAGAACATATTATCCTTCCAGAACTGGCAGAAACAGCTTGCTGTCCCCTATATTATCTATGCCGACTTTGAGGCGCTCACAGTGAAGCTTCCAGGACCTGCGCCTAATCCTGGTAAGAGCAACACGCAGAGAACGCAGGAGCATGAGCCATGTGGTTACGGCTATGTGGTTGTCCGATGTGATGGGCAGGCAGAACCCCCTGTGGTTTATAGAGGAAGCTCTTACAGGCTATGCAGCAGGAGGAGCAAAAGATCAAAGCAGTTCTGTCCAAGCCTGTCCCTATGCGGATGACTCGGGAGGATAGAAGGGCACATAAGGCTGCAACTCACTGTCATGTGTGCAAGAAAAAACTGGGCTGTGACTCTGTTCGCGATCACTGCCTTATAACAGGCTTTGAACAGAGGGCCAGCCCATAACGTGTGTAACCTGAAACTTCGGCCGAGTCCCAAGACAACACCCATCCCTGTGGTGTTCCATAACCTGCGGGGCTACGACTCCCATCTCTTGATGCAGGGTATAAGCAAAGTGGAGGGCAATATCAACTGCATCCCAAATACCATGGAGAAATATATCTCCCTGTCGGTCGGACAGTTGCGCTTCATTGACAGTGCACAGTTCCTCCTAGCCTCGCTCGACAAGCTTGTGTCTGCTAACAACCCAGATGCCTTTGCTGTGACGGCGGAATACGAGCCAGATGAAACAAAGCGGCGCTTGCTGCTGCGTAAGGGAGTGTATCCCTATGAGTTCATGGATGGCTGGGATAAGTTTGATGCTCCACTGCCGCCGATCCATGATTTCTACAGCAAGCTCTCTGAACAGGGTATATCTGCTGCAGACTATGAACACGCCCAGAAAGTCTGGAACGCGTTCGGTTGTAAAAACATGGGGGACTACCATGACCTTTACTTACGCACGGACGTACTGCTCCTGGCCGATGTGTTTGAAACATTCTGCAAAACCTGTCTTAAGCAATACGGGTTGGATCCGGCCCATTACTATACCAGCCCCGGTTTGTCGTGGGATGCGCTTCTTAAGAGCACAGGGGTGGAACTCGAGCTTCTCACCGATTATGACAAGCACCTGTTTATTGAGAAGGGGCTGCGCGGTGGGATAAGCATGGTATCACATCGCCACGCTAAAGCGAACAACCCATACGTGGAGGGCTTTGAGCAGGATAAGCCAGCGAGCTATATCCAGTACCTCGATGCCAACAACCTGTATGGGTGGGCGATGAGCCAAGCCCTACCTACTTCGGGTATTGAGTGGGTGGAACGGCCTGAGAACCTAGAGATCCAGGACCATCCCGATGATGCTGAAACGGGGTATATACTTGAGGTTGACTTGGAGTATCCTGCTGCGCTTCATGACGAACACAACGATTACCCGCTAGCGCCAGAGCAGCTTCTTGTGCAAAATGAGTGGTTGTCAGACTACCAGAAAGATCTCCTATGTGCATTGGGGAGCACCGGAAATGGAGTTGAAAAGCTGGTGCCCAACCTGCGGAACAAGGAGAAGTATGTGGTACACTACAGGAACCTCAAGCTATATCTGTCTTTGGGGTTGAGACTCACCAAGATTCATCGTGCGCTTGTCTCTGACCAGAGTCCATGGATGAAGCCTTACATAAAGATGAATACAGATCTGCGCAAGGCCGCCAACAGCGACTTTGAGAAGGATCTCTATAAACTTATGAATAACTCCGTCTTTGGTAAAACGATGGAGAATCTCCGAAGGCGAGTCGACGTTAAGATTGTGCGCTCATCGGAAAAAGAAAAAATACGTAGGTTTGTGGCCAGCCCCGCCTATGCTCGACAAAAAGTGTTTGACGATGATCTAGCTGCCCTGCATATGCACAAGACTCGCTTAGTGCTGAACCGTCCGGTCTACGTTGGCATGTGCATTCTGGACCTCTCCAAGCACTTGATGTATGACTTTTACTACAATACCATGAAGGCTAGATATGACAGTAATATTAACCTGCTTTACACAGACACAGACTCGCTGCTGCTTGAGATCCGTACCACTGACGCCTATGCTGATATGAGGGAGGATGGGCATCTCTTTGACACTAGTAACTTTGACCCTTCTCATGCCCTGCACAGTGACAAAAACAAAAAGGTTCTGGGTAAGATGAAGGATGAGTGCGCTGGCGTGCCCATCAAGGAGTACGTTGGTTTGCGCGCTAAGATGTACTCTATCCTGATGTCTGATGAGGGCGAGATAAAAAGAGCTAAGGGTGTGAAGCAGGTGGTGGTGAAGAAGCATCTACGACACGATTGTGTGATAACGGCACCGTTATTGTTCATTTGAAACTAGAATGGATTGTTATCAGATGGTAGGTTTTGCTATGCGCTGCTCCCTGCATAGAATTACAAGATTATTATTAAGCTATCACGACGAATGAAAGGTTTATTTTATGGGCCACTGAAACACACGCTTAATAGATATTTCGCCTTGCTGAAAAGCGGCGCCTGTGAAAATATTGCAATCATGAGTTTGCAAGTTGTTAATATGCAATTTTTCGAAATGGATTTGTTTTTGTGTGACGGCTGTTATATATGATCTCTATGCCGACTGTCGTTTTTTATGACCGGGCACGGCAGGCATTTTTAGCGCTAAGCGACTAGACAGGGTGGATAAATGCAAAAAGTGGTTCTCCAGACCATATCCGATTTCAAATTTCTCCAAAAGCGTTTTGTAATTTGTCCATTAGGTTATCCATTAGTATTACTGCTGGCTTTTAGGTTTGTTCTTATGCTCTCAGAGTACTTTAATGGAACACAAAATGCAATGTTCTTCATAGCCACATGCCTTCTTAACCTCATCGCAAATATGGTTTCGACCTGGTATTCGGGATGCCTCAGCATCACTAGCATAATCAGCTTTTATATCGTCGATCTGCAACGAAATGACCGGAAGCGATTCATAGGACAATTTGCAGGAAAGTTCGCTCTATCCAGTTTGTGAACAGTGAGTGTGTGGGGTATGAGGTTGGAGGGGGGGCAGGATATATTCACAGTTAATAGATGGTCAATGGGAAGTATTCTTCGAATATCATGTACCTGTGTTGGCTGCATTGTGAATCTCCGCATCTCAGATTTTGGATGTCATAGGCGAATGTGACGACCTCGTCGTCAGTTGCTGTATCATTAACTCGTGTTTGGTGACTCTACAGTGTTATTTTCTGTCACATCTCCAGTCCATATTTCCCTGCCAGATGATCATCACATGATATCTTCCTCATGCGAGCTGGGTTGTAATCAACCATCATTGCACTATTTATCACCGTAAATGGTAAATGCGAGCAGCATGATATGTGATAGCTATCAAGTCATCCCTTAGGTAAGGATTAATTCGGAACAAGCTTTCTGTGGGTTTGTTGACGAATCTGCAATTGATTTGCTTCAAACTATGGAACTTTTATATCGGTAGCTTTCTTATAAGCGTCAGTGTGGTGTTAATCTGAAAATTTGCTTCCAGCTTGGAACTTTGAAAATAGAATTGCAATGGCTTCACTGGCATTATTTAAACCCTAAAGACAACGCGTGCTACGGGGCAAGCCTAGTGCATCACAATATTCCAACAGGATTCGAGTTCTTTGCAGCCGCAGATAGTGATCTCATTAAGAAATGATTAATGACGCAAATTCATAGACTGCATAACTTAAAATTACATGGAATTATCGATGAACGCTAAAATCCAAATAACAATTGTATGTCCAATACATTAATGCAGGTAAGTATTGTGCCTTATTGAGGTTTAGAAAATCAATAATGGTTCAAATGTTATTCTGAAGGGTAAACAATTGTTTCAAACATGTTGACCAACTTCAGTCATTGTTTTATTATTCATAAAGCTGGGTTTATATTGTGTTGCAATAACACTACGATAGCTACAGTTAGCAATATTTTGCAATTGACAAATCTAATACCGAATAGGCATCTTGTTGAGACGAGAGGCTGGAATGGCCTGGTCATATCAATCGGCTGGTGGTGACTTGTCTTAAGATAATTGTATACATTGTTATCATCCACATGTTTTTCCCTCTTCTTTCCATTTGTCCTATAAGGCTGCTGTTTAGTCAGGTCAATCTTATCTATTAACCTAATTGGCATCATATTGGCATACACAATATACTTATCTCACCTTACTATACCAAACAGTGTGTTTGTTCGTTCCAGATTAAAATCACTATCATAGATTGCCAAATATTTCACAGTCATTAAAGTGGAAATTGCTGGTCGGAATTTTGGCTTTCCATCAACTATTGATCAATAAAGTGGGAATTTATCCACCATTTTGCAAAAGGTGGCCTCTTGAAACGTGGGTTGCTGTCCCATTGGATTATGTTTATCCAGTTGCTTTGTCTAAGGTGTAGCATGCTGCCGTCAGAAACAACGTAAATTCGTATGGCGACCCTCATTTACTATAGCGGTTCTGGCTAAACGGGTGGAGGTACATTGATTATAATTGCAATCATATAGTGATCTAGATTTTGAATGGCTTAAGGGCTCGTGTCAAATATTTTAAGTGTTCTGAACCCAAGACGTGAATAACTTACTTTAAGGCAATGATGAAGCACTTAGTTTTACTAAGTGTGGACACCTCAGAGTTTCCTCCTGAGAAAATGTGAACTTTCTTACACCCTCTTTGCCATATAAACCATTCCGACATTGTTTAAAGTAAAGTGATCTACACCTTCAGTAGCAATGCTTGTTACCTGCATTCAGTTAGTTTAGTTTAAATACCTAGCCCTCATGTTTAAAGAGCGAACTAATTGGTACAAGTTAAGAGATGCATAATTGATGGTCAGTTCGACAATGAATTGAGACGATTTATTACGTTGTCTTAGTTCATGAGAGCATTATATGTTTAAGGGCGGTGATAAAAGCATAGAGACAAATCACAACCCCGACAATGCAAGTACCAATCCTTAACAAGCTTATAATATACAGTCCTGAATGCAAATTGTCCTCTTTGTTCAGAAAGGAAGAGAGAATGTATTACATTCGGAAATCGGAACCATGCATAAACGAATCGGATATTAGCGTGTCATTCTAGGCCATGACATCGACATTATACGGCAATTCATACCAGACGGGATTAACCTTTGCATGTCAAATGAGCCACACAATAGCACCGCTGTGAGCTGTTTGCAGGATGTAATACTGAATAGAACTAGCAATGCTGAGGTTCCATGGGTATTACTGACGTGGATATTGTAAATACATAATCACACGATAAACCAAAAATCTAATTGACTATAATAGTCTCCTAATGTGAAATTGAGCTTGGTGAGGACGTTGCATACAATATATTGGAGGCCATTTAATTATACTTATCCAATCTACACATACTAATTCAACGGTACCTAATTTACTTTTTTGAAGCGTTGCCCACATATGACAGGCTAGATTTGAAATCGACTGAGGGTTCACATCCCATATTCATTATTCCAAACCCTCGTTTCCAGGTATTGATGGCGCTACTCGTTGTACTAAGTGTGGATTCAGATCTATGCTCAAGGTTGATGTCCATTTATTATTTCGACGTTGCGCGCTAACATATAGGTTTAGAACATAGAATTTGAAATTCATATCAAAATGTCAGCATCATCATGCAATCGCCTGTTACAATATATATAAATTGAATATAATATATAGCTGTATAATCCTTGAGAAGCTAATATATATTTCACATGGGTGCTAAAGCCATTAGTGCTACAATCCTAATCCTGCCATGAATTTCTTAGCTTACGCAATCTCACATGAATGTCACGCTCGAAAAATGACGGTTGCAATCTATTATAGCATAGTAGACCCACACTTTGTCATTATTTTCGTTTTTTTAAGCAGTATATAATTACTGAATGTTATTTAGCCTACCCTATCTACCTGCTCTTGAATAAGTTTTTTATAAGACAGGATCATTGTCAATTTCTTAGTCAAGCAAAAAGTAAACGAATAATCGGTCTTTACATTTATATGTATATAAATTGGAAGTATTCCTCGTGATATATATTTACTAGCATGCAAAAACCTGAAATATAGCGTCTATAAACCACTTGGAGTCCGTATATGCATTGAAAGTGCGAGGAAAATTCGCCATTTTTCCAGTAACGTACTTAACAAAGCCTTTTGAATAACAATGAAGAGGTTCTGCATAGCGTGATGTTCCAATTCGGAGATTAACTGCCGAGACATGAGACATCAGCTTATATTTTAAATTGTAATATCGCAAGCACACGAGGTCTGCTGGTACATCAATCAACTACATGGGTGCCATTTATTAAACGTACCATTCAACATGGATGGTTGCCAAAGTTTTTGTTAGTTAAGAGATTATCTATGGTCCTGTCAACAATGAGCTGAAACTGTATTAATCGGATGTTGATCTAAGAAATGTAATCAAATAAACGGCAGCTTCTCTCGCTGCCGTACTAGTATTTTGCTCACAGTTTCATGAGTGCCGTATTATAGTCTAGTGCACTTAACACTTAAGCTACAAGAACCGCCCTACATGCAGAGAAGAGAGACATAACATGATCACCGAAGGTTACTATAACTTTGTTGAGGGAGAGGTTTTTCAGGCGGAAATACATAACGTTCAATACAAATATTGGACCGGTATAGTTGGTGACGTATATTTGAACTGGTGGAAGGTAATAACGAGAGACATTCAGTTTTGTTTTTTACCTAGCTATTATTGAAACATGTCTAGAGATATAGCGCCAACCACTGTTGTTCAAATAGCACAGCAGAAATGGTCGTTAACGAACACTTAATATTGAATCCTGACACTTACCTTGTAAGATCAAATTAAATTAATTTACGATGCGTACACACAGTGCTAAGCTCATTATATTTATTTCCATATATGCTGATACTTGCTTTAAAACCTTAGTTGTAATTCCACATACCCAAATATATTGCGCTGTAGCAAATATCATTCCCTTTTCGCATGCATATAAAGTTCAACAAATGTCATCATGTCAACCGATAAAATCATTCCCCGTACACATTTACATCCGTCCTGCTCTTAAAGTGTCATGCCGTTTACATCTTTTATAAAGGCGCTATCACCCTGGTTGGGTTATTACATCCACAAATATATCATTCATGTACACGGCTGCACAATCGCAACCCTTGCCAATCCGCTGGCGTACTACACAACACATTTTGTTTCGGAAAATTCATCAGAAAATATAGCTCAAGGACGACATCTATGCAGAAGTTACCTGCAAAAAATGTTTTTAAGGTAATGACCCCATTATTTGTACCTACAAGTTCTAGGAAAGTAGCGTACATGAACTTTTATAATAGGGAACGTGGTCCACTAGTCGTGATCAGATTATCTACCAGTGAAAGTGACTTATTTCTACTTAAACGATAACGATCAAAACGGTTTAGGTTGTGATCAAGTTCATGTTGATCATAGTTGTACTCTTTTTGACTACAAACGATTTCATTTCAATCTTGATCGAATACGCTCTATTTACATTAGGTTAAATTTGATCACGATCTTTTCGTTTTTGAGAGCAATCGAATTCATATTTAGTCTTGATCTGTTTTCAGCCCTGGGCTAATCGGGCTTTAAAACCAGTGCCAAAATGTCTAATTAACCAATTGCAGTTTTGCTCATTGGCTACCGGGAATATGGGTCTCATTCATATATGTTTTGAGCAGGACAAATCAGGCGCACTTAATTTTCGGCGACTTTACCAATAAAAAAATAAGTAATTTGAGCGTTTTTTGTGCTTGATACTAAGTGCGTGTGATTTTCCCTGGTATCTGTTTAAGACAAGCTCCTTGTCACACGCGTTTGACAGTATGCAACCAACTGTTTCAAATTAACAGCCGCTCCTAATTCAGTAGTAAGTGCATTAGGAGGACAATAAGAAGGTTCAGGACATTGCACCAAAGTGGTGTTCATTTGAAAGTGGTCGATAAGTGCGTGAGAGGTGAGTCGCGAACATTATTTAGAAAATATGATCAAATCTAGCTTTAACTTCGTTTTCGTGTTTTGCGTCGGTGACTGTGGCTATTCTATTCGCTTTAAATAGTGTCCGGTTGCTTGTTAACTCTGACAGTAGAGAGCGATTGATTATGAGTCATGAAGCTAACTCCAACTAATTGTTTGCTTTTATTATTTTACATAACCCTATATCTCTATACCGCTGTCATATATTCATTTCACACTAGTTTCCTTGAATCAGATAAGGCAATTTTTTCGCCAATAGCGCAATAGTTTATGTTGCATTACCTGATAACCCGTATTATGCTTATCGTATGCATCTAGCTTTGCAAGTTTAAATTGTATGGAGCCTACTTGAATTCATATCATACCGATATAACCGGCCGCGACTACAAATTACCCGTTTATGCAACAATTAATCTGTAGGCATCGCAACATTTTCAAACCAATCACAAATTAAGTTCCAAGGCGGCAGCATGGCCACTAAGTAGCGCATTTAGGATTATTCCTCCGCTAAAATGGTTCTCCAGATCATGTGTTCGCTCATTTGCTGAAAATAATCGTTTGGCAATACCCAATTATGACATTACCGCAACATGTTTTCTAAACCCTGACACTGTTTTAGATTATTCGTGGCATTCAGAGGTTTTGTAAAGCAGGTTCAATTCGTTTTATGAGAGATATCGAAAATATTTATATAAATCGATGGCCACTAATGCCTGACATTATTGTGTGAACCACCCAATACACGTAATTCTCTTTTTAATGACAAGTCTGTTCCGTTTGATACTATTCACTTACGAGTGCATATCATGAGTAACATCTAACCCGTTTACCAAAATTAAGATGCGTTTTCCCCACTGCAGCCGTATAATTTTGACAAATGTATATTCAGATAAATGGACCGGGGTGCCTGTGATCGGTCACATTAGACAATGTTCAATCTTGCAAAGCAAATATAGCCCACAGTGGCGGGCAAGGTAATCCATAATCCGGATCGTCTGACACATACCTAATTAAGATCTACAGTGGTGATCACATTGGATGTAATGCTCTCTAAAATGGACAGAGCCTATAATTCTGTGATAGCATCATTCGAATCAAGTCTAGCAATAATGACACTGTAAAGACTGTAATAGGCAGAAATATTGCGAGCTGAATGCCGAGACATATATCATTAAATTTGCTCCTTGAAATCTTTACCCAATGTCGTATATAATACCCAATTAAAATGAACCATTTGTGTGAACAGTTGTTGCCCTCTAGTGCACCCGAACTTGGTGGAACACGTATTGGCCTTTATTCTGCTTACGAACAGAATTTCCGGAGCAGACATTCTGACTTTTTAGTCTCATTGGACTCTGTATAGTGTGCATGTACTCCTGGCTTTGGATATATGATACGCACTAAGAAGGAACCTTGCACTTCAATACTTATGCGTTAACCCCAGGCTGTTAGTTGGATACATTTTAGCTAACGCGTTCTCACGGTTTTTGTGCTGTTTGTTTACCTACAAATTTCCATTAAAATTTATTTGTAATTAAAGTTGATTGAATCAGGATGTTTGTGGGGAATGGTGATCTTTTCATTTCGGCCGGAATCGGTGTGTCTCGGTTTCCATGTTTGTGATCAAGCTTAGAACATGTACGCGCATCAATACTCGGGGTAGGTAGATGTAGTGTATCATGCAGCAATTATGCTTATAGGCGATGCTGAGAGAGATAAGCTACTTGACACTCTGGATGTTGCTTGAATCATTGAACCATCTAGGTCTTGCAAGTAATTGAGGTTTTACAGTATCGCAATGGGTTCTTTCTGTTCTATTTACGTCCTATTCGCTTGAAAATACAATCTGTAAACATTCAGAACACTAAACGTGCCGAAATACTTATATACATACATACATACATACATACATACATACATACATACATACATACATACATACATACATACATACATACATACATACATACATACATACATACATACATACATACATACATACATACACATACATACATACATACATACATACATACATACATACATACATACATACATACATACATACATACATACATACATACATACATACATACATACATACATACATACATACATACACACACACACACACATACACACACACACACACACACATACATACAAACATACATACATACATACATACATACATACATACATACATACATACATACATACATACATACATACATACATACATACATACATACATACATACTTACATACATACATACATACATACATACATACATACATACATACATACATACATACATACATACATACATACATACATACATACATACATACATACATACATACATACATACATACATACATACATACATACATACATACATACATACATACATACATACATACATACATACATACATACATACATACATACATACATACATACATACATACATACATACATACATACATACATACATACATACATACATACATACATACATATATGCATCAGTTCTTTGTTCAATTGAAAGTAAAATTATATTAACTTGAAACTCATATAAACACTCTGAAATTGGTGTGGTGTCTTTTGAAAGATGCGTTCTCCATGCGTTCTTATCTCTCTAGAGTTGCCATTCAGATGATACACATTTGGCAAATATTAATTAGTGTTGTGCACACATTTGGCAAAGTCGTCTCAAAAGGCAGTAGAATGCAACCACTTTCATGGTTATTTACAAGACCACAAATATGTTTTGCATTGTCAGCGTGACTAATCAGTTTTGATGTTTATTGCTTCGTCGGCTCCAAATTGAATGCAATCATAATAATATCATGGCGTTCTTCTAAATGTGCGATGGGTGGATTATCGGCGAAGAGCGCTGACATCAGATATCAGTCTTGTATAATTAAAAGAATATAAACTGAAAGATCAGAGACTTGGATTTTATTCTTACCTGCAAAATTGTTACATTCTTGGCAGATTACTTTTTATGTTGGAATCATAATATTTGCAAAACTCATCTGGTGCAAGCTGTTGAGAGCTATTGTTATTTATCTGCCTCTTTTGCCAATGCGCTTCAGTTGCAACATTCAGCACATCAACTCGTGTGCGATGTTGATGAAAACATTTGCATCCGGCATATGGCACTGAAGTTGGAGGTAGTCACCATGCGATTCTGTGCAGCAGATCGTGACAAGCAGTAATAGGCGCTAAACTATTTAAAATGCATTTGGCAGTATTCATACACAAATCACTCAATAGCTTGACATTGTCATTCCACTCCAAGTGGATATGTTCATTTTACCGGTAGCTGGATTGATTTGATTATGATTGCACTCAAAGCGTCAATGTGAATTTGCAATTGGCAGTTAAAAAATCAAATGTCATTTCACATTTCACACAATAGCCTGCAATAATATAAAGAATTGGCGTACAATTACAAGATTCATCACCAACCATCACATTCGCATTTCTGATTTTTATGTAGTTGTTCTCGTACGCTTTGCTGTATTAAGTATTTATAAGTCACTGAATTTACAGCAGGGCTTACCGTGCATTGTTCATAACATTAAACCCAAACAAAGTGCTAGTGATACGCAAAGTTGTCTTAAGTAGCCGTGAAGGCTTCATATATGCTACAGTCTTGGATATAACGGCACTATGATATTGGTAAGTGTATTTCGTAATAGTTTTCATGCAACTAAACTCCAGCGCATTATTCGTTTACGTAAATGTCACGTGCAACTGTAAGCTGAGCGGATATCTTAACATTTTAGGGTATGCCATATACACATAAAGGCAGCTGCATACATAATTGTATTCTAGTGGAATGACGATGCAGGTAACATGCTGACAAATTGTATTTACTTGATGCACGTCATAATTCAATGTCTTTACCAGGTATACAACTTATATTACTGTTACAACTTAGCCAACATAGACTGAAACTCTGGTGACTAACACCAGTATTCTGTACATTATGGCCCCTTTGCGTAAAGCTGCACATTAAGCAATAAGACGCCTACGGTAGGCAGCTAAGCTTATTTTCAAGTGACATGATTATTTGTCGGTAGGCTCAAGATCACATTACAAGTATCATTCCGAGCCTAATGATGGGTAAATGCCAAGCCTGAGTATTGTATACATGTAGCGCTAGAGCACAGTTAGTTGACACAATACTTTTCGTTTTATCCACTGTGGATGGATACATGCACCCACTAATGTTTAATGTACATGTACCGGTAGAAGCAGACATTTCACCTAATATTAACCACATTAGTAATCCTAAACAGTTGCTGCTGCACAGTGGTTTTCCTAACGAAGACAATTAAGGTGGCAACAACGAAGACAAAGAGGTATATGATGCAGTAGTGATTAAAGCTATAGCTAGAACAAAAAAGTCGATACAAGATGTTTTGATGCAGCTGCGTAACTATGAACTGATCGCAAACCAATTAAGATACATTATAAAATATGTTTGACATTATAAGGTACCCCCTTTGCGACAAATATGCGAAACATCTTTTACATTGTAAGGTACTCTCTTTGCGAAAAATATGCGACATTTGTAACTGTGGCTTCAATGTCGTGTGGATTGACATTTATTTACTTGACATCCAATTTCCGCAGTAATGCGCAATGCAGATGCTTTTAAGCTTCGGTGAAATTAGCTGTGCAGCTTAAGCGTCACATATGGCAAACACGCTTTTCGCTAGCCAGAGTTCTCCATCCTAATCCAATCATCAAGTGCAGCAATAGGAGAATTAAGTTAGGCAGATGGGATTGACTAATCTGGCACTAAATTGCTGAACAACACTTTTTTACCGTCTGTGGTGGATGTGGTTTGGATCATATGGGTGTGCCAATCATTGCATATGATTGTCAATTGTTTAGCATTCAAGAACAGGATCAGGAAGAATCATTTAATTCAAAGTTTGCCTGATTATCATTTGTATAATGATTGACGGTGCAATTGATTGACGCCATCTACAAGAACAGGATCAGGAAGAATCATTTGATCTTTGCGTTAGCAAGTTTGTCTATTTGACACTCATTTTGACATGTTGTATAAATAGTTACTGAAGTTTACTCGGTCTGTATAAATGATTTCTGAGACCTAAAATATTTGTTTATGCCAGACGACATATGATATAGATATATATATCTATATATATATATATATATATCCTATATATATATATATATATATATATATATATACTTATATATATCTATATATATATATATATATATATATATATATGTATGTATATATATTCTATATATATATATATTATATCTATATATCTATATATATATATATATATATATATCTATATATATATATATTATATATATCTCATATACTATATATTTATATATATATATATCTATACAATATATATATATCTATATATTATATATATATATATGTGATAATTTATCTTATATATATGTATCTCCCTGCTTCTCTATATCTGTTTGTCTTCTCTATATTATCTATATCTATATTTATATATATATCTATATGTATATATATATATATACATATTTATATATATTATGTATATATATGGATGTCTATATATCTCATATATACATATGTATATATATATAGGGATATATATATATATATACATATATATATATATATATATATATATATATATATGTAATATATACATATATATATATATATATATATATATATATATATATATATATATATATATACATATATATATATATTTATATATATATAAATGCATATATATTTATATACAATATAGGGATACACTGACTAAATTAACCGTACGGATAGGACACGTTTACGTTCATACCTGAACTTCAGTATTCAATTAACCGTATAATTATCTGTTTTATCAGATACATTGCATCTAGATAATTCCTATCGTTAATATTTATTCAAACAAATCAATGCTTGTTGATCTGCCTATTGCAGACTAAAGCTTAATAGTTATAAGCTGCAATGAGATAAGTCGTTTTTGCACACCCACGTAAAACATCAGCAGGATTGGAATTAAAACCGGTCGTTTTTTGATACTATATATGACGGTGTGCATATTTGTCTAGCTGCCTAAATGAGGCAGGTTCAAATCCCGCTGTGTGCTAGACTCCAATGTCTGTTTGTCATCATCCACAATGGTACGATATAACCTTAGATGTTGAAAGGAGTTTCAACCCCAATATTTATCATTTATTTTGTAGGTACGATGATAAGGAATAATCATGTCATTGTGCACCTGTTGACAGACAGGTTAAATGAAAATGGTTATAAGATTGACTTAGCTGAAGCCAAAGCTGAAAAAACAGAGCTCAGATAATACTTGAAAAAATAAGCAAATATCAACACATTAACCAACTATACTATGCATTCAGCACCACCAACAACACCCCTGTCCCACCCCACCACCACCGCTATCATTCATCCTCACTACATGACTTATCTACAAAAGAAGCTTCTCCATGTGCTGCCTCTCAGCCTCTTCTTTGTCAGGGTAGTCATACAATGCAGTAAGTGCTTCTGGTTCATTGGAATTCTGCAATGGAATTTTTAAGCTGGATAGGACTAGCTGAGAATTGTTCAAGAAGGGTCTGCGCCATTCCATATACATATTCTACATAAACATACGCTGCACATAATTCTATTTTCTTTATTTTACAGGAATTCTCAATGGGGGGTAGACCTGTTTTCACTACAATGATGGTCTATTAAATAAGCAAACAAAGGGTAGATGGAGTTTTGGCTTTTGGAGAAAAACGCGGTCTTCCATTCCTGGCCACAACCTGTAGTCTGCCACTGTTGTGGATGAAGTGTATAGCAGCCAGACAATACATTGAATACATAGCTGGTAGAGCAATTAACAATTTGATTGACAGAGTTGCAGGGTAAAATGTGTCATAGGTGCCCATCTTTAAATACATCAATGCTCAAGTACCACCAACGAAGAACCAAGTGCACTGGTGCAATGTAAAATATATCAAGGCAGGCCAGGGTGCACAAACAATGTTGTAAACAAATTTACTTACTAAAGCTACACCTTGAATACTGACAGAGCCACATGGAACCAGTGTGTTTTGGTGCAAATGTGATTATTAAGCTATGGAAAGCATCCAGGGTAGATGTTTCATATAGTGGCGACACCTTAATGAGGTTTTTGATAAGGGCCTTGATATACCTACTCGCAACATACCTCAATCCGTTATTTTTCAATGTCAAGGACAAATGCAAGCTACTCTCGGGCAACCATATATCAAATATGGCTGCCCGACTAGACATTTATGTCAGATATGTGGAACAGCTTAATTAAATTGATCACTACCGGCCATGTTAATTTTGTCAACGGGCAGGTGGTAAGTCTGGCCATCAACCCGAGCGGACAAGCGATAGCTACAGTTCCAATACCGGAGACTTAAATCATCTGTCTACAAGGGAAATAAATAGCTTAACATCCCTTTTTAATACATTCCACCACAAATGAAACGTCTCTTAAGAGGCAGCTTTCCACCGCTGCGACTACTTTCACTTACCTTTTGTTTTCAAAATCAGCACTGAAACATACCTAATGAATTCGAACTCGACTTTCATATGGGAATTGTAAGGATGAGTATACTTACATATTCTCAAGAAAATATGTAAAAAAAATCGCTGAGGAGTGTCCGTAAAAAAGATTAATTAGTACGACAGCTAGCTCGCAAAAAGAAAAGCGTCTGTGGCAACATCTTCTGGTGACATATGACGTCACAGCACCTCCGTTTATCTTCGGCGTGTGGTTTATATGTATACATATTTATACATCTATAAGTACATATATACATGTTTGTATGTATATATATCTATATTTATGTATATATTTATTTATAAAAAGGTGTATATTTATGCATTTTAGATAATTATACACATAAATAATTATATGTATATTCTGTAGGCACATATGTACGTATATATATTTATTTATATATATATATATATATGTATATATGTATGTATATATACATATACAGATATGTATATACAATTATTTATACACGCACACATATATATATTGACTAATCTTTATATGTATTGATATATACAAATACATATGTATATATGTATATAAATATGTAAATGTATATATATATATACATGTATAAATATATATATTATATATTTATATAGATATATATATATATATATATATATATATATATATATATATATATATATAGATATATATATATCTATATATATATATATATATATATATATATATATATATATATATATATATATATATATATATATATATATATATATATATATATATATTAATGCGGCATGCTGCATAATAATAAACTCTAAGCGGGTCATTAACTAGATCAATTTATGAAACTTGTGTAAAACCAACTTAAGCTCCATGAATCATAAATCCGAGGTACCGGTTAAACATGTTTGCATGCGCCACATGTTAACTCCGTAGGTATTTTGTCTCTCACACGATTTACCTAAACAGAGACCAGCATGTCACGTTAGCTTGCAGCCATAGCCTGAACCTATAACATGATTATAAACATTTTTGATGGTATCTGCTGTTTTCAATATTCTTCAATAATTAGGGTTAACACAGTGGTATCGTTTTTGGCTGGGTGCTGCATTACTGCTTATTCTGACCTCTAGCTGAGGTTTAAATTGGTTTTTGACTAAATAGGTTTGTGCTGAAAGTCATCATAAATCCCAAGTGGGAAAGTAACATACCTTTGTTTCGAACATTTCGGATCACCTTGTGTTACCTTGATGGCGTGCATTACCAGGAATAGATTAGCCTATTGTATAGGTGTCTGTTGTATTCTAATTACCGATCAAGCATACAAACGGTTCAGGCTAAAAGCCAAGTAATGTAAGCGCGTTTACGAATACTTAGATATAGTAAAATAGTACCCTGCAAAGGTTCACCACTATATCCGCAAATATGGCATAGCACGTGTGCACGGTTGGACCCAATTGTCCCCGGTATGTAGTAATTGACATTACAGCTTCTCACGCGGCAGAAATTGCCAAGAATCATGGGTCCAGGGGTACATGCCATATGACGAAATATCAGAAAAATAACTAATGGCGACTTCAAGCAGGGCTTTACAATGCTCTGTCTGCCGTAGATTCAGCAGGATACCCGATTTTTAATTTGATATACACATGATACACCCTTACCCAAGTAGTCCTAAGTCAATATTGCAGTCATTAAAGCCGTTAGTTATTGGACAGGATTGTTGACAACCTGACATGCAAGCACAACGTAGACGCTATAAACATTATATACGTTTTTCTATTATATTTTTGGAAATCTAGCGCGGGTAAATCAACACCTTACCGTATATGCTTTTAAGCTTCAAATTTCAATTTAGCTCAAGAAACGGATTATATAAATCATTTTAGCTAACAATGAAGAGAAGCGGGGTAGCATGATGTTCAAACATTGATATCTACCGTTGCAAAACGAGACAGCGCTTCACTTTGCCGTGTACATTTATTAAACAACATCTAGACTCAAAGGCGTGGCATTGTGTTATCTTGTTAGCAACTGTATTCGATCAATATTGATTCTTAGGCTATGAACGTGTACGAATTCTGTTGCTAACAAGTTAACAAAATGCCACGCCTTTGACAATTGATGGCCTAGATTACCGTCCCTACACAGCAGTGTTCGGTTTACAGGTATATAAGTACCGTACCACAGCTGCACCGTGAGACTATGAAGAGGTTCAGTTGGAAACTCCAAACAATGACCCATCTCCACTTATAACTAAAGTGACAAAAACAGCTTTCTGTGTAACTCGACCACCAAAGGTGGTCAAACTTTGACAAGGTTGTTACCGGGGAATTATATGGATAGTAAGGCATTTGCGGCGTTGCCCTGTTTTGCAGAAAATAATGTTTCATCACTACAGAAATGGGAATGTATTACCTCCATAAATACGGCCAAACAATGCGTAAAATATCATAACGATTTAATGGGCTCATATCGATATATAAGAGCTATTAACGCTGTGCATACTGGTGAAAAACAGAGTGAGGTAAACGGATTACGTGAGTTTAGGTCATATATACAGCCCCAATGGAGCTAAATTGGACCTTATCTACCTGCGATATCACTATGATCTCCAACAACTGGCAGTAGAAGCATATTTATGCGATTTAGGCACCATTTGATTTTACTGTCGAGCGAGCACATAGATGGTAAAGGAATAATAACACTCAGCGGCCTTGGTGATGCTTTCGTGCGTTCTAGAATAGTTTATGTTTAGTTGGGTATCTGATCACACTGCTAATCGCTCAGAGACAAGACATCACAGGAAGAAGCGATTAAGAAAAAGGCTCTTCCTATGCTGCAAGAAGCCTGGCAACAATCTGTACTATATGGGTCCGGACAAACTGAAGTGGAGCAAAGTTTCCGTTGACAGCAGATTTAGTAGATAGTTCATACGTTGGCATACTTTTGCCGCATATGAATGGACCACTTGTACACAATGGCTGGGGTTACATAATTGACCCTATGTTGCTGTTGTTCACAATTGCTGACACCTCAGCGCATCGACAATGCGTTGCAGTCACCGGATAGTCAATTGTGCAAAGTGATCGATATAACCTTCCTGGTGACAGGGATAAGCAAATTAATAACCAATATTATTACTATTAATTCTTGATTAAATGAAGATAAATCTCGATCCAAAATAACTAGTCTCAACTTTTGCAGTCATGTACTTGCATGCTCGTCTTGCATGCAAGAGATTTGGGATTGTGTCGTTAATTTGCATCGCTTGTTTTCTATCCACGGTGCACTTAAAGGGTGGTGCATTTTTATGTTCTTCTGTCGATCACAATGACTTGCCAGGCACGAAAGCATTTTAATCAACCTCAAAGCCGCTTCAGACACTTGAAACGTGTTACCATTATGCATCTAGGGCATTTGCTTGTTTACGTTGCCTTTTCCGAGGAATACAAATTAGAGCGGGAGGGTAGATGATTAGTGAAACCTACATTTGATAGTTCGGTAACCATCCGTGATCATTAACAGTCAATTGCCGGATATATACCCTGTTGCCAAGCTATTCATAGATTATAAATGTTTCAATTTATTGCCAACGTTGTTACACAATTATATTGTTCAAATGTATATATAGCAGAAAATAAGCCGCTATATGTGTCTTTCATAAAATATTGTCACACATGTCTGTTCATGCCTGTGAATTAGCAACTATCTGCTTTTATCATCTGATACAAAAATAAATTTAATGTTGCATTAACCCTGCACACCAGACTGACTATACAATGTTTTATTTTTCTGGATTATTTCACTCGCGACGACTGCGTTTCTGTGTTATCCTTCCTCCTTCCTTTTACAGTATGGTGGCATGATGATAAATCCAATATAATATACCTTTTTATCCGGTTATTAAAATCAACTGAAGCGACAATTGCGATTAGCAGATGGAGTGCCTTGAATATAAAATGTCATGTTCATGCAGCACCTTGCATCGTGTCGTGTTGCTAATGGGAGCATTTATCCGTAACTTATTGAACTTGGTTTGCACGGCACAATACATATGGTGACTGCTTGTTTGCTGTTACAGCCTATATTGGTGCTCCAGTTACAATCGAGACATGTTATACCTACTTCGAATAAAAGTGGTGAATGAATTGGTGATATTTGTGCATATACTGAATATAAACGCATATTCGAACAGGCTTTATTCTTCACAAAATGTAAGAAAACAAATTATCTGAATATGATTTATACTAAACCTCGAACAAATCTGTGAACCCCTATATGTGGCAATATGATATAACTAAATTTTAACTATGTCAACCCGAGAAAGCTGTGCTCTAGCAAATAAATGATCGTCAAATGATGCATTATATTTTCCTCTGCATTACATTAACTCCTCGTGCCATACTTTATTTAAGACAATTTTGGTTTATTGTTCAGTTTTTAACAATCGCTCATCATTTCAGTTAACGTTGTGTTTATCCTCCTTTGTTACGACTTCAATCGAGCCAATAAATTGGTATTTGATTAAACTACGAATCAGTCACAGTTTTGGAATGCAGTAGATTTACACACGAATTGGGACAGATAACCACTATGCTTCCAAGTGGTGAACCTTGAGATCAATAATCAGATTACTGCAGTCTCTTCGATCAGCAAATGGGGTAATTGCGCGTTACAGGTTGTAACCCCTTTGCGTGATACATACTTCAAGGGATATACGCTGAAATATTCAATATTTCCAAAAGTACATTCACATCTTGTCCAGAACGATTGAAACAAACATCAATGGTAGCGATACTCGTACGATACAATTGTTCATAACTTAAGGATATTCAGCAAGATTGGGCTTTCATCGTATGCGTGAAACGTGTCTATTCTTTCGTAGAATGACAAGTGCTCAAGACACAATAGAATTCTACTGTAGCATGCTGATTGAGTACATGTCATTAGCGGTGGCATATGTTCCAGTTATTCAATATTTGTAAGGCTGATCAATCAGCCTCGGACGGCGGGATTAGAGTCACCCAGCAAAACTAATATCCAGCAATCCCTAAAATGTTTGGGCCGGTTAAGCATAATGAAAACCGATGAATCATAAAGCCCCTTCATGCCATTATCAAGCGTTTTCAGCTGTTTAGCCAATCTTTCTGGCTTAGCGGCCGAAATATCGAACCACTTATGCGTTATTATTATAAATGTCGATGCCCATACGCAGATTAAATTGAATTTCAAAATATGTGTTTAAAGTGCCGACCGCACGGTTATAGGCACTTTGCTGAAATCCATTCATTATGTGATCAAACAAACTCAAACCGATCCAACCGTCGCATATTAGCAGTTAAGGCCAAAATTTTACAAAATGTCAATTCAAATTAGCGCGCTCGACAAAACGCTGCGGCGGCCATTATCTTGGTCAGACCCAGGCATTGACGTCTGTAAAGTAATCCCGTTTGTAGAAACGCAGAGAGTTTCCCGTTGCTAACATTGTAATTTGCCGGAGTTCGTTTCTCGTTTTTTTATATTTTAGATGGTTTTCCGCCATATTGTGTCCGATTATATTCGGTGTTGTGTTGGGGGTTACTCGTGTACTAGTCTGGATGGCGTGCGCTTGTTGAAGTTTCCTGGCAGGGACGATTTGAAAAAACAATGGACCGGCCAGGTACTGCGATCGCGAGACAAATGGCACTGCCAGGGCGAGTTATCGTTTGCCTGTTTTACCGAGGAGGTTTTGAGCTGGCACCGATATTTAGAGAAGAGATTGGTTGGATACCACGGTGTTAGCGGGTTATGAAGCCAAATGCCGTGCCTACTCTTTTGGCGAAAGCCTCTGCTGTCAAGCAAGCAAGAAAGGATGGTGAGGCAAGTAACCCTTCCCACCCCAGCCCATGAAAAGGAGACCTGCCTTTATCAAGAGAGAGAGGCAGAGGTTGAGACTCGATGACTTTCTTGCTGCATTAGTATTAAATAAATAATCTATTGTCTTTTTAAGAGGATACAGTACATTTCGACCATGCAACAAATTCATGGATATATATAAATATGATAATTCCAAAGATTGATTTAGCTGCAACATTCCATGAAGGCATGGGGTAGCTGTGGTCACTGAACAACTATCATGCATATAATGTTTAATAGACCCTATGTATGTGTTTGCTTTGTGCATAACTTGTATCCAAATAGCCCTAATATAACTAGTTCCTTCATTTGTATACAGACTGTGGAAGTAGCAGCTATGGCTAGCTATGACCGTGATATGGATTGAAATGTCACTGAATGTTCAAAAAGCGTCTGTCAGATAGCTGAACCTGAACCAATTCCTAACACTGGAGACGATTCTGCGCATTCTGCTTATTCCATGGATGGCTGCACCCAATGGATGGAAGCACCAGTACAGGCTTGTTCCATGGCATCGCCGACGGAACGTTTGAAGCCCGGAAACACAGGGACGCGTAGAGTGCAGACAGCGCAGCAGTGTCACTGAATAGTAAGTTAATGTTTAATTGTGACATTGATAGACAATTGTTCCAAGTCGAGTCCTAAACTAGTGGAGGGTAGAGGAATCCTTGATAGTTTGATGCTGGGAAGTTATATTGTATTGTTGTAAGAGCGCAGGCTGGTAAAGGAACCCGCCGTATGTCCTGGGCAGAATGACCCGCGTGAGACCAAGACGCAGTTGCATCAGCGGTGTCTTTTTTCGCTTCTTTGGAGACGTCTTAATCGCTCATTTCTGGTTCGAATCGGTAAGGCAAAATTGGCTCTCTGCCAAAGCAATGATGATCTGTAAATGATCCGGGCTATCCCATGTCTCTTTGTCGATCTCCTGAAATGATGGAATAGCGAAATTACCAGCGGCCATTTTGCGCTAATCGTAGCGCAGGTCACGCCTTGCCACAAAAAACAATGCCGGGTTTGATGTCACGCGGAGGAGTTTAATTATTCATGAGCTCGTCGTCTCGATACGTTTCACAGCAAAGTAATTACATTTGAGAAGTTTCAAATTTAGTTATCTAGCTATTTTGCAGATCCTGCCATCAAAAGTTAAAGAGCAAAGCTTATCGGCAATTCGATTTATCATATGCATAACCACATTTCTTAATGCGTACGACGTGCTTCTGGTTATACCAGTTATTTTAGCGCGTAGAGTTGGCATTTGTTACAGGTATGATTCACATTATTAATCCTTTTGCTGGGTTGAACTGCGTATGAATCAATTTGCTGCGTCGCTGCCATTACATATCGATATTTGTAACTTGACATATTCATGCAAGGTTATAGGGTTTTCTGGTCTACAATGGAAGACGAATTAGCCATTATTCCGATTAAGAATGAATTACTGCCTCAGAGACGGCTATAATAGGCTCGCAAAAATCGACTATCGTTTCCTATTATAAGATTTGTAGTCTGAAGACTAGCCTAATGGGACAGCATTAGGCTAGGCATGTCTTTTGTACCAAAATTCGCCATGCAAAACAAATAGGATTATGGACAATAGAATTGACTGAAACGGTATCACGATGTCCGCACATCTGGTTTAAGTCATCCTGACAAGCGGTGATCGGCTTTGTCTCAAGCATTATCAGATTTTGTGCTCAGGATTATGCGTCTAGACGGCATAATATATTGCATTTTGTTTAAGTAACATAAGATAAGTACCGAGTGTTATTATATATATATATATATACATACATACCTACATATATATATATATATATATATATATATATATATATATATATATATATATATATATATATATATATATATATATATATATATATATATATATATATATATATATATATATATATATATATATATATATATATATATATATATGTTGGGGGCTCATATAGTAATAAAATAAAATGAATAAGTTTAAGAGTAATCCAAAACCTTGCAGCTAGTTTGCTGTGAGAGATATGACATATATAGAGTTGACAAATGGGCTTATTTATTGGAAGCCGGGTGCATATATATAATAAGGTGAACACCATACATCGCACACAGCAAAGGTGGGAGAGAAGACAACCACCACTACAAGAAAATGGTAATACATTAAAAAATACTACAACAAGAATAAAAACAGTGGGTGGGTGGGCTAGGGATAAAAAATCGTGTGAGCCAAGATGGCGACAGTCACAGAAAGAAGGAAGTGAAGATCGCCCCTATCGGCAACTGCAGTAATTAGAAGTTATGTGACATCCTAGCAGGGCGTCAAGCCGATAAGCAACGGGTCACATGTACAAGATAAGGCCGAGAGATCGCCAAACATTATGACATAGACTCACGCTATGATTACAAACACTGCTAAACTACAGAAATAAAAAGCCTGCATATGAATATATATATATATATATATATATATATATATATATATATATATATATATATATATATATATATATATATATATATATATATATATATATATATATATATATATATATATATATATATATATATATATATATATATATATATATATATATATATATATATATATATATATATATATATATATATATATATATATATATATATGTAGAGGTTGCTCAACTACAATGTACGCGATAATTATTGTCAAAAAACGGATATTTTTATGAACTTCTACGAACGTTAATGGCAAACAATGATGCATTCGGTTGATACAAGACTGCCGAAGACCAATATTTACCGTTATTCCCATTAATACATTCCGGTTATATGTAATAGATGCCTTTATCGGCTATTATAAGCGATTCGTACCTGGACATCAGCTGCCGGGAAAATACCAAAGTCCTGATATCACTGCTGACACTAGCTGATATTCGATTTTTTGTTGGCCTCCATTGGTGCCTCACCAAATAATGCTTAGTAACCATTTACTAATGGAATCCATCAGACGCACGAAAGAGGTCATTCAGAAGATGTATTCATGTTGAGACTCACGTAATTTATTAAATCTTATAATCGTTCATAGATATGCTATACTGGATCATGTAAAAAGATACATGCTATTTAATTACGGGATATATGAAATTTTTGTTTATATGCACTGCCAATGCTTTTACATCTTGTAAAAGCTTAATTATCTTTGTCGTGGTCTACGCGTGCAGGGTTTCAATTTATGCGTCAGCTTAACTTAAGCAAGGTATGATATTTACATTGCTTCACTCGTATGCGCGAACAGATTCTTTATTGATGATGACAGACTGAAATAGCCATTGTACATTGGACACAAATTGGCAAATGAATAGAAAGTGCAAATATTGTTATAGGCTTGAGGAGCGCATGATACTTTTATTTACTGATGGCTGATAGTGCGTTTAGCCGATGATTAAAAACCTTTCATTACACGGCAGTGTATCAACTATAAGCACAGTAACAAGTGATTTATATCAATTTACATGTATTGAAGTTGGATTGAAATTATTCCCACTGTAGAAGGCGTGACATGAATAACAGTTATTATGAACGCCCGCTCATATGCTAGCGATTGTTGATCCAGTTCCGTCTATTAGTACCCTTCGACAACTTTCGGCTGAATGCCTGGAGATGCGCATCTCGTTTGCTTACGGTTAAGTCATTAGCTTTATGCTATTCATTGTTTTCAAAGAGCTTCGGCAGTGTTGCGATTGACGTGCTGGCAACAGATAAATTTGTCTTAATATATTCACTGAATAGAATGTGTCTAGAAGAAGTTAAAAGAAGTAATTATATGGCAATTCATATGCAAATGACGAAGAGAACAAATGATTTGTGGTTCTGAAACATGTAATTAATGATCAATGGCATATTGGCGTCTACGTGATGTTTTAAAGCTGAACATCGGATAATGTAGGAGTTCTGGGGAAATATATTATTGTGTGAGGATTGGATCGTTAAGCTGATTGAAATGTCTCACTCAAATTCCACCAAAAGAGAGATTTCGCCTGTGTGGGTCAAGCTTCTGCTTGTGATTAATGTTCGTCCCGGAGTAAACCTTCGAACGGCAATCGCCTGTATGAGTGGTCTGTTTATTGTGTGCGTTTAATGTCACCTTTTGATATGTGAAACGATCGGCGAACCTGAATATTCATGCCATGCTTATGTGTTAAAGCCGCGATGGCTATTGTATTATTTAGTTTTCGATGTGCAATCATGCTTAATCAACGCGTTGAGGTGTTTTCCATCTAGTGTTGTATCGTAATAACTGCGCATTTCAATTGTGAGAATTCTAATTTGATTCTGGATATTTCTAGGCAATGCAATTATATTCATCGCATCTAGATTTGGTTTGTGCAGTGTGAAATGTGATTGTATCCAGCAACTATCAATGAGCGCAAGTGACCAAAACCTTGCAATGGTTCGTGCATCTGCAATCAGGCAAAGTGGTTGTGGCGTGTCTTTCTATAATTATTCGTCGGTTTATTTGCGATGCTGAGATAAATGACCTACTCGACTCCCTTAATATTGCGGGATTCATTAAGCCTTTTTATGCCCTGCAGAGACAATATGACAGCAGTGTAGCAAGTTACTCAGGGTTTATGGTACCATAATGTGTTTTTGTAGCCATTTGTATAGAATTAACTTTCACTTTGCATGAAACCGGAAATGACTATATAGCTTTGAGAACAGGAGACAAACTGCTACCACTATAATTTATAACTGTGTGTGTCCTAATTGCATTGTCTTAAGCATATGAACCCATATTACCGATGTACAGCTTCTATGTGAGTAGCAATGGGCTGTTAAATATCACATTGGTAGTAACAAAGCCAATCCCCTATTTCACGAACGTTTAAAGGTCGGCTAAGGTGCTGAGATAGACCTCGGAGGCTGGCTTTGGGTTGACCGCACATCTTTCGCATTTTGTCAAGAGTTATCTTAACATGCTACAAATAGGGTATTGAAATTAAGAGACCAAACAAAATAAATTCAATCATACTTCACCGTCACAAAGATATTACAACATCGACATTCAGTTAGGAACACAGTGGAAATGCAATATACGGATCGAAACAAATATATTGCTAGCAGCCAAGCGAATATCCCAAAAATCACAAAGCAACGACGAGCCAGATAATCATATTCGACTTGGCTAACGCGACTATCATTCGTGAATCAATCGATGCTGCATTGGGACATTTAGACGGCTAAGAATCTAGCCAGATACATGTAATAGGCCACATAAGTAACTGGAGCCAATTACAAACTTTAAGTCAACAAGCACCTTACGTCACGTGCTCGCCTATTTGTAGGCGTAACTGAACAATCTATGCTGTGGTGCAGTTCGGTGATACTTGTGTGGCATCAGGTGCGCACGTCTTTATCTTATATGAAATATTTATTTAATATTTACACAATACTCTAAACGGGCCAGCTGGGCCTTTAAATCAGTTCAAAGCCATTTCAAAATATCAATCACGTAAATGCGCCCTCTTAAAAATATCTACTCAGCCTTTACTCTTATGCAATTTCATCGAATTAATTACTTTAAATTACGGAACAGAATCGCAAATAAGATATTTATATGTAGTTTTCCATCTTTCAAACCGTTTTCTGAATGAATATCTTCTGCCATAGTTAGTAACACATTCATGGTCATAAACGTATTGATAGACCATAGGTAGTACCTAGATATGACTGCTCAAATGTGATTCAATCGCACGTAATAATCTGCAAATAGATAAAATTGCACTGCATTGGAGTGTAAATGAATATCCATTCACCATTTTATTGCAGAATATTTCCAAATTACGCAACACCGCAATGACACATAACATCTAGATGTGGCTTGATATGACCACTGGTCATGCAATATTGTCTAGCGATTATTGGCAACATAAATGTAATTATTATAACAATACAATATTGCATGTCCTTAATAATTTAACTGCATGTTGTTAATCGAAAGCGAGCGCGTCTCCTCGAACAATAACCCTTCCTTCATAGGTTTACTCTTGAATTGCCGGTAGCTTTCTCAATGGATTATTGTGATTCAGTGGCTGCTTATTTTTGTACATGCGAAACAACATTTATTAACATGGAAGCCTTATTTCCTACTGGTACTGTAATGGTTTTGGCTTAATGGGCTGTGATATATTGATTATGAATTATAATATAGTGAGCAGGCATTGGCAGGAATGTTCAACAAGGTAACGAGAAATTTATAAAGGCGAGACGGGTGATTATATAATGCATGTACAATTGAATCTTGCGAGAATATTCCCTAAAGATATATGGCGTGAAATAAAGGTTCCAATCAAACCCTAATAGCTAAGGTATGATTTTGTAATATGTTAGCCCAGCTGGATACGAATTATGTCTATAATTGCTGCTAGGAGAGATGCTGAGAGACATTGCTAAAACATTGGGATATTAAATTATGCCAAGTTCAATCGTTTCGGACATTTGTGTGTCATTCAACGTAATTAAATCGACATAATACGGCAATTCATTCCAGACGGGGATAAAATATGGACATAAAATCCGTCCCGCAGTAGATATAATACTAAATAAGAGCAGCAATTTATGTGCGGTCCTGTTAGTTTTGGGCAGCTTCAATGTTAATAACCTTGTTTGTAGAGGGGTTTAGAAGCCGAAAGTGTAAGCCACAATGGTTACTAACCATACCGAACACCTGCACATCAATACTGTCCTTTTATTTTTTTCCCCATTTAGAAATGAATAATGACGGAAATTTATAGACTGCATAACTTCAAATTACAGGTAATTATCGATTGAACGGTAAAACCAAATAACAAATGTATGTCCAATACAATAATGCAGATAAGTATTGTGCTTTATTGAGGTTTTAAAACACATTTAGTTTACATTTCGGTAATAACTAACATACACGATTCTAAACTTATTACGATAGACAAATATGAATAATGGCAGCTTTTGCATATTAAGGCGATATGTCACGTAACTCGCCAGTTCCAATAATGCATTGACCAGCACACGTTATAGATGAATCGTAGTCTTCTAAGTAGTAAAAGTAATCTACCCTCGATTTGAGCCTGGCACAGAAAATCAATAATGGTTCAAATGTAATTCTGAAGGGTACACAATTGTTTTGTATTTCAGCATGTGGACAAACTTCAGTCATTTTTTTATTATCCATAAAGATGGGTTTATATTGTGCTGCAATTACACCATGATAGCTACAGTTAACAATATAATGCAATTGACAAATTAAATACCGTTTAGGCATCTTGTCGAGACGAGAGGCTTGAACGGCCTGGTCCAGTCAACGGCTGGTGGTGACTTGTCGTATGATAATTGTACACATTGTTATCTTTTTCATCATCATCCACATGAATTTCCTTCTTCTACCCATTTTCCTAGAAGGCGGCTTCGAAATCAGGTCAATCTTATCTATTAACATTTATTGACACCTATTAACATTTATTGACACCATATAACACATGAGTGTTTGTGTGCCGTTACGTAGTATATTTACCTCATCATACGAAACAGTGTATTTGTTTATTCCAGATTAAGTGTCACAATCATAGATTGCCAAATATTCCACAACCACCTGTTCCTTTCAAACACATGAAGGTATTTATACACTTGCTGGGATTTGTAAGGTGAATACTTGCAAAAAGACTATGCTGCACCTTGTTGTTACCAGCATGACATCATAATTTAAACAGTAGCATATGAAATGTTACTATCACTTCTAACAGAAACCTGGCTTAAAATAAGAATCCACTGAGTTGTCTCACATGTATATTCCTAGCATTGCTGTAAAAACCGCAAATGAGATTTTTTAAATATTGTTTGCATGGTATCAACCTTGCGCGCCGTTTCTAGATAGAATTCGGATACAACAGGTAATACTACATTCAGATTTATAAATTTATCGATAAGCAATACGTATCATCGTGCAATAACCGACCGATTCTGATATAATCGCATTTAATTCTCTGCCATTACAGTGAATAGGTAATTCAGTCCTTGACAAAAATACAAATAAAAATCCATTTGCTATTTGATTGCAACGTATCTCCAAATATACACACCCACCTTTACACATTACCCGATATGGTTATGCTAAAGTTGTTGCGTAATGATTAGAAACATAAAAGTAAATGTTCTTATATGAGAATATTGCGTGTCGTTAAAGTGGAAATTGCTAATCGGCTTACAACCAACTACTGATCAATAAAGTGGGAATTTGTCCAACATTTTGCAAAGGTGGCCTCTTAAAATGTGGGTTTCTGTCCCATTGGATTATGTTAATCCAGTGGCTTTGTCTATGATTTATTATACTGCCGTCAGAAACAACGTAAATTCGTATGGCGACCCTCATGTACTATAGCGATTCTGGCTAAACGGGTAGAGGTACATTGATATAATTAATTATAAAGTGAAAATAGTATTGCATGTAGACTTTGATTATGAACATCGCCTCATACCTTCTCATTCGTTTTTTACGTGTTCCTAATTAGGCTGTGCATACCAAGCGCAATAATTTGTATTGTAGTGCAGGTTTTAAGAATGATCACGTGGAAGAAACATATCATTCATCATTGGCAAAGCGTGTACGTACGCATTGACTTCAGATATTCATTGAAACCAAAAATGAAAAGGAAATGGGTTTTAAATGCCAATTTGATGGGCAGTTGAAGTGTAAAACGCTGCTTTCGTGTATCTTTTTCTCATGGTAATAATTAATACAAAGACGTCTGCTGGCTTCTCCCTACACCCGATCTCATGACCAATATCTGGTATAATAGTGCAATGCTAAAATGCGCATTTTACTATGCGTATCTGAACAAAATACTAATATTGTTTATTTCACATGCATTAGTAGAATGTTCAACGCGGTAATGAGAATTGATGAAGGTAACAGGTCTTATCATACAATGCATATACAATTGAACCTCGAGAGCATATTTCACAAAGTAAATGGCAAATTTTAGTGTTCTAAACCCAAGACGTGAATAACTTACTTAAGGCAATGATGACGCTCTTAGTTTTACTAAGTGTGGACGACGCCGTTTCCTCCTGAGAAAATGTGAACTTTTTTGCACACTCTTTGCCATATAAACCATTCCGACATTGTTTAAAGTAAAGTGATATAGACCATCAGTAGCAATGCTTGTTACCTGCATTCAGTTAGTTTAGTTGTTATACCTATCCCTCATGTTTAAAGACCGAACTAATTCGTAAAAGTTATGAGATGCATATTTGATGATCAGTTCGACAATGAATTGAGACGATTTATTACGTTGTCTTAGTTCATGAGGGCCTAATATGTATAAGGACGGCGATATCTTATTGTGATAAAGCATAAAGACACATCACAGCGCCGATAATGCAAATACCAATCCTTAACAAGCTAATAATGTACAGTCCTGAATGCAAATTGTCCTCTTTGTTCAGGAAGGAAGAGAGAATGTATTACATTTGGAAAGCGGAACCATGCATAAACGAATCTTCCCGCTTTTCATTGGAGAGATGTAGCTCACTATAATCAATATTATTTAAATGCACATGACCCGTTAAAAACCCATCAATTGTATGTATTTTCTATTTAATTCACCTGCAAGAAGGCGTCGTAAATGCTGTTCTATAAACAGTGTCCTGTATTGCAGTTTTATTGGTTCATAGGGAAATGCAATATCAACTAATGTGCTTGTTAACTTCTTCTAATGTTACATACCCAAATAAATGGCATCATTAAGCTACTCAGCATATGTATTTCACAAGGCATATTTCCTGATATCATGTGTACATAAGTGCCAAACCATGATTCAGCCAATGTAAGCAAACCAACCGATATTAAGACTTCCCGAACCTTCGTCAACAACATGGTCATGGTTGTAACTCATTTTCCATTGAACACACATGTAACAAAGGATTCAAAGGCCTGACTTAAAGGTAGTCAGCGTTTGTGCAATTATTAAAACATTCTTGAGTTGGAAATGAGCATTATTAAAAAAGGGAGGGTCTATGAAACCATCACGCATTAGTATTCTTAGCCTAACAAATAGTACGACCGCTCCTTGTCTCTTACTGTGATTATATCGACAAGTTTACCTGACAAAATAATGTTCGCCTGACCTTTAAAACGTTTTACAATCACGTTTATATGTACATACGAGGCAACAGGTTTACGTGAGATGTCCTACCGTGCGGTGAAGCTATATAAATTCATATTTACTGCTTTTATATAACAAAATGCCAAGATTCACGAATTTGGGTCGGGCAATTCGTCTTCAACCAATCAATTCAGTCAATAAACATTAATTGACAAATAGCCGTTTTGAAATATGTTGCTGCTTTTCTTGTGCACGTGCAATGCTACTATAATGTTGATTTTGTGAAACAATTTTTTCAGCAAAAGTGCTCAGCGAGATCCGTACAATTGATCTGTATTATGGAAAGGGAACGACAGAACCATTGCAGAAATCAGGATAAAATGGAATTTACTAAATTTCACCTAGCCTTTGCTGCAGCAATGTACAATAAAGAGTTTAAAGACTTCTGCGGATGTCAACACGCTAGAATGCGAAACTTAGCAGCAAATGTATCTTTTCGCAATATTTTAGCCCAGATATTGGTCTTTAATTGCAACTAGGCAAGATACTGAGGGACAGTGTTGGAAATTTAGGCGTATCAATTTATGCCTAGTTCGATCTTTGCGGATATTAGCGTGTCTATCGGGGCCATGACATCGACATTATACGGCAATTCATACCAGATGGGATTAACGTTTGGACATAAAATGAGCCCCGCAACAGCACAGCTGTGAGCTGTTTGCAGGATGTAATACTGAATAGAAGCAGCAATGTCGATGTTCCTAGGGTATTACTGACGTGGATATAGTAAATACATGATCACACGACAAGCTCAAAGACTGAATGACTACAATAGTCTCATAATGTGCAATTGAGCTTGGTGAGGACGTTGCATACATTTTATTTGAGGCCATTTAATTATACTAATGCAATCTACACGTACTCATTCAACGGTACCTAATTTCCTTTTTTAATGCGTTGCCATCATATGACGGGCTACATTTGAAAATCGACTGAGGGTTCATATCACATATTCATTATTCCAAACCCTCGTCGTGAATATAACTTATTTCCAGGTAATGATGGCGCTGTTCGTTGTACTAAGTGTGGATTCAGATCTATGCTAAATGTTGTTGTCCGTTTATCATTTCGACGTTGCGCGCTGACTTATAGGTATAGGATATGGAATTTGAAATTAATATCAAAATTTCAGCATCATCATTCAATCAACTTTTACCATATATAAATTGAATATAATATAAATTTATTAGCTGTATTATCATTGCGAACTAATATATATTTCACATTGGTGCTAAAGCCATTTGTGCTACAATCTTGAGCCTGCCATGGATTTCATAGCGCACGCAATACTTAATCTCGCGTAAATGTCATGCTCGAAAAATGACGTTTGCAAACTATTATAGTATAGTAGATGTATATGATTATAAGCCTACCCTATCTAGCTGTTCTTAAATAAGTTGTTTATAAGACAGGATTATTTACGACCTATTAGTCAAGCAAAAAGTAAACGAATAATCGGTCTTTACATTTATATGCATTAAAATCGGAATTATTACCCTTGATATCATATTTGCTAGCATGCAACAACGCAAATATAGCGTCTATAAACCACCTTCGTATATGCTTTGAAAGTGCGGGTAAAATTCGCCTTTTCTCCAGTAACGTACTTAATAGATTTTTTTGGATAACAATGAAGAGGGACTGCATAACGTGATGTTCAAATGCTGAGATTAACTGCCGGGACATGAGACATCATCTTCTATTTAACATTGTAATATGGCATGCATACGAGGTCTGCTGGTACATTGATCTACTACATCGGTGCCATAAAATGCATTAAACGTAACATTCAACATAGATGGCTGCCAAGTTTTTGCCAGTTAAGAGTTTGTCTATGGTCCTGTCAACAATGAGCTCAAACGGTAATAATCGGATGTTGATCTAAGAAATGTAATCAAATAAACACGCAGATTCTCTTGCAAACGTATCAGTAATTGGCTTACAGTTTTATGAGTGCCGTATCATAGCTGCAAGAACCGCTCTACATGCAGAGAAGAGAGACATAACATGATCACCGAAAGCTACTATAACTTTGTTGAGGGAGAGGTTGTTAAGGCGCCAATATTTAACGTTCAATACAAATATTAGACACAAATAGTTGGTGTCGTATATTTGGACTAGTGGAAGGTAATGACGAGATATTCAGTTTTGTTTATATCAAGACTGCGCTGGTAGCATGTTCGGGCAGCGTTTCTATAGTGAGTATCTGATATGTCGAACAGAATAAAGGAGTGTATGTCAAAGTTATTAACATATCATGTTTTGTTACCTACCATATTCATGAACTATGCAACATATACCGCCGATTAATCTAAATACATGATTACAATAACTCAGCAACCGACGATAAATTATATGGGGCAATTGAAGTTGCGGATCATTTTGGAGACTTGAACATCTGATTCGTTAAATGCACCTATCAAAATTCAGGCACACGTGGTTTTAAGATATGTACTTGACATTCATACGATTCTAAATCTGGCATACTCCATGATATGCGAATTGTTGTAGACCCAACTTGAAATATTTACAGTTACGGAATATCCATGCATTGAAACGGCACAATGGTTTGTGACAAGTTGCTATAATTGTTATATTGCTCTTTGTATGGCTGCTGACAACACAATATGCTGCTGCTAAACGCGTATACAGTTCAACAAATGTCATCATGTCAACCGATAAAGTCATTCCCCGTACACATTTACATCTGTCCTGCAACTCAAGTGTCATGCCGTTGACATTTTTTAATGAAGGCGCTATAACCCTGGTAGGGTAATCACATCCACAAATATATCACCCATTTACGCGGCTGCACAATCGCAACCTCTGCGAATTCGTTCGCGTATTGCATAACACATGTGGTATCCGGACATTCATCAGCAAATATAGCTCCAGGAGGACATCTGGTTAGAAGTTACTTGGCAAAAAATTATTTTTAAGGAGAAATGATAACGACCAAAATGGTTTTGGTTGTAATCATTTTTATGTTGATCATAATTGTACTCATTTTGTACTGCAAACGATTTCATTACTATCTTGATCTTATACGCTTTATTAACATTTAGTTTACTTTGATCACAATCTATTCGTTTTTTATAGCAATCGAATTTATACTTGGTCTCGATCTGTTTTCAGCCCTGAGCTACTCCGGGCATAAAATCAATGCTGAAATGTCTTGTTCACCGGTTTTTGGGAAGGTATGCTCCTTGGTTACCGGGTATATGTGTCTTATTCATAAATGTTTTGAGCAGGACGAATCAGGCGCACTTGACCTTTGGAGACTTCAGCAATACCAATAAGTAATGTGAGCTTTTTGGTGCTGAATACGAAGCGAGTGTGATTTTCCCTGGTACCTGTGTAAGACAAGCTCCCTATCACACGCGTTTGGCAGTATGCAGCTAACGGTTTCAAATTTACAGCTGCTCCCTAATCAGTAGGGATTGCATAAGAAAGACAATATGAAGGTTCAGGATATTGCACCAAAGTGTTGTTTGTTTGCAAGTGGTCGAATACGTGTGAGAGGTGAGTCGCGAACGTTATTTTGCAAATTCGATCAAATCTAGCTTTAACTTCGTTTTCGTGTTTTGCGTCGGTGGCTGTTGCTATTCTATTCGCTTTTGAGAGTGTCCGGCTGCTTGATAAATCTGGCGGTAGAGAGTGAGTCACGAAGCTACCACCGATATTTACTTTTCATCTTATTTTACACACCCATATCACTCTATACCGCTGTCATGTATTCATTTCACACTAATTTCCTCGAATCAGATAAGGCTGTTATTACGCCCATAGCGCAAAAGTTTATGTAGCATTTCCCGTATTATGCTTATCGTATGCATCTAGCATCGCAAGTTTAAATTGTATGGAGCCTACTTGAATTCATATCATACCGATAAAACCGGTCACAAGTACAAATTACCCGTTTATGCAACAATTAATCTGCTAGCATCGCAGCATTTTTAAACCAATCAAAAATGAAGTTCCAAGGCGGCAGCTTGACCACAAAGCAGCGCATTTAAGATTATTCTTTCGCTAAAATCTTACTCCAGATTATATGTTTGCTTATTGCAAGACAGTTACCGTCATCATTCAAAACATCTTTTCATTTTGATTGCGATGAAGTTAATGGCATCAATTTGTGTGGTAAATCATCCCCAGTGGCAACATACTATATTCAGATATTGTTTGTTTTGCCGAAAACTAATCGTTCACCAATAACCAATTGTGACATAACCTCGAAAATTTTTTTTCCAAGACCTTGTTTTAGATTATTCGTGGAATTCGGAGGTTTTGCAGTGCAGGTACAATTCCTTTTATGAGATATTTCGATGGTATATATGTAAATCAATGTCCACTAATTTCTGGAAGTATTGTATGTTACACCGTTTTTTAAATGACTGGTCTGTACTGTTTGGTGGTATTTACATAGGAGTGAATAGCATGAGTTACATATATCCCTTTTACCAAAAATTAAGATACATTTTCCACTCTGCAATCGTAATATTTTGACAAATGTCAACTCAAAGAAATGGACCGGGGTACCTGAGATTGGTCACATTGGGATAACGCTCAATCTTGCAAAGCAAATCTAGCCCTTAGTTGCGGGCAAGGTAATCCATAATCCGGATCGTCTGACACATACCTAATTACGATCTATCGGGATGATCACATTGGATGGAATGTTCTCCAAAGGGGACAGAGCCTATAATTCTGTGATAGCCTTATTCGAATCAGGTCTAGCAATAATGACACTGTGAAGACTGTAATGGAGAGAAATATGGCAAGCTAAATGCCGAGACATATATCATTAAATTTGACCCTTGAAATCTCTACCCAATGTAGAATATAATGCACAATTGAAATGATCCATTTGAGTGAACAGTTGTTGCGCTCTAGTGCACACAAACTTGTCGGAACCCGTATTGCTCGACCATAGGCGGACATCTTTCTCTGGTGTAGGCCGTTATTCTGCTTACGAACAGAATTTCCGGAGCAGACATTCTCACATTTTAGTCTCATTGGACTGTGTATAGTGTGCATTTACTCCTGGCTTTGGATATATGATACGCACTGAGAAGGAAACTTGCACTTCAATACTAATGCGTTAACACCAGGCTGTTAGTTGGATACATTTTAGCTAACGCGCTGTCGCGGTTTTTGTGATGTTTGTGTACCTACAAATGAATTCATTTGTAATTATAGTTGATTGAATCAGGATGTTTGTGGGGAATGGTAATCTTTTCATTGCAGCCGGAATCGGTGCGTCTCGGTTTCGATGTTTGTGATCAAGCTAAGAACATGTTCGCGCATTCATACTGAGGGTAGGTGGATGTAGTGTGTCATGCAGCAATTATGCTTATAGGCGATGCTGAGAGAGATAAGCTACTTGACTCCCTGGATGTTGCTTGAATCATTGAATCTTCTAGGTCCTGCAAGTAATTGAGGTTTTACCGTATCGTAATGGGATCTTTCTGTTGTATTAACGTCCTTTTCGCTTGCAAATACAATCGGTAAACATTCAGAACGCTAAATGTGCCGAAATACTTATGTACATACATACATACATACATACATACATACATACATACATACATACATACATACATACATACATACATACATACATACATACATACATACATACATACATACATACATACATACATACATACATACATACATACATACATACATACATACATACATACATACATACATACATACATACATACATACATACATACATATGATACACTATTGCCGAAAATACGTGAGCGCCAATTACGAAAACACAATGGCTGTGTAGCTGAGGCGCCGTGCGCATCGCAAACATAGCACAACTGCTGAGATGACGGGACTGCATTACCCAAAGGCCAAATTTCTTTGTTGTGTAATTTGTGTAGTGAAAAAACCACCATTTTTCAAATAATTAGTGTTGTGCAAACATTTCGCCAAAAGTCGTCTCAAAAGGCAGTAGAATACAACCACTTTCATGGTTATTTACAAGACCACAAATATGTTTTGCATTGTCAGCGTGACTAATCAGTTTTGGTGTTTATCGCTTCGTCGGCTCCAAATTGAATGCAATCATAATAATATCATGGCGTTCTTCTAAATGTGCGATGGGGGGGATTATCGGCGAAGAGCGCTGACATCAGATATCAGTCTTGTATAAATAATAGAATATAAACTGAAAGATCAGAGACTTGGATTTTATTCTTACCTGCAAAATTGTTACATTCTTGGCAGATTACTTTTTATGTTGGAATCATAATATTTGCAAAACTCATCTGGTGCAAGCTGTTGAGAGCTATTGTTATTTATCTGCCTCTTTAGCCAATGCGCTTCAGTTGCAACATTCAGCACATCAACTCGTGTGCGATGTTGATGAAAACATTTGCATCCGGCATATGGCACTGAAGATGGAGGTAGTCACCATGCGATTCTGTGCAGCAGATCGTGACAAGCAGTAATAGGCGCTAAACTATTTAAAATGCGTTTGGCAGTATTTATACACAAATCACTCAATAGCTTGACATTGTCATTCCACTCCAAGTGGATATGTTCATTTTACCGGTAGCTGGATTGATTTGATTATGATTGCACTCAAAGCGTCAATGTGAATTTGCAGTTGGCAGTTAAAAAATCAGATGTCATTTCACATTTCACACAATAGCCTGCAACAATATAAAGAATTGGCGTACAGCCACAAGATTCATCACCAACCATCACCGTCGCATTTCTGATTTTTATGTAGTTGTTCTCGTACGCTTTGCTGTGTTAAGTATTTATAAATCACTGAATTTACAGCAGGGCTTACCGTGCATTGTTCATAACAGTGAACCCAAACAAAGTGCTAGTGATACGCAAAGTTATCTTAAGTAGCCGTGAAGGCTTTATATTTGCTACAGTCTTCGATATAACGGCACTATGATATTGGTAAGTTTATTTCGTAATAGTTTGCATGCAACTAAACACCAGCGCATTATTCGTTTACGTAAATGTCACGTGCAACTCTAAGCTGAACGGATATCTTAACATTTTAGGGTATGCAATATACACATAAAGGCAGCTGCATACATAATTGTATTCTAGTGGAATGACGATGCAGGTAACGTGCTGACAAATTGTATTTACTTGATACACGTCATAATTCAATGTCTTTACCAGGAATACAACTTATATTATATTACTGTTACAACTTAGCCAACATAGATTGAAACTCTGGTGACTAACACCAGTATTCCGTACATTATCCCTTAGAGTAAGGACGTTAGGCTGCTGCACATTAAGCAATAAGACGCCTACGGTAGGCAGCTAAGCATATTTTCAAGTGACATGATTATTTGTCGGTAGGCTCAAGATCACATTACAGGTATCATTCCGAGCCTAATGATGGGTAAATGCCAAGCCTGAGTATTGTATACATGTAGCGCTAGAGCACAGTTAGTTGACACAATACTTTTTCGTTTTATCCACTGTGGATGGATACATGCACCCACTAATGTTTAATGTACATGTACCGGTAGAAGCAGACAGGAAATATTTCTACCTAATATTAACCACATTAGTAATCCTAAACAGTTGCTGCTGCACAGTGGTTTTCCTAACGAAGACAATTAAGGTGGCAACAACGAAGACAAAGAGGTATATGATGCAGTAGTGATTAAAGCGATAGCTAGAACAAAACAGTCGATATAAGATGTTTTGATGCAGCTGCGTATCTATGATCTGATCGCAAACCAATTAAGATACATTATAAAATATTTTTGACATTATATGCGAAATATGCGAAACATCTTTCACATTGTAAGGTATTCTCGTTGCGACAAATATGCGACATTTGTAATGGTGGCTTCAATGTCGTGTGGATTGACATTTATTTACTTGACATCCAATTTCCGCAGTAATGCGCAATGCAGATGCTTTAGCGCTTCGGTGAAATAAGCTGCAGCTTAAGCGTCACATATGGCAAACACGCTTTTCGTTAGCCAGAGTTCTCCATCCTAATCCAATCATCAAGTGCAGCAATAGGTGAATTAAGTTAGGCAGATGGGATTGGCTAATCTGGCACTAAATTGTCTGGCTTATATTGTACAGCCTCTAGCTATGGAGGTCAGCTCGCGTCCAACTGGCACTTTAAACATCCATATAGCGACCATTTAGTGGTATCAAACCACTTTATTTTTAACATCTGTGTAAATAACTGATTTCACCTGTCTGGGTCGCTGTATGACACCAACTGAATAATATCTTAAACGAATAAATGCTCAGAGACAGCAATGTTTCTCCAAACAAAGGTGTCTTATTCTACAATTCCTTGTTAACACCCTCAGCACTTGTTATTTGAAGCGTGTTGAACCCCGCGCCATCGATTGAACATTAGCGATGTTCAATAACCCTTACGCTACAAGAGGCCACTTAGAGGCCAATATTAAAAATGGCAAGATAATTAAGAATTATGGTAATTATTGTGATATAGCAAACAACTTTATGCATAGATAGATATATATTGATATACATAGATATACATGTATATATACATATACCTATACACATATACATGCATGCATACATATATATATTAATATATACACCCATATATATATTTATGTATAAATATACATATATATATATATATATATATATATATATATATATATATATATGCATATATATATATATATATATATATAAATATATATATATATATACACACACACACACACACATATATATATATATATATATATATATATATATATATATAGTATAAGCATATATATATATATATCATTAATTAACAAAAACGATAAATGTACTATGTTTTTGCTTCTATATAACACCAGAGGAGAGGCTAGTTATATATAACAGGAACCGTATACAATATCTTTGGAGATATAATTACTATTGCCTGTTCATGAGATAATATATCCCCTGAATCACCGAAAGTCATCCCGAGGGGCTTTACTTGGCTTCACGCAATTCGATTCAAATAAACCACTGCACCAGAGGGATTTGATGTGATGTGATATCGTCTATGATATCGTGAGTCCGACAAACCGGATTACGCGACATTTGATGTTTTCTGTCCTGTAGAATACATACTCAGGTCGAGGCGATTGGCAAAAACTGAGGAAGCACATATTGCTCAACAACAACCTTACTTTTACGTTGGTTGGTTGGATTATGGGTTGCTTTGTCATTGGTTAGCATTCATTTATACCATATAATGCAAAGTGCCTATCATTGTATATGAGTGACGGCGCAATATGATTGACGTCCTCTAAAAGAACAGGCTCAGAGAGTACTATATGATATTTGCGATATAATGTTTTTCAATTTGACACTATTTTTGACAAGTATTAATAGTTACTAATATTACTGATCTATGATCTAGAATATATATAGTATTACTTGATCCATAAAATATCTATATATCTATATATATATATAAACATATATATATCCATATATATATATATAGAGAGTAGAGAGAGAGAGATATATACTATGAGAGGATATGGATATATATAGATATATATATATATATATATAGAGATAGATATATATGCATAGAGATATATATATATATATATAATATATATATATATATATATATCGTATGTATATATCGCTATATATATATTAGGGATATATGACATGATATATATATATATATATATAGCATATACGTACATATATATATATATATATATATATACTATATATATATATATATATATATATATATATATATATTATATATAATATATATACGTTATATATATAATATATATATATATGAGGTATATATATATATATATATGATCTATATATTCTGTATATACCCTATATATATATATATTATATATATATATATATATATTTTATATGATATATATAGATATAATGGTAGATATATATCCCCCTATATATATATGTAAATATATGTATATGCCTTCTACATTATAGTGTATATATATATTATATATATATTATATATATAACACACTATATATATATTTATCATGTAAATCTATATATAAATATATATATATATGTCTGTAAATTTTATAACATACATAGTGACCATATGTTTCATGCTTTATAGAGAGAGAGAGAGAGAGAGAGAGAGAGAGATTATAGAGATTATGAATACCTCATATATATATGAGATACTCCCCATATCCGTAACAAGGCGATAGCATTCTATGGGAAATGGGATATATATATATCTTGTTCAGATAGATATAATAATATATATATATTATAGTAATATGCATATACTGTATGTATATAACTATCTATATATAACATATGTATAGACCCATGTTATTATATAGATAGTTATTTTATATATCGTGTATACATATATATATATATCTATAAATATATAGCTCGTATAACTATACCCTCTTTATCATCAGTTTGATAGAGTAACCCTCCCCCCCCGAGCTAATATGAATTACAGATCCCAGCTTGCCAGAATCACTAGTTTACCATGTGTTTCATGCTTCTTTCCTCTTCCCCTTATGAATACCTCATATCCGTAAGCCCGAGCTACTCCCCAGCCCTCAGTAACAAGGCTAAAGCATTTCCCATGGGAAATGGGATAGCGTGCCTAAATCGCTACGAGAATCACTTCAACATTATAAAATGAGTTCCCTTCTTGCCGCTAAGCTCAAAACATCTCTCTCCAGCATTTCCCCACAGTTCAATCTAAAATGCAAAAATCACAGTAAAGTAATGAGTTCAAGTTCTTGTTAACCCCGAACCTGGGGTCCGAGTCTTCCTTGATCATAATAAGTGCGCATCGTGTACATCGCTACACTACACTTACGACACTTCCACAAAGCGAAATAATAGGCACATAGAGCGACGAACAGGGGCAAATGGATACCTCTGTTATAACTATATGGATTAGATTTTACGTAATCAAATCAAAACGTTAAATTAATTACAATAATCTGCCAGGTACAATCCTTGTTCAAGGGTATGCAACTGAACTGCTCTTGATGTTTCGACCCCGTTACTAGAGGTTATTTTCTGAATATCGTGTATACAGTCCAAGTGAGGCTATAAGTCGACTAGCGGCATGCCCCTCCCCCTCAAAAAAGACTTGCATTTAATCATGATTTGAATCGGCATGCGCAAATTGGTTGGCAAAGTTGTTGACATATGTGTGCAAGTTAGAAATATGATGACTTGCGTTCTGTGTGCTATAATTGACAAAGCTCGATGTCTTCCCATTGCCTGTCTCAATTGCGCAAGTGAATCTGGCAGTGACAAGGAAAACGGTGCCATGCATATTGCCAGCATTTAACCAACTTTGACGACACTCTAATCTAAGCTGGTCACATTGCTAATAGCACTCTGATGTTTAATGCATGATGTAATTGGTTCAGCCTTGAATACTCGATTGGCTTAGAAGCAATGCCGTAATGCACAGCAAATAATTGTCTCTACGGGCTAATTTGCACAGACTAGGAACAGCCGTTTGGGCAGGTAACATTTTATCAAAGCTTTGTGCTTGTGAACTGAAAGTAAAGTTGTCTACCTCAATGGTCTGGCATTATTTCAACCAACTTTCCCCTATTTTCTAGAGATTTCTATGTGTCGCAAAGGCGACCTTTGAAATCAAATGTGGTAATGTGGGGTACATTAAGGATTTCCCCTGTAAATGGACATAAATCATTCCAGTGAAAGTTTAATGTCAGGGCTGCAATATTTATCATTAACTAATGGGTTGATTATGGTTACCCTCTGCCTGATTCGCTGAATAACAGTAGCTGAATAATACCGTGATCAAATAATTGTTTAGAGATATGAAGCAGCTCAAACTGTACGTGCTTAATTAAGGCTTTGGTTGTAACAGCCTAAGCACATGCGTTGCCACGCGTTTTGAGCCCCCCATCAACGACCTAACATATGCTATTGTATCAATGCAACGGCTTGAGCTACGCAAATATATACAACTACATATATATACATATATAGACACACACACATATATATATATATATAGATATATATATAGATATAGATATATAGAGAGAGAGAAGATATAGAGAGATAGAGATATATAGTATAGAGAGAGAGAGAGAGAGAGAGAGAGACAGATATATATAGATTGAGATAGATACAGACAGATAGATAGGGACATATATTCATATTCAGAGATAGATGATATAGATAGAGATAGAGAGAGATAGATAGAGAGAATAGATATATAGATAGGGAGATATATAGATATATAGATATCTCTAGAGATATAGAGAGATATATATAGAGATATATCTATCTCTATATCTCTATATATATATATATATATATCTATATATCTCTATCTATATATATCTCTCTATATATATATATATCTCTATATCTATATATATATATATATATATTTAAATAAATGTAACCGATTCACAGGCCCGGACCACTGCATTGGCCTGAATTGCTACATGCTGACCATGGACAGGGGTTCATAGACGGCCATTTGGGAGGCGCTGTAACCGCTCTCTTGCAGAGCGCTCTCTGGATACCCGTATGCTTTAGAGAGACGATCTGTGTAACGATCAACATGGAGGGTTTCTCGGTTACAAGCCGTTGTCTCTGCATTAAACATTCTGGGGACCGGCAGGTCTTGACTTAACACAAATATGTTATACGGGAAAAAGCAGTTGAACAAGAGCCCTCTTCAGTGCTTCCAAGACGTTGGGTCATTGTCAAAGTGCCTAAGTATCCCTCTTGTGTTGGTGTTCGCCACCGCAACCAGCCTGGTGAGCTACAGGTGGGCCGCTATCGTGACACTGATCCTGTGTGCGCTGCTATTTGTTGGACGGTCCACTCTATGGCTTTGTCCGAGAAGAGCTGCTTGTGATGCCACCTGACACCCAACTGCCTTCAAATGAAGTTCTCGTTGGCTTATATGTATGCTTCTCCAGCCCATCTGATTCGGTTGCACTCTAGGCAGGTCAGCCGAGCGTTTCTCCGAGAGCCGATCCTAGCTGTACTGCCGGGTGCCCTTGGGCGGGGTGGTCCTAAACGTTTCGATATTGCATGTCGCGTTGTGATTGTGCTGTGCGTCCTTGATCTGCAGCATATAGTCGACTTTAATGTTAAACCCCAGTCCTGGCGCTTGAGGGCAATGAGCTGCTGCTGAATCCATGTGCTTGGCACATGTCTCCTCATTCTTTATTAATCCTGATTTGATCAGATGTTAGACACATTTGTTTATGAATTCGACATGAACATAAGCCAGATAAAAGGTGGCACTGTTAAAGATATATATATGTCTTAGTCAATAATGGCGTTTTGGGTAAGTGGAGATTTAATTAGAAATCCGTGTGAATTACATAGTGCTGGTATGCGAATCAGGAGTGAATCAGACGTAACAAAACCTATAAATTCAGGGCATGTCGCCCACAAAGTAATTTTGACCTTTAGAAAAAGTGATGCCTTGCATACATATAGCTCTTGCAATGACTGCTTCACTCGACCACGAAGTTCCAACGACATATCTCACGTTCTCATGACGCACAATTGAGTCGCCTTTATAGCCCTGGGATACACAGGGCGCCTACAGCAAATGATATATTTCTAGGTTGCCATTTTCTACTGTGCACACAGTGCGACATCTGTTGAACATGAAATACGAGTCATATGTTTTTTATGGCGTTTTCATAGAGGTTATATGTTGTATATAATGAAAAATGATCTCGCCACTAGATGACAATAACTCAACAGAGCACAGGATGAGTATGCTTGGGGTTGTGCCAGTTTATGTGCGTTTGTATGTGTGTTTGTGCGTGCGTATTTGCTTCTGTGTGCCCTATCTATGACTAGTAACAGCGGTGAGAATATTACTGCCGCTTTTTTTGTTATGAAGCACGCAATGTTTATTTGCGTACCAGAACTTCAGTATTTCACATGACCGTATCATTATCGGTTTGATCAGATACCAATCAGCTTGATAATTTCAATGGTTATGGTTCATTTGCCAATTGTAGGCTAAGGCTATGACGCGATAAACATAGCGTTTGGCAGCGGGCATTTAAGCTTCGAAGCACCCACGTTTAAGTGCATTCCACCGCTAATCATCATCAATACGGACTAACCCGCTCGCATGGACACATTTCTTTTCACAAATAAGCCCATTTCTTGACCGGATCAAGTTTCACTGTTCGAATCTTCTGATAGCGGATAATGTCTAAACGCTCGGGTAAGCTAGTTATCCAATTGAAACGTAATTTATCACTTGCTATAGTACTTCTGCTTGAAAAGGCAAAACCCTTAATAACTTCAGCACGCATGATTGTTGTAAAGTGACGTAGCTGATTCCAGCTCTGCGTGCGATTTGATCTATTAAGAGGCCGTCTTGTCACTTTGTGCGCTGGCTTACATAATACATTTATAAAATTCAAACTATGTACCATTATAGTCGATAGCAGCAAACGTTATTTATACTCTTCCAGACAGGTTGACTTATTGTCTAGTGTGCCTTTCGGACAGAAAACATATGTAATCTTGTGTTTTATTCGATGTGAATGGAATCAGTCAGAGATTCGGCGAATCCTATTCGAAACTTGACACGTATTAGTACCGACGAAATTAAATATAATGTGTCCATGCTAGCCAATCCTACTTGGTTGGGTCAAAGGAGCAATTCACCAGACGTTCCTTTCCACGGAATCATTACAATGTCCATTTCTGGCGAGGTCGTATGCCTGCGCTATCGGCCATACTTTGTCAATGCTCGACGTTGGCACCAGCTTGACCGAGTTGGAATAAGCCCTCAAAGGTAGAGAAAGAAATTAAATTATAATTCACGGCATTTTCAGCCGCCCCTGCCGTATTGCATCAATTGCGGCTGTGTTAAATATCGTCAGGTTGCATGTGTGGAGGCACAAGCCATCGCGTATGTTGATTATTCGTTAAAACCGTACACATCACTCATTCTTGCGAAGTCGAATCATCAAAAGAGGACATAGATATTGTCTCGAAGCAGTGTAACCGTAATTCATTTGGCTGAAAGAGACAGCTTACTACATATAACTACTCAGTATTTTAAAATTGTGTGATTCGTCACTCCCTTCCTGAGTGCGAAAATTCTGGCTTTTCAGACAGTAAAGTAATAAATGTGAAAAATCGGATCGTTGAAATTATGCAGATATATTCAATCATTTGATGTCTGGTCGCTGTCATTCTCATCTCCATTAACTTTCCAGGCCGTCGTCAACATTCACTGTAATATGCACAACCGAATGTGTCTATTGGCATGTGTTTCTTATGCGCAGTCAGTATCGCAGGTATAAACGCCAATAATGTTTACCGACGGAAAACACACCGTTGTTCTTTCAGTTAAGCTATCGCAGCCTTTATCCATTTTCCAGAGAAAGCTGCTGACTATACCAGAATTTGCACAGTCAGTTTTTTTATGCAGGCCTTCATGGGACGAATGATAATAACTTCGTCACCACGTGCGAATGTGTATCAGAACTTTCTATTAGATAATGCATTTACTACTTGGAATGTGACTCAATTTAGTTTTTGTCCTCCTCGTCACCAGCGTTATTGTTGTGAGCTAATGACAATCCTTGTAATTCATGTAAAATCGCTTAGTTTGTCCTAAACGTATCACGTCATTCACTTAATCTACTTTTTGTTGTCTAAAAACCGCTAAATATTACCAGAACGATGTACCAATGTTTATGATCGGGTACTATGCGTTTTTATATGCATTGTATATATGAAGGAAAAACACACACACACACAAACAGACACACACACACACACACACACACACACACACACATATATATATATATATATATATATATATATATATATATATATATATATATATATATATATATATATATATATATATAGATATATTTATCCATATAGATATATTTATATGTATAAATATGTATATAAACACATATATATATATGTGTGTGTATGAGTCTATATATATATATATACATATATATATGTACATATATATATATAGACATATATATATATAATATATATATATATATAAATATATTTGATTTACAAAATGGAATTAAGATTGATACACACACACACACACACACACACACACACACATATATAGATAGATAGATATATATATATATATATATATATAGATATATATAGACATATAAATAGATATATATATATATATATATATATATATATATATATATATATAATATGATACTATAGAGATATATATATATATAGAGATATATGAGAGAGATATATAGAGATATAGAGATATATATATAGATATAGAGAGATATATATATATATATCTATATATATATATATATATATATATATCTCTCTCTATATATATATAGAGATAGAGATATATATATATCTATCCACTCTGAGATTCATTACTTTGGCGATTTTGATATATCTAAGAGAGAGAGAGTGAGAGAATATATATATATATATATATATATATATATAGAGATATATAGAGAGATATATATATATATATATATATATATATATCTATATATATATATATATATATATATATATATATATATATATATATATATATATATATATATATATATATATATATATATATATACTATGAGATTCATTACTTGAGATTCATTACTTCGGCGATTTAATGTCTAAGAGACAGTGTGGTTATAGTTAGCAGCAATCGGTTTAGCCTGTGCAAGTTAAGCCATGCAATATAGTGGTGGATTAGCCAAACTCCACCTGCAAACCTTATTCTGGTTCCTCTTGCACTTGTTAAGTTGGTATGGATAATCATGTCAGAGTAATGAGAGCACCATTTGCCACATAAGCCTCCAATGCCTTTAACAAAGCCAATGCGCAATAGCATTACGCGTTGCTGTACAAATGGGTTTCAGTGTTCATTATTGTCAATCGTCACGATATAGAAACATTACTATTAGGAATGATGCAGATTGACGCTAAGTGGTACTTATTGAGCTACAATGTAAGATATTGTTCTGACAATGTACATAAATATATATACATATAGTTATATATATATATATTTATATATATATATATATATATATATATATATATATATATAAATATATATATATATATAAAAATAAATACATATATATATATATATATATATATTTATGTTTATATATATATATATATATATAAATACATGCATACATACATATATATAATAATTTATATATATATTTGTATATATGTATATATAAATATATATACAAAACGGAAGGTCACTCCCTAGTTCGTCTATTTACAGATGAATCATGAAAGTGTACTTGTTTAACGACCTCAAGTTTTAAAGCTGCCCACCATTACTTACTTTTATATTGTTAACCGTATCTTTAATTCAATCAACAACGGCTCAATATTAACAATGGCACATGATAGTGATAGTGAACACATTAAGAAAGAGGATGACACAACAGTCACTACAACAACGGTAACTTCAACATCAGGAACTCAAACAAAAAAGTCACATTTTTCTGTTGGTTGTGTGTTGAGGTTGTGTAACTCATTCTTTTCTTGCCATGGAACTGCTCCTGCTGTGGGGTTAACCTAGTGCTTCAAGAGGTTCCCCTGCGTCTCTCTTTTGCTGAGTGGAGTAGTTATTGGTAGCAAATATATGCGTGACTTGCAAGTTCCTGTCCTCTCTCCATGCTTCAGGGATAACTTCACGGTTATCATCAGAGTGAGCGGAACAATGCAGACTTTCACGATGACAGTAGAGGGATGATGCTGCATTGAAGTCAGCAGAACCTAGAATTGGTTCGCCAGGATGACAAAGGCATTTTCTACCACCCTCCTGGCGCGAAAAAGTGTATTAAGCGTATGCCTAGCGTTTGCTTTAGCATACGCACACAATTAAAGCATGCTTGAAAATATATTTCTGCCACTGCGTTTGCCAGTGTATGAGTGATAATTTCTATACGCTGACATAAGCTAGTACGATACGCAACAGTTACGATACTGCTCCTGCTGTGGGGTTAACCTAGTGCTTCAAGATGTTCCCTTGCTTCTCTCCTTTGCTGAGTGAAGTAGTTATTGATAGCAAATATATATGCGTGACTTGCAAGTTCCTGTCCTCTCTCCATGCTTCAGGGAAAACGTCACGGTTATGATCAGAGTGAGCAGAACAATGCAGACTTTCAAGATGACAGTAGAAGAATGATGCTGCATTGAAGTCAGCAGAATCTAGAATTGGTTCGCCAGGATGACAAAGGCATTTTCTACCACCCTCCTGGCGCAAAAAAGTCTAACCAGATTTCACGTCTTCTTATCCTTCTTCTGATTCTGTTATCTTGGATCTGGTGAGGTGCCAAATAGATCAGATCATCTGGAGTTGATCAAGATACTTTCATCCTTTCTTCAGAGGACGTGAAAAAGATACTATATTCATCCGCAATAAAACGTTACCTACGCCAATACCTTCATAAGCGCCAATCGTATACGTCAAGATGTACATATACGATGCGTTGTCGACATACTTTCGAAAAACGAGTCATGCCAACGTATACATATAAAATACCTCCAGTGTATTCCGCGTATGCCTAGCGTTTGCTTTAGCATACGCACACAATATAAGCATGCTTGAAAATATATTTCTGCCACAGCGTTTACCAGTGTATGAGTGATAATTTTCATACGCTGACATAAGCTAGTACGATAGGCAAAAATGTGACAGGGCCATTATGAAATAACAGTCATTCACTGAAAGTGTGTCATATGTGCACCACATTTCATAATGATCTTACTTTCACTGCAATTCATGCCATGCTTTTAGCTCGTATGCCTTTCATTGCATAATGTTGCATAAGAATGTGTGTATTCAATAATAAACGTGGATTCCATGTCGAATCAACGTGGCATGTGATTGTCATCCACGAATGCAGTATGATGCCGTGTGTAGGCTATTCGTTGATTACCTACAGTTTGTAGAACATGCTTTGTATAATATGCCAGGTATCACAAGACGAGTAATACTGCTGAATTGGTCATTTGTGGATTTGTCAACGTCGTTATTTTATTAAGCAGACACCTCCTTAAGTCAACAATCTTTCATACATTTCAACATATGGAGCGCTATCAAAATGCGAAAATATAACCATGATTCAAACTATCAAAATATATATATATATATATATATATATATATATATAGATATATAGATATATATATATATATAGATATAGATATATATATATATATATACAGACAGAGAGAGATATATAGACATATATATATATATACATATATATATATATATACAGTATATATATATATATCTATAAATATATATATATATATATAAATGAATATATATATATGTAGAGGTATATAGACATATATATCTCTCCTTATAGAAAGAGATAGATATATAGAGAAAATAGATATATATACACTTCATATATACAGGAATACCTATATATTTATATGTAGATATATATATATATATATATCTCTCATCTATATATATATAGATATATCTATATATATATATATATATATATATATATATATATATATATATATCTATATATATATATATATATTCATATATATATCTATTCATATAAGATAAGGTACCAATGGGTCCATATGGCACCAGTCCGTACCATGTAACAATCATTCAAAGATTTTATTAATAAGTTATCGGAGAGTTCTTTCCTCCTTATAAATTCGTAGGTCGATATTTTTAAATATGCATGAAATCCTGAGATACTGTTTGAGGCGAACATCTGGCTCTTTTTTTGATTCACCCAAAATATTTCGATACATGTTATTGTAACAACTCTAAATTTATCAAGCGATTTTTGTGTATAATTAACCCATAGATATGGGCAATAAAGTATGCGGCAGTAGGTTTGACAAATTTTAAGTTTTACATGCAATGAGTATTGGGAGAAATGTAGTTTAAGACTGTTTGACAGACCATATAAAACTCGCATTTGCCTCAGCATGTCATCGTCATCATTGGAATTTGCATTTACCATAAGCCCTAAATATTTCCATTGTTCAACATAATGCAATTGCATATCATTCAACGTTTCTAATGGACAGAACAGCTTGCGGGTCTTTGGTTGAGTCACAATGCAAACAGATTTCGATGGATTGACCACTATATCATGTTGAGCTCCGAATCAAGAACAAAGGTCCAGAAGTTATTGCAGTCCATTGGCACTTGGCGACATCAGACATAGATCGTCCGCATAAAATACATGGTAAATACAAATATCATTAAGTTAACACCCGGTGCAGGATTTCAACAACAGTCTTGACAGATCATCGACATACACATTAAAGAATTTAGGGAATAAAATTCCACCTTGTCGAACGCCATTAGATACAGTAAAATATCGAGACGATTCACCATCCCACTTAACACAGATTAACTGTTTCTGATACCAAAACATTAAAATTCTGACTAAAACCAATGGCATGGCACGGTTGATGAGCTTTTTAAACAGCAACCAATGATTGACTTGTCAAAGGCATTCGACGCATCTAAAAAACATGTGTACACAGGGCTTCCAAGATCTTTATAGTATTGTATTATGCTCTTGGCAGTATACAAACATAAATCCGTTGAGTGACCGGCCCTAAAGCCAAATTGATTGTCGCAGGTAGTAAGATACTCGTCTGCGATATCAATTAGCGCTAATTCGAAAAGTTTGAACAAGACGTGACGAGATCCGGAAGCGCCACATCCGTTAAATAACGATTCGACAGTTTTTGATAAGCTGCAATATTCGCTGGCGAGGAGCCAGCCCACTTGAACGTCTCCATGGGTTCTTTAAGTTGTTCATTACCAGCAGCTATTTGTGAGCTTATATTAAACGGAAACGAAGCAGCAATTGGTCAATGATCCGAACATGGTAACTTGTCTACAATGTACAGATCTGACAAAATGTTATGCATATCATGACTGCAGATAAAGTGATCCAGCCATGACGTCGACGAGTGTGCATCCCTGACATATGTAAATGTACCAGACAATCTACCTATACATTCATAGTCAGATATCACAAGATGAGATTGTGAACACATTTCGCGCAGTTCCGACTCAAACTTAGAGTTTACACTCGCGTTAAAATCACCTATATTAGCTATACTTTGCTGGTTTGGGCGGATTCAGACATTGCTCTAAAGTTTACCCATATAATCAAGGTAAGACTCCGCGTTAGCGTCACATTGGTAGGGTAGGTAAGCATTTATCAAGAGAATTGAGTCACTGCCCGAGAGTATAGTAACCGAGAGCAGTCTGTCATCATTATGGGGTTGAAATCGACAACATTCAATTAGTTTCTTGCCAACTAATATGCCAACACCGCCATAGGGACGCCCGCGTATTGTTCGGCCCTTCGTCCATGGCACTGATCCCTACGCCAACAATATTAGGATGAATTATTTGTAATATGTCTAACTCATCGTTGCCTAGCCAAGTTTCCTGCATGAAGATTACTTCATAGCTTTTGCATATATTGTGTAAATCTACCATACAAGTTTTAAGACCACGGCAGTTGAACGAGATTATTTTCACGCTAGAGATGTTAAATCTACAGGGTACATTCAATTACGAAGCAGAAGTGCAAGGTTACAAGATTATTCAAACTATTTACGAACAATAGCACCTGATGGCCACATCATAACGTTAAGGAGTGTATTTATATGCTTTTGGTCAATACGGCAACAAAGATCCGGAGGTCAAACTTTGCGGACGGATAGGCCGGTTTCTTTCATTATATGTTTGGTGACGTCACTTGCTTGCGTTTTTCGTGCAAGGCGTGACACAAAGAGTCCAACACAGCGGCGAGTCGTCGGTTTTTCTATACGCCTAGAAGCACGGAGCAAGAAGTTCTTGCCTTGAACTGTGATAACATCTGATAGATGGCTGCGGGTGGGGAGTCTGGCACTGGAATTTTGACGAGATCGGCTTTTAGAGGAACCAACGGTGGTGTGCTCTGAAGATCGCGTTCCCTTGCTGGGTTGCATTTTGATACCTTTGGTGACTTCATCGATCATCAACAATTCTTTTAATACAAAAAAAGAAATAACAATCAGGTACTTTATGCGACTAGACAGGAACAGACCTACAATTGTTCGAAGTCAGCGATACGTGATTCTTTAACCAGCATATAATTCCATCGATGCTGCGCTGATGTTCACGTCATACGTTACATATTTTTGACATTACTGCTTGTGGGCTCTTTACCGCAATCAGAAAGCGTATTATATGGAAGATGCCGAGTGTGTTTTGTCACAGGTTCGGCTGCAAGAGAGCTACTGTTGTTAGAGTGTAATCTTCATTTATAAGTTTAGATCCTAAAAAGCTGCAATGCGATTTATTCTCTTCATATTTTGTCTTAAACGGATTTCGAACAATAGAAGAACACTATATGTTCATTGAATGAACAAATCATATTGTGCTAAAGGATGTGAAGCGACTCTGTAAATACAAGTTAATGCATTGCGGTACTGATATGCCCAACCTTTGCATGATGCGTGCAAAGTGTTCCCACTGAGTCTATATAAATGCTTACAATCGTAAAATATTTTACTTAGAAGCCCTAATACTACTCAAAGAATACAGCGACACTTTCGGATTTCCTATCAAAGGCAAGGTTTAAACTTTAGCCATCGTTTTCCCGTATTGTTAAACATGTTAAATCTGACACCTACTTTATCCACTTCCTGGAGCCTTGATTAGCGATATTGCGTGATGTATTCAAGGGTTTGCTGCAGGAGTCCAGAAGTACAATAATTAAATGAAATTCTTCGGAAAAATGCGCGTGCAGCCGGGTGTTAAGGGTCTGTGGGTGGGTGTTTGTCTACATATGCAAGGGCTCGTTATAAGTTCACATTCCAATAAATATATAAACTTACTGCAAGCTACAATTACCTTGATCCTCGCGTTTATTCACCTATTCTATTATCCATGACCACCGCATTTATCCTATTCATAAGCATGTTAAAATAGTAACCCTTTGGGAAAAGTGCTAACAGGATTGGCTTCAATCGGATGAGTGCCCTCCGTCTGTCGTGGGTGTACATTCCATAATCTGCATTGGAATGAAATTGCTCGAAATGGAGAAGCAAAGTGTTTTCAAGTCAAGTGATTATGACTGACTACGACTATATGTCTACTTTTAGCTCGAAAACGACTCACGTAGGTCATATTGAATACGAACAATGATTCAATTATATCGCTGGCGTAGTTGAATTATTACTTAACAAGAGCAACTATAATTAGCCAAATCATCACGGGCAGATAATTTGATTTAACAAACAATGCCGTGAAATTAAAAAAGAAAACGAATTCTTTGAAATATCTCTAAAATGAACTATCATGTTATATTAAGAAATAAAACAGCTGTTCGAGCTGGCATGGCCCACTGTGCTTAGTCACCACTACTGCTACCCACGAGGCTTGCAGTGGTAAATATTGATGTTATATCAAACATATTGACGGCTTCGGTCCATAATCAAACCATAACAGACGTTGATTGGTAGATGACACACGCATATGCTTGGGCGATTGGTCTTCTCGCCAAGTTGCAATGACATAGGCTTGCAGAGAGTGGTTGAACAATTACACAATTAATACCTCATATATACTTGAAACCGAAGTATTTCGCTCTCATAAACTAATCAAAGGTTGTCCGAGGGATGTCTATGGCAAACTATTCAGGCACCGTGCATGCATAAAAGAGCTGGCTATCTCCTTAGGAAATTATTTGTTACACAAGAAACAGCTTCAGTATCAGTCTTCATCATCTGTAACCAACATGCTTTGAAGCAGAAGAGGAGCAACATAGCAGATTGATTCTTCAATGGGAATAAATTAGAAATATGTTACTGTGTCTTGTGGAGTGTGGATGACACTTGTAATAGTGGTAGACACTCCAAATAATTTTTCAATGCATCCTTTATTGACTTTAGTGTACATATAAAGCTACCTTAACTAAAGAATTAAAAGGGGCGTCATCGCTCCCTTATAATCTGATGGTGATGATTAGTGAGCTGCATGGATAGACGCCGCGGTTAAACACCATAGTTATACGTTATATACATCGGTAAAACCCAGCGATTTAATGGCACATTGGTGAGCAACTCTGATCGTCATCGACTGAGGGATCCATCCAACTCAAGGCAAAGGCTTCATTCTGATCCTGCACACCAAAAACAAGTGAGTATACTGATAATGTGAATTCGCACGATATGTCATATAACGAAGGGATTATAAAAGGTGAATGATATACCTGAGGGTTGGTTCCTTGGAGCCCAGGCGTTAGACCAGCGTTTTGCACAATGGACTGCAGGTTTGGACAGGCGTTTGAGTTCTGTGCAGGACCAGCTATAAAGTCACCGCTGTCTCCATCTCTTCCAAAATTACCACAGATACCGCACACGCAGTTTTTCATATTAGGGGGGACACTTACACCTACTTGCCGATGGAAATCCCACTCGACAACGACTCCGTTCCCTAAACTAACCCTCTGCAAAACATACATCCAGCGGTTATATTACACATTGGCATTGAGCTAGCGTCTATTGATTGAAGCGACTTTCTCACAGGTTGTCCAGTGCTACATAGGCATATGAATACATGGCCCATTATGGGAATGAGCTCTAGTTACCCATTGTCAATACGCAAGGCTCTCAATGATAAGATACCTAATTCATATGAACTATATGAAATACAACGAGTTTGGTAGTTAAGCAGCCCATACATGCAGGAACAAATAATACGTACCACCATACCACCAGCGTATAATTCCGCTTGAATTCCTGCAGTAGGATCGTTGAAGATTGAACCAACGGTGAGTGGAACATCTTGCCCATCTAATGTGATATTTCCAAATCTCTGGTCCATACTTAGCACCTAAAAACAGCCGATACCCACGGTACTGTTATGTGCATCATTATCAGCAGTACAATATGCACTGACATTGCAACAATTACCAGAGACCAAGCACTATTAATCTAAGTGAATCGGTATCGTTAAAACACTCACAGAAGAGCCAAATTCGACGGTGACTCCAGTCACATACACTTTCTTCAAGTTTCTGCTAAATTCGGGATGAATGTGAACTTTAAACGAAGGCGGATCTATAATTAGGCCGTCCTCACAGCCATCTCTCGCGAACACCAGAGGACATCCACCACGCAGGTCTCCATAATGAAAACCATCGAACGAAGTACAGTGGGGATCGCCTTTGCAGGAGCACGTGCCTCTGTCTGGACCCATCATGAAGCCGATTTAAAAGATAGGATGGGACTAATACAGGAGATGTTTAACAGTCATCAACACCACGAGCATTCTCAGCATGTCTTATTCAAGTATTGATTTTACTTGCCTGGTTCGCCGCAAAGATACAGTGGTTTTCTCGGGGGCTGGTGGATATTTCACACCCAGACTGCATGACTTCTTGTTGGAATTGGTAGCTGGACATTCCTTGTAAGGGGCGCAGCGTCGGTTAACCACCTGCCGCCCTGTGTCCAGTGTGGACTTCTCGTAGTAGCAGGTCTCCTGATCAATAACAAATCAGGCATATAAATATACACACACACACACACACACATGTACATATATAAATAAATGCACATATATAATATATATATATACATACTTCTACACACATGGACATTTATATATATATGTATATATATATATATAAACATATATATACATATAAATATATATATATAGGTATATATATTTATATATATAAAACATATACACAGGGATATATAAATATTTATATATATGTATATATATATTTATATATGCATATATATACATATATTCATAGATATGTGTATATATATACATATATATATATGTATAACTATATATTTTATATATATATATTTATATATATATATAGAGGTATATAGAGAGATATATATATAGAGAATAGAGATATAGAGATAGATAGAGAGATATATATAGATAGATATATATATATAGATATATATATATAGATATATATATCTATATCTCTATATATAGATATATATATATATAGATATATATATATATATATATATATATATATATATATATATATATATATATATATATATATATATATATATAACTTGGTCATGTTATGTTGATCTGACACCTCGTATTGTCAAGAGTAACCGGTAATACCTGCTCGGAGCATTGTCGGTATTGGCCAGTTATCCAGCAAGCAATATCATTTGTGTTATGGCAGGTGAAGCAATATACTTTGTCGTCACATGGAACTGTAAAACAAAAGCAAAAATATTATGTGTTCATAAAGCACGTGGTAGCATTTGTTTGCAGTAACAGTCATTGCGGTAACAAAATCGCCACCAAGGACTGAAATGTAAATTTGCATTAGCCACGGAGATACAGATTATAAAATCATAAACATGAAGCGACATGAGAGTCGGACAGATAGTGATAAAAGGAAACCCAGTGGCAGTGGCACATTGAACGCAGTCACAATATCATTTCATGACTAAAGCAGATGAACATGTAGCGATTATTAGGATACGGCCGGCCCAAAATATCAAAAGCGTTAGAACCTCTCTGCTCCACATGTACCTCGCTGTCGTGGGTAGGATTATACGAACCAGGATATGAGAACACAAGAAATAGCAGACAAGTATAAAAATCATAACAAATAAGTTGACTTCATTATGTGATCGTATATGCTGCCGTTCTTTTACACTGATATCACAAAGAAATGCTTCGGATCAATGCTAATATACTCACGCGAAATGCAACTGTGATTAACAGTCAACAACACTCCCCACCTGCCTTATCATCAGCACCGCCCAGATACCGGGTTTAAATGACTGTAACATGTCAGGGACGGGGTCACGAAACAGATGTGCCTTCGCAATTAACAAGTAAAGAATGACGTCTTTAAATAAATAAATAAATGCGGTCACTGTCAAGTGATAAACAGCTGAACATGTAACAGATATTAGGATGTGACCAGCTCTAAATGCCAAAAGCGTTAAATCCTCTCTGCTGCACAAGTACCTGGCTGGCGTAGGTAGGATTATACCTACCTATTAATCAGCACATAAGAAATAGCAGGCCAGTTTACGAATCAGAATCATATAAATTGACATGATTATGTAGCTGTATATGCCGTTGTCATTTTACTCTGATAACAGAAAGAAAATCATAAATGCGTCGAATTAATACAACTATACTCACGCGAACGGATACAGTGATAAACAGCGAAGAACGCACCTGCAGAATGATCAGCACCGCCTAGACACCTGGTCTATTGGTCTGTTATATAGCGGGGAGCATGAAACAGCTGTGCCTTCGCAAACAACACGACAATTATGGGGTCTTCAAATAAATGAACATATGCGGTCGCCATCAGGTGATTAACAACTCACATCTGCCCCTAATCATCGACTCCAGCAACGCTTATAGATTTTGTAATTAAGTAATGATGTATGCAAGCATGCGGTGATAGGTGATAGGCGGCTAAACATATATCGGCAAACGTGCATGATTTTCAAACACATCATCCGCAATTATCTAGCGGACTCTCTTTGTATTAACGCAGGCGACGCAATAATACGAACCAGGGGTCATTTGCCTTCGAACGTCACTTCCCGCTCTTTTGCCACATTTCCTTCAACTGTAATCTCTTGCTGCTTAGTGTCAAACTCGATGTCGGTTGTGATATAGTGACCCGAAGCAAGCAAATGACTCCGCCTGCAATCGTAGTTAATTGTTAACAAGATAACTTTTCGGCGAGTTGGATCAATGCAGCGAATCGTCTATTGTTTACGCCATTGCGAAGAATTCTCGGCCGCGTGTCTATTTAGTAGACAGTACATCACTGTCATGTACTACCGTCCAGACATGGTCTTCTTGAGAGAACTTTCAACCAAATAACCTATTCGTGATTCACATTTTTCGACAGTGAACTGACTCTATGGTATGATCATTACAAAGCTAAGGCTAAGCCGATATGTAAGTACAATAAGCGCTATCATAGTTTAGTGTTTATCCTACAGACTTTTAATCAGTCCCAAAAAGCTCTTTATTTGGTCCCCGGGTCGTAGCCTGATAATTCTATGTAAGCAGCATAAGCAACTGAGCGATGATCGACTCAGCTCAGTCTTCAATAGCTATTATCATCCACTTTCACGATAACCATCACCATGATAGTCGTTCTCACCCATTACCACCCCTTCAAGATCATTATCCCCATCTACCATCATCACATTATCACCTTCATTCTCATCCTCCATGATGACATCATGACGTCCATTATTGTTTACCGCCATTACATTATTGCCTGCTTATCGTCGCCTAACGTTATATCCAGATAACCGTATCAGAAAGCAGCATACGCAACCAATTGTTCGCATGATTGCAAGCATTTTGTCGATTACGACCCGTTTGCTGTCCCCGCAGTCAGAGCAGGTTCTATATGATATCATGAATTCACATGCTTCTAAACTTAAATCTTACAGCTAATCGAGCGTAGAATATTAAAAGTCATTTACGCAGGCTATTGATCATTTCGCTTTACGTGCATAACTGCGCTTGCTAATGATTAACGCCAAATCGGGTCGATACGTGAATGAATTGCAATAATTGCTTTATATACTGGCACTTTGCGTCGTATTTGACATATAAATCGCTAGCATTGGGTCGATTTCAATTTTCAGCCGTACATTGTGAAATTACGTCGCACTTAAAACGACCATTACCACATTTAAGTACCGTCCGCAGGCTGGTGTTCTGCCTTTCTAAGCTAATAGATCTCAAAGCGGCGGATGCCTTAGTACCTCGATGTTATTATGAACATCCTCTTGGTTCTGCTCCTCGTCCATCATCATCATCATCATCATCATCATCATCATTAACATCATCAGCACTACCATCATCATCACCATCATTATCAGAATTATCGTCATAAAAAAAATCATCATCATCATAATTTTCGTCATAATCATCATCACTAGGATCGGCCCATGGAAAAATTCAATCGTAGCAATAGGAATTCGGTGACAGTATATATGTTTGTGTCTCAAAAGGCAAATACATGTAATAAGCCTCTATCTCGTCAACCAAAATGCTCCGTTTCATTTCGCCGCAAGATAACGCAAGCATGCTTTCAGCGGCTGAAAACAAATTGAAATTAATTTAACAAACGATCGACATTTGATTTCCCTACTTTGATGAAAAAGTTTTCTGTGACGATCGTGTAAAGCGAAAGGGGAATGGCTCACAATATCATTTGTGAATTGGAACAACAATGCATTGCGTTCTGTTTGTCATAATCGTCAGCTCTCGCTGTTGCCAGGTAGCTTTTCATAAATTCGCAAATGAACATGCCAGGGCATAGAAAAGGGTGTCATAATGCCGGTATCCAGCAAATTCATGAGCTCGCAAATAATTATAGCTGTCAAGCTCATCGTAGCCATTGTTAATAGATCATGTGACATTTGGTGTGCAAGGTTAATGGCAAGAACGTTTACTAGCGCCATCCAAGCACCTAGATGGAGATATAAAGGGTAGGAATGATGATGCGGATGGTACTAAAGACATCAAATGCAATGAATGAATACGTCAGAATATTTCCCAGCCTTACCGAATGTATCTCCGTCACCAAGAGTCACTTCCGAAAAAAATGGCACAGAGACAGGCGAGAATACAGAATGAGACAAATTCACATATCCCGCCCCCAGATCCATCAATACACGGCGCCATCAGTCATGCTTTGTCGAATTTGCTTATTATTGATGACATGCACCACGATTCGCTAGATGACCATGTTTGACCAATGCGTATCATGATTGATGCCCTTTCGTATGGCTAATTTCAACTTGAATGTGACGACGCTCAGTCGGTAGCACAGAAAACAATGGCAACATCTACATTGCCCGAACGGCACGTTGGAAGACATCCTTAAGCCGTTTGATTAACAAAAACCATGAGCAACCTAACACGTCCCTCATTTCACCCATCATTATCTGTCTAAGTGCATATTGATAATGAGACATACATCTCGAAGTTGCCGGTCGGAAAAGTAGCTATCAAGTACCTGGAAAAGCTGTTGTGCAAGCAGACTGAAATACATCACTGATTATCGATTTTGCTGACCGTCTATTTACCATTACTTTATGTGGTACAAGTACAGTCAATCTAACTAGCACATTTATTATCTAAACCATCGATGGATAACGGAGGATGTGAGGCAATCGAGACTGGCAGCACGTTGTTGGATTGCAGTACCTCTGCTGATGTTAGCCGTTCCTATGCCTATTGTTTCCCTCTTTGGTCTCCAATTTGTCAGAGCCGGTCCCCATTGCGTGGTGGTTAACTGGTTATGTGTTCAATTCTATGGTGTTGGAAGGTGGCTAGCTATTCGTGACTCGGATGATCATTTTAAATGACGGTCTTATATCTGAGATAGGTTGCACCTGACCCGGAATTGTACTAACATTGTGCTGAACATTGGTCCCAGCGGTGAATGTTTTTGCAGCCCAATCTGGTTTGTGTCAAGTAGACTTTTGCACGTAAAGGGTACTGAAGTATGATCCCAATCATCCACATCCGTCAACGTAGAGATTTCGCCTCGCTGTTGAAAGTGACGTACTGCTACTCTTTTGCCATTTGGTCACTAGCAAGCGGAACGACGCTTGTGTCGTTACTAGTCGAGGTACCAGATGTGCTGTTGATATATATCAATTAAAAATTACAGCGATTATTTAGCTTGAGTTATTCAGCGACCAGGATTAAAGCTAAACCCTGGGTCTGTATTTGATAATTAGCTGAGATGATTAGTAATATTTCACCCCTTACTTTCGTTCAATCGACAATAACTGTTGCAAATTACAGCGGTGGTGGAAAGTTGCTCGAAAAATGAGTGCTAGTGATTTATCGACGAAATCGCCCACCAAGTATGCCAAAGCTATGTGCGGCAAATCAAAATTTGTATTGATATTTTTGCCATCAAACACAGATCCAATCTAATGAAACCAAATTCTGTGGTGAGGACATCTTGTTAAGTCATCAACACACTATCGATCTCTCTTGGAGTCCAATGTTATCGCTCCTCTTTCCCCACTATCTAAGCAGCCTGCAATCCTCACGTACATGGAAAACCAACTCTGAAGTGAATGTTTGCTTGTCCACTCATTACAGATGTAACGGGGTAGCCAGTCGATACGGCACCTTGACCACTACAGCTCCTAGCTGTAAAGGCACTAACCCCACATGTATATATATTATATATATATATATATATATATATATATATATATATATATATATATATATATATATATATATATATATGTACGATATAGATATATATATATATATATATATAGATATATATATATATATATATTATATATACATATATATAATATATATATATATATACGTATATATATATATATATGTATATATATATACATTTATATATATATACATTTACATATAAATATAAACATATAAATATATATATACACAGTCATCAAATTCGGAAGCATGCTTTTAAAACGAGAAGCTCAAATTGTCAACAATGGCAGGCATCACGCTTACGTCAGATCTCTTGCAGGCCCACAGCAACATAATCAAATGAATTGATTTGTTGATATCACGCAGTTGAATGGATGTAACATGAATAATATCTAAACTTCTTTTACTGCTTCTAGATATTGTCTCCGGTGTCGTGCGTGGTATAGCGAGTTGTATGTATCGATTGTCATAGTAATATGATTGATGTTAGTTTTCAATCATAAGTGTATAAATGATAACCATGGATCTCGTAAATCAGCGAAGCAAAAGCAATACAAACCTATCGCAATGAGAGTTGTGCTTGTACCATAATGATAGTTCATTTCAAGCCACGGGCCCATTGTACATAACACAAACAACATTTAAGCTTCACCAATTGGCATATATTTTTGTTTCACAAATTTTGAGCTTTTATTTTCACCAATATTATTGTCATCCTCTTCAAAGCGTTTACATGATCTTCGTTTTTATTGGGAAATTCATCGTTAGCTGGATGTAGACGTACTCCTTCATTAAAGTGAGGAAAATATCTTGATTATTTAGGTACTAAAGCTTCCAGACATCTGAGGGGAGCTTAATATAGATACCTACTAAGTCTGTAAACGAAGCAAATAAGTTGATAGAATGTACGCAAGAAAAGCAAACATTTCGAAAATATATTACCATACGCATCTGTCGAGCTTCAGAGTTAAAATGGCAATGGAACAGACAACTCTGGTTGGCTTATGTATGCAAGTCGCCAACTGCCGCTTATTTATGAGCTGCTTATAAACAGCGGAAATGAATCGGTGAAGCGGGAAGCCTGCTATCGGAACCTTTAATGTTGTCATCGATCAATTTAACTTATTCTCAAGGACCGCAGATGCAATAAACCAAATATAACCAACGCAAGGGCAGTCTGTTTTGGTGAGCCGGTAAGATTAAATCCGAAAGAAACGTCCTCCACTCAGGATAGTTTATACTTGCTGAAGAGAATAAAATTACCGTCGCAAATATTTATCAAATAAATGTCGCTTGACCGGGTTTGGACGTATAAATAAAGATATTATTATTAAAAAAAAACGCTGAAATGGAGGTTTATATACATAGGTTTGTAGATAAACATTTCTTCATATAATAATGAATATTTATATTTATATTTATAAGAAACATATATATATATATATATGTATATATATATAGATATATATACATATATAGAGATATAGGTACATATATATACATATATATATATTTATATTTATATATGTATATGTATATAGAATATATATATATGTATATATATTTAGGCATATGTACATATATAAATAAATATATATATATAAACATATATATATATATATATACATTTATATATATATATATTTATATTTACATATATATATGCATAAATTTATGAATAGATATATATATATATTTATGTACATATATTCATATATGAATATCCGTATATATACAAATACTTATATATGTACGAATATATATACATATATAAATATATATATATGTAAGTGTTTATATATGTATCTGTATAAACATATATACATAAATATAACGATGAATATTTTATATATATATACATATATATATATGCATGTAAATATATGCATATACACGAATACTTATACCTACATATACATATATTTATTAGATATATATATATACATAGAATTACAGCATATATAGAGACAGATACATAGGTATATATTTTATAAAAGATATATAGATAGAAATATAGGGAGAGATATATAGAGATATATATATATATATATATAAATATATATATATATACGTATATAGATATATATATATACATATGTATATATTTTTATAAATATATATATATATAAATTTTTTATATATATATAGATATATATATAAATATATATATATACGTATATATATATATATATTATATATATATCAATTAATTTATGATATCAATTATATGAAAGGAAACGTATCCATGCTGCAAATGGCCACCTATGATTATTGTGTTTTCTCTTAAGCATGATTTGCATCACAGTCATACGTTCGGAACATTTGTATAATGTTAAGAATCCCGCACACGTCTGGTAGGCTCCGGCTTATTGAATAATTATACATTAAAACCAATCGCCATATGCATCCGTAGATAGATGTACATTTGGGATTTGTTTTTTTTGTTTGATCTGTGCAATAATCACAATGAATCAAAACCGTTTATACACAGCTTATGAAGATCATACATGTGATCGTATTCAGCTCATATATATATATATATATATATATATATATATATATATAGATATATATATATATATATATATATATATATATATATATAGATATATATATACATATAAATAAATATAAATATATATATACATATATCAATATATATATATGCATTTATATATATATATAAATATTTATATATATATATATATGTATGTATATTTATATGCATGTATATATATATATAAAAATATATACATATATATATATGTTTATAAATATATATATGAATATGTATGTATCTAAATACATATATGTATAAACATATAAAAACATTTATTTATTACTATTTACATACACATGCATATATACATGTATGCATGTAAGTAGGCATGTACATATACATGTTTATTTATATATATATGTCTATAAAATTATATATATGCATACACAAAGTGTGTATGTGCACATTTATGGTGTTGGCGCAGTTTGATTTCCATTTTAAGTACTAAGGTGAAAAACAAAATTAGCTTACGCTTTACGAATTCAATATTGCCGCCTTCAGTGTGTATATGTGGTGGGTGTTGCTGACTATCTCCGTTTCCATTGTAACTGCATAGGTAAAGTATCGATGCACAGCGGGGCCATACTGTTGTGCAATGCTGGGAACTGTAATCACATTGTGAGTGGAAAAATACTAAACTTTTTCATTTTCTCACGTGCTTCGAATATCTGATGGTTTATAAAGCATGAATAGGATTCCACTAACTTTCATCTTCATAAGCTTAGTTGCTATATTTATTCGTATATGGCTGCCATAAGAGGCTAATAACTACATAAAAGTGATGCTCATTATGATGACGGTGGCCGTAAATATGATGATGATATGGATGATGATGATGATGATGATGATGATGATGATGATAATGATGATTATAATGATTGTGATGATTAATATGATGATAATATGATGATTATGATGATGATGCACCTGGCGCATAAAGATTGATGACCAGTAGGCTGACGATGTTCACCCCATAAAGATAAAAGAGTGCTTAGCAGCCGATAATCTGTAATAATTGTTGCTATCGCTGCATATTCATTAACCAATATTCGGGTGATAACTAAAATCAACCCAATGCAAAGCAATTATAGCTGGCTTGAGGATTCATATATATATATATACATGTCCACAATATGCGCTTTGAGCTAAGCGAATCTATGCAATTTAATGTGTTATTGAAGCTACATTACGCTCGTAAAGCTCATCGTATCACGCCCTATGTATAACTTTACAGAATTGTTATGAAGGTTTACAAATTGTATGGCATACTAACGACATATACTACGCCTACACAAAATGGAAGGTCATTTTCTTATCCTTCAACAGATGAACTATGAAATTCTGTAAGTATTACAGCCTCAGGCTTGAAAGCAGCGCAGTGCAACAAACTTTGTTATTGTCAGCAGAAGCCAATATGGTGTAAACGGCTGGACACCCGAGACATAAAAATGTATCTTATTAATAAATATCTGCTGTGTAGTGCCCTCGAGGCACCAATATAAAACGTCTCAGCCCTTTACCCCACTCGTTTACAAGATATTTGCTTAGTGGATTGAACTATGGATCGTTCAAAAGTTGTAAAGTATAAATATTAGTAAGTAAGTGGAGTGGCATTTCAAAACGTCGACAGCGGTCATTTGTTCATGTTGCATGTATCGCTATATGATACTCGTCTTATTCATGACGGTGACATTCTGGTGCATTTGGTACTATGGTCATAATTTTGGGTTTTTACTGGATAAGTTTGCTGTAACTATCTTAGGCAATTATTGTCGAATTCATGTCACTCTTTGTTGAACTCGACCCTGTACGTTTTGAGAGAATGTTTATTTACAGCTTCATGTAACAGCTACACATTAAAGAAAAATAATGAAAATTGGCCGCAAATACAATACAAAAAGTGTGATGGAAATCGACAAAGTAGATGAGCCGGTTTATACGGTGACTGCCGATTGGTTGCAAAATTTAACCACAACACATTCTGAAAGTTATTAACTATGTCAAACTGCCTGGTAATTGTATTACTAATCCAACATAGAAAAAATGGAATTGATAACGTGTTGATCTCGACTTTAAATATGGAAGAATACCATTCAATGATCGGTTTTTCCTACCAGTGCTATTAACCGACATCTTCCAATTTCAGATTAGCGGCGACCCATCAAAAACCGATATAGCCAACCTGATTTCAGCCATCATGACAGGATAACCAGTGGATTCAAATAGAATACAATCACATAATGGATCATTGTCACATAGACAGAGGTTGCCGTTACAAATTGCGTTCGACATGCAAAATGCCCGCGCACAAACACAAACGAGTATACATATACTAGGAGAGTATATTTGGATATATGACCAAATCTATCATTAAAAGTATAATTAAATGTACAATATATGTGATTCTATGTTTATAAAGTGAGGGAATAATACATACGTCATCAAATTGTCCATTTGAACCTGGCATGGCCTCAGCAGTCCAAGGTACGCCGCATATGACATAAATTACTTCCAAAACACCATTGCCAATCGAATGAGTCCAATAGTCTACAGTATATTGCATCCATGCATGTGACTATATACGTATGTATGTAAATGTGTATGTATGTATGTATGTATGTATGTATGTATGTATGTATGTATGTATGTATGTATGTATGTATGTATGTATGTATGTATGTATGTATGTATGTATGTGTATGTATGTATGTATGTATGTATGTATGTATGTATGTATGTATGTATGTATGTATGTATGTATGTATGTATGTATGTATGTATGTATGTATGTATGTATGTATGTATGTATGTATGTATGTATGTATGTATGTATGTATGTGTATGTATGTATATGTATGTATGTATGTATGTATGTATGTATGTATGTATGTATGTATGTATGTATGTATGTATGTATGTATGTATGTATGTATGTATGTATGTATGTATGTATGTATGTATGTATGTATGTATGTATGTATGTATGTATGTATGTATGTATGTATGTATGTATGTATGTATGTATGTATGTATGTATGTATGTATGTATGTATGTATGTATGTATGTATGTATGTGTATGTATGTGTATGTATGTATGTATGTATGTATGTATGTATGTATGTATGTATGTATGTATGTATGTGTGCTTGATGCACGAATGACCGTATACTTGGACGAAATTATGCATTTCTATTGCAATTGACTTTGTCAATGCAAAGCAGCGTTGATGATGGATATCTTGTTTACCACACGATCAGGTCATGACCTGGTAATTTGACATTAGCAGCATGACCAAAATGATCTGCGATCACCTCTGACAGCTCAGTCAATCGCGCCCGCAGCCCTTTGCTTAGTGGACTAAAAGACGGTTGGAAGTGGAATTGGTCGTTTTGCGCTGAAAGCAGTTTATCAGGATGTTTTCGCCAGGCAAGTCATAATCTTATAATTGCGGAGGGCAATTACTGTCGATGAATTGAACCACATTGTAATATATTGACCTGCAGATATTGACCAAGACTATAAAATCCTAGAAGTATTTGAATGGGACTTCTTTCATGTATCTACCTTCTCTGTTTGACCAAAACAAAAATACAATGTTCCTTACAAGGTTAAATGAAATAGCCTCTTCGCAAATTTGAGCCGCTTTTCACCATTAGCGCTCATCACATTCGCTCACCGAATGGAAACAGGCGATATCTGTTAACTATCGCTACACCCTGAATCAAAATCTACATAACAGTATATATCGGCGAAATTAATCAATGTTACGTTGTCAAACAAACTTCGCAGTCCGATTTTCTAGAACGTCCTGAAGTATTATCCGGTCTCATATTCCTGGTGCTCACTATTGACAGGGCGTGACAGAAGGCGCAAATACGGAACATAATATTCATTAACAACCTCTGAAGCTCAAAATATGCTGCGAATGAAAGATAACACAATAAACCAGCTCATTCGGGAATGCGCAGCCACTTGATCCGTTCGCTGCGCATGTAATTTCACAGCCAATTTGAGAGGCGCCGATATCAATCGATCGTCAGCAATTTTTTCTATAACCAAGAAAGAAATAACAATCGAGTAATTTAGTTGAATCGACAAGAACAGACGTTTGATTGCTCGAAGCCGCTGGTACATGATTCGTTGATCGACATATAATTCCAGGGAAGCTGCGATGATGGTCATGTCATAACGGACATATAGGCCCTGGACTGTAATCCGCAGGGATTTTAGTTAACCCAGTTTTTGCAATACTGTATGTGAACCCTTTATCGCTAACAGATGGTTCATTCATTTGCTGATGTGAGGTGTGTTTTCTCACAAGTTCAACTGCACGGAGCTATATCTAAAATAATATAATCATTTACGTAGAAGCCCTAATGCCACTCCAGGACGAACGACGTATTCGGATTTCCTATCAAAGGCAAGGTTAAAACCTTAACCATCGCTTCCCCGAATTCTTAATCATGTGAGAGCTTGCGGCCATTTTATCTATATCCCTGGAGCCATCATTTGTGCAATATTGCGTGGTGTATTCAAAAGTTTGCTACGGAAGTCTTGATGTACTATAATTAATTGAGACCCTCCGGTGAATGTCCGTGCAGCTGGGTGTTAAAGAATTGTGAATGTTTGTCTTCACTTTCCAAGAATTCTATAAATTTATTGTAGTCCAAAATAGCCCTTGATCATCACGTTCATTCACATATTCTATGTTCCACGTCCACCGCATTCATCTCAAGTATAACAATGTTAAAATAGTAACACTTTAGGGAAAAGCGCTTACAGAATTGCCTTTAATCAACTCCGTCTCTCGTGGGAGTATGTCCCATAATGAAATAACTTGACATGCAAACCAAACCTGATAAGACGATAGCATTATAAGGCATTCCACCAAAACATCCTTCCTTACGTCAAAAGACCCCGTCAAAGCATATCATCAAATTTTATCTGTTATTGTGTTCGAAAGTATTGCATTTAAACAGCATAATGTTATTTTTAGTCCAGTGACGATTACTGATTATGGCCGTAAATCAGCTTTTAAGATCAAATGCAACTGTAATTGGTCATGTTGAACACAAACAACGATTTAATGATTTAGCTAGTGTATATTGGTAATACCCAACGTGAGAAACTATTAACAACCAATTCATTGAGGGTAGATCATCATAATTTTAACAATAATGCCTTGAACGTAAAAAAATGAAGTCGTTGAAATAACACAAACATAAAATGGCCTGAAAAAATAACAATATATAGCTGCAGCTCCAACGGGTATGGTTCACTGTGCTTTATCACCACTGCTGTAACCTACGTGGCTTGTGGTTGTACATATCGACATTATATTAAACATATGGAGAACAACAGCATTCGTATATTACCAAACCACCACAGACATTGATTGGCATCAAAATGCTGGCTACCATTTGAAAAGCCGCACATTTATTTGTTTCACAACCAACTGCTTCAGTCTCAGTGTCTAATATTAAACATTCTGTTATTGATTTGCCCAGTAGCAATAAGTAAACAAAACATTTGCATATCTATTATTCATCTGTGCTGATTTCGAAGCTATGTCTTTTGAAGTGTTAATGACACCTGAAAACGATGCAAATGACACTAAGAATCCTTTTCAGATGCATTATGTTTTGGTTTTTATGTACATCTGAGCATGAATTTAAAAGGGTGTCACCGTTCCCATATAATTAAATGGTGATGAATACCGTGAGTCAGAGAAAGACAAACAGAAATAAACGGAAACCCACCACTGGCAGTGGCACGTTGAACACGGTCACAATACCATTTCATTACTATTGCATATGAAAATGTCACGGACATAAGGATGTGACTAGCTCTAACTGTCAAAAGCGTTAAAACCTCTCCGCTTCACATGTACATGGCTGGCGTAAGTAGGATTATACGTACCTATAAATGATCACACAAGAAATAGCAGACCAGTTTAAGAATCGGAATCAAATTGACATGGTTGGGTAGTTGTATATGCCGTCGTTATTTTACTCTGATAACAGAAAGAAAATATTAAATCCTCCGGATTGATACTACTATACTCACGACTACAGTGATTAACAGCGAATAACCCACCTGCAGAATGATCCGCACCGCCTAGACACCGGGTTTATATTTTTGTAATATAGCGGGGAGGAAGTAACAGCTGTGCCTGCGCGATCGCCATCAGGTGATTAACAACTCACACATGCCCCTAATCATTTACTTCGGCGTCGCTAATGGATTTCGTAAATAACACGAGTAATTAAGTTATGATGTATGAACACATTTCTCAATTGTGGTGAAAGGTGGCTGAACATGGTTTTTAAAAACATTTATCCACAATTATCTGGCGGGCTCTCTTAGTATTACTGCAGGCGAAGCAATGTTACGACTAAGGGGAGGAATAAGGTTGCGCATTCTACGAAAGACAACGAATTCAATGAATGCATACCTCAAAGAAGATTTCCAACCTACCCAAAACAAAAGCCTATCGCCAAAATGTCACTTCCGGTCAAATAGCAAAGAGATAGTGGTGCATAAAGCATGAGACCAAATTACATAATTCAGGGCCCAAGATCCAACGGCACCATTAATATTGCTGTGTCGACTTCGTTTATCATCTGTGACATTCATGATGGATGCCCCTTCGCATGGTCAATTTCTATTTGAATATATTGATGCTCCGTCTGTAGTACAGAAATCAATGAAACCTTCTACATCGCCCGAACGGCACATTGGAAGACATCCTTAAGCCGTTTGATTGAGAAAGCCATGACAATAAAACTCACTTGCCCCTCATTACATCGTTATCAGTCTGATTGCATGTTGATAATGTGACATTCATCCCGAAGTTGCCCAGGCGGAAAAGTAGCTATTAAGGACTCGGAATAGTTGTTAATGGAAGCGTTGATAATCTACTCTATATATTAATCTTCCCTTTCCAAATCTCCGTCATGACCGCATCCTACTCTTCGCCATAACCACATCATTATCTCCTCCGGAACCACATCCTGACCCGTTCCTTGACCCAAACAAATTTTGTGCCATGATCCTTTACTTATACGCGTCATGACACCATCCAAATCAACTCTGAATCGACGGCCTAGTCCCTGCTGAGACCAAATAAAATTGCAGCTAATAGGAGTGCAATATCTAATGCAAGGTAATAAATCAATGTTTGCCCGGAGGCGATTCTCGTGCACGCTGTATTGCGTTACAGCAGTTTCGTGATGTCAATGGCATATTTGGACTAATTTTTCTTGCGGAATTGGAATGCAAAGAAGCAGATTCATTGCTAGGCACGGTCGTGGGAGACAAACATTATATTCATATTAGGCACTTACAAAAGTTGAATCGTGAAAGCAGAATTGGGCGTGAACTCAACGACCATGTATTTATATGTAAACATATATATTAACATACATGAATAGATACACACATATATATATATATATATATATAGGATTACATATAAATATAAATATACATATATATATACATATATATATATTCATATATGTTTAATATATATATATATATGCATATATATATATATATATAAATACAAATATCTGTTTATTTATATAGGTATATTTATATATATATCTATACGTTTATATCGATGTTTTTTATATATATATATATATATATATATATATATATATATGTACATATATATGAGTATATATGCGTATATAGATATATATACATAAATATTTACATATATATGTGTATATATATATATATATAGATATTTTTACATACCTACCGCTACGTAGATGATTAAAGTTCTAAGAGCCAATGTGATTATTGTCAGCCGCCATCAGTTAAGGCTGTGCCAGGTGAGCCATCCAAATATAGTGGTAGATAAGCCAAACTCTGCAGGCTTACCTTATTCTGCTTTCTCTTGCACTTGCTGAGTTGGTATGGTTAATCATGTCAGATTAATGACAACTCCATTTGCCATATGTAAATCATTAGCTTCAAATGCTTTCCACGAAGCCAAGGGGCAATATATATATATATATATATATATATATATATATATATATATATATATATATATATATATATATATATATATATATATATATATATATATATATATATATATATATATATATATATATATATATATATATATATCGTATAAATATATATATATTTATAGATTTATATAAATATATATAAATATATATATATGATTCTTGGCTACAGGAGTAAAAAGGTATAAAATAACGACCTGGACGGAGGGACCTTCTCATATACGATAGATGATGGTAAAATATACATATATATATATATATATATATATATATAATATAACGACCTATATATATATATATATATATATATATATATATATATATATATATATATATATATATATATATATATATATATATATATATATATATAGAGATATATATATATATATATCTATGGCTATAGGATATATATATATATATATATATAATATATATGATCATCTTTCGATGCGAAGGTCCCTCCGTCCAGGTCGTTATTATTTATATACCTTTTTACTCCTGTAGCCGAGAATCAGGGTGGCGTTTGTTAAAGCCGGGTCAACAGTAATATACGGCTAAATGCACTTTTGGTTGAAATCCGCTAATATGTTAGTTGCATGGGTGTGCTTGTTGTTCGTGTCCACTGCTGAAATAATTGCTCGTCCTCATTGATTCGTAGTGCGCTGTGCGTTATCTACAACCACTTGCTCTACCTGCTTGACAGCGGAATGTATAGTCCCTAATTATTATTATCTCTCTCAATTCTTGCACAAATTATCATTTAGCGAAGCCGAAGAAAAATCTATTGAATAGAAGCCTGCACCTTCACGTTTATCTCAATGTATTGTAGTTAATGAGGTATTTAAGCACTTGCACTTAGTCGAACATCCAAACCAGGTTTTGCGTCCAGTTTGAATAATCTAATTGAGTACACGCACGCGCGAGCTAGGTTTTAAGAGACGTGAGTGCATGGCGTCGTTAAGGCTTCGGATATGAGGGCTTAACAATGATTCTTGCCATTGTATGAGATTCATTATTGATGATTTGCGATGCTCACCATGGCTTAGTGCCGGCTCTTCTATATAGCTATCTCCACAAAACGCGCATCTTTGTAATGCAAACGACCACCGAATAGCATATACAAAACACTCTAACTTATTATATGACCGATGCTCATTATGGCCTAGTGCACGCTCTTCCACTAATCAATCTCCATAAAACGTGACAATGTGACATAACATGCATTTTTCAGCAATCCGACATTTACAAAGTTTATTTTATTAAAGCAAACGGCCACTGAGTAACATATACAAAGCACTCTTACTTATAATATAAACGGTGCACTAACATTTTATTTTGCGATGGGCTTCCATTACTTATTTCCCAGCAACACCATGGTCGGCACCACATCAGTTTGTCTCATCAGATATCTATATCTTGTTTCTTTTGTTTACTTGGCTTTTGATCAATATCGTTATTGTTTGCTATGTATGCAAGTCCACATGAATGGTGATGTCATTTTATATTAGCGGCTATTTTGAGCTATCGATAAGGCTCAGGTAATTGCATATTGGCGGCTAAGGCAATCGTATATTAGCGAACGACGAAGAAGAAAAATAAGGACGGCAATAAATTGTACGTCGGGTTAATGCTGTTCTGCGCAAGGCACATCGACACTCAACGAGATGTTGCATTACTCTCTGGCTACTGAATTCTCGTTTCGGATTAAAGTGTTTTTTCGGGTTTAACATAGAGGTAAATGCCCGCCGGTTAAATATGTTTAATAGTGATTCCGTTAGATTGGCTGGATACCTTTGTCTTAATTGGAAAAGGCTATTGTTTACCAAATATAGTGGCAGATGAAATCGACAAGGTAAAGGCTAGAGGTATCCTGTTGGATTGTTAGATATAACGATCACACATACGAGCAGCAGGGCTAGCTACATGTCATTATTGCGCTGCAACACATCATACTGAAAGCGTTCCCAATGCTTTCTATTCGCTTATGGCATAATTTAAGTGTCGGTCACCATTCTGCATTACATGAAATGCATAGAATGGTTATTCGGCGACGAAACATGAACTGTTGATGTATGGAAGTAGTAAAAATTGATGGGCAGCGTATGATTCACGTAACTGAGGTGAATTTGTTTATGAGTAGCCCATAATTCCACACTGAATTGAAACAGCATATGGGCTCACGTACAAGCTATGTACATTTGTCATAACACGACAATGCAGGTTATGACAGACGATGTAACAGGAACAATGTATACCACGAGTGTGCGAAAAATCTGATGCTAAAGAAGACTACACCATCGATGATCTAACAGCGAACGTTACTGCGGATAACTAAGCTCGAATTGGTGAATCAGAAAGCAACTGTTTAAAAGGATATACAATCATATTGTGCAGCACGGGTGTGCAAATTATTAGCATGATAACAACACGGTCTTCCAGCTGACTTAGAATTAACTGCGACCGCGTTGGTAAAACATGCAATCAAGTGCTTCTAAAGTGCTACCCAGTATCAGATGTTCAGCTCAACTAACATTGGCCGTGGTTTGATAGAGAATTCTGTGTTAAAGCCCTAAGCAAACGCGGAGCAAATATGTTTCCTTGTGCGAATACTTCACATATAAAAATCATCGTTTGTTGAGTTACCTTTGAACAGTTAACTAACTGTCCTTTCGATCGATCATGATAGCACATACTCGTATTGGAGTGTCGCTATAAACAATACTTTCAGTTAAGTCCTGTCTGACACAAGCCCCTTGCTTTATGACGCCTCCACCTATTAACCCATCATCGACATATACCATATTGGGTTTATGATATGGCAACACAATCATAAATTGTATTGATATGCATTTAGGTCATCGATTCATTGTTGCTTAACTGTCTCTTCCCTGTCGTCTAAAATGCATAGAAATTGCCGATGGATTATTAGTAAATCTTAAATCGTGATTTCTTACCATTTTTTCAAATAAATAAATTATGCTCATTGTTAAGCCTTATTTACCTACTGCCCATCCACTCTGATGATCACTAGTCTTTAACACTTTGTTGTTTGTTCGATTCGATTGTATTCGCAAAATGTCTACATAAACTACTCACATTTTTGTAGGTGGCACCCCATTTTATTTCGAAATAAATCAAAACTATTTCTGCTTGTCACGTTACGCAACGCAGTATAGCGCGGTTGTCTGCCTCCATCTTTACGGTAACATGCCGGGAGTAAATTATTGAGATTGAAGTGGATTGGCCAATGAGGCAGATGTTTTACCCAAATACGATATATCACTTAAGCCCGCGCCTGGGGTTCTAATATAAATCTAAAAGTGAATCAGCAAAATATTAAATATCTTACAGCTACGAATTTCATCCAAGTTTCTTATATTTAAGTTTAAATATTATCAGGTACGTAAAACTGAGGATGAAACTACACATGCAGCTTTCATCGCCGAAAGTTAAACTTCGACAGTATTTTTAGATGTGTTGCAAGTCGTATATGCGGGATAACAAATGATTGCACATTGCTATCTAGACTAATTGTTGCAAACATTAAACAGGATTGGTAAGCATCCATCGGAGGCAAACGCCACATGCAACAATATTTGTGCGCGATAAAGCAACAACTTATTGTCAGTATGCAGCAAGGCGTAGCAGATAAATAGGAATAGTTGGTGAGTGAGCAAGCAAGTGGCGCGTTATTGATTTCTCAAACCACCGCATAATAATTACAGTTGCGCTGTTTTTGTACAATATATAAAAAAGATATGAACTTACTTGCCGTAATATTAACATCACCACATTGAACAATTCGCCGACGAAGCTTAGGGAATAAATATGACAGATCACGCTCACATAGCAATCCATGTTCGTTGTCTTGTAAAATCGACAATGAAGTGAATCTATTCCGTTGTAATCTGAGGCAGACTGCAAACATGTCGGCACAACGCGAAGGAATTTTTAGGGCCAACATATCTTTCGTAAATGGTGCGGGTGAGAAGTTAAACGTTACTCATCAATGCTTTGCCTTGGCCGTAATCGACATATTATAGTGGTATGGTTTCCTTTTGTGTTCATCAATTAAGCGCCTATATAATCTTCCATGGGATTGTGCCATCATTTCATGGTTGGCGCTTAAATACTACCTGGTCAGTGGTTCACTCCTAACATTGCAGACAGAATCAAAGTGTATTGTGGAATATAGCGGCTTTTTTTAACATTTAAGATACATATCGATGGAACATATGGCCTCTTTATTACTCAGAGATGTATCATATTCATAGCTATACAATATGGCATGCAGACTGCAATGTATTCATTTGCAATTAGACACCAGAAGACCACAACGATTACGGGGTGTATATATACACATGATGAGGAGAGTGCTATGAATATTTTAACTACAGTCCCGTCCATCAATCAGCGTTCTACAGTAGTTGAAGGTTTTTTGACAAATACTGTAATTATCCGTCCCCCGTATAATGTGATATATGACATGTTAGCGGGATTGCCATTCGTTAGCTGAATCATTTCGAGCACCTGAACTGATTGTGATGCGTTGACGACCCACCCACATTGTCCTGCTCATAGTAGTTACTTGATCTATTGTTTTAATCTCAATAAATTATCAAAACAATAAAATGTCCCATCCCGAATCGAATCGTTTAATGGCCGTGTCTGATGTATCATCTCAACAATGTTTGGCCTCTACAACTTGAAATACTGATAGTAGCTGGACTGTGCAAGCAGCCAGTAAGTCAATATTCAAAATTGCTTAATCGCACAAAACACAGCTACCATGCAAAGGCCATACTGTATTGGGATGCAACAGGCTTTTACATCAGTGTATCTCTCAAAGACAAGTGCATACTGCGTGAGCAATTCTCCGACTGTAAAAGTTGTTATTGCCCAGATAATTCGATGCACTGGATATGAGACCTGGGTGGTGTGAAGCCATCTCTCCGTTGGCCATCCTATGACTAGAAATGAGTTATATCTTTGCATCTCAAGACAGTGTCACATTATTTATCACATCATGTGCAATCGATTCCTCTACGGACATTTAGTTATTTTCTTGTAGTCAGATATTTAGCTTTGAAATATTCCAATATAATCGATGCTATATGTGGAAGAGGGTTTAAATGATACAAGTATCTATGAAGCAGAACATCTGTGAAATAGACTGACTAAATTGAAGTTCGATCCGTCGATTTTGATTGATTGCATGTACCGACAACAAGAACAACACTAAGCGTGTTAATAACAGAAGTTATATGACACTTACACGTTAAAAATGAGTTTAATATCTTCCATTACAATATATATTACTATCTCCAGTTATTTACCTGGTAATATTACGCGAGACCAAGAGGATAACAATGCTATCATTTACAAGTTTGGTAAAGCTCATTCTGCCATACAAGCCCAATATCTACTCTACTTGAAAAATGCTCTTCCTTTGAGGCGGAGCGTCGTTTTTGGTAATGGATTCAACGATCCATATCGCCAGTTTATAGCTTCATTAACCTCTTAGATGAAACTTATGTATAACCAAAGCACATATTCACTTCGACATTTATCGATGCTGCTATTTTTATCCAATTCATATATCAATAGAGAGACAGGTTAGACATGGCAGATTTCCTAGTTGTAGTTAATCGGCAGTTGATACACCAGCAATCTACAATTATGAAATATTAACGAGAAAAAAGCTTGCCTGTCGTTGCATACAGCATCTAAAATAAGCATTGCACCGTTATAAATATATTCCGTCGACACCTTCACAACTAAGGCAATTTCAAGACCACATTCTAATGTATCGTTCACAGATGCAAGGGGGCTACAAATGATACTCTGCTCATGCAATCGATGCATGTTTATGCGGGGAATAATTCTTGTTTTTAGTATAGCGCAGTATCCTTCTCGCACCATATTGCGCTCATCTCAGTTAGAAACAAATTAGCAATGGCGCAAAATTGTTTCCGGCTTCATTGGGTTTCCAGCTAACGTCTAGCTAAACATACTGATTTAAAGTAAATTGCATGAAGCGAAGTAAGATAAACGTATTATAAAACCTTCCCGTCAAACCGCTTTTCACCACTTTAATACGTTGTTGCTTATGAGCATTGGCACCGGATGCTGCGGGTTAGGATGTTTGAAATGTATTTCCATTAATTACCATCAAATAACAATGGGCGACATAATCATTACAATTAACTTGTTTATCACCATGTTTATCATTAAGTCGTCGATAATACATTATTATACAAATCATCAGCATCATTTATATCAACGCTGTGTTTACGACACCAGCTCGTTCAAATGTCATTTTCCGATGGTCTCTGGTGGAAATTTCCAATGTATCAGTGTTTAAAGACACGCATATTGTACATAAATAAAATTCCCCAACACAATATAAAAGCGGTTTGATATTTATTACTTTTAATAAACTGATACCCATTTATATGTATGGGAAACGTGCTTTGCACCTTAAGTTGTGCTTGAAGACGTTATTTAGGTCGTCGATATATGCAGGGCGTGGTCAGCTCGATGAAAAAAGTCAATTTTAAAACCTTCCAACTATATTATTGAAACGGCAAGTGGACTTTCCAATCTCGTTTGTAATGAGCACCGCTTCAAAACCTTAATAGGTTAAGATGGATTCATTGCGATGTTGATTTGATTTGTTTACAGCAGTCACGATATTCAACACTAGAATGTAAAGCTGCATGATGCCATGATATGTAGGACTACATACAGGGTATTGCTGCAATTACCTATAAGCAAGTAAACACACAAAGCCATACATTCTACCCTGGATGCGTTAATTGATTTCTGCTTGAGAAAATAGGCGACAATTATACAACGCAGCTAATCCTGGCCGAAAATCCAGTAGACCCAAACAAGCCACGTTATTATAAAAATTTGGAGAGAGTGCTGTAAATTGGTTTTCTGATAGTGTATACGCTTTGAATCCGTCATTTGTTTTGCAACTTGGGACGATCCTAGCCCCTCCCAATCAGAGCCTATACTCAGCTGCTTCTGAAATCACTATCTAGTAGTGATAAATATATTTTGCTGTATTCCTCCCACTCTAAAATACATTCAGATGAATAATCAAATACTTAAAGGAGCATCTCACACCCTAATCAGATGTCAAAACGCTCATATACTGATATCCTTGGCGTTGATTTCGGCCGAATCTTCCACAACCGTATGAACGCCTGCACAGTGGGTGTGACTAACTACATTTGCTGCTGTGCGTTCAGCAAACAAAATAACGCCGAGCATTTTTTGGATTTGGGGATCGCATCTACTGATAACTTTGCACCTATTTACCCGCATGGTATTTCTAAAGATCGCATTGAATGAAGGCACCATGACACATACGTAGTGTTATTTTATGCAAACCATATCTGCTGTCATATGCCTTCTGATAGAAACAAAAGCAACAGAAAGATCAATTTTATCATACATATATTGTAGAACAACATGGGTTTGATTACAAAATACATGATATGGCCCATTGCTATTTACCATGTACATAAAGGTGTTATTGTGAGACATTTAAAGATACATAATATTCGATGGAAATAAAGACGTTTACAACGTGACTGGCATGACCAAAATATTGTTCAATGCAATCAGTGTATGACATTTGCTATCAACGCACGTAGTCGCATCTTTATCCATCATTCATACTGTACAGTCTACTAAGCGAAATATCAGCTCTCTTTAATGCGAAGCACACAAAATAGGAGTTTTATGTTAGTTAAATCATTACGGTAATTCCTAAACGAATATATGTAATCAAAGTTTATTGTACAAATATATTAGAAAGAACACATAAGCGTGCAACTGAGCTCCTAGCCGCTGTTTCTGAGTTACAAGCAGCCATTGCGCTTTTGAGGAATGACTTACATGTATACAGAATGTTCAATGGATTAGATAATATTAGTGAAGCTATGGATTCCAGAGTGCTAGGAAGATTTTGTGGACATAAGTACACCTCGATAAAACCAATGGCAATTACAGAATGTGGACGAATCGCTTTATGACCCAATCAAATAATTTACTGGCAAAGATACCAGGAGTCCCATGAACAGCGATCACATCAATACATACGTTGATGTAAAACCCTAGGCTAGCTTAATACTCTGAAATAAAATGGCAGACGGAATTTCTTTTATATCTCTTTATTTCACCTTTTATTGCTTGTTAACTGTATCTGCCTCATTTAATGTGCGGTTGTATTGGATTAGGTCTGTCATTACTTTGTGATTGTATTGCTTATCGATGAGATGAGGGATATTAATCTATTATTATTTCTGGTGTCTGAAATTCAATTCCGCATCCAAATTGCAGCTTGTGCATGGGTTAAGTGCTGCCGCTGAACATTAACATTCAGTTGAAAACAAAGATAATCTTAGACTTAACTGTGTTAATCGCATATCATAATCTTGAATGACTGCAAAGATTCATAAAATGAAGAATTTATGGCACAAGGTTCTCTGCTTGTTTCCTTAAATTACAATGCTGTATATTATTATAAGGTTGATGCGGTGTAGATCCTTGTCCTTGTCATTTTAACAGAGTTCACATTGTTGTTGGGTAAGATATGAATAAATAAAAGGTAATTGTCTTAATCGAGTCATGTTGAACCTGTGCACAAAAACCTTTCCTACTATCTGCAAGCTTTTTAAACAATATGCAGTTCTCTTTTACAATGACTTAGAAATATCTTAATGCTGACATTGCAATAATGAATTATTGACTGAATGTACCCCCGAAGGCTGTCTGAAAATGAGGCTCGTATAAACAGCATCTAAACAGCAGTAGAGTCCAAACACGCCTGCATTACTGAGAAACAATTAGGCTCCCCGATGTATTAGCAATTGCTTAACCGTGTGTTTGTGCGGTTTGATTAACTAAGTGCAACAGAGGCGGAACAGAATGTATTTTTTATGGGATATCCGATGTAATGAAAGATATTTACTTTTATACGACAACTATTAAGTCACATAATAGCAAAATAAATATTGGAAAGGATAAATAAAATATAACTTTTGTTCTGACTGCCACACCCGTTATATCGAATATATATATATATATATATATATATATATATATATATATATATATATATATATATATATATATATATATATATATATATATATATATATATATATATATATATATATATATATATATATATATATATATATATATCTATATATATATATATATATATATATATATATATATATATATATATCCGGGATTTGGTCCTGACCTTTGCCATGCCGTTGTTTCATCTTAAGAGTCAAATTGAGTCTCTATTCGCTAAAAGTGACATGTCATTCAATCAAATGCATGGCTACGATTGTTTGCTCTACCGCTGTGAATCCGTAAGAGGATGAGGTACGATGCAGGCAACATCGCACAGTTTTGCAATCACTGATGCCTCAAACGGCTTAAAGATGTCTTCCAATGTGCCGTTTGGGCGATGTTGAAGGTTTCATTGATTTATGTGCTACAGACGGAGCATCATTACATTCAAATAGACATTGCCCATGCGAAGGGGCATCCATCATGATAAGCTATGCCTTTAGCGCAAACATACATGGACATCTAACAAATCGTAGTGAATGCCACAGATGATAAACGAAGTCGACACAGCACTTTTAATGGTGCCACGGACTGATGGTTCTTGGGGCCTGGATTAAGTAATTTGGTCTCATTCCATATACTCAACTATCTCGGTGTTATTTGACCGGAAGAGACATTATGGCGACAGGCTTTTGTTTAAGGTAGGTTGGAAATCCTCTTTTGATGTATGCTCTCATTGAATTCGTTGTCTTTCGTAGCATGCGCAACCTTATTTCTACCATTTATGCCGCTATCTAGTTGCTTTGACGGACAAATAGACGACTTTAGACCGATCTGTTTGTGGCCGCATTGTACACCTAGCCGCTACGTCAGATTTATGTCAAAATTAAATATCTTCAAGTTAATGATATTGTGAGCTATTCATCAATGTTGGGTATTCACATGTCGATCGATTTTTTAAGTAATGTCAATTTGTTTGTTTAGCCCTTGAAAGCATAACTGATGTAATTTTAATAGCTACATAATTAGAGATATGCTGAGGGCGTAAATTATGGACAATTCGCTTCGTTAATGTTGCAATCTAGTCAAGGTCCCCTAGCCTGATGGTTGCGGGCGCTGTTTACATGTTACTGATGTTCATTAGTCTCGCCTTAAGTCTAGGAGAGCTTAATGTCTTGAACTGGACGGGCATCCCACATTTGGGATGCTCCAATCACAAGCCGTGTCGTTTGATCACTATCGGGTACCTTTGAGTCGTTGTCTCTCATTGGTCAGTTCTACAATTTCCGAAAAACTTGTCCAACCGGCCGAGTGATTTTATGAGCCGGGCACACATTCTACAACACTCCGATTTGTTGTTTCACGCTGAGTGGCACCGTTAATCACACATTCGGCGAGAGAAGCAGACACACAACTGGTTCTTTTTAACTTACTATCACGTAAACATACTATCGTGCAGCTAAGCGATTAAAGCGCTTGTTGTGGTGCCAATTTGAACTTTTGAGACCCCCCATAATTCCAGAAGACATTCAATGTGTTCTCATTGGACGCAGACCACTACAATATCCATTACGTCACATAGAACCGAGGGTGCGTATCAAAAGCCAGTTCCATGAGCCAGACACGTGCAATTAAGGTCAATCCGGGTCACAACCTTTGCGTTGATTGGTCACGAAGATTAACGAACGTGTTTAATAAATATTCGGTCTTGACGTAGACTCTAGGGCGAGAAGCGTAGCGGAACCCCTGGAGTCTGGGACGCAGACTAGTTGCAATCCCACCCGCGAAAATGTTTTGTTGTTCGTAAGCGGAGTCATTTGTTTGCTTCGGGTGACTATATTACAACCGACGGCGAGTTTACAGAGCGACCCGATAGACGACCACTCAACGTCTTACAATGGAGCAAGAAAACGCAAGTGATGTTCGGAGGCAAATGACCCCTTGGTCGTAACATTGCGTCGCCTGCATAAATACTAAGAGAGGCTGCATATAATTGTAGACTAATATTTTAAAAAACCATGTTTAGCCACCTATCACCGCAGCTGAGAAATGTGTTCATTCATCATTACTTAATTACTCGCGTTGTTTACGAAATCCATTAGCGTCGCCGAAGTAGATGATTAGGGGCAGATGTGAGTTGTTAATCGCCTGATGGCGACCGCATATGTTCATTTATTTAAAGACCCCATAATTTGCGTGTTGTACGCGAAGGCACAGCTGTTACTTGCTCCCCGCTATATTACAAATATATACGTCCGGTGTCCAGGCGGTGCTGATCATTCTCAAGGCGGGTTATTCGCTGTTTATCACTGTAGCCGCGAGCATAGCAGTATTAATCCGAAGCATCTATTATTATCTTTCTGTTATCGTAGTAAAATAACGACGGCATATGCAACAACACTTCCATGTCAATTTGATTCTGATCCCTAGACTGGTCTGCTATTTCTTGTGTGGTCATTTAGAGCTACGTATAATCCTACCTATGCCAGCCAGGAACATGTGAAGCAGAGAGTTTCTAACGCTTTTTTGACATTTAGAGCTGGTCACATCCTAATGTCCGTTACATTTTCATATGCAATAGTCATAAAATGGTATTGTGACTGTGTTCAATGTGCCACTGCCAGTGAGTTTCCGTTTTTCTCTATCTGTCTGTCTCTGTCTTTTGATATTCGTCAACATTAAATAATATGGGAACGATGGCACCCTTTTTTTATTTTTTATGCTCCGATGTACATAAAATCCAATAATTGATGCATCGGAAAATGATTCTGAGTGTCATCTGCATCGTTTTCCGGTTTAATCGACACTTGAAACCACATAGCTTCGACCTTAGCCCAAATGACAGGTATTTTATGCAAATTTGGTGTTTACTCATTGCTACAAGGCAACTCGGTAACAGAATGTTTACTGTTGGACACTGAGACTAAAGCCGTAGTTTGTGAAACAAATAAATGTGCGGCTTTTCAAACGGTAGCCGGCATTTTTATGCCAATCAATGTCAGTGGTGGTTTGGTTATATACGGACGCTGCAGTTCTCTGAATGTTTGATATAACGTCGATATTAACCACCACAAGCCACGTAGGTTACTGCTGTGGTGATAAAGCACAATGAACAAAACCATTTGGAACTGCAGCTATAATGTTATATATCAGGGCAGCTACTGTTTTGGTTATTTCAACGACTTACTTTTTTTAATTTCGAGGCATCTTTGAATTCTTTTTTTAAAAATCTTCCCCCAATGAATTGGCTAATAACAGTATCTCATGTTGAGTAATGCCAATAAACGCCAGCTTAATCAATGAATCCTTGTTTGTGTTCAATATGACTAATTGCAGTCGCATTCGATCTTAAAAGCTGATTTACGACCATAATCAGTCATCATCACTGGACTAGATATACAGGATGCTTTTAAAATGCAATACCTTCGAACACATTAACAGGTGTAATTGAGTGATATGCTTTGACGGTGTCTTTTGGTGTAAGTAAGGACGTTTAACAGAAATGCCTTATAATGCTATCACCTCATCAGGTTTGGTTTGCATGTCAAGTTATTTCATATCCATGCAGATTATGTACGTACTTCCACGAGACACGGAGTTGATAAAAGCCAATTCTGTGAGCTCTTTTCCCTAAAGTATTACTATTTCAACATTGTTATGCTTGTGATGAATGCGACAGATGTGGTACATAGAATATGTGAATAATCATGATGATCAAGAGCTTTTTTGGACTACACTAAATTCATATAATTCTTGGAAAGGATTCTTCTGACGATCCCCTGCACATAAAGACCAACACCCACAGTTCGTTAACATCCAGCTGCATGGACGTTCACCGGAGGGTCCCAATTAATTATTGTACATCTAGACTTTCTCAGCAAACTCTTGAATACACCACGCGATATCGCACAAATGATGGCCCCAGGGATATAAATAAAATAAGGCAACCTCTAACATGATTGAGAATTCAGGGAAGCAATTGTCAAGGTTTTATCCTAGCCTTTGATAGGAAATCCGAATACGTCGTTGTGTCCTAGAGTGGCGTTAGGGCTTCTAACTAAATGATCATACAATGTTAAGTATAGTTCCGTGCCGTTGAAAAAAACACTTCGAATCAGCAAACGAATTATCCATATGTTAGCGGTAAAGGGTTCACATGCAGTGTTGTAAAAACTGGGTAAACTAAAAAAACAGCGGATGACAGTCCAGGGCCTATATGTCCGTTTTGACATGACAATCAGCACAGCTTCCATGGAGTTATATGTCGGTCAACGAATCACGCAACAGCGGCTTCGAGCAATCAAACGACCGTTCTTGTCGAGTCAAATAAAGTACTCTATTGTTATTTCTATCTTGGTTCTAGAAAAATTGTTGATGATTGATTGATATCGACGACTCACAAATGTGCTGTGAAATATATTAACATAAGTTTTAACATGAGTAGCGAACGGATCGAGTGGCTGCGCATTCTCGATTTAACTGGTTTATTGTGCTTTCGCTCACTTACAGCTTATTTGGAGCTTCAGAGGTTGAGTAATGAATATTATGTTCCGTATTTGCGCCTTTTGTCACGCCCTGTCTGTAGTTAGCACCAGGAATATAAGACAGGATAATAAGTCAAAAGCGTTCGAGGTAATCGAACTGTGAAGGTGGTTTTACACCATAATTTTACCGATATATATCGTTATGTAGGTGTTGCTTCAGGGTGTAGCGAAAGTGAACCGATATCACCTGTTTTTTATTTGTTGAGTGTAATGCAATGAGCGCTAACTGTGAAAAGAAGCTCCAATTTGCAAAATATACCCAGAGGCTAATTTATTTAACATTGTAAGGAACTTTATATTTTGGGGGGGATCAAGCAGAGATGGGAGATACGTGAAAGTAGTCCCATTCAAATACTTCTAGGCTATTAAAGTCGTGGTCAATATCCCGCGTCAATATATAACAATGTGATTCAATTCACAGACTGTAGCGGCCCTACGCAAATATGAGATGAGCATAATTATGACTCTCCTGACGAAAACATCCTGATAAACTGCTTTCGGCACAAAACTATTAATTCCACTTCAAACCTTTTTTTTACGTCCACTAAGCGAATGGCTACGGGCGCGCTTGACTGAGCTGTCAGAGGTGATCGCAGATCATTTTGGTCATGTTGATGACGTCGAATTACTAGGTCATGACCTGATCGTGTGGTGAACATGACAATCATCATCGATGCTGCTTTGCATTGACTAAGTCAATTGCAATAAAAATGCGTAATTGCAACATACATACAGACATACATACATACATACATACATACATACATACATACATACATACATACATACATACATACATACATACATACAGACATACATACATACATACATACATACATACATACATACATACATACATACAGACATACATACATACATACATACATACATACATACACATACATACATACATACATACATACATACATACATACATACATACATACATACATACATACATACATACATACATACATACATACAGACATACATACATACATACATACATACATACATACATACATACATACATACATACATACATACATACATACATACAGACATACATACATACATACATACATACATACATACATACATACATACATACATATATACATACATACATACATACATACATACATACATACATACATACATACATACATACATACATACATACATACATACATACATACATACATACATACATACATACATACATACATACATACATACATACATACATACATACATACATACATACATACATACATACATACATACATACATACATACACATGTATACATACAATTTGATGGCGTTATCAATAATTCAGTGTTATCAATAATTCGCATTTTCTTCGATTTGCAGCGTCCATACACACTTTTCCCTTGTCCATGACCACGCTGGTTCCCCACCAAGATAGAGCTAATGACCATGTCAGGGGCAATTCTCGGATTTGCCGGCAAACGTTAGTACCTTTACCACATGCAGCTACCTTGAGGCAAATAAGATGACGTTGACATTGGTTATCATGAACAAAATCCGGTGTGTTTGTGAGAAATGTTTCACTCATTCTTCTTTTGCATATATACATTAACTGGTCCGATATCACAGGTCATCCATTTTGTTCCACAAAGGCGCCTAGATTGTGTAACATATTATGTTCCGAGGCCAACGCAAGCCATTTAATGACACACATTGCTTCATGTAGATACATTGTTGATCAGCGATTACCTCTAAACATGAAACGAACCATATACATGGTCTTCTCCTGTTTACCAACCACAGCTTACGGTTTCTGCAATAGATTAGAGTGACAACATTTGCAAAGTGTATATATCGCATTGATGTGGTGATCACTTTCGAGGATTGTAGGAGTATTTTGGCGGTCAAAATGGTTGTTTATCATTCCATAACTCTAGATCATATATAAAATATATCACGCGCAATGAAGGGTTAAATCATGGTTATGAGGGCAACACAAGTATGGCATAGCGTTCAATATATAAAATAGTTGGTCAAATTGTTTGACTAAATGGGATAAATAGTACGATACTGTTAACGTTTACAAATTGACAAATGACCAATTCAGCAATATATCTCACCCTGTGATATCTGTAAAATTCCGAGGAACATGGTTGGTAAGGTTGCTTTGCGTTGTTATCACAAATCAAGACGTAATTAGTGCAATTGTGGAATATAATCAAAATGATGAAACATTGTTTTTTTGGTTGCAACATGCCAAATAATTTGGCTATTAAACAGACCATATACGTAAATGTCAATTGACAAATGACCAATTCAGCAATATTTCTTATCTTGTGATATCTGTAAAATTCTGAGTAACATGGGCGGACAGGTTGTTTTGCGTTGTTATTACAAATCAAGACGTAATAACTACAATTGTGGAATTTGATCAAAATGATGAAACATTGTTTTTTGGTTGCAACACGCAAAATGTTATGGCTATTAACGTACCATATACATAAATGGTAAATTACATCCATATTGTTGCTATAAACACAGTAACATCAAACGTTCGTAACGTTATAAAAAACATTATGCATGGGAAAGGGTAAGCATAATATTATTTAAATATTCATTGTATAAGTCTGTTGGGAATATGACAATTACTTATATTCATTGGCTTTTTCTCTCCCTGAAGAAGTATTTGCATTTCATTATTCACGTATAACCATCAATGAGACGAGACCGCCTTTAAAGCGCACAGTCCATTTTCAGCATTCTGGGGTTATTCTTTACTTGTTTTCCGTTCATGGAATAATGATATGACGGCGCTCTCAAACGAATATACTTACTAAGCGATGTTTGTATATTACCATTGATGCATCCTTGCCACAAGCCCTGTAAGGTTTCTTTATCAAGTAAAGCTGGCAACCAACCCATGAATCGTTGTAAATTCGATTATCACAATAACATAAGTTATGTGCGTTGCTCAGGTCGTTTCATACTACCGGTTCTTAAGCTGCATGGTATTTCAGTTCCAATTAATCTCAGCTGACAATATTAGGACAACAGGAAACGTAAGAGCGGATTTAACCCCCGGAACAAACTTTTTGGTTGCAATGTGAGAAACTCACCAGAAATCTCTTGTACTACTCGATTGACAATCAACGCATTTTTCAGGTCGAATGCAATTTGTAAAGACAACCTCTGTCTATGTGACAAAGATCCATTATATGATTGTATAATATTCGAATCCACTGTTTATCCTGTCATGATGACTGGCAATATCGGTTTTTTGATGCGTCGCTGCTAATTTGAAATTGATAGATGTCGGTTTGTTAATAGCACTGGTGACCGATCACTGAATGCTATTTGGAACGATCCATAGTTCAATCAATTAAGCAAATATCCTATATACGGCCTCTTTAAAAGGGTGTGCTTTGCAAAGACCTCGAACATGGACTGCGATCTGCTAATCAGTATTCATTCCTATTGATTCGTCGGCAACATTTTTAACATAATGACATTAATATCTCGGCGGGGAAGTTATCTGTTTAAGCATTATTCATAACAGCAAAAGTGGAATTATTAGGCGGATGTTTGAGAAATCCATAATGTGCCGTTTGGTAGCTCACTGACCAACCTTTCCAGTTCGTCTGCTATGACGTAGTGCATATTGACAATGATCTAATGTATTTCATGCCACGTTGTTATAACCTTGCATAAACAATTATTGTTGCATGTATCTTAGACTCCGCTGGCTGCTTAGCACTCCAGTTTAAAATGCAGGAGATGATAACCTATATAGCAATGTACATTGCATTGCTTCCTCGAACATGCGACGTGTAGTATCCCTAAAAATACTGTCGATGTAAAAACCATTCGGCGATGAAAGCATCAAAGGTAATTTCATCCTCTGTTTTACGTACACAATCATATTTAAATTAAAAAATGTAAAAGACTTGGATCATATTTGTAGTTGCGAGCTTTAGTAAAGTATCGTAAAGAATTTTGGTAAAATATCTGCCCCATTCGCCAATACCCTTCAATCATAACACATTTACTTCCGGCATGTAACCCTGACGATAGAAGCCGACACTCTACTATACTACACAGCACAACGTGACAAGCAGAAATATTTAACGTCGGAGTTGATGAGCTGTAGGTAAATAAAAGCATTATGATAAGCATCGTGTTATCTATTTATAAAAGTAAGGATTAAGTTGTGATTAAGTTGCGTGCCCCATAAACATCAGCCTCTCAATTACTCAGACAAAATCCAAACTAATCGACCAACAGCAACTTCTGTACATCTTAGACGACAAGGAAGAGGCGGTTAACTTAATCTAAATAAATAATCTAAATGCATATCAACAAAATAAATGATTTTGTTGCATAATAAAAATACAATATTGTAGTTGTCGCTGGTGGATTGATAAGCGGAAGCGTGTGTAAGCAACGGGCTCGTGTCAGGATGTCGATTGTTAGTATTGTTTATAGCGGCACAACGATACGTGTGTTGTATGGTGCCTACCTACGAGATCTAAATGACTTACACGCTTACCATCACCGTTGCCGTTCAAGTTTTCATTCAGTTTGTTCTTTGTTGTATGTGGCTGTGTTCGTAACGCTTTACTAAGGGATTGTTATGTGTCGCTAACAGGGACGCTGCAAAATGCGATGTATTCGTCGAGGGCATCATACCAGTTCCCGTGTCAATATTGAATTACCTCATACAACATTGGTTTTGCTCTTCAGATCGATTCACTGATGATCATCTCAAATACATGAAACGTTGCTAACTTCTGGTGTTCGTAGGAACAACGCTTTACTAAGCGATCATGTTATGTGTCGCTAACAGGGATCCAGTGTGTTAATATTATAGCCTCGATAATTACGATTGAGAAGGTAAAAACGAATATCATCGATATAAGATTAAATTACAATTTATTTACTGTGAAGCTAATGTCCGCTCCTTTTGAAGAATCATCTTTAATTTACATATGTTGCATACAGCTTCATTTTAAATTTCCTCAAATGTTTTGCAAGTTTCAACTAGTAATATTATCAATTGCTTAGGGCTTGAGTAAAGGGTGCTCTGTCTATCACCAGCCTCAAATACAGCCACAAGTATTCCTCGTAAACCACCGCGCACGAAGCCTCTTCCCTTGATTTGCACGTCTACGTTGCAAGCATCAGCAGAAAAATAACACGAATACGTTTAGCGTTGCCACCATTATTTCTACTTTGATAAAACGAAGGCTCGTTAATCATGGGTCTGTTTTGCCATGTAATGCATCCATCACAACCCGGCATGCTTATTAGGCTTGCAAACTTTGTGGACCTCTGCCAGACACGCTACAGAAAACGTTCGCCATTTTTATTATTCATTAATGTCATAATTGCTGCGTCGTTGACCAGCATGCTCTACTCGATCAACTTCCTGTCGGAAATGATGCAAATGTAACAACAGTTTTTTTTATTTTTTTCAATATACAACCGTTCATAGTAGCTGCTGCAACATTGAGATTTGCAATGATAAAATTTACCGAGTTGATTTTATCGCTGTCACCAGCAGACATCCAATATGCGAAGCTAGTGAAAAAATGTAAGAGTTTATTATTTGTCCAAATCACAATGAGTAAATTATACCACGATAACAATTGCCAGCATTGCACATCAGTATGACCCCGTTGTGTATCGATGCTTTAGCCTCACATTTATAATGGAAACAGAGATAGTCAGCAACTACCACCACATGTACACATCAAACGGGGCAATATAAAATCCGTAAAGAGTAACCTGATGTTGTCTTTTGCTTAGTATTTGTGTCGGCAGCCGATGTCATGATTTGAGTTTCATTCGGTAGTAATATCAGAACTAATTTTGCACGCAAAATGGGGAAAAATCAATCTACACAAATATTACTTGATGCAGTTCATGCTAAATGCACACACATTTATATATATATATAAATATATATATATATATATGTATAAATATATGTGTATATATATAAATATATATATATATATATATATATATATATATATATATATATATATATATATATATATATATATATATTATATATATATAAATGTGTGAGTGCATTTAGCAGAACTGCATCAAGTATATGTATGGATTATATGCCCCATTTTGCGTGCAATATATATATATATATATATGGCAGGGGAACTCTAGCAGTATATATATATATATATAATATATTATATATATATATATATATATATTGGCAGGGGAACTCTGGCAGTGCGTGAATGAATCCTTCGATATCTCTCATATAACAGTCTTATCAAAATAACAGCCCTCTGTCATTATATCTGTTTACATAGTATTTGAGCTCTTTGAGCATTTTTGCTACTCCACCCGTATTAAGTAAAGTTGCGGTAGATAATTAGTTTCCATTAGTTATAATCGTATTAAACCTACTTGGAGGTATCCATTACCGGTTAAACCCGTTTCCCAAGGGCAAATTACCCTTTCATGCAATAATAAATCTGTCATGCATTTGATGGAATGACTTGTCACTTTTGGCGAATGGAGACTCAATTTAGGCTCTTAAGATGGTATATATATAATATATATATATATATATATATATATATATATATATATATATATATATATATATATATATATATATATATATATATATATATATATATATATATCTAGAGAGATATATATATATATCGCTCTATATATATATATATATCTATCTATATCTCTATATCTCTCTCTATCTATGTCTATCTCTCTATCTATCTATCTATATATATATCTCATAGAGATATATCTCTCTCTCTCTCTATCTCTCTATATATCTATATATATATATCTCTATATATATCTATATCTCTATATATATATATATATATATATATATTTCGATAAAACGTGTGTGGCAGTCAGAACAAAAGTAGTTTATTGATCGGTTTGAATATTTTGTTTTACTATTCTGTGACCTAATAGTTGTATAAAAGTAGATATCTTTCATTACATCGGAGATCTCATACAAAATACTTTATGTTAATACTGTGCCACTGCTGTTGAACTTAGTTAATCACACCACACGAAGACACGGTTAAGCAATTGCTGATAAATCAGGGAGCCTAATTGTCTCACAGTAATGCAGGCGTGTTTACGGCTTCGTTGCGTGAGGAAAACTAATGACATGATCGGCAATGAACTTTTCTATTGTTGACATGTTGTTCATACGAGCCTCACTTTCATACAGCCTTCGGGGGCACATGGCAGTTTATATTTCATTATTGCCATGTCAGCATTAAGAGATAATTTCAAGACATTGTGAAGGAAAGCTGCATATGGTTTTAACAGCTTGCAGATTGCAGGAGTGGTTTTTGTGCCAAATTCAACATGACTCAATTAAGACAATTGCATTTTATTTACTCATATCTTACCCAACAACAATGTAAACTCTGTTAAAATGACAAGCAAACGGATCTACAACGCATTAACCTAATAATTATATACAGCATTTTAATTTAAGGAAACACGCAGAGACCCTTTTGCCATAAAACACTGCAGTTCACGAATCCTTTGCAGTAATTCAATATTATGGTATGCGATTAACAACGTTAAGTCTGAGCTTATCGTTGCTTTTGACTGAATGTAAATGTTCAGTGGCAGCTATTAATCCATCAGCAAGCTGCAATTTGGATGCGAAATTGAATTTCAGCTACCAGAAATAATAATAATACATTAATATCGATAAGCAATACAATCACGAAATAATGACAGACTTAATGCAATACAACTCACATTAAATGAGGCAGATACAGTTAACTTGCAATAAAAGCGAAAAAAATGCATCTGCCATTTTATTTCACAGTATTAAGCGATCCCAGGATATGACAACAACGTTTGTATTGCTGTGATCGTTGTTCATAGTACAAAATTGGTATATTTGCTGGTGAAAGTTTCGATTGGGTCATAAAGCGATGCGACCACGTTCTGTACTGGCCATGGGCTTTATCGAGGTGTACTATGTCCCCGAAGTCTCGAGTTCTCAGCACTGGAAATCAAATCATCACTAATATTATATAATCCATTGAACATTCTGTGTACATGTAAGTCCGTCGTAAAAAGCGCAATGGCTGCTTGTAACTCCGCCGTGTTCTTTCTAATATATTTGTACAATTAACTGTGATTATACATATTCATTTAGATATTCCCGTATGGAATCAACTAACATAAAACTCCTATTTTGTGTGCTTCGCATTAAAGAGAGCTCATATTTCTGAATGTTCTTTAAGATTGTGTTATGCTACTGGTTCATCAAATGAGCTTTACATCCTTCTTATATGATTTTGTTGTAAATTCCAAGCTGTTTTATAACGATATCATTTTGTCACAGATTGATAACTAGTGGGGCTATGTAGTAATTGCTTAGTAGACTACACAGTATGAATGATGGATAAAGATGCGACTACGTGCATCGATAGCAAATGTCATACACTGATTGCATTGAACAATATTTTGGTCATGACAGTCACGCTCTAAACGACTGTATTTCCATAGCATTTTATGTATCTTTAAATGTCGCGCAATAAAACAACTATATATATATATGATAGTTAGAGTAATGGACCATATCACGCATATTATAATCAAAAACATGTTGTTCTACAATTCATAATAAATGATGGATCTGAAATAATAGCAATTAATCATGCAAACAATGAAGCGTTCTCAGGCTAGTAAAATTTATCTTTCTCTTACTTATATTTCTATATATAGACATATGATATAGCAGATATTTGCATAAAATAACAGTTGCGTATGGGCAATATCACGTTGCCTTAATGCAAAAAACACATGTTGTTTACAATTCATAACCAAATGGTGGATCTGAAATAGCAGCAATTAATCATGCAGACAATGAAACGTTCTGAGGCTACACAATGAATCTTTCTGCATTTTTGTTTCTATAGGAAGACATATGCACAGCAGATAGGGTTTGCATAAAATAACACTGTTAATAATCACGTTGCCTTGTAACAATTCGATCTTTAGAAATCAAGTGCAAAAATAGGTACCAATCATCAGTGAATTCAATCCGAATGAATGGCATTGTTTGGTTTGCTGCACGCACAGCAGCATATGTAGTTGTAAGGAATAAAGATTGTTACATTCGGCCGAAATCAAGCATATCAATACCTGAGTTCTGACATTTTAGGGTGCGAGGTGCACCTGTGATAACTGGATTATTGAATTGGATTAGGAGGGCTAGAATCGTCGCAAGTTGCAAGAACAAATGACGGATTCAAAGCGTAGACACTATCAGAAAACCAATTCACAGCACTCGCTCCCAATGTAATTACTTGTTTTTGGGGGTCTACTGGAACCTCGGCCAGGATTAGCTGCTTGCATAATTGTCGCCCATTTTCTCCAACAGAAATTAATTAAAGCATCCAGGGTAGAATGTATGGCTTTCTGTTTTTTTCTGGTTAATAAGTAATTGCAGAAATACCGCGTAAGTAGTCGGACATATCAGGGCATCAGGCAGCTTTACGAACTTGTGTTTAATATTGTGACTGATGTAAACAATGCTTAAGATTCATTTTAATATAAGTGCAAATAAACGTCACAATGAACCCTTCTTAACCTTTTAATGTTTTTGCTATGAAGTGGTGCTCATTACCAACGAGATTGGAAAGTCCACTTGCTGTTTCAACAATATAGGTTGAACGTTTTAAAAGCGATTTTATTTCAACACGCTGATCACGCCCTGCACATATCGAAGACCAAAATAACATCTTCTAGCACAACGAAAGGTGCAGAACACGTTACCCATACATGTAAACGGGTTTCAGTCTATTAAATAAATATACCAAAGAAATACTCGTAAATGATAGCATCGTTATCCTCTTGTTCTCGCGTAGTATCATCCACAAAAATTATTGCAAGTGGCGTTCGCCTCCGATGGATGCTTACCAATTCAGTTTAATGTTTTGCAGCAATTAGCATAAATAACAATGTATAAATATTTGCAATCCTGCGTATTCGACTTGCAACACATCTCAAAATACTGTCGATGTTAAACTTTCGGCGCTGAAAGCGGCAGGTGTAGTTTCATCCTCAGTTTTACGTACCTGATAATATTTACACTTAAATATAAGAGACTTGAATGTTATTCGTAGCTGTAAGATAGGTACACTTTTGCTGATTCACTTTCAGATTTATATTAGAACCTGAGGTGCGAACTTAAGTGGGATATCGTTAAGTATTTGGGTAAAACATCTGCCTGATTAGCCAATCCAATTCAAACCCAATGACTATCACCTGGCAAGTTACCATAAAGATTAAGACAGATAACAGTGCCACACTGCACTGTATAACGTGACAAGCAGAAATAGTTTTAATTTATTTCCAAAAAAATAGGGTGCCACCTACAAAATGTGAGCAGGCAGTGTATGTAGACATTTTGCAAATATAATTTAGTCGAACAAACATCAAAGTGTTAAAGACTAGTTATCATCAGAGTGGATGTGCAGTAGGTAAATTAGGCTTCACAATCCGCATATTTTTTTTATTTTAAAAAAAGGTAAGGATCAAATTATATCTGCGTTGTGTGCGCCATAATCGTTGGCCTTAAGAAATCACGATTTATGTATAACTAATAATCCATCGTCAATTTCTATGCATTTTAGACGACAGGGAAGAGACTGTTGAGTAACGATAAATCGATGACCTAAATGCATATCAATAACATTTATGAATGTGTTGGCATATCATAAATCCAACACTGTATATGTCGATGATGGGTTAATAGGCGGAGGCGTCTGTAAGTATCGGGCTTGTGTCAGATAGGACTTAACTGAAAGTATTGTTTGTACGAGTATGTTCTATTATGAACTAACTCAACCAACGATGCTTTTGAAATGCGAAGTATTCGCAAAAAGAAAAGCATATTTGCCTCGCATTTGCTTAGGGCTTCAACACGGAATGCTCTATCTAACCACGACACATGCTAGTTGATCTGAACCTCTAATATTGGGTAGCACTCTTAAAACATATGACAGCATTTTGTACCGACGCAGTCGCAGTAAATTGCATGTTAGTCGAAAAAGCCTGTTATTACCATGCTAATAATTAGCATTCCCTTGCTACAAATATGATTGTATATCCTTTTAAACAGTGTGTTATCTGATTTAGCCATTTGAACCTAGTTATCCGCAGTAACGTTCGCTGGTAGATAATCGATGGTGCAGTTTTCTTTAGCATCAGATCTTTCGCACACTCGCGATATGTATTGTTCCTGTTACATCTTCTGTCATATTCAGCATAGTCATGTTATAACAAATGTGCATAGCTTGTATATTAGCCCATATGCTGTTGCAATGCAGTATGGAATTATCGGCTGCTCATAAACAAATTCAATTCAGTTACGATGTCTATCAATTTGTATTACTATCATATATAAACAGTTCATGCTTCATCTCAGAATAGCAATATTATGCACTTCCTGTAATGCAGAATGGTGACCGACACATAAATTATGCCATAGGTGAATATAAAGCAAGGGGAACGCTATCGGTATGATGTGTTGCAGTGGAATGATGAAATATATCTAGCCATTTTGCTCGTATGTGTGATCGTTATATCTAATTATTCCACAAGATACCTCTAGCCTCGACCGTGTCGATTTTCATCTGCCATTGTAATTGTTAAGTAAAAGCCTTTTTCGAATGAGACCAAGGTATCAAGCACGTTCAATGGAATCACTGTTGAACATATTTAATAGGCGGTCATTTACCTCTGTATTATACCCAATAAAACACATTTATGCGAAAAGAGAATTCATTACCCAGAGAGTGCCTCATGTCGTAGAATGCGCATTTAGAGTCGCGATACCTTGAGCAAAACAGCATTAACCCGGCGTACTATTTGTAGTACGCCAATATGCGGTTACCTGTGCCTTATCAATAGCTCATATAAAATAACATCACCATTCATGTGGACTTGCATACGTAGCAAACATTAACGATATTGATGAAAAGCCAGTAAAATAAAAGAAAAAGATATAGAACCCCGGTCAGGTCCAGTGTATGAAAAAAATATTGGAAGCATCCTATATGTTGTATCTGATGAGACAAACTGATGTGGTGCCGACCATCGTGTTGCTGGGAAATAAGTAATGGAAGCCCATCGCAAAATACAATGTTAGTGCATCGATCATATAATAAGTGTTTTGTATATTTGATTCGGTGGCTGTTTGCATAATCAAAATGCACGCTTTATACAGATTGATTATTGGAAGAGCAAGCTCTAGGCCATGATGAGCATCGCAAATCATCAATAATGATTCTCATACAATGGCAAGATCATTTTTAAGCCCTCATATCCGAGGCCTACATGACGCCATACATTCATGTCTCTTTGTTCCTAGCTGACGCGTGCGTGTAATAAATTTGATTATTCAAACTGGATGCTAAACTTACTTTGGATGTTCGACCAAGTGCAAGTGATTAAATACCTCGTTAACTACAATACACTGAGATAAATGTAAAGCTGTAGGATTCGATAAGGTTAGTATCTCCTTCGGCTTCGGTAAACGATGACTTGTGCATGTATTGATGTTTGAGAGAGATATACAAATAATTAGGGTCAATAAGACATGCTGTCAAGCAGGTAGTGAACGTGCTTGTAGATAACGCACAGCCAACTACACATCCAAGAGGACGAGCAACTATTTCGACTGAGGACAACAAATATATCCATGAAACTAATATATCAGCGGATTTTATTCGAACTAGCAAAACATATATAATGCGCTCCTGCAGCAATACATCTCAAACATAAGCGCATTTAGCCGTATATTACTGTTGAGCCAGCTTTAACAAACGCCACCCTGATTCTTGGCAACTAGAGTAATTAGGTATAAAAGGCGATAGCTGACAGTATATATATATATATATATATATATATATATATATATATATATATATATATATATAGATATATATATATATATATATATATAATATTCAAGTATATATTTATATATATATATATATACATATGTATATATATAGGTAGGTATATATATATATATATCTATCCCTCTATATATATATATTTATGTATATGCATATATAAATATAAATATACTATATACATATATCTCTATGTATAAACATATATATACATACCCTATATACATATATATGTATATGTATATATATATCTCTCTATATCTCTATCTATATATATATGTATCAATATATATCTATATATATATGTCTCCCTATATCCCTATCTATGTGTATATATATATATATCTCTCTATATCTCTATATCTCTATATATATATATCTCTCTCTATCTATATATATATATATATATATATATATCTATATATATATATATCTATATATATATATATATATGCCATGCGATGGTTGCATTTGGTTTATTGCATTTGCAATACTTGAGCATAAGTTCAATTGTTCGATGACGACATTAATGGTTCTTTACGCACAACACGCGTTTAGCCGATTTATTTCCAGTGTTTATGAGAAGCTTATAAATATTCGGCAGTTAGCGACTTGCATGCATAAGCCAACCAGAATTGCCTGACTTAACTTGTTCTATTAGCATTGTAACTACGAAGCCCCACAGATGAGTTTGGTTATCTGCTTTCATATTGTTAGCTTTTCTTGCGAACATTCAATCAACAAATGTGCTTTGTTTTGCACGCTAAGCAGATCTCTATATCTAGCTCACCTCATTACGTCTCAAGGTTTTAAGACCAAAATAATTAAGATACTGTTTCTTTATTTGCATGACGGAGTACGACTACATCCCAAATACACTATATCACACTACACGAATACCATGCGGACGCTTCTAAGGGAACAACAATAATATTGGCTCAAAAATATAGAAACCACAAAAACTAAATAGTTTCTATTGCGGGATGCTTAAACATTGCCTGATTTCATGTACAATGAGCCCGTTGCCTGAAATAAACTATTATTAAAACTATTATCAATTTATTGTCAGAACAATATCTTACACTGTACCGCACTAAGTAACTACTTTGCGACAATCTGTATCATTTCTAGTGGTAATGTTTCTATCTCGTGTCGATTGACACTAATGCAATCTGAAACTCATTTCTACAGTAACACGTAACGCTATTGCGCATTGGCTTCGTTGAAAATATTTGAAGCTTACGCTTTACGCTTGGCAAACGGTGTTTTCATTAATCTGACATGATTAACTATACCACCTCAGCACGTGTAAGAGAAATCTTGATTAAGGTAATTAGCTGGAGATTGGCTAATCTACCACTATATTGAATGGCTTATCTTGGCAGCCTAAACCGATGGCGGCTCATTATAATCACACTGGCTCTTAGAGTTTCAATAATCTACGTAATGAATATCATAGCGGCAGGCATGTATAAATATATATCTATATATAGATATTTATACATATATATGTAAATATTTACGTATATATATTTATATAAACATGAATACATATAAATATATATTATTATTATTATTATTATTATTACTTGGTATCAACCGGGTTTAGGGCGTCGCTTCAGAGTTGATTAGGATGGTGTCATGACGACCATAAGAAAAGGATCATGGCACAAAAAAAGATTGGGTCACGGAACGGGTCAGGATGTGGTTCAATGTGAAATAATGATGTGGTTATGGCGAAGATTGGGATGCGGTCATGACGGGGATTTGGAAAGGAGAGACTTGTATATAGTAGATTATCCGCGATTCCATTAACAACTATTCGAGTCCTTAATAGCTACTTTTCCGACTGGGCAATTTCGGGATGAATGTCGCATTATCAACATGCAATCAGACTGATAACGATGTATGAAATGAGGGAAAGGTAGGTGCCCGACAAGTGAGATTTACTGGTCATGGCTTTTCGTAATCAAACGGCTTAAGGATGCCTCCAACGTGCCGTTCGGGCAATGTTGAAGTTATCATTGATTTCTGGGTTACAGACGAAGTAGTCGACACAGCACTATTAATGGTGCCGCGGACTGATGGATTTTGGTGACTGGATTATGTAATGTTGTCTCATTCCGTATACTCAACTATCTCTGTGCCATTTGACCGGATATGACATAATGACGACAGGCTTTTGTTTGGGGTAGGTTGAAAATCATCTTTGATGTATGCATTCATTGAATTCGTTGTCTTTCGTAAGATGCGCAACCTTATTCCTCCTCTTGGTTTTTGTTATATGGCGTCGCCCGCCTAAATACTAAGAGAGCCCGACAGATAATTGCGGATTAATGTTTTTAAAAACCACATTTAGCCACCTATCACCACAGCTGAGAAACGGAGTAGATGATTAGGGGCAGATGTGATGGGGACCGCATATGTTTATTTATTTGAAGACGCCATCATTTGCGTGTTGTTTGCGTAGGCACAGCTGTTACTTGCTCCCTGCTATATTACAAACATATAAACCCCGTGTCTAGTCGGTGATGATCATTCTGCAGGTGGGTTATTCGCTGTTTATCACTGTAGCCGCGAGTATAGTAGTATTAATCCGAAGCATCAATTTGTTTCATTCTGATATCAGAGTAAAATACCGACGGCATATACAACTACATAACCATGTCAATTGATTCTTCAACAGGTCTGCTATTTATAGTGTGGTCATTTATAGGTACGTATAATCGTACCTACGCCAGCCAGGTACATGTAAAGCAGAGAGCTTCTTACGCTCTTGACATTTAGAGCTGGTCACATCCAAATATCCGTTACATTTTTATATGCAATAGTCATTAAATGGTTTCCTTTTATCTCTATCTGTCTATATTTGTCTCTTGGTATTCGACACCATTAAATTATATGGGAACGATGACACCCCTTTTAATTTGTATGCTCCGATGTACTTAAAAACCAATAAATGATGCATCGGTGTCATCTGCATCGTTTTCATTTGTCATCCACACTTCAAAAGACATAGCTTCAAACTAAGCTCAAATAAACAATAAATATGCAAATTTGGTGTTTACTTTGATGTAATGTTGACATTTACCACCATAAGCCACGTAGGTTACAGCACAATGAACCATACATTGTTGAATATCATGGCAGTTAATTTTTGAGGTTATTTCATCGACATTCATTTTTTTAAATTCTAGGCATTTTGCTAAAATTATGAAAATCAACCCCTAGTAAATTGGCCAAGTATTAACAATATACGCTAGCTAAATCATTGAATCCTGGTTTGTGTTCAATTTGTATTACAGTCGCATTTGGCCTCAAAAGCTGATTTACAGCCATAATTAGTCATTGTCACCGGATTAAATAACAGATTGCTTGTTAAATGCAATCCTTTGACGGGGTATTTTATTGTAAGTAAGGATGTTTTGGTGGAATGCCTTATAATGCTATCGCCTTATCAGGTTTGGTTTGCATGTCATGCTATTTCATAACCATGCAGATTATGGGACATACTCCCATGAGATACGGAGTTGATTAAAGCCAATTATGTGCGCCCTTTTCCCTTAAGTGATACTATTTTAACATTGTTATACATTACAATTTTAAGTATAGCTCCGTGCAGTCAAACTTGTGACATAACACACTTCACATCAGCGAACGAATAAGCAGTCTGTTAACAGTAAAGGGCTTACAGGCAGTATTGTAAGAACTGGGTGAACTAAATTCACTACGGATGACAGTCCAGGGCCTATATGTACGTTATGTCATGACCATCAGCGCAGCTTCCATGGAATTATATGTCGGTCAGAATCACGTACCAGCGGCTTCAAGCAATCAAACGTCTGTTCTTGTCTTGTTATTTTTTTCTTGGTATTAGAAAAAATGTTGATGATCGATTGGTTTCGGTGCCTTAAAAATAGCTGCGAAATATATCAACAAAAGTATTTAGTGGAGTTGCGAACGGATCGATCGGTTCGACTTTCCCAATATAACTGGTTTATTGTGCTATCGTTCACTCGCAGCTTATTTGGAGCTTCAGAGGTTGTTAATGAATATTACGTTCCGTATTTGCGCCTTTTGTCACGCCCTGTCAATAGTGAGCACCGGGAAAATCAGACCGGATAATACTTCAAAGCATTCTAGGAAATAGAACTTTGAAATTTGTTTTACAACGTAACATTGATTAATTTCGCCGATATGTACCGTTATGTAGGTGTTGATTGGGGGTGTAGCAAAAGTTAACCGATATCGCCTGTTTCCATTCCTAGACTGTAATACGGTAATATCTGCAGGTCAGTACATAAGAATGTAGTTCAATTAACAGACAGTAGCAGCCCGTCGAAATTTAACGATTAGTATAATTATGACTTCCCTGAGGAAAACATCTAAATAAACTGCTTACGGCACAATACGACCAATTCCACATCCAACCGTCTATAACGTCCACTAAGCAAATGGCTACGGGCACGCTTGACTGATCTGTCAGAGTAGATCGCAGATCATTTTGGTCATGCTGCTAATGTCGCGTTACCAGTTTATGACTTGATCGTGTGGTAAACAAGACATTCATCATCAATGCTGCTTTGCATTAACAAAGTCAATTTCAATAAAAATGCATAATGTCATCAAAGTATACTTTCATTCGTGCACACAAGCACACATACATATATATATATATTTATATACATATATAAATATATATATATATATTATATATATATATTCATGCATGCATACATACATAAACACATACATACATACATACATACATACATACATACATACATACATACATACATACATACATACATACATACATACATACATACATACATACATACATACATACATACATACATACATACATACATACATACATACATACATACATACATACATACATACATACATGCATGCATACACATATAAATGCATACATACATACATACATACATACATACATACATACATACATACATACATACATACATACATACATACATACATACATACATACATACATACATACATACATACATACATACATACACACCTACATACATTTGCATATATATATATATAGATATATATATATATATATATATATATATATATATATATATATATATATATATATATATATATATATATATATATATATATATACATATATATATGTTTTTTGGACCTGCTTGATCGATATAAAAGCATACCTAGCTTGATATCTTGAGAGGCAGATGTGATCTTCACGATTTTAATGGCGCACCTCGACCACCTCGTACCTTTGTTTCGAAGAATCGATGATGTCATGCAATAATCTTATCCGCGCACTTATTATTGATTTGTTGGCATATATTATACAAAACATGCAGCAATAGCGATTATTATTTTCCAAGTCGAATCGTGTCTTTATGTATTATCATCTTTCAGCAAGGTCTCCTGTGTAATATATTTGTCATATAGATTTCATTGGGCATATGTGGTTAAATAAAAGTTTGTCATGAATATATAGGCGTAGGCCTGCAATATATCTTCATGAAAGACAAGAGCACGGGACGCCTTTCAACATTTAACTTATGCCCTTTTGGGAGGCATTGCAACGATCACTTGATGATAGCAGCACGCCCCGCCAAGGTTAATGCAATCGTATCCTTTTGCCACTAACACAGTATATTTGCCGTCATCGAAACGCCCTACAGCGGCAGATGCAACAATGATGCATTCTTCTTCAGACAAAATGACGACATATGAGAATGATATGCGATTCCGCCCGATTACTCATACGTAAACAACACATCAATATCTACATGATAACAACTATGATGATTCACATCACATGTGGCATGAAAGCAGCAAAGAGCAAGGAGCATTGATGTTTTTCTCTTTAGCACATTCAGTTACTTATTTTCGATTTCATGCTATTTGCGCAATTAAGATGCTCGAAAAGTATTCGGTTTAAATATTAATTTTATATCGTATTAATCACCATGTATGACACTTGATTTGGTGTATGAAACGAGTCTGTGTTCGAGCGTGAGCAGTTAATGAAAATAAGGGTACGAACTATGTCTCGTATATGATAATTAGCTGTACCTAAACGATTAATTACAATTATGCACCTGATATAGTAACTAGAAGTGCAGAATCTTATCGCTGTGGCGAACAGTTGAACATTACAGTGCAATCAGCCATTTTGATTAGATCTCATAACATGTCCCGGTAGATTAGCAATACTTTGGCAATTCTGCATGTTCCGCCCGAGGCCTCTGAAGTATGAACCTAACATGTATGAACCGACCGTGATTCCCGCTATGAAACCCCTGTTCTCTAGAGAACTAGTCGGTTCTTGTGAAATGTGGCAGATCACTATGCATCAACACCTACTTTATAATCTTCAAGACCGACATGGGGCCCGTTTGGCAGAATGCAGTCAACCGTTACAAACTGTCAGCTTCTACAAGTCCTTGGGTTTCAGTGCTTGGGAGATGAAAGGAAAATGTAGGATGTCATGCCAAAATGTGTCAGATTGATATCCGTGAGCAAAGAAAGGTCGGTTCCGTATTTCATAAATATGCACAAGGCTGGCTTAAACTTCGATTGCACGCATGATGTCGCCAGTGACATTCTAATCGCAAGTGCGACCATTCGGTTTGCCGGTAAGCTCTAGCAGCCGAAAGTTGATCGATTCACTCCGTGATCGTCTTTGTTAGTGTGTAATATCAAAAACAAATTTCCATCGGATTTCAGTTTACATGTGTATATATGTATGCGAAAGTCTTAAGTGAACGACATGTTGCCCTCTGATGTTTATATCATATCACTACGTTACTATGTTCATTTCGCATCACTTGTATCGCTTTGATGCAGTCGTGTACTTTTTTTATTAAGTAGGCCCCTCCCATGCTAATTCTCTTCACGTAAGCGTTATTAACACTATTGGCCATATATAAAGCCGAGTAGCCGACACACACACACACACACACACATACACATATATATACATATATATACACACACACACACACACACACACACACACACACACACATATATAACATACTCACATATATATATATATATATATATATATATATATATATATATATATATATATATATATATATATATATATATATATATATCTATATATATCTCTATATATATATGTGTATCTATATGTATATCTCTGTCTGTGTGTGTATGTGTGTGTGTGTGTGTGTGTGTGTGTGTGTGTGTGTGTGTGTGTGTGTGTATTTGAAAAGATGTTATTATTTGGTCCAAATACTGATCTACAATTGATTTGTTGGCATTCATTTCAGAAAAGAGCAATATTGTGTCATTTGATGATTATTAACAACTACAGCAACATAACCTTTACATCTTTTCAAGTATCTCTCAAATTAATTGATAAAAGCTCAGCCTGAATGTTCGTATTCTTTGCAAAAATATTGCATGGTGTGAGATGCCATTCGGGATCTCCTTCCATTTCATCAACGCCATCGCGCCAAGCAATCCATATGTTACCCTGTACTAAGTTGACATCATCCTGCCTTTGAGGTGTTACGCTGCTAACATGTCTCATGATGGCTCTTTTATTAAGAGCGATATACAATATTCATTACCACTGAACGTATTTAACTGTACTAGAGTGAATTTAAATGCGCACAGTACCATATTAAATGCCAACTGCCTTTATAAGAGCCCCTGCTTCGTTTGTAATTGAACGGGATTGATTTGTCTGTGAGAATTGAGGTACTTGCTGCAGCAATTTTAAATCCTGCTGAAGTTTGCTATTTGGCCGTGCTACTAGATTGGGCCCATAATTATTGTTATCTCCCCCTGCTCGAGCAAACTCATCTCCGGAGTAACCCGACTTTAATGCCATCCTAATTTCAACTTGGTCTCACTGTAATTGCATTTGCGTACTTATCTGTAACTGGCATCATGCAGCCGTTAAGGAGGAAAACATCAAATTCAAAGAAGCCCTTAGATGTTGTTTTGGCCTTGAAAGCGACTGACCTTGCATACATCAATGCACAGATTTCCTGTGAGTGATGGAATATGTGGACCAATTTGCAATTGAGAAATAAATCGCTTTGGAAGTAGAACAAATTAAGCGATACTTTGCCTCAGCGGTAGACAAATCAAAATGACCAGATGCGAAGTTGTGATATCGATTCGCGAGATGTGGACAAACTACAGAAGTCCGCGTTGCTTATAAAAAGGTGTGGCGCGATGAATCATCCGGGTTATGGCCTCATAAATGACATATTATCATCTTTGTTCGCATCTTTGCATAAAAATATGCACGATTTGTTAGGACATTTGGGTCTCGACAACGAGCGATTTATGACCCTTCATTAAATTAAGAACATTTCTGTAAAAGTCACCACTTTTTGGGGTATTTTCTATGATTTTGTTCAGTTGAGAGAGAGAGAATTAAAGAGAGAGAGAGAGAGGTCAGTGCGTAGGACTGCACTTTATTGATTGCCTTGATGCCGTGCGATACGGAGCTGTTATAATGGTTGACGTTAGCTTATGCAGTCGATCACTGAAGAAGCATTTTCTTTTTTATATACCGTTTATTAAAGGCGTATTTGGAATATATCCATAAAAGGGTATCGCAATTAGCAATTATGATTTGGATCCAACTTTAAAAATTTGATCTAGGATTCTGCTCAAGTCGGTGCCGTAATTTACGTGTATTGAGAGGTGAGAATAACGAAGAAATTAAGTATTCACAGAATACATAGGCATTTTGCCAAGAATTGCAATTGCATCCTGATTATTAATTTCAATATCTTTACCAGAATTATCGAATAGCAACTGGTGTAAATTGCCAATCCGGTGATAATCGCGTAAAATTTCGGAAGTTTCATCCTCAAAATACATGCAGTATATTGTGCTAGAAATGGGAGGTAGTCAATACAGTCTTTTACTGGGGGGAGTTCAGTAGAACATAGCAATATACGCTATTAAATGTTGACCCAATTGCAACATTTTGAGTTTTTCCGATGCTGAGAATTAATTGCATCATAAATTAATATGCAATTGTTGTTCATCACAACGTTTGTACGTTAGGCATATTAAGTATGCAACTATGACTATTTTCAAACATAACCTTCTCCAAGACATTCACGATTGCGTAACGCTGTGAATCCATATGCTGCGACGCATGTTATGTTGTCTGCTTCTCATTACAAGTCAATATGGAATCAAAGCATCGAATATATTATTGGCACTAGCAGCAGAGACCGCCTACTTCATTTATTTGCATTTTCATAATAATATGTATTTTTTAATAGATTGAACAGAGTACACAAGGTGAAATTGAACCCCACAAAAAGTATTCCGGCGAATTTAAACGCATTCCAAAGTCAACATGGGATATTTGCCAGAGGTAAAACCAAGTACCAAAGATGAAATTTTCATGTCACGTATGATCTGTCCGCGTCATATATCATGGTGTTAATCGTTTGCACGTTCGTAGCGGAAACTGATTTGAACCATTAATAACTGATTTTTTATGCGCATAAATCTGAGGTCTACATCAATCAGTTTCAAAAGGTTTACTTATGCATCGACAAGCAACCCTTCAACAGTGCGTCAATTGCAGAGGAACATCTGCCTTTTAATGAAATCGTTGATTGTTGTTGTAGCTATCGACTCCAACTGTCTTGTATAAACCGACTTAACAATAGACTGCAAGTGTTGCTCATGGTTATATGCAATGAATATATTCCCTGCTTTAAGTATTAGTTTTGCATTACTCTCACATATCTTGTTGCGATGGAAGGGTTGTGTCTCGCTCAAAGCATTGTTATTATATACTGAGCCTGGGGGTTGACAAGCTGACCTAAATAATATATGGGCGGTGAACCTTGGTCATTTATCATATCAATTTGTTTTGCAATTTCATCTCATGACAAAAATACTTTGAAAGCCCGTTTATTATGTTTTCTGTTACGGTAGTGCATCACAACGGTCGCACTTTAGTAGACCTCAAGACCTACAGTTACGTTTTAGCTGATTGGTCAGGGGACCTTACAGTTACTCTCCAAGATGGAGGCGTTTTGATGTCTCATGCGTGATGCGAGCTCTTGGCATGGTTCGCAATGGACCCTCGTTGGGCCGAGACCGTTGTTGTCATCGCTTGTTTTAGACATAAGTCAGTTAAGACAGTGTTTGATGGATGCCTACGGTGACTATGGTCACTTCAACAACCAAACAAACGTTCAGACATGGAACAACATTATGATATTTCAGAGTGCGTTGATATTGCCTTCCCCATTTTGGGGCAACTATGATTGACATGGGTGCAACAGCTCGTCAATGCTGTCATGGTGTTGCCAAGCAACATGCTATGTAAGGTTAGAATGTTGGTACACTACAGGATAGTTGCTATATTACTAAGTGAAACTGTGATTGAAACATTGCACTCGATAAATTACAACAGAAAAACCGCCATCATTATATAATGCATTGACATACAATTTTTTGACTGGAAAAATCCGATATTGTATTGCTTCTATAGAATTACAACATAAACGTCTTGGTTAAGTGAGCTCTTGAAACTGCTCTGAGACTGCTTTAAAGTCTGTTTACAATAGCAGTAATATATTTACACTGATTATTCGTCTGCAGATACAATTGCTACATTACTCTGATTAATTATCAGATGTGACGAGTATATTCATTGTGGTCTCAGAAGATTCATCGACGAGTCGACAATTTATGCAATACGCTACATATGTGCTGCGATCCGTATGTGGGTCTATTTGTGAATTACCCTGTATTTGTTGTCTGGATACGACAACCGCAAATGTTAATCCCATGCACAATATTGGCACATGGAATTGATCACATTCTTGAGTTCAATGACGCAAAAGGGAATCCTGAAACCAACATGAACTGTCACTTAATGCGCCCTAGGGTGTTAAGACTGCCAAATGTTCGTGGAGAATCGTGCTCAGTTTTCGTGAAGATAGTTTAGGAATATAAACACCATAAGCTTATTTAAGGTAATTAAATGTGTCATCGAATTTAGTGTTCACTGTTGGAGCAAAATAATATATCAGAATATATTGTCGGATCCTTATTGTATTAGGTTAATGTATTGGCTAAATGCAATCACATTGGTTCGTCGATAGCCAAGCTGCAAGCTATAATTGAACTACTGTATTTGTGAAGATAATCTACATCAAATCTGCAATAGACTGAATGTTACCTCGCCACGTACTTTTATCTCTTTTTCTGAAAGCTAGTAACTTATAAAATATAGTCGTTCTACACCGTTAGCATAAAATACTCAAATTAAAATTTCGTGAAGAAATAGATGTTTGTCTCTGCAATAAAGTTATATGTTTGTTGTTTATTGTATTGATGGACAAATGAGCTTTTTTATAGTGATGTATCGTTAACGGTTGTGGCATTTTGAACTGGCTCACCTTTTCATTCATAAATGGGATCATTACAGAGCTCATCATTTGTTGTGTTGATTTTCGATAAGTTGATCTTATTAATTTTTCAGATGACACGGATCGTGTGATACTATTATGAGAAAATACTTGGTACCTCATCAAGGTAGGTTATTGGGGCGTCCAAACTAAATAACATATTTGAATCAATATTTGTTCCATCAATGGTTCTGCATCGCCGGCATAATCATGGCTCAACTAATTTGGGAATCTAAAGCCAAAATATACGATAACAAAACGTGCTCGTCGCAAGGTCATGAGGATCCCCCTGAATGTTTCGTTTCTTACAATAGTATCTGCCCCCAGACTAAGAAACCTGAGTTAAGCTGATGTTACTAAAACCTTTTGGGTGCGACCACGCACTCAATAAGGCGCGTATAGGATATTCACCAAAATATTGCTGATTTATCATTTGCACTAGTTAAACACGTGGAGATTTTTATTTGCGTAACGCATAGCTAGTTGACTTCAAGCAGCGTGATACTCATGACCTTAGCAGGGCATCTTGCAATCACTTGTAAATCATACAAAAGCTTTAGCGTGTGTAGTTGTTACATTGAAGTTATAGGCCCTATTATTGGGAATCTGTCAGTTACCGCAAATGATACATGGCTGAATTAGTTACCTGTAATTTCCTCTCTTCGCCGACACTATAGACGCTATCGTGCTTACGATCTTACGAATGACATACTCAATCTTGTATGATACGCGTTGGTACATGTATTGGACAATCAATCCAATGGTTGATGGATGCAAAGTACACAAGCAACGCCACATGCAATTGGTATTATTAGATTCATAGCAGTCATCGCATCACGCTTTTAACCAATCGATCTCCATAGGCTGAGCGAAATGCGAAAAAGAAAACTTAGTTGTTAAGTAACTACAGTATTTTCCTTCAAGTATGATACTTCTTCAGGCGATTACATCTCACCTGCTTGAGCGGTGTTGCTTATGACATACTACATATTTGACCGCTCGATGGCTACATGATGGTGGATTATGTAAGCCCGCCGAAGGTTGTGTAGTATTGTAATACCAAGGGGTACGCTGGGGGAAATGGAAGATTGCGTACTGTGGAATTTAAACATCGTGTCAGGTATAATATTACATGTAGACATAAATGATAACGTCAGCATGTTCTTTTCAGTCAGGTCTGGTGCATGGGTCGCAGATGTTGTCTGTGTAATTACGGTATAATGTACCAGCAACTCATGCCAGACCATAGCCTTTTACAAATCACATTGAGATGAAACAACCGCGCACAAGTAAACATTTGAATTAATTAATATAACATATAGCGCCAATGCTAAATTTAATTATTAATACTAGGATGCACACTATCACACTGCATAGCCTGTGTATTCCATGACGGAACTGCTTCTTTGTGAACAGAGACTTCATGTACCGAGCATGGCTTAAGTGCTACTTAACCACCGCCTTTTTCAATCCTTGGCTTTTTAGATCTCGCCCTCGTCGCTGCTTATGCCAGTTCTGGAAGGATAATATGTACTTCCCTTCCTCAGTTATCTCTACTTGCACAGCAGTCTGCCCTATCCCCATGCACTATGGCTTGTGCGCCTGGAGCAGTTTCTCAGTGGTATACCATGCAAGCATCGCTCACATACGAACTTGCGCTCTCTATGTTTACTCTTATCATACAGCAATTGGCTTAGATCTTTGATCCGCATGTAGTGGAATGTTCAATTCTTGCTAATCTGCATGAGGTTTCTACGTGGAATATCACCAGGTTGTTTACTGATATGGTGTATAATAGTGGCTCCCCTCCCCCTCCTAGCCAAAGTCTAGGTATACATACTTTTCTACCTTCTCAAGCTGTGTTGGAGACTCTACACCTTTACCCTCCAGCAGGATTAACATCCACTTAAAGTTATATCTAGATGGTCGCTGCGGGTCCCTAGAGACAGTGTGCAGAGCCGAATCAATAAACCACAGAAGGCAGAAGTCGTCTGTGGGTTTTTTTACGTCTATAATCGCCTTCTTAGCTGCCTGTTCACTCGGTAGCGGTAGGTAGGAGCCACCTTTTAATGGCTGGTAGTGGGCAATGTCTACCCACAGAGTTGCAGCTGGAACCCTATGGGTCCACTTCTTCAACCACTCTTTAGTATTAGCATTGCTCTTGTTCTGAGGGGTGAACAACCTACTGCTCATTATGTAGTAAAGGCTCAACATACTCAGTGCCGCCATAGTCGGTGTGCTTCATGTGTCTCACTTGCAGGGCAAACTGCTTATGTACGCATCTTAAGGACATCAAAACATCCACGCCGAAGGGATGAGACACAGAGACGTTCATTACCCACCAACGCAAATAGTTTTTAACAGCCCACTTAGTCTTCTTAAACTTAAGGCGTGGTGTGGGAACTGGGGTCGCTTCCGGAAGTACTGCTTCCAGTTAAACCAATGATGCACGTGGCGCCGGAGCGGCACTAATGCTATGCCCAATAGTCTCTCATGTGGCGCAGGCAGAGGCCTTCTCTCGTAGCCAAGTATGGTATATATCTTATTGTACATGCGGTCAAACTCAATACTCTCTTGAAGAGCTTGTAGGCAACCTTAGAGCGTGGGTTTGGTGGTTTAACACCATGAGCTGCAATGAAATTGCTTTTGACTTAACGTGCTTGCGTATTGTGAGCCATGTTTTCCTATGCAGATCCATATCTCTAAAAGGGAATGTTGTTACTAATGAAAAGCTACAGAGCACATAGATTGTCTTCTACGTCTACCTGTTGTCTGCTTCGTTCTAATTTTAGACAAGAGGGAACTTTGATCTTGTTGACATTACAGATGGAGCAAAGTGCAAAGGTTCTTTTTTCTTGAGAGGAGGGACTTTGGTGACAGCGGTAAATCCTAGTTCTTTTTTAGACACTGGCTTTAACAGTGCCACTGGTAAACAAGCGAGGCACTGGTGAGTCAGGGCTGTGTTGGGTTTGAAGCAGGGTCTCCTGTGCAGAAATCTTTTTCTGTTGGTATGCAAGTCTGTGATTGATCTTTTCGAACCCACAATCCATGCACACTCCCAGTTTATTTCTTAAACTCGCTGACAAACTGTACAAAGATGATAAACATCATTGGTTTCATTTATATCTGGGTAAGTTACAAAACTCTTGTGTACAGGGCCTGTTACAAGGGTCTTTCTTTTGATTTATATCTAAGGCACTTGTTTGCAAATAATACCATTATTTGGCAACTCTATTTCCTATATAAAATCGAATGTCTAATTTAGAATACCGTCTGGTGGCAACTGGGTATCTGATGGCACCACAAGTAGTCCTCCTTCACAAAGCCACGGAGTGGTCCATCCAACCAATAATAGAGTACAGGCTCATCAGTTTTAGGGAAAGGGCGTCCAATCCGGAAGACATTGAGTTACACACAGGGTCAGTGGCACGACAACAGTGCTCCTGCACCAAGCTGGTAGAGGTAGCAAATGCCAACACCAGAGGGAAGCTTTTAATCTAACAACAGCCTTGGGACCATGGAAGAGGGCTTGTGTGCAACTTGTTCTGTCTTTATAGTGTCTTTAGGTTTTTTTCCCAGTCAAACAGAATCATTGCTTATTGCAGAAACAACAGCTTGCATTTTAGAAACCCACTCATTTGATCATTTCCCAGATGGAGGTTTAAACTTCCACAGCATACTGGTGACTAGAGAGCCGCTCAGCAAGAGTGCAGTTAAAGCATTCCACTATAGCCTGAACTTGATGGACATCCACATGGCCATGACGGAGCAAATGCGTGTCTGATTCACTGGAATCTGGTGTCGACATGAAGTATGGCCGTGGTCATGCTTGTATATCCTTTCGAGTGCACCCGCAACCTTTTAAGTCTCTTTTGTATTCAACGGCTAAGCCACTTTATAACGTGAGGCCACGTCTACTACTGTGAGGGCATAATTGTAAATCCTACGTTTCATGACGTCTCAAGGAAGAAACAAGAGATGGGCCTGGTGAACCTCATTAGGCCCGGACACATCAGATTTTGATCTGGGAACGAGTTTTGGCATTTGCAGATAGATTTGCCATATAGCTTGCTTTGTTAGCCACCTCCTGGCAACTTCCTTTGCAGCTGTTGCAAGCAGACTCTATGGGTTCCACTACACTTCTCACCGAAGAGTCTACGACAAGACAAGGTCTAAAACTGGCTTGTTCGAATATTTATTTGTTCGTTAATTTTCGAGACAGCCCCTGCTTGACCAATCAACGCAAAATTTGTGACCCAGATTGACCTTAGTTGCGCACGTCTGGCTCATGAAACTGGCTTGTGATACGCACCCTCGGTTTTATGTGACGTCATGTACATTGTTGTGGTCTGCATCCAATGAGAACACACTGAATGTCTTTTGGAATGGGGCCTTTCAAAAGTTCAAATTGGTACCACAAAAAGCGCTGTAATAGCTTAGCCTCATGGAGCTCTCTCAGAAGCTTATTCTAATGGGCAGTGGCGCCCTTCCGCCCTGCACCAACCCTTTTAGCATTTCTTGTGTGTTCATTAGTAACCCTCTCCACTGACATTGCCTCCGCTGGCGTTGCCTCTGCCTGATTTGTTGTCTCCAGTGACGTGTTCATTGCCTCTAATAAACATGTTTGTCCAAATTGACAGTACTTAGCTGTGGTATAGACCGCAGTTAATGGAGCTAAGTACATGCCATAGCGGTGATATAGCTCGCAAGTAGCAGTGCTTATGGCGTGCACAACTAACGGGTCGGACTCGATGTCTGTTATTAGTTTTGCCTGGCGTTCTAGTGGGATCAGTATAAACATACAACCAATAACTGAGTATAGCTGTAGCAATGCCTGACCTAGAGTATATGTCATGCCAGCGACTCAGCAACAGGGGCTGCTGGGGTGGGTCCAGGGTGGACCGCTGAGACTTAAGGTCCTGTGCAATGAATTGATCAATGATGATATCAGGATCCATAAATATAGATAATACTTTCGAAGTCTAATAAATTGTATTTTTATGAGCTTGACCCAGCGTCCGGCGGACACTACTACCCAAATAATTATACCTAGCCCGGCAAAAGATGACAGAGCTGCTGTCAGGGTCGCGACGACCAATATAGTTTCAGTCAACGGCAAGTGCAGTAGGTTGACCGGTCTTCACCAGCAGTTTTGTGTGCTTGGTCTCTGCTAGTAGCTGGCGTACTGTGGCACGTTCCTCCCTTGTTGGGATCACATCATTCTCACACAGGGCGTCTTCAAACGAGCCAAGGTCCTTGGTGTGAAAGAGCACAACCCAGTGGGTCTGCTCATGTAGGTCCCTCATCTCAGGGTTGTACTTTTGGGTAAGGACCCAGACACTTTGCTGCGCATGGTGGCTGCTAAGGGCTAACATGTCTTTCTTCTTGGTATGTGGCTGAACAGTCATCAATAATATACAGGGTAGCCTCGCCCTTAAAACAGTGGTAGAAAACCTTTAGCCAGTCATGGAGCCGCTCCCCTGGATCAACTAGGTGCACCTCCGAATCACCCCACACACAAAGGATTACAATGTGTTCAAAGGGACCAAAGAAGGGCCTTTCAAGTAGGTTGAGCACGAATACGGTTTTTACACATCCTGTCTGCCTACAGACAATAGCTAAACAGGGACCATCTGGAAACGTAAACTTACCAAACTGTTTTGACGCAAATCTGCCGTCCTTAATGTTAAGCTGTGCATCAATAAAAACATACATATAGACGTTCAATGCGCCAACTGCCTCTGCTTTTTTGTGATCTGAATGGTGGCACCCTCAGACGCAGTATCCACGCGCATGCCACTACCATGTAGCTAGTCGTCGTCACTCGTCCTCAAGTCAAGCATACTTGCTGGTTAGCTGCTCTCCTTGGGACACGTCCGCCAATGCCAAGTCTTTTACGGCTATTGTCACACTGGGGTGTTGTTTATTCGCTGCCACAAAGGCCTCCTTCTCCTCATCCCACTGCTGGTAGCCACGCATGCCCTGGGCATAGAGCTGTGTACTGGTTGCGGATCATGCGGGCCAGTTATGTTTGGGTAACCATGTCATACTCCCAAAAAAAGCTGGCGCGAATCACACGGCTGCAGTCGTTGAATGTGAGCTCGTATTCCAGTCTGTCACCAAGCACACTCTGGTTATGCGATAATAAAGGAAGGCTATTTGATAACCACTTTCCTGTTAGCTGTGTTCTTGAATTTACCAGATGTCTATAAAAAAGAGTATCTATGCATCTAGACAAACAAGCCCTGTCTTTGTTCAGGGCTGGGACCTCTAAACATGCAACAAAAACCTATGTATAAAATAGATAAAGATGGCGGTACTATGACTGGAGACTTTGAAATGAGAAATAATTAAATCGGTTGGGAGACACGATTTCGCCAAAGGATGATGCAAATAAAACTTACGATGATAACAAACATAGACAGCAGCACAGGGAAATGAGATAATATATAAACTCATGAACAAACCCCCTTATTACTATTTGGGCAGAAGCAAGTGGTGCCCTTCACAGATGATATCAGTTGTCGTTTGGTGATGACTCCAGGGGCAAAGTCTCAAGCTGTGGATAAACCATGTTATCAAGTGGTTAAATCATTCGTTGTCTTCTTTTAAGAGAGCTCACTCGAGGCTTCCGCCTGAGGACATATGTGAAGACGCCACCTTCTAACCGAAGCGTTATTGTGATAGCGTCTTGTCTTGGCATCTCTTAAAACTGTTTACTTAGGAGCTGTAGTCACCTCGACTAATTAGATCATAACAGATCCCTCCATATCTTTAACAGCCGCCGAGCACCGAGATCAACAGGTGCGTGTTTTTTGGTTGATTTCATGGTATCGTCGCCTGATGTCGAGGGTGTCTTTTGAGTAATTTCATAATCGTCACGCAGCTTAGCGTAGCTATAAACTCTTCACTCAAGACCTTCACATCCCCCTGACATGCGCAAAATTGTTATGTCGACCCGAGGCCAGTTCCCTCGCTTCAGACATTTATTGACAATCTAAAATAACCACCCACAGTGCGGAAATGAAATAACGAGGATCGTTTACTGCGCGGACGCTGTCAGAGGCGAACTGTTTTCCATAATTTATCAAGTTGACATTTATTTATAAACACATAGTGCGACGTGTTTTGGCATTGGCAAGGCTCTGTAACGAAACATTTTTTCCCGCTCCCACCAATCACAGTGACGTCAGCCTCGTATTCCCAGGTGCTTTTGTTTGTGTCAGAGTAGCGCCACCTTACGATTGCAATGTATTATAATTAGGGAAGCGATCACCACAGAGCCACTCGAAGTGAGCACCTATATATCCTGAGCTTCCCTCCACTGATGAGAATCCAGGGCACCCCTATCGGTTGAATGAGATTAAAAAATATGGACCTATGTACGAGAAATATAGGCGTGCTGTTAACTCAGAGGATGTAGTAGAAACTTCTTCAGTTACTATTGGTATATGTCGTGGCACAAGTGGCGCATGTGTAGTTTCCACAGTAGTTGTTATTCCTATTGCCATAGGGTTGGGTGCTGCTGGAGCCGCCTGAGGTCACAAAATATAAACAAATAAAGGGGGAAATTAAGACTAGATCTGTCAAAGCACACCAGACTGTTTCAATCGATGAAAAAACGCGCTGATCCAACGGGGAAAAGACGAAGCACTAGAAGGCATCAGAAAAAAATAGCTGCTTCTACAGCGTTCCATGACTGTGAATGACATTGACCCACCTCAATACAGAGAGTGATTTCGTTGCTCGGACATTTATGCGCTGTATTTACCGCTCTAATGAATAAACGAGGGTGTTAGATATAGAAATGAACTTCGAAAAGCGTATTGCTGAACTTGAGGGTTGTGTAAAAGAGATGAAGTTAGAACTACATTGTCTGAGAGAAGAGATGCGAGATAAAGTTAGTGATTGCAATGACCTGAAAGATATTGTGAAACACCTAGAGGAGGTTGTCAGCAAGTATGAGATGCACACGAGCTTGTGAATGGCGCACTGTTGAAGCATTGCATCTGTAGTATATTACTACTATTATAAACAATGGGGGGAAACTGTGCTATTAGAACGGTGTGTGACAGGCACGATGCAAATACAATATAGGGAAGCAAGGTTAAAGAAATCCGTGCAGGTTAAAACAACCACCTAGACCAAGAAACGCTGCAAAACCGAAGGTTTGGGCTCTGCAAAATAGTCATAGATCCTTTTGACTCAACGCAGTGGACATCCGGGAAAGGCGCCTTGGCCTATGGTCACGTTAGTTAACCATTAAAGTAACATGGAGTTGTCGGGCCCGCTGGGGGTCGGCCCCGATCCGCCACCCTGCTTATGAGCCGCACTGCCAAGCTGTGGTCAGCTACAAGCAGAGCTTTCAAACACAGGAAGCACAAAATCTCTTGTACAAGTTGTATTTAGTGGTACAGTGAAGATGAGGGCAATGCGCAAGCAGCCCTAATCTGTATACTGCCGTGGTATTGATTGAATGATGGACAAGTTACAGTACCTGATATGTATACCTTATTGTTCTAACAATAGCATATGCCACGTTTTTGCATCAACAACAGCGATTTGAAGCACATCACAAATTGTTGGTACATACATCACTAGTCTTCCATAACCCATGACATAAAAGTGTTCGCTGCCTAAGATTGTCCTACAACTTGAAGACACTTGATATGCCAATTAGCATCCGATGAACAAAATGCTATCAAATTGCATTACAATTTTATCAAACAACCAACCTACGTTATTTGCCATAATCGCAGGCTCACAATATGTCAAAGCAAAAAAACAAAATATGATCCAACATTATTTCTAACCCATTATGCGAGACGAGACTGCTTGCCCACAGCTGTGAGGGCAAAAATCCTAACAATGCTTTTATCGCTTGATGAGGAGCGGTGATATTAACCTTTAAAGCAATTAATACTGACATATATTTCAAATTATATTTAACACGCAATAAATCTTGCTAACTTTGATCGTTCTAAATGAACATAATCAGTCAATTCAAGTTAAGGTAATCTGCATAGTTATAAAATGCAATGTGTCGATACCGTGTTCTTTTATGCATAATGGCTAGCACTCCAGGGAGGTATTATCAAAAGATGCCGTAGGTCATCCATCGCTCTTTTAATGTCAAAGTTGATTCCTGTGCATTATGACCTACATCTTTAGGTGCAGTAGTTTCGCATGGCACAAAACGTTAGGGAGCCCTCTTGCATTCAAACAGTCATAAAGAGGAACTCATATTCCTTTCGACAGATATATATATTTTTATGAAATCTCTATTCAACTCGTTTTCGCTTGATGAAACCTGATAGACTAATCCGAAAAATTCAGATGATTGCTGCGTGCTGTCTTCCAACTTAGCTAAAGTTTTGTCAATCTTTAGCGCTTGCTGGTCCAAATGTTCACCATTTTTTCCCGCTTTATTAGGGATCTAGTAGGCTTCGAGCAAATGTAGTTTCTGAATTGTAAATGCGAGGAATTCATTAAAGCCCACACTATTTACGCATTATATGGACAATGATTTACAATGATTGACATATTTAATGTCCTAATTACACACATTCATGTGGGTTCCCCTCAGATGAAGGCATCATTTATATAGATTGTTAGAGAAGCATTTACTTCGTTTACGATGGACCTCGCTGCTCACAAAATCTGGTATGATATGCATGTTGACCCTATGGCGGCGTACATGTTAATGGAACTATGATCTTACGAAAGATTTATACCTCGAACGGTTGATTATGACTACATTTGAGATATCCACTAAGGATCGTGTTTAATCAATGTACATCGCAACTCACGCACGCATCACAACTTGCCTCAAACGATGCTTATGAATCAAAATTAATTTTGATAACACGGAACAAAGGGATGGTTATTGTTTATTCAGAGTAACAACAACGTAAGTATTATTGCACGGCGTATATATACTCCGACAATCTGCGTCTTGTAAAATAAAACCTATAATTCGAGTTGGTGGCCTGATTAATGTAAGCTGGATGTTGCCACCTAACAGCTAACGCTGAATCGGAATGGTGGTTAGTTGATTTTCTTTAACAGACAGGGAAACTCTATTGCCGTGATTTTACGTGTAACAGACAGACAGGAAACTCTATTGCCGTGGTTTTACGTGTCAAATTGCACAGAGCAGTAGGTTACGTTAGTGCGAATTAATTCAAACTGCTTCCTAGCCCTCAAAAAGAATACACCTTGATATTACACCCAACAGAAGAACCCTAATGTAAATCTATCTCCCTAATGTCAAATCCATGTCCAAAAATCTTTATAGTCATAGTTTTACTAGAAACATAAGATACTCATTTCAACATTTTTGCACATTGAGCGTTGCTCGTCAACTTTTGGGCACATGCTTTTCAATAAAGCAGTATGACATGACTAGATTAATACCCATCAAGTGTATTAGCTTTGGTATGGTTTGTTATTGTACATAGTGGCAATTCAGGCTGCATAGAACGTTATGACGTACATGTTTTACTACGACGATAATTATTCAATACCGCCGTGGAGCTCGAACGAATCAGTCGTGAGTTGATTTGCTCCAAATATCCCATCGAAGCTAGAGAGAGTGTTTAATGGATCGTCAGTTAACTGCGTTCGTGTCTGAAGATGAGGTGGATTAAAGTAATTATAAATATCGTTTAACAAACAATGTTCACTGTCAGTAAAGGTTAAATCTTTAAAGCGACGACATGGCTCTTAGTAAAACTTGTGTAGAATGTGACGAATGTCAGAGAGTTGCTGAGACCCAACAACCATATAGACCCAAGACACCTGCTCAGGGTAAACACAGACCCCTGAGGTTAAGGCGATGTCCTCTGTGTCAATGTGGGTTTGTTACCAAGGCGCTTTTGACCCAACACTTGAAATATCACTGTAATTATAAGCTCTACATTCACAATCGAAACTTAAGGAAAACAACATGCACAACAAAGCAGAGGAAGGTTGTGACGTAATCGGAAAGCTTAACCCCACAACCTGGTGTGCGTGCGATACCACGTGATTTACCGGATCTGAAATTAATTCGTCACGTGATCACGAAAAACCGCTGACATCAGCTAAATTAATTCATCACGTGATCACGAACAACTGCTGACATCAGCTAAATTAATTCGTCACGTGATCATGAAAAATCCCTTACATCACCTCGATCAGGGGATAAATAAGCGAACACGAACAGATTTTTGTTTCATTCAGGATGGCTGAGGAGAACAGCGAGGAGTGTGATTACATTGACGGACCGTTGTATACCAGTCGTCGTAGTGGTCGCTTTTATATCACCCAGTGGTGTAGTAACCCAGATGATTTGATCAATGATTTACACATTCGCGATCGATGGAGCGGACATCAAATAAAATTACCCTCAAATGCCTTTCTCAGAAGCAGGACGGCTCTTACATTACTCACCTTATCGTTGATTGACGCGGAAGCTGGCCAATCGGACGTTGATACGGAAGAAACCATTTGTGACGATGTAATTGGTCGAGTGAAAGCCCCAGTCCCCTATATTGAAATTACCCGTGAAAGCGTGACCATGTGCTTTGATAGTTTCAATTGGTGGCTGCTCATAAAAGCTTACCAAGACCTATCAGCAAGCCCACAAAAGATGGATGACCAAGGAACGTCGCCTGATGGGTGGGATATGATAATTAGCCTTTACAGTGGTTTGATGAAGCCATTGTTATCTGACATAGCTCAAGAACCATGCGTCGTGTGTGGAACGGGCGTATGTCAAGCCGAGAACCAACAAAAGATGTATTCACATTGCGTTGGAAGAGCCTTGGATAAGGTGGACGAACATCACGTCACTTTATTATGGCGCTTGTTGTGTGAGCAACACAATTCGACTGAACTGTGTCTTTGGCTCTCTAGAGAGTATCGACGTACCATGTTAGGTTTTTGTGTGACCACCGAACACTGGTCTAAAGTCTTAATGGGGGAACCTTATGACTGTAAATATAATAAAATTATTAGACGCATGAATAGGCAAACTATTGGGCTAAAATTATGGCTAAGAAAATGATGTTGGTTGATCCCCGGGTACTGTCAAGTGGGCGTTACGATCAAGCTCCCACTGTCGACGTGTTATCCAACTTGGATGCGGAGATGAGGGATGTCCTGAATCGTAGTGATTTATCGGAGGAGGCTAAAGTAGAATCTTATAACCAAATTTTAACAAAACACCGCGAGTATTACCGCCAGCACAGAACCCCGACACCTCACACAGCCTTAGCTAATACCCCGCCCCACACACCCAAACAAGAAGATGTGTCTATTGCGGAAGTTGTAGAAACCATCCCTGATAAATTTCAGAAAAAAGGGCGTTTGCTATTAGAACGCCTTCGAAAAAACCCAGACGTGGGTTGGAATGAACGAGGGGAATTAACGATTAAAGGACAAGTCGTTAGTGGGACTAACGTGGCGGATTTGGTTAACGATGTGTTGATACCGCGTAAACACTTTGAACCAGAGGGTTGGAAAAGATTTGCTGAAGCGTTGCGAGACTCCAATATTCCTCAAGATTTAGTAGGTCAACCCGATCGATGGAACTATATCCGACAGGGGGCGATGCAAATAGATAAAAGACCTGGTGAGGAGGAGCCTGTAACACAAAATTGGATGTCATGGAGAAGTTAAGTGTATATTTCGACCCTGAGGCACCGGCCGCGTATGGAGGGGTGCAGCCATTGGTTAGAGCTACGAAACTCAAAACAAAGGCAGTCAGACAATGGTTGGGCGAGCAAGATGCCTATACATTACATAAACCGATCCGTCGTCGATTTCGAAGACGACGCGTCATAGTCGGGGGAATTGACCATCAATGGCAAGCCGATTTAGTGGACATAGCTCGCTTAGCCAAACAGAACCAAGACATGAAATTTCTCTTGACCTGTATCGATGTATTCTCGAAATATGCGTGGGTGATACCACTAAAAAATAAAACGGGTGACAGTTTGATTCGAGCCTTTGAGAGTATATTAAAACAAGGGCGGAAGCCTCTGTGTTTACAGACTGATAAGGGTGGAGAATTTATCAACCGTAAATTTCAGACATTTCTTAAGCAGCAGGGGATTCGCTTTTTTACCACCCACAACGAAGAAACCAAAGCTAGCATAGTCGAGCGGTTTAATCGTACGTTAAAAACTAAAATGTGGCGTTATTTTACCAAACACAACACCAGTGTTTATCTACCGGTTCTGGCTTCGCTGGTGAAAGGATACAACGTCAGTTATCACCGCAGCATTAAGCGCCCCCCGATATCAGTCTCGGTGCGTAATCAAGAAGACACGTGGATGACATTATACGGGGAACGCTCTGATGAGGTTAAACGACCACGGTATGATATCGGGGATCGTGTCCGCATCAGTCAAGCACGGGGGTAAATTTAAAAAGGGTTACACTTCCAATTGGAGCGAGGAGTTGTTTCGGGTGGAGAACGTTCACTTAGGCTCCCCTAATGTGTATACGATAAAGGATGATAATGACGAAGTGTTAGAGGGAACATTTTACGCGGAAGAATTACTGAAAGTGAATGACAAAGCATGGTATAGGGTTGAAAAAATTATCAAAGAACGTAAACGGAAAGGACAAAAACAATACTTTGTCAAGTGGTTTGGCTACCCTGCCAGTTTTAATAGTTGGGTCAGTGGTGTGGAACTGTATAAAAACTGAGATTTGGAACAGAAGCGTCATTAGGATGGAAGATCAGAGAAGTGATCGGGTGTGGACCATATTTGGTCGGGAAATTCCGAAAGCCGAAATCGTGTTTTTCACACAAATCCTCATTTTATATACCGTAATCATCGTCAGCATCTACAATCTAACGGCGGGTAAAGGAGATAGTAATTTGTGGACTGCTCTGTTAAGCAGTAGCTTAGGGTACATTCTTCCCAACCCCACTTTGAAACATAAAGCGACGTCATGAGTTTCTTTCTGACCCTGCCTTCCAACAGTTCAATGAATTATCACCCCAACAACACGTTGACACGTTACTTTACTCAATTGCCTAAACCCATACAATTAAAAGGTAATTGGGAGGTGGGATTAGCAGAAATTCAGTACCCTGTTTCCTGGTACAACATCGGGGACAATGTCGGTTTTGTCATAGTGGATGAGCGAGCTGGATACCATACGATAGACAGACACTTGGAAGGGGATCCTTTGGTCGAGTCCTTGGTCGTTCGCCTGACCCCCGGTTCCTACAGTGCTGAACAATTGATAGACAGGATCAATATGCACATCCGCAAATCGCATCTCAGAGGCGTTGTTCGATTTCAATTCAATTCCCACTCACAGACCGTGAATGTAAAAATAACTGATCCCAAACTTCAAGTTGTCATGACCGAAGGTCTACGTCAAATATTGAGGTGTGAGGAATGTCTTTCGCTTAACGATTCTCAAACTGATTACAAGCCTAATGAATTTCGAGGGTTGTACGCACTGTACGTTTATTGTAGTATAATTGAATCACAAGTGGTCGGTGACACGATGGCTCCCTTGCTACGCACAGTTCCTGTGGACTACGACCGGGTGCACAAAATGGTGACCCAGACATACGAACAGATATTTTATTACCCTGTGGGGCACAAAACCTTTTGTACCATAGAAATTGATATAAGAGACGACACGGGTCAGTCCGTGGCATTCGAAGACGGACATGTGATGGTGACTTTACATTTCCGTGAAACCAAGAAGAACTTAATTTGAGTCTCATGGCATCACCATCATGAGTTTCTTTCTGACCCTACCTTCCAACAGTTCAATGAATTATCACCCCAACAACACGTTGACACGTTACTTAACTCGACTCCCCAAAGCTGTACAGTTGGAAGGGGCTTGGGAAGTGGGATTAGCGGAAATTCAGTACCCTTACACGTGGTACAATGTTACTGAGGACGAGGGGTTGGTCGTCATGGATCGTGTGGCTGGTGCGCTCAATCTCCCCTCGGATATCTGTTGCAGTGAGCGATATGACATTGTGAGTGAATTTGCAGAGGCCCGTCCCAAATATTTTCACATTACCCCTGGTTTTTATACGACCGGATCGTTGATAAAAGCCTTTGCAGCCAAGTTAAAGGAGCAAAATGAGGAGCGAGTGCGTCTCACCTACAATCGAACACGACAGACAGCAACTATGACCCTAGACAATGAGTCAGTTGTAGTTTACATGGACGAGGGGTTGCGTCCAAGACTCGGTTTTGAAATGGGGATTTTTGAGAACAGTCAAGTCGGTCAGCACATTGTTGACCCTGATCGAGGCTTGTACGGACTCTATGTCTATTGTAATCTCATCGAAGCTCAGGTGGTAGGAGACACTGTGGTCCCCCTTCTGCGTATTATTCCAATCGATCACGATCGTCGCGGGCAGTTGATCAACTCCACGTATAAAAAGATATTTTATTACCCGATAGCCACCAAGACTTTTTCTACTATAGAAATCGATATAAGAGGTGACACGGGTCGACCCATTCCATTCGAATCTGGTAAAGTGACAGTGACGTTACATTTCCGTAAAATCAAGAAAGCTATATTTTGAAAACCATCGCTGATATTTACACCCCGTATTACCTGAACCAAGCGGGTGGAGGGCTCCCCGTGTTTTCCGGTGCCAGGAGTCAACGCGGACACGGCCTTGGTAATGTGGTTGGTGGTCTGGCTAAAATGGTGTTACCGCTGGTTCGAAAAGTTTTACCTGTCGTAAAAAAAAACACGCCTTGAAAACAGGAGTGAGGGTGGTTGGAGATTTGTTGGGAGGGAAGTCTCTGAAACAGTCGGCTAAGAAACGATTGTTACAAACCGGAGAGGAAGTGTTCGATCAAATAGTTCCACCCAAACAACGCGTCGCCGACCACCATTCTCTATAAAACGACTCGCATGAGGTAGGAACAGTAGTTCACGCGGTCGTCGTGGAACAACTCGGAGGTTGCCAAAAGATATTTTCGGTTAGATCATGGCACTGGTACACCCCCAATCTTGTCCCTGTGTCAAAAGTGAATTAGACCTATTTTCGATTCCCCCAACTCAAAGCAGTGTCGATCATGGATCGTGGATCGAATTCCATCCGGTAGCTGCTTTAGGTTCGGGTCCAGTCGAATTCTACATCAGTGGGTCGGGTGATGATTATATCGATCTGAACGACACGTATTTACAAGTGAATGCCAAAGTGGTGAAAAAGGATGGGGAGGTTTTGGAGGCTGACAGTGCTGTAGCACCCGTTAACCTCTGGTTACACTCACTCTTTCCCAAGTCAAGTCGATGTCTCTCTCAACGAAAAACTTGTGTCCTCCTCGACAAACACATACCCGTATCGCGCTTATATGGAAACGCTATTGAGCTATGGTTCGGAAGCCAAAAACTCTCAGTTAACAGCTAGTTTATGGTACAAAGACACCCCAAAACACATGGACGCCGTGGGTGGTACTAACAACAAGGGGATGATAGCTAGAAAGGAACGAGCTCAAGAGAGTCGCATTGTGGATATGATGGGCAAATTACATTTAGATTTATTTAGTCAAGAACGCTATTTATTAAACGGCGTAGATTTGAAGTTGCGATTAGTACGCAGCGGTGACAGCTTTGCCCTTATGGCCAATCCTGCAGATGGATTTGCCCCTAAAATAGTTCTGCAATCCGTGACCTTATTCGTACGCAAAATAAAGTTGAACCCCACCGTGCAACTAGCTCACATTAAGGCTTTAGAACGAAGCCCAGCTAAATACCCCATAAGACGCATAGAAACCAAAGTGTTTTCTGCATCTCAAGGAGCTATGACGATCAATCAAGAAAATTTATTTTTGGGTCAGTTACCCAAACGAATTGTAGTTGGAAGTGTTGATAATAGGGCGTTCAACGGTGATTACACTCAGAACCCCTTCAACTTTAAGCATAACGACCTCACATTTTTAGCTCTGTACGTTGACGGACAACAAGTGCCCGCAAAACCATTACAGCCCGATTTTAATCACCATATATACACCCGCAGTTATGCTAATTTATTCATTAGCACTGGACAACTCTATCAAGACGAAGGCAATGCCATAAGTTGGAGTGATTATCCCAATGGCTATACACTATTCGCTTTTGATCTGACCCCCGACCTGGGTGATAGCGGCACTCATTTTAATTTGTTGAAACAAGGAAACGTGCGCTTGGAAATGCGTTTTGGTACGGCCCTAGAACGTACCATTAATGTCATTGTGTATGCCGAATTTGAAAATATGATTCAAATTGACCGAAACCGTAACGTTCTGTTTGATTACGCTGCCTAACAATGGATACCAGGCAATTACACGAGCTCTTACAAAAAGACGCTTTCACTCGAGCTACTGTGCGCGGAGTGTTTGCGCGGAATAAATTACCCCGCCATGTCAACTACCCCAGCGGTTTCGTTTGTAATACGGATCCAGCTTCCAAAAAAGGCAAACACTGGATTGCTATTTTCATTGATCATAATGAACGAGGCGAATATTTTGATTCTTACGGACTACCTCCTATTCATAACGTATTTGTGAAGTTCTTGACCAAGCATTGTGTGAACTGGACTTATAATACAAAGCCATTACAAGACTTTAATTCCAATACTTGTGGACTTTATTGTTTGTATTAATTTAAAGAGACGATGTCGTGGAATAAGTTTGAACCAATTGCTGGCTGTATTTACCGACGATTATTCAACCAACGATAAGCTGGTGACATGTTTAATTCAAGGCAAATAAACAACGCGTGTTGAAAATGTACGACGTTTTTATTCTTAGTTTCTCTCACAGCCTTTAAACATCAATTTCTTACAGAGCGCACATCCATCGATTACATAACACCTTCACTTCAATTTATTACATAATAACACATATCAATTTCTTAAATAGCATATTAATGTATCACACATCTAAAGGTTTAGTGCTTACACCGTCTGCATTCACAATTCTCTTGGGGTAAAAATAACTTAATCCATCTCTAATTTGCGTATACGAATACATTGTGTTATTGTTAATGCGAAAGCCACGGTTCACACCACGACCTGATTTTTGTTCTCTCAGCACATTCATATATTTCTCCTTGTTCAGGTTGTTTTGACGTTTATTGAGTCCTTTACACGAGGCTTTATCCGTAGTTCCATAACAGTAATAGGTTTTACTGCACAGTCCGATAAAACCATCTCCACTCCACTCTTCTTTAAATAACCCCAGGGTACGTTTATCATATTTTTGCCGGGTCACACAGCACGGTTGAGGTACCCACGGTGTTCCGTTCGTTTTACACTGTATAAAGTCTTTGTTGTGATCATCACACGCTACAGCTGGCAACCACTGAGGGTATTCTCTGTAAAATTGTTCTTTCATGTTGGGTTTGATGACATCTGTTAGATGACTACTACTAAGAGCGATATAACTGCTATCAGTGTCCATCTGTACATAGGCAAAATCACATCTCGCGACATACTTATCAATAAAATCATAGTAAAATTCCAGCATCCTTAATTTGGCGTATTGATAAACAAAATAGCCTATTTGTTGGGGTAAGTCGAGATCAATGGTGGTTTTGGCCATGTCGAATTCAAACAGGTTGGGGGTTAATTCGTTCAAGGCTCTGAATCTTTTGTCGTTGATCAATTTCTTACCCTCTCGGTAGTCGGCGTATTTGACATCACGGTGTTTAGTTTTATCCGTGACGCATTTACCTACAAACATAGACAAATTAGTATAAATCAACAGCACTTGACGGGTATTTTTTTTTTAAATCATAAATTTGAAATAAATTTGAAAGTAACAATTAAATCAATATATTTTACAATAATACATTTTAGTATATTTACCATAGGCCGAATTTCCAAGTAGCTTAAAAGTTTCAATATAACGGTCTGACTCGGGTCGACATCACCCCCACGTCTACACACAAACAAGAACATTATCAAAAATAAAATTCAACGCTTGAAAGAGTATATCACATATAACTATAAGAGTATATCATATATATATTCGTACATACCTGGCGTCTGATACGGTCTCGGCAAATCGTTTGAAACAGGCTGTGGGTTCATACTCCAGTGTTTGGTATATCTTTGTGATCACCAGACCATGTTCCAAGTACCATTTCAGTAGTGGGCTAGCAAGCAATATTTTCACACCTTTGTAGCTCCCTATCAACGTCCGCCATTCCGTCTATTTGAAAATAAATAATGAAAATCGTTATGACATCATAGTGATCGCAACAAAATACATTATGATCCCACGCCCCTTGTCACCTTGTGTACTTACTTTCATAATGTCCCGTTGTTCGGCATAGTCTCGCATAAAGGGTCCGATTTCATCTCGGGTCAGTTCAGTGTTTTTGAATATAGGGGTCATTTCACTAAAATAGTCTTTAAGAGTTTCTGGTACGTGTATATCTACTTCAGCCATTCCAAAAAAGGTTCCGTCACGTATATTGGCTATGAGCTGTTTTTCCGTCAAACCGGTTTGTAGTGGTTGCGGTCGACTGTACGTGAACGCTTTGATCTGAGGGTCTGTTTTTCGTTTTTTCTTCCATTCACATTCCCACACAGCTACGACATCATAACCTAATCCTCTCAAATACTGGGTATTTCTTTCTGTTTCGGCACATAAATCACTCATTAGTTTTCCACTGATGGGGCTATGGGTCAATTTCAGACACGGACAGCCATGCCATACACATCCGTGAAACTGATATACTGTTTGCGTTTCTTTGCACCAACCGTCTACGGGTAATCGCCGGGCACCTATTCTTTTTTTTCCCCTCTGTTTAGACGATGTTGTATTTGATTTTGTGAGCTGTGTGCTATCCAAGCCAACCATTCATCCGCTATTCCGCCTTTTCGGGTCTGAATTGGTTTAAACTCAGGCGCGTGACGTCGGGTCGGAAAGTTGGCTGGCATGGGTTGAGACAATGCCCATAGATAAAGCGCATTGGCATCATAACCTACGATTCCTTCACACAACTTCGCTTCATTTCCGTTCTGTTCACGCCTGATGTAAGTTTTTCCTTTTTCGTGGTAACGATGAAAGATGATTGAGGGTCCGCCCACTATTCCATTTTTAATCAACCAATAGATGTCGTTGTTCTTTTCGTCAGGTAAGGTAAAATAATCTTCCAAGTCTTGAAATAAATATCGCATGGTTAATCCGGGCACTGATATTCCATCCTTCAACATATCTATACCTCTCTCACTGTAAAAACGACTCTGTTTCTCTATGGCTTCCAGAAACGGTTCGACATCTAAATTGTTGTAATATATCAAAAAGTCTTTAAAAGTCTGCATATGACCTGCTTCCCACGCTTCTTGACATTCAGCGTATTGGTCTGCTGTAATGTTTTCTTGTTTTAACGCACTGTAAAAAGCTGCATGGGGTGGTAATTCTGTATTTTTCAAACGATCGAGTGTCACCCATTCATACGGGAAATATCCCTTTTTCTGTTCGCATTGAAAGGCTCGTAGGTATTTGTCGTATGTATATCCAGGTGCAATAAAGTTGGTGATATCCAAAAACCGTACATGGTCCGTTTCAATGCACATGAATGAGTTATTTCGTTTGATGGTATACTTGATCGATGAATGTTCTTGCAGGTAAGTTGTCAACGGTATTTTCACAAGGTTGAGGTCATAATTCGATGAGTTGAATCCGACTAACGGTAATACATGTAAATAGTTGTCGAATTTTTTCTGTAATTTCTGCAATGGATGTTCTCCCTTGACGACCGGGTCCAGTTGGTGGGCTTCATCGATTTTCTCTTGTAACTGGGTTAGGGTAGCTTCGTATTGAGCAAGCATCAGTAGATAGGCGGCGTTTGATATCTCCTCTATATACATCATCATCCTGTCAATCAATGTTTGTGCGTTTCCTTCCGTTACAAAGCATTTTGGTTCTGTATAATCAGGTACATTGCTGCATACACTCACTGATAACGGTACGTGTTTTTGGTCCCAGGTGACTTTGGGTGAATTGACGGGTAGGTTGTCTTCTCCAAAATAACTTTCAAAATCATAGGTGGCTCTGTAAGGGTAAATACCGTCTTCTATTTTGATTCCTTCGTCCCGTAACGCTTCAAAGATAGTAGGTGGTAGATGAAAAACACCGCCTGGGTACTTGTATTTCGTTTCCACAGTACATATGTTTTCGTGGCGATGTAGTTTTTTCTCACTTTTCCACAGCTTCTGACAGGTACCACAAATATATGATTTGCTATAAAGGTCAAAGTTTTTGATGTAACTAAAGTGATTTTCGTACAGGTTCAATTTCAAGGTTGCGGCGAATTTTGTGCGCGTTCGCTTGACCAAAGTAGCTACCTGAAACACATATAACAAATCGATCACATCTCATATTTCCATTTCGATATCAAATGATTACATCGTTTATGTTGTTACTTCTGTTTAATCACTACAAGACACACTTACTTGATTCTCGTCTAGCGTATACACGGTGATATTCACTTTGAATTGTTTTGCTAGTCTTTCGACGTCTTCAAGGGGTACACCTGCAAATGTTTTTTTCTTTTGTTTTGGGTAAGCAGTCTTTAACAATGTTTTTGCTGCATTCTCTAGACTCGTGATCTTCACTCCTCTATGTAAAGCCAGGGCCCTGAAAAAGCACAATCGGTCTTGATACGGTTTACCCGTTTGTTGACTTCGCTCTAACAAGTTGATGGCTCTGTTTGTTTTCAGGTGTTCCGGCATAACGGGTGGTGGGTAGCCGATCACGTGATCTTCGATTGGGTTCACAAAGATGGTCAAATTAGTCACTTCCTCTACACTCCATTTCGAATTCGGTCGTTGGTTCTGGGCGTAGGTTAAAATGTCTCTTTGTGTTATTTCACGCATAGCCCTCTCAAAATCATCGACATTCCGTACGACTAGAGGGGTTGGTAGCATTCGATGGTTGTTGACGGACGAGTGAAAGTACCGCAATTCATCTGTTTCTTTGTGACGTAATAAGAATCCATAACTCCCGTTGATTTTAAAGGCTGAATCGCATTCCTCAAATATATTCTGGTTGAGGTTGGGCACATCTTCAGATAAATTATAGTTTGTAAACAGTTTGTAGCCTTCCAAAGCGCGCGTATGAGTCCGAATAGCTCTTTCATTAGCAGCCAACACAGCTTCTGTCATACATAATCATCGATAATCTGTCAATATAAAGATCACCCAAAATCATAAAGCTTTCCATTACGTCATTCCTCAATTCTACCGGTAATAGACCTATCCTTTAATAGACCTACCCTTAGCGTTGTCGACTGTAGCGCCATTTCCAGTTTGTGTCGGGGGGCTGTGTTGAGCGTTGTTTAACAAATCCAATGCTGTATTCGCCTGTTCTATTTCATACGCGTCATAAATGACATATACCTGGTAATTCTATAATTCAGATATAGAAAATAAAATCATACTTACTGCTTTCCATCTCGATTTGTTCCACGGCTTTTAACAACTCCACGTCGCTCATCGGTCTAATGCGTTTGCACACATCGTTGAAAGCTTCTAGCTGTCTCTTCTCAGCCATGGTTATAACTGAACGCAGGACTGAGACACTCTCCCGTTTTATATACACCCTCTATCCCATCATTTAGCTTAGCTCAGCAAACTATGACGTCCGACGAAAATTGTGAAATCACTTTCCAAAAATAGAATGACCTCATCCAAAAATAGCGCCCCTCCATGAGGTCACCAAGGTTGCAAAGAACGAAATAACGGAACAGATGATGAAATCACTTTCCAAAAATAGAATGATGTCACCACAATATCTGAGGTGAATGCGAAATCGACTGACAGGGGGGCAACTCACAATGACTAATTTATCAAATCGTTTGACATGAGTCGTTATTTAATTAAGATAGATGCGCATCGTGAATTCAACGATCGGTAAATCACATTACCAGCTTGTGTAATTATACCACAGATTCATCGAGTACGATTAATAACACAAACACCAGTATAACATTTATATATTTATATTTATTTAATTTTAAAAATATTTAAATTTTAAAAATAAATTTTCTTCTATCTTCATCCTACAAACAAAAACAAATTATTTTTGTTTTAATCTCTAAGAATAAAATAAAATTCCAGAGAATCTTAAACATTTGCGGTACTCACTGTTTTGTAATAAATGTTTGGGTTCCCTTCAAAAAAAAATATAGACTTACAACAGATACAAAAAAAAAGTCAACGAATCTATACTATGATATAGCGTGCTTTAAGCAAATACTCACAGTACGGGATACGCTGTTACGAGGGACCCGCCCCTTTGTTATAACTTTCACCCACTTGGTGGGGGCTGAGTCATATCCTCCAGGATACGATCCTGTCACGCCAACTGTGTTGTTGAAAAGTTTATAAAAAACACTATTTTATAAAGGCCAAAATGCTCCTCCAAATCAGGATTTGTCATTGTTTGTTCCACTAATTCCGGATAATTTGGTTTATTAAATTTTGATTTAGATGGGTCCGTTGAAATACAATGGTTTTATGGATATGTTCCATGCTTGTTATTCGGGAAATATTCCAGAGGAAAACTATTTGGAAGTTAAGTTACCATCCGCTATTTGTAACCCATAACTCCACCCCCATTTTGAGAAATATCCAATGGTCAACTTTTAATCCATCTGTCGTTATATTCTCAATGAGAGTTACAACACACTTAAAGACATCTGTCATTTTTTTCCCTCGTATGTAAGACTCATATGCTAGTAAGATTCATTCACGTGAAAACTTCAATCGACCAACATATCTAACGAAAATTGACTTTTAATACCCATTTACAATCTCCTCAATAAAACTATCGAAAATGACCTCACCCAAATACCGCCTATTCATCACAGCAGGTCGAAAGTCAACAACCTTCCTAAGGACATAGCCCCAAATGAACTCACTCGAATACCGTACATCGCGTTACCCCTCCTAAGGTCACCAATTCAATATATCACCACATGTCATGGGATAAAAGGAAGTTAATACCAACAAATCACCTCGTCGTAAATACCGTCTCATATATCTGAACAGATGGTGAATACTCCACTAACATTAACACTATCCTTCACTTCTCTTTCAACACCATTACCGCTAATTGACTTTTAATACCCATTTACAAACTCCTTCTCAATAAAACTCCCAAAAATGACCTCATCCAAAATAGCGCCCCTCCATGAGGTCACCAAGGATCGCAAAGATTTCAAGGGCGGAAATTAGGTCATCAAAATACCGCACCGAATCCGCATGCGATCGTCAGCGAAACATATATTACGCAATCCACGTCGTACAGTATTCGATTTCAAAAACGAGGTGTGAAGAGGTACGTCTATCACTACTCACATGCATGCAAACGCGCCAGCATGCACACGAACACTCACTCACAAGCACATACACGCGCCTAGACGCTCGATTGCAACGGGATGATATAAGCGCGATAAATGTCAGAACAATGACCTACTCAACCAATTGACATTAACATAGGTACTGCTTCAAAAGGTATGTACGCACACAGGCAACATTGTAGCAGGCATCATATGCGATAAATATATAACCATTACACGCGAGCGATATCTATCGCAAATATTTTTTGTAGCAGTTCAATTTCAACCGCACCTATTACATTAACCTCAAGTTCGTGATATCGCTGAGAATAACGGTATACTATTTCGACCGGTAAGCTAGAAAGACTGGCAAAAGAGCATAACACGCTTGGCAATGATGTGCAGGGAGTGTTTTGCTCTCATCAGGTTTAGTCGTCATGTTTTATTATGTAGAGTAAAACACTGACCAACATCAACATACCAGGGGATATATGGTTATTTCTGTGGCTGCAGAAAACTGTTTTTGCTTGACTCTTTGACTTTTTCTGTCTTGGACGCATTTAAAGTTATATTCGCCATGTGCAATTGCCATATCCTTTAAGGCTCAGCAATGCCCGAGAGCTTGATCATATGACAGAACGGGGAGACTTATACACTGTAAGTGCACTACAGTATATTGTCATTTTCTCTCGACTACTTGTCAGACTGCAGAATAACAGACGCATGTCGACACGTATCATGTATCTCGCACATATCTACTATTAATCAAATGCATCATCTACAACAGGGAAGTTATGTATCAATGCTTGCATTAAGCAAAAATAGCTGAGACAGCGAAGAGCTAGGGCACGTTTACTAATATTTGTTAGCGGAAATTGTGTCATTTAATACCTATTATACATTACCTTAATCGCCAATTATTTAATTTAATTCTCAGGTCGCCCAATAAGAATATATGCGAACATTATAGACCTAATAGAGAGTGTACATCTTGTTAGTTCGCGTGGTATAACGATGCAACACTGCAAACTTACATTATATTTTTAGACAAAATATACGTAATAAAGAGCTTCTGCAATCCTTGATGACACAAATGTATTATAAAATTGATAGTCATTGGCATTACGCCCGTAGAAAATATACATAGAGGGAATATCAATCTTAAGTACAACACGCAGCGGACGAAAAGTCTCCGTATTGCAGCACTTCTCTCTTTGCTCCTTTAAATGATTGCGATATTATTGACAGATCGGCGCAAGTGTTGTTAATGTGACATAAACGGAACGTTGTATATCAGCTCTTTTATCAATGAAATTACAATACCGATACACATAAATGCATATAATATGAGCGAAGGGTTTAGATTTTAGGAGCGTACATAATCAAAACATTGTTAGGATTTGCAATCATAGACTGTCCTGGACCATATGATAGGTCACGTTGTGGTACCCATGCTAGCGTAAGGTCGAGCCTTAAGTCTTTGTCAATAGGTTCACAATAATCATTCATGTAATTTTAAACAATTAATGTCGATTGTTCAACGGCGTATCGCTGAGAAGCTGAGATGAAGCTCTAGATTATATACAAATGTAATATATTTTGCCGAATCGTAGGTTGCTGTTTATATAACGGTTTTGCAGTCATTTGACAGAGCCATCGCTTATAAGACGCACGGTAAACATATATTTGTGTATAACAATTATATCATCCAAAAAATTTACACTGATTAATATTAAATGATTCAGTCACTAAAAATCAGATTAACGTATATTGAGTCGATTGGCTTCTTAAAGTGAACATTCTACTCGTGAAACTGCTTCGCTGTATGGTGCTACTGGCATCTTACTATTCCCTATAAATATGGATGGTGTAGATTGTTCTAATGCATTTATTTAGCCTTCGATCGCTTATTCCTCGGCACAGTCGTTAAAAGATAAAGTTGTCGCTTGACAAAGCACACTAAGCAATGGTGCATGGCCCTTAAGCAATATGGAAAGTGATCTTGAGTAATTGTACGTCTAGAACATTTGACGAATAACTGGCTTTATATGACACTAAGATTACTTAGAGGTTGATGCATGGCAGGTGTGCGCTCACATCTGATGGTGAAAACAAGTTAAATTACTAAAGCATCTTACTGGTTTATTGTTACGGATTAGGTTGGGGATGACTAGTGTAAGTCCGTTGTCAGGAACTAATATCTATATTTTTCTTGCCTTTCTCTCTCAAGCCTCGAATACCGATTGCCTCACATTTCATCCAAGGCACAATATCTCGCTGACGTCTAGCCACTCGAATTTACAAGATATACATAGAAACACATCCATCCTATTAGAGGGCCCATGTCTGCTGACGGTGACATAACTACAATATATACGCCTCGATATTTTTACAACATGGTTATCCCATCAAACTTGACGAGATAAACATATAAAGTACTGAGATGGGTACGCAGGACCGGTTGAGACATACAATTCAGAAAACCAAAAAACGGCCACGCATCCCGGGATGAGACATAGAATGAAGAGAATATATAAGCACAAGGATAGTCTGTACGGTCGGATATTACGACCATTAAAGCATAAAACCGTATTCTTGTATGGAGTATTATCGTATATTCGTATGCAAGATATTGCAAAGTTATAACTTATCGCTGACATATACCAAGGGCTATTTATAAAGAATAGTCTCATATCTCTATTTCAGTAGCTTACTATGTCATAAGAGCAGTGTTTTTAAGGGCTTAATTTGGCGATTTGACGTCAAATGCACCTTTCAGAGTTGTACAATCAAAAAGTCACAACTTGGTGACAGGTGCCGTTGGTACCAATTGTAACACGAACCGGAACCGTCAATAGTATAATGATTGATTCATATATCATCGTGACGCGGTAGTAAATAACAAGTTATTGTGGGTTGTTTTAAGTATGTTTCCGAAGGAAAGTTTAGATAATCCTATTACAACACTCAGACAGTCGCCACACATCTACGACCCCCAATGGAAGACTGGAATATCGATTCCGGAATGCGTTCGTTAGCCATTGATGTTGATGCAACTCGATGTACGGAATAAACCCTGCACTCACCATATTGCATTTCAATAGGCGCGACCGTCTGTGCTACAACAAATTCTTACATATACAGTTCCGTCATCAATCGTTCTGTTTTTATGGTATATGCGCAGTCGCTGTATTCCACTGTTATGTGAAGGCGACAATTAAAACAGCAGTTATATCAGATATAAAATATAATTGACTGTACTTTTAGTTTTTATCACAACAAGATGCATCAGATACGAAGTTATTGCATCAGCCGTTGCTATTAACCATCGACAATGTTATGCTAATATTACAAAACAGATAGAACAAGCACAATCGTCGGTTATATTATTTGATTTGGCCTAATGACTAGTAAAATATTATTATGCGCCTATTTTATATTTCAGTGACGACATTTTATCGTTATATTGGCATACATAAAAACATCATGACCACTGTGGAGTAATCAAAACCTCATAAACCGTGCACTAGATACCAAGCGCAGCAATTGTTTACAAAGTTGCATGGTTATACAGTTACTACAAATATTGCGAGTTGTCTTTGCGAGTGCAAGATTAACCGAAATTGCATTGCATTGATACACATCGTGAAATAATCCAGATGTCACTTACGGAATAACGCACAGTTGCAAACCATGTGAGCAACTGCTGTGATGGATGCATGCACCAATCTTTTCTTTTGCAGGCATCTCGCAAATGATCGAGGACTACAGTGTCTCATGATCCCATGGAAATCATCATTTACCTCCAGCGGGTCAAATATTCTAAACGAACGAAGCAACCAAAATCTATATCTCTCGGCAGTTCCAGACACGAGGCGAAATATAAAGGAAACTACCTGTCCCAAGGAAATATCAGTTCTCATTCTATTTGGGTATTAAACAAAGACGCACTATCTATTGCACAAAAAGCCAAGAGAGTACTAATCCATATAACTCCTCCCTAGACAGCTTACCACTGAATTATTTTTTTTGAAAACCTTCGGTGATCGAATTAAGTCCATGTTCTCTGCATCGAACGCTGTTTTGTCACCCAGTGCAAGGTTAAGAAGGGCATTGTGTAAAGCTTCCGTAGGAGGTCTAATGGTACAGCTGTGGTACGGCGTTTGCTCTAAAACAAATACTGATGGGATGGAGAGATAATCGGCGCGTTTATTTGATTGCATTACTCTGATCGATATCCGACCTATATAGTTTGGCAGGTTACGTTGGCAGGATTAGGAGCCATACCATGCTGAATGTCACCTACAATGCAAAACAGATACATTGATTTACTGATAGATATCATGTGCATGGGATAGAACAATTTGAAGAAGCGCTGTTTCATGTCTCCATAGTAAATCACACGATTAGAGCATCACGCAATGCAGACCCTCTTCGTTGTTAGCGGATACATATATTACCGGAGCCAAATTGAAAAGTGTCCGCAGCGATAAAGCACAGGCGCACGATTTATTCGTGCTTATTGCATGTTTTATAAATTTGATATTAACACTAATACGTCTGATTTCCAATAATCAAAATGTCACAAATGTGTGGTTTATTGCATTTTGCTCGGATACCAGGTTGTTAGGGATCTATTTCAACATGTTACTTATTTATTATGGCTTATTGGAGTTTTTTTGGCTATAAATGTTTTGTGCATTTATTGTTGGTTAATTGTATGTATGTAAGAATACCATTTGCGCATACTATTATCATTTATGAAATGTAAAAGATTGCACAGTATAGCTTACAAATGCCAATTATTATTTGCTGACATGACGAAATTTAATATAGTGTCACTACCCTAGGACTCGATCAATATATGCCTAATCTCCAGGCAATGTATAATGCGAAAAATGGGACATCTGGCGTTGTACACCTTGTAGCTTAACATTAGCATTTGGTCGGCCATAAAGACGTTATAAATGATTGTTCAGATACGCCTGAGTAAAAATGTTGCTGCGGAGCGTCGACAAGTATGCGTGTAATAATTTTCTTTCCCCACTAGGGCAAAGCAATGCTAATCTTAAAATATATGTACAGCATTAACGTAATAAAAAGGTTATGATTAATATCGAAAACATAATTCATAAGGTGCCGTTAACAAGAGGCGTTGATATATACCCTTACATCATTACATATTCTCAATTTCATATTGATGTACTCGACGACCAAATAGTTTAATTTATGGTTCGGTGTTAAAGAAGTTTATATCTTTATGCGATTGAATGTTGCACAGCTTGTTCATTATCTCACGTGTCATTTTATGTTGGTACCCTAGGTACGAAATATTTAACGATGGGTAAACTTAACATTTTTAACATTAAGGCATGCGTTATGAGCAGCATAAACGAACGGCTCCGGCAAAGCAGTTGAATGGAAAAAAATACTACAAATCAACAAATTGAAGAAACATTCACACACAAACAACTAACTTAGGCTAATAGCAAGGGTATCTGTTCGCAACATGGTAGCCAAAGAAGACTTGGCATTCAAAACCGAATGAGGAAATCATTAATGCCTGGCGAGATGCTGTCGGACTTGCTCCTAAAATAGCAGCAAATCGCATTCGATTATTGCGGACAATGGGCGCGTCATGCTAGGCACAGAAATCACCATTATACGAATACTAATACCAGATGGGATTACAATAAAGACATGAGTACAGTCCCGCAATACAGTCCCGCTGTAATCTTATTGAGTCCTGAATGAGAGAATCAATTTTTATGAGTTGCTATAAGCTGCGTGAAGCTTAAATGCTAATAACCTCATCGCAGAGGAGTTTAGCTGGCAGAAGCCGTAATGGTTTCCATCCATTGCAAGTGCAATTGCATCAATATTATTCTCGAATATTTTCTCATTGAGATGTATTAAATGACTGGCAGACATGGTATGACAATGATTCGGTGCGCAAAAACATCAAAAGCATCTGTTTAACCAAACCAGTAATCCATCTATTCTTTTTCGCGATTCCTTGTGAGGCGGTCATAATATATTGAAACAGAATTACACTTTACAATTGCTTTGTATTCGGTTATATCCTTTTGTTGGCTCGAGCTATCGATATCGGACATGAATAAACAATTTCAGTCAGTTTAAAACATTTGCTGACTAAAGAAATATGCGTGCTAACGGTGCTCTCCGTCAAATCTCGGCCACTAAACAAGAATCATTAACTTTTGTTTTGTAAGTCTACATTACTGGCATCGTTAGACAAAATAGTAGGACTGCTTGTGAGCTGCCACCATAACGTTTCCACTTAAAACTACACGGGCTCGTTATCCGATGGTATGTTTTGCTATGCGTTCTGCTTCCCACAAGGAGTTACATGTTTATCATGCGAAAGCTCTCGCGACAAATAATAGGTATATTTTATGAGCAGCTGAAACACACAATAGACCTGGCGCCTTGCTGAAAATTCAATCTTGTAACAGAAGCTGCTTCGGAGAAGGCATTGTAATTGTTGGTTTGTAAATTGTTAATCTCTAGTTCGTCGATTGCCACACCTCGCATCTGCATTCAGTTTATCAAATTGAATTGTACATATTTCAATTACATACCATTTAAGTGTTATACAAAATATAATCAGATAGCGTTGTCAAATTGGTATTTGTATGCAATAGATTGTGTATATGTTATCATAAAATTTTCAGAACGAACGAATCGCCTGCAGTGAATTAGAATTTGTCAACGGCGGCAACCGTCATAAAGGTTTGAGATGCCTAACAAGATGAGACCCATAATCTATCGCCTTAGGCATATGCATTTAGCTTTTTTTGTAAATAAGTACTTATTCGATTAACTCAATATGTCTTATTTTATGAAATGCAATCACATATCCTAAGCATAATTCCTTAATACTATCATGTTAAGAAGTATAAGGTAGGTATATCGATTAGGCCGGCGATACAATCGATCTCTATTCTGGATGCACGAGTATTCAATGGCGCATATTTCATGGCACCAATACATATTTTCGCTCTCGGAGCAAGTGCTTTTTCGATTGTTACTGTCTACATCTCGGCGTGCCTGGCAAGGGGTGAGCTAATGATGCATATCTTTTCAATATTATGATATGTAATCCACCTTTTAGTGTCATCGGGCACATTACTACGTTGTTCGTGCTGTCAAGCGATGTACTGGATATTTTTGGTGTAGTACTTGTCTATTGCTCGTTATGCATGACATCTTAGCCGAATAGCGAACAGCAAACGCTAACAGCAAACGTTGCTATAATGTAACATCCGGTCTGATATAGAAATTGCCATTCACGCGCAAACTTCTAATTTGTAATGTGGCATATTGGAATGAGATCAAAGCAGAGCTGCCGAACACGAACCATGATGCAATTATCGGTAAATGTTATTTGTAATAAAACTGTGAAAGCAATGCTTTTTCCGTTCATATGGTCATGATCAGCAGTAGAATGTCAGAAACATCTGTTATTACTACAGCTTTCATTGATATGTTCTGCAAAAATTATCAAATATTAGGCTTGAGAGTACCATTTGAGTATACTTTGCGTGTCAGTTGTTGACTGTCTACTGCTAGTGATATAACGTCTATCAATATCAATAAATCTCTATTAACACCGCAATGTTTTAGGGAGATTTTAGGATCATGCACCCAACATTTCAGTACTTTCTATCGTTATGCAATGACATCAATGAGATGCAGAAAGTGAACGGTTACATTATGAAGCGGCTTCAAACAAGTCGTCTTGAAACACGGATAATGCTACCGTCGATATCAGGATAATCGTCGGGGAATACAGCAATGCCGATAGGCAAACATTTAGAAAAATTCTCGCAGCTGCCTCCTCGGTAATTAAAGCAACTCAATGCCTGAACGAATATCTTGGTGCAAAAAAATTGAGTTTTGGTTTTCGTAATGATAATGTTTCAGATCGTCATTCATTTTACTGCGTGTCATCACTGTTGTAGCATAAATTCGGCAACAGATGCTCTTTTGATTTAATGACAGTCTGAACTCCGTTCAACATTCTTTACTCTAAATGTTTGACAGTAAAAGCTTTTTTGACATGTGCAGTTCAATAATTTTTTTCTGCTTCCAGCTGTGTGGTTCGTGACACTTGTGTATCCCAGGGTTTGGCTCCAAAGTGGATGATCAAGTGATTAACTTGATTCCCAGCAGCTAATTAATGGGTTCCAAATTATGCAAACTGCGTTTACCTCACGATGCTAAGATTGAAGTACCCCCTCTCACAACAGCAGCCAAGCCGGTCATTCAAAAATACCCGCAAAACAGTAGAGTGGCAACCTGCTAACAAATTATGGTAACTATTACACTTAACGTTCTTGCTGTAAATCATTAGCCTCTACAAAGTAAGCCAGTCATACCTCCTACCAAAAGCCAACTCAACGATCGTGCTCTTTTCTCACGGACGACCAAGTGTAGCCAATCATGTAACCGTTCCATAGGTAACAAAATATGTTTTATAGTCGTTTTTAATCCATGGCCGGGCTTGACAGGCATTCTCAAAGCATTCTCTGACATTTGTTTCCAAAAAGGTCAGGGATGCCAATTATTATTTTGCCACAGCATGTCTGACTACAGATTATCGCCAAAAAGGTTTTTAAATTGGTTCACAAGGCTGTCCCTTAGTATTACTGCTGGCTTTAATGTTGGTTAGTGCGTTCAGAATTACGTGATCAGTGTTATACATTGCAGTCTGTGCCTCACGGAATATTATCCTCTGCTATCCGCATGTAAAGCCAGAGTGCATATTGTGCTGCATAAAACTCTTGGAAAACGAAGCCATTCCTTTGCTGCATATGTCGCTAGGTAACGCCTGTAAAATAATTCCAGCAGCAGTTTTGCAACAAGCTCACATATTTTGTTGCGATATAATAGGTTTTGTCTAGTTCCAAGCAATGTTCTCATATATTGGGCATGGTTATTTAGATATCACGGATAAGGAGATAATGCTGATTTCTATATTTTGGTATATCTTGTTGCTATCGAGATAAAGTGGGTTTAATCATGTTTGTAAAGAATTACAGATTAGTCATTGTATTTAAGTAATTCACGTCTGGCAAAGTATTATCATTATTTCAGCACATAGGATAATGCCCCAGCGTGGACAGGCTGACCGTATTGATATATATACAGGCGGCATCACAGTGTGACATTCAAAGTGAGACTTTGATTTGCAATGTTTTCTCATGACACTTTTGAGGGCCCGTTCATTATGTTTTCAGTTAAAAGAGTGAATCACATCGGTCGCAAATTAAATAGACATCAAGACGTACAGTTAAAGTTTAGCTGATTGGTCAGGGGACCTTAATGTTACCCTTCAAATTGGAGGCATTTTGAAGGCTCATGGGTGATGAGGGCTTTTGCATTGTTGGAAATGATCAATTGTTGGGCCGAGACCGTTTTTGTCACCGCCTTGTTAAGATGGAAGTCAATTTAAGACAGTGTTTGGTGCTTGTCTTTGGTGAATATGGTCACCTTAACTAACAAATAAACATTCACATATTGGGTAACTTAATGTTATTTCAGAATGCGTAGACATTACCTTCCCCATTTTGGGGCGACAGTAATTGCCATGGGTGCAACAGATCGTCAATTCGGAGTTGCCAAGCAACATGTAAGATTGGAATGTTGGCACCCTAAATGATAGTTGCTTAATTACTAAGTGAAACGGTGATTGAAACATTCCACTCAACAAATCTGTACCACCACCGATATAACGCATTGCATTGGTTGACTGGCAAAATCCGGTATAGTGTTGCTACCATCCGAATTACAATAGAATAGTCGTGGTTGAATGGGCTGCTGCAACTGCTCGTTGACTGCTTTAAAGTTTGTACACAATAATTGCAATATATTAACCCTGATTATTTCGTCCAAATGTACACTTACTGCATGGTTCTATTACACTGATTAAATATCAGGTGTGATGAATATTTTCAAAGTGGCCTCAGGGCACCCGTCTATGCGTAAGCAATCTATTCAATACGCTACATATGTGGTTCGATTCGCATATGGGTCAACTTGTGAATTATCCCGCGTTCGTTTGATGGACAAGACCGTCACAAAGGTTAGCACGATCATTTTGTGAATCATGTTGATCCCATACACGTAAGGTGGCACATGAAATTGATTTCATTATTAGGTTCAATGAAGAAAAATGGAATCCTCACACTAAGATGAGCTGTCCTTTAATGAGTGACAAGACTGTAGGATGTTTGCGGAGAATCGTACTTGTTATTGCAGGTGAAATTGCATTGGAATATGAAACATTATTGGCTTATTTTTGGGTTATTAAAACAAATTCAGTGTACATGGTCGGAGCAAAACTATAGCGGAATATATTTCCGGGTCATTATTGTATCCGGTTATAAATGCAGCCATATTGGGTGGTCAGTAGCTAAGTTGCAACCAATAAATGAGCTCCTTTTGTTTGTGAAGGTAATATGTCAAGCATATGATACACATACTAATGAGAGTAGTAATTTGTGCTTTTTATCAAAGATACAAATATCCTCTGACATAATCTTGGGGACTATATCGGTCGGTAGTTTTTTTCCAGCCGTAATTGATTATGAATCCTTGCCAAAATACGTCTCATCCATCATATTATTCAAACAATGTTCTAAGATAGATGGTTGGATAAATCACGAGGATCAATGTAAAACATTCGTGCTTCATTATAATATGTCATACAAAATTATTGGTGTGATTGCTTCATCAGCCTCACATCGCATCTGCAATAGACTGAATGTCAATTCACAGCGTACTTATATCTCTGAAAGCTTGTGTTTGAATGCGAAATCAGCTTATTAATATATCATTATCAAAAAACGCAAGAATGAGTTACGGTTTACAAATACATTGAATCTGTGTTACAATGGTAATGAAGGCATATAAAGGAAAACCGTTTGCTCACAATATGCCAGCACTGGATTATATATTAAACCAATTTATAAATACATTCATTTCCAGAATATGTGAGTTGAGGCATTGATGTTTGGTGGTTAATACGAATGACGAGATAGAGAGCCACTACATTCCGCAACTTCCCAATAACACAGCATATATAGCCAAATTATTATTTGTTAGGTAGCCGTAATACGGGAACAATAGGAAGTCAAATTGCGATGACTGTATATGTCGGTACTATTAAGTTAAGCGATTAGCCCCCGTCATGCATCCAGTAACTTGTGAAATATAGTCGTTCTACTTTGGTAGCATGCAAATTTGCATCGAAATCCAATGCTGAAATATAAAAATAAAAGACAATATCACCAATCCCCCCCCTCCTTCTTCCGTGTGTGACACACTCAGAGCAATAAATCGCATTGTATTTATCAGATAATTTGCTATACTTAAAACACGGGTTCTCCCTTTTCCCATCGGCACATATTGCAACCTAATTCATACGATTATCTGCGGCACCTCGTTGCTGAAACTGACGTTGAACCCCAATATTGCTATAGCCATTTTCTAGTCATATCCGGTTCTAGTGCCATTTCACTCGTTTGAATGAATGGCAAATTCTAGAAAATAACATGTTTCTCATCTGAGTTAGTCGTCCGATCACCACCACCAGCAATAAGCAATGCGTTTGAAACATTTTATTGAAAATTTACAATGTTTCATGCCATTAGCTACTGTAGTCCAAATTATATATGCATTAATATTGCCAGAATATATCGTATTGCGTCTAAATAGACCGATGATAACTATTCTCTAGTTAAGAAGTATTAAACCCACTGCTCAGTCATATTACGGTCGTGAGTGGCTGTCCAATTATCGACTAATCCGACGACAGGATTGCTGATGTGTTTATTGAAGACAGCGATATATGATAATGGTGACAGATCTTGAGTGCATTTGCCTCCGTAGATTGTGATCGCATGACGAATGTTAAAAGGATAAGATACTGATGGACCATAGATGAATGACCATGGGATTCAGTTTGGAGTGGCGATGCTATCATACTCAATATGAAGCCATAGTTTGCCAGAATCGCCAACACTTGACAAATGTTACACATGCTTTCTTATTAGAAATCTGATTATAAAGTCGTCAGATCAAGCCGTTGCCTTGCCACTGATGTTACATTTTTAATAGTTCTTATAATCATTCAAAGTTCATTTTGATATTTACTGATTCTCGTTTGAGGACTGTTGTTTTTTACTGGAACTCCGTCTTATTGAAACGGCGTGACATTCATATTTATTTCAGACGGGTTCGAATGGCTCATTCAGTAATATCGCAATTGTACTGTAAATGGAATAGAATGCAGTGATGGCAGCAACTAACACGCATTATGCATAGCACCATATTGATCTGGGTTACTATATAACCAATGTCCACGTACTGCTTAATACAATAACCCAATATGAAGCTCATTGCTATCGCGACTTGACTGACATAGTTACTTTAATAAGAGTCATACAAAGCTTACTTCTTGAACCTGCATATTGATATGTTGCAGATAATTTTCACTTTCAACATCAGAAGAAATTCATGGATCTTTAATTAGGATCATTGTGAAATTATAGTCACTGCCCACTTGACGGAAACCTAATCCATAAGCGTTCATTTGCTGAGAGAAGTCGCTTGCTAAGAACGATCGGTAGTGTCTCATAATAACTGCAACAATTTGTACGGGACAATAAACTGATAAAGCGTAACGCATAGGGTCCTATATTTTGAATGCAACACAATGATCTGATTTAACATGACTGAAAGCGAACAAAGACCGTGATGGAATATTGCAAAAAGCAAACGGAAATAATCAAATGTAATCACGCCCTTTAACGTTGTCATTTTCCCGATATTCGACCGGCCGCATCGCAAGCAACCAATGTTAACAACAGTGCCCTAAGCATCGACTTAATGAACTACCCCTCAATGTTTCTCAAAGTAAAGGATTATTTTGCTTCCTTCTAATCAATTTGTTTCTTTTAATGTGGGTATATGTAACCTGGTCAGCCATTCATCATCGTTGGCGACAGCAAAGGGGATGTAAAGGTGATGTTGGTGTCCTCTTGGTGCAACTTCTTAGTTGTATGAAGATTATATCTCTTCTTGCACATGGGTTATTTGCATAATAAACAGGTGCAGTCACATCCACTACGAGGATTTTGACGGAAACGTCTGCTTCGAACTTTCTTTATGAAACTGCTCGTCGACTGCTTTTAAGTATGTACACAATAACTGCAATATATTTACACTGATTATTTCCTACAAATGTTGCTACACAACAGCTTTCACACATC